>CM052712.1:74988863-75066743 GCA_028551405.1 Uromys caudimaculatus
GGCGGGTAGGTGGGAGGAGGAATTCCCTCACAGAGGCGGGGAGGGGGAGGGGACACGGGGTTTCTAAAGAAAAGGGGAATCATCGGAAATGTAAATAAAATATCAAAAAATAAAAAAAAAAAAAAAAGAAATGTATAAAAGGAAAGGAAAAAAAAAAAAAAAAAGTTCCACTGTACAATAAAAATTCCTTAGGATATAAAACACGAACTGCACAAGAAAGAAGAAAAAAAAAAAAAAAAAAAAAGAAAGTGACAGATGGTGGGAGGAAGGACAGAGGCATTTGTCTGAGACAGAATCAGTACAATTACTGACCTCATGGAACCTCTCCAGCCCAACGCTCCCCCTCCCTCAGTGTGCTCTACCCCATCCCCAACCCCTATCCCCTATCCCCCATGCCCCATCCCCACCCCAGCCTTCTCTCAATTTGTTGATTCTGCCAAAACTCCTTCGTGCCTCCAGGCCTTTGGGCAGGCTCCTTCCTCTGTCCTGATTTTATATCTATCTATACCTTGAAATATAAACTCCTCTGTAGATTTTAGATCAAACATTAATCTCCACTGAGACCTTCCATGGTTACCTTACTGGATGGATGTGTTCCCCCCCCTCACAGCCCATTAATCGCAATGCTCTGGTTATCTTTTATCATAATATATATTCGGCTTGTAATTACTTCATTTACCTATCTGTTTACTAGTGAGGCTAAGAGGGCTAGTCGTCCTTACCAGAGAATATCCCATTAGGACACAGGGGCCTTGCCAGCTGGGTCCCTGGATTGTCTTTTGCACTTAACGTATCATGTGGCACCTAGTAGGAGATCACTGCTGTCAGCCCCGTTGTTCCTGTCCCAGGTATTTTCAGCAGGATTTCCTTAGTCTTCATAAAACTGAGTTGATGCATCAAGCCATCAACTTGATGACTTGGCCATGAGCTGCTTCACTTTCCAGGGACTTTGCTTTTATCTAGAACTATCCATTACTCCATCCAGGACTGTCTCAGAATGGAGTGATATGTATCAAAGATGCCATGTAGGTCCAAGTTGTGAATAAATCCCTCCTAATTTAAAAAAAGTACAATTTCATGATTAAGGGGCTTAGAACTAATCAAGACAGGGTTAAAAATAAAACTAGTGGGAGCCATGTATACCAAAGAATAGCTACTGGCATTTGAATCTTCCAAAATAAATGTCCCAGACTTTGATTTTACATGAAAAATAAATAAATAATTGCTTACCAAACTACATTTAAAAAGCATAATTTCTGGGAGGATTTAGGGCAGGAACTTAACCTTGATAGGCCTACAGAGTCTAGAACTTTCCAGGTCCCTTTTTTCCTAGGCTCTTTGAATGCTCCCTCATCGAATTTTTCGTCATTCTGGTGATGATGGACCATCAGTGGTCTGGTCTTAATTACCCAAACCAAGACTGTTAAGTTAATTGAAAACAAAACAAAACAGAAAACATGCCCTAAGCTAAGTTTTTAAATGAGCTTTCGTGGTTTGCAAAACTATGATACAGTCCCTGCTCAGTTCCCTAGGCAATCAAAACATTAGCAGTGTGTGTGTGTGTGTGTGTGTGTGTGTGTGTGTGATCTCAGCCATGCCCATCTCCTTTAAGCTAGCTTTTAGAACTAATGAATGCTAAGGAAACTTTTGCTTCCTACCTGGAATCCTGCAGCTTCGTGTTCTCGAAAACATTTTAATTATCATTGCTTTCAAAGGCAGAGGACAGAGCTTCCCTGGTTACCCCCTTCTCCACCCCACTCCTCCCAACCTGTGTGGCTCCCTCACACTTACCCCCCTATGTTCTAGAAATCTATTATTGCTTCACTTCACAGAGATCATTGTTAGCTCTCAAACCCAGGACAATTGGCTAACTGGAGTGCCATTAACATATCAAAGCAGAAGATGGCCACTTTAATTAAGAAAAGGTCTGCCGGGTTTGTTTACAGCTCTATCTTATGGGGAGCATTTTCTCAATTAAGGCTCCTTCCTCTCCGATGGCAATAACTTGTGTCAAGTTGACACAACCAGCTTGCCCAGCTGAGCAAGCCAGTGAGCAACATTACTCCCTGGTTCCTGCCTCTGCTCCTACATGAGTCCCTGCCCTGACTTCCCTCCATGATGGACTGTGACGTGACGTGAGGTACAGGCCAAATAAGACCTTCCTCCCTCATATTGCTTTTGATCGTGATACTTATCACAACACCAGAGGCAAACTAGAACAAGTTCTTAGTCTCGTTAATAGAATAATTTAAAGGCAGACTCAAGCCTGAGGACAATTTTATTAGTGTTTAAAATAAAAACCTCAGAGGCAGCAAGCTGTAAATCTTGGCAATGGTGTGGAAGAGGAAGACAGAAAGCAGCCATACTATTTAAATCAAGCTGGGATAGAGGTCAGTCATGTGGTGGAAAAGCAGTCACATCGTGGAAAGCAGTCACATGGTGGAAAAACAGTCTCATGGTGGAGAAGCAGTCACATGGTGGAGAAGCAGCCTCGTGGTGGAGAAGCAGCCCCGTGGTGGAGAAGCAGTCACATGGTGGAGAAGCAGCCTCATGGTGGAGAAGCAGTCACATGGTGGAGAAGCAGCCTCATGGTGGAGAAGCAGTCACATGGTGGAGAAGCAGCCTCATGGTGGAGAAGCAGTCACATGGTGGAGAAGCAGCCCCGTGGTGGAGAAGCAGTCACATGGTGGAAAAGCAGTCTCATGGTGGAGAAGCAGTCACATGGTGGAGAAGCAGTCTCGTGGTGGAGAAGCAGTCACATGGTGGAGAAGCAGCCCTGTAGTGGAGAAGCAGTCACATGGTGGAGAAGCAGCCCCGTAGTGGAAAAGCAGTTACATGGTGGAAAAGCAGCCTCGTGGTGGAGAAGCAGTCACATGGTGGAGAAGCAGCCCTGTAGTGGAGAAGCAGCCACATGGTGGAGAAGCAGCCCTGTAGTGGAGAAGCAGCCACATGGTGGAGAAGCAGCCTCATGTAGAAGAAGTGGCTGCATGGGGGAGAGGGCAGCTCTAGATAAAGAGGAAAAAGGCCCAACAAGTATGAGAAGATGCATACTTGAGCTCTGTCCAGCTTCTTAAAGAAGAAGAGAAATGAGAAGAAAGAAAAGTTAGGATTCTCTAGGACAGGACAGAACAGTAGACAGACCCAACTGAACTTCATGGTGGTTCTGGAGAGGCTACAAAGAGGGCAAGAATTCCAGGAAAGAAACGTACATTGTCTTATTAACTCAGAGGTTCTCAACCTGTGGGTCATGATGCCCTTGGGGTTAAACTCTGTTACATATCAGGGTTCACATATCAGATACCCTGCATATCAAATATTGACATTATGATTCATAACAGTAGCAAAATTATAGTAATGAAGTAAGGGCCAAAACAATTTTATAGTTGGGGGCTTACCACAACATAAGAAACTGCATTAGAGGGTTTTGGCTTTAGGAAGGTTGAGAACCATTGCATTCCCAAGATTACTCCTATCTCCTTAGCATGGGTGAAGGTGGACCTCCTCTCCAGAGGAATAACCCCTTAGCCATGTAAGCAACCGGTCCAATTGGATTAAGTCTCAGAGGAGAAAACAGTGGCGTGGCGTCACCCCCAGACAGAGGTTCCATGCTTCTCTGTGACCACTGTGTTGAAGACAGAAAGAGAACAGGGTAGGAAGTCGTCTCTGAGCAGCAGCTGACGGAAACAGAGAAGAGGTAAAGAGATGGGGGGAGGGAGGGAGAAGGCCACGCCTTTTGATTTGGGTCCAAGAAAGAAGGAATGCTCAGCAATAGAGGTTATCAGCAAGCAGACCCATGGCAGAAGGGAGTCAAGAGACTTCAGAGAACAACTGGGCAAGCTTGGCCGTGCTGTCTGCTGGAGGCTCTGAAGCCCCTGCCTCAGCAGAGGGCCTTCAGCAAGTCCACATACATCCTCCCATCCTTGCCCTTAGAAAGGCTTCAGGTAAATCAGTTGTCCTACCAGCTGCTCTCTTGGCCAGGTGATTGGATGCCCAGTTAATTAGATTCACTCTTAAGGACAGAAACAACAGTATGTAATATTCTAACTTCAGGGACAGGTCAAAATAACGTTTCCATCCAGGGCCCAAAATAGAACCCAGATTCCATTCTTTCAACCAGGAAGAGGTGTCTTTCCCTTAAGGGACCTCAACAAATCCTTGATAGCACCACCTTTGGGGGGGGGGGGTTAATAGCCTGAAGACAGGCAGCTGTCATGGTTCCCTTTCTAGTGCTACCATGGTTTCACAGTGGAAGATCACAAGCCAACCACGAGGTGGAGGTCCCTGCTCAATGGCCTCCAAGGCTGATAGAGTTGAAAACAGGAGTCTCTGAGGCATGAGCTATGGGGTTCTGCTGAGAGCTATGGGGGTCTGGTGCAGAAGTTGTTGCTGCAGAGTCATAGGTTTGAGCTGAGCCTCAGGGTCAGGTTGAGGAGCAGAGTCCCACAGGTCTTTTCTGGCTAATTCCAATAAGAACAATTACTTCCAGGAGAATAAGTCATTCAGAAGTTGAATTCTCCATACACAAGATGAAAATTGTATTCTCCTGATGTCCTCTGGTCACCTTGAGTTGAAAACCATTCCTGGAATTTCATGCTGTCTTCAAATAAATGAACCTTATCAGTTCTTATCAAAAATTAGTTTATAGTGCCTTTAAAAGTATGATACTATCTGATAGAAAATATTGTTTGCAGATATGACAAATCTAGCAAACAACCATCTTCTATCAAGTTCATTTTATGAAAATACATGAATATTTTCCCCTATCTTGGCCAATTCCTTAAGGTTTGGGGGACCTGGTGATAAAGATAAGGGGACATCTTCATCTTTTTATCTTGGTGGGTCTTTAGCCTCGGGCTTCCATGCTTAACACATTGGCAACACAAGACCAGCTACTGTGAAGAGGAAACTTTTCTAAAATACCCAATTCTAGGAAGCAAAGCAATCAACAGGTGATCCCCTAGAAAGGGTTTTCCAGATGGGGGGGTGTAGTTCAGGGGTAGAGTGGGGAACAGGACAGGGACAGAGAGAAGGACAAGGAGGGACAGAGAGAAGGTCTGTTTTTTGCTAACACCAGGAAAGACCACAAGTTATCTTAGTAATTTCACAGCAGATTTTAGAGTTTCTGTTTAAGTTGATGTTAAATTCTCTAAGGAAGAGGAGTACAAATACTGCTTAAGAAGTATCACTCAAAAAACAGCTTTCATCTCAAAGGAATAACAGTCATGGTTGATTCTGGAGCCCAAATTATGAGTGTCCATGGTCCGGGGACATACATCAGGTCTCTCCTAATATAATGTCCCAGTGAGGAAGCAGTTCCATGGAGTTTTTATCATAATGAAGCAAAGGAAGTTATTGAAGGGGCGTTTTAAAAATACATCAGTGGAAACATCAGAAATGTGGCTAAACAGCAAGTATCGCCTATAGACTTCAGATGCTACATCATTGGTTGTGAGTTGGTAGAAATCAGAGTCTCTTCAGTTAATCAGTTCCAAAAGGTTTTTATCTGTCGCACAGAATGTTAGTTCTGACACAGAGATGGGCAAAGAATGGCTATTCGGGTAGCTAAAGCTAGCCCAAGATAAAGCATAGTTAGACTCTGCACCTGCAATATTCCAAGCTCCCCACTTTACTCCAGTTCTATCAGTCAATCAGCCTTTCCAGACACAGCTTCTTCCCAGGAATTCCTTCACTGAATCTATTAGATTATTAGAAAATGTACAATGTTACCTGACTATAACGACAGCTGGGGTTCCTGTACAAGGGTCTACAGATGGGTACCTGAAGGTCTTAGATGGGGGGGTCCCCTCCTATATAGCTCCTTGATGAAGGAATGTCTCACAGAATGAGACTGTAGCCAGGTGCTCTGATTCCTAGGGAGGGTGCTAGAAAGGGGTGGGGTCAGGATGGGTAGCTAGCTGTTCATGCCCCTTTTGATATAAAGCCTGCCCCATGCTGCCACTCCAACCTCCATCCCTGTGAGAAATCCAGGCACTTAAAAGTCCATTAGCTAAAGATTCACAGGCAATGCCCTCAGTGGGGGCCCTGTGGGCACCTGTGAGAGGAGAGGGACAGGTTTGGAGGCCTAAGCAGCAGTCTGATCTGGATTCTAACACTATAGGAGCCACATGTGCAGGTTGTACACATGAAAGAAGCAAAATTGAGGGTGGTGAGTTGTGTTTGAAAACTACATTACAAAGAAAGGAAAAGAGGGGAGGGGACAGGAAGGCAGAGATGCAAAGGCTTGATCTGTTAAAGCTTACACTTTTAGAAAAATGTTCTCGCTGGAATTGAAGAAGGTGACAACACACTGCTTTTTATCCTGGCTTGTTTTAGACACTAAATCTTCTTTCTGAAAATGAATACTATGTTTATACTGCTGGTATATTTGAATATTTAGCATTTTAAGTTCATGTAACATTTATTTTAACAAAATTTGATACTTTAAAAATAATAAAAGAATGTTCTTTACTTTGCAAAAGGATTCACAACCAAATTTCATAATGCACTTCAGCCCTTTGGGAATTTCCAGGGTGTTTATACTTATTAAACTTAGAGCACGTACAAAGTTTCCTGAGTTGATCTTTTGTGTAAATTGAGATGCCTCTCCCTGGCAAGAGCTGTGTTCATTTTCAATTTGTAAAATGGTAATCCCCTAAAACCCTCTCCTGCTCCTCATCCTGAATCTAATTCTCCTACATCAAAACCATAACTCTTCTCCCAAGTATCAGCCAAAGAAGTTCCAAAGGGCAGACATTTGCTTAATTAGACAATATGGCACCATCAGCCAGTCCTGCAAACTTTGGATTTCAAAATAATTCAAAGGACATGAAACTGATGACAGCCCATAATTTTTTTTTCCCATTGAGACATCAAATAAAGAATCTCAATGACCTTGCTCTTTTAAAACAGTTGAACTGTGAGGCTCATCAGGTGCTGTAACAAACAAAAGATTAGCCTCTTGGCTCGGCCAATAAAATCCTACTTCCCAAGTGGGAGGACATGACTTCACTCCCCATGAGCATGTAAAGAACCAGCTAGAGTGGTATGCCTGTAATCCCAGCACAGGGGTAGGCAGATCCCTGGGGCTTGCTGGTTAACCAACCTAGATTCATCAGCTGGCCCCAAGTCCCATTGAGAGAGGCCTTGTCTCCAAAAATAAGGTGGACAGGTCCTGGGGAATAGCATCTGATGTTGACCACTGGTCTACACATATTTGCACCCACACAGAGAGAGGCACATGCACAGCACACAAGATGTGTGTGTGTGTGTGTGTGTGTGTGTGTGTGTGTGTGTGTGTTAACTCATGATTAGAAAAGAAATAAACCATTTTATATCAATCATTGTCCTTAAATAAGCCCATTTTCACAGCTACAATGTGGTCCAGAGACTAACATCTTAATCTTTCTTTATGTTGGTTTGTTTTGTTTGCTTTTGTTCTTGGAAATAGTCTCACTATGTAGCTGTGACTGGCCTGGAACTCAAGCCTTGAACTAGGCTGACATTAAGCAATCCCCCTGCCTCTGACTCCTAGGTCAGAGATTATAGACTTGCATCACCATGACCAGCTGTATCTTCGTGAGAAGCCCAAACTCTCTCTACCCTCCCCAAGGCTTCTTGTTTTCCCCAGTTTTTACCCTTAGTCCTGCCATGTTTATCTGGAATAACTACCCGTGATTACTGTTTTGTTTTCAAAGGACACACTGATGTTTTCCAACACACTCATGTCTGTGATCTTGGTTGTGAAGCATGCTCTCATTTCAATTAAAAGACAGATAAAGGAGGGGTCATCAGAGAAGCTAGCAGTTACCTGAAGCAAGTAGGAAGAAACAGATACCAAGAGCACAACTTGGTGCTGAAGAGACAGATCATGAGAGCAGGGGAAGGAAAGCCAAAATGGGAAGATCTGCAGGATGCAGGGCACGGACCTGGGCACAGGACTCAGGGCACAGACTTTCAGAGTTCCTCTCCATGATAGTGAACTGGTAACTTATCCAATCCTCCTGATGAGGAAAAATGAAGCATCCTATAAAAAAGTTTTAATATTATAAAGCTAAAGTGAGCAACATTACTAGGCCAACAACATCTACAAGACAGCAAAAATCTAAAGATGTCAGCCTGGAATTTTGCTAGAGGCATGCTGGCAAATCTAGTAGTGGCAGATGGCGGGGGGTGGGGGTGGGGGACATGTACTAGATGACATTCCAGGGACAGATTGACCAAATAAGCTATGTTTCTCAGATGGAAACTCCTAAAGCTTCTGAAGCTTTGAGAGAAACGTGAGGGAGACAGGAATGGAGGGCTGTAGGATGCCCGTGGGCCAAGAGATTCATCTGTGTTGAGTGCCAGGATGTTAATAAACCTGACACGAGCTTGTTTCTACAAAGTCACGTGCAGATACAGATGTGTACTCAAGAGAGGACAGTCCAGAGAGGAAAACAGGAATTTGGTGCTCAGCCTCTCGCTTTATCACAGCCTGCATTGTCCCAGCCCAAATACACACATTAGCAAACTCTTGCTTTTATGGATTTGGACACATTGCACATGAATATTTTGGGGGTTGGACAAATGGCTCAGCAGTTGAGAATGTGTGCTACTCTGAGAGAGAACCAGAGGTAGGTTCCCAACACCGGGCACTTCACAGTCACCTGTTACTCTAGATCCAGGGATCCATGCCCTCTTTGGGTCTCCATGGACACCCCCATGCACACACACAAACTAACCCAGAGACTATACACACAAACATGTAAACAAAAATCAGTTATTTTTAAAGGAATATCCAAAGAAGAAAAAGGATTTCTGTTCCTCATAGATCTTCTCCCAGTAAGGCCACTCTTTCCCTTTTAGCTTTGAGACACTTTAAAAGGTACATTTTCTTTTTTAAATGAAACAGTACATGGCCCTAATAAGTGGAGTGAATAAACCGTCCTGGCTCCTCTGCAGCTTCTGGACCTAAAGCTTTGCTCTGCAGTGATTATCCAATTTCACTGAACTAACGTCAAAACAGAATTGTTATGAATTTCATGAAAATATACAGAGGGAGCGAGGGAGGGCATGGAAGGAGTTGGAGAGAGGAAAGGAAATGGAGGTAAAAGATGTGATGATATTTTAATTTTAAAAATAGAAGTAAAGACTAAAGAATGAAGAAAATATATTCCCTCGGTTGGCATCTCATCTAGGCTCCACCCCAGTTACCTGGCAGCAGCCAGGCGTGCCTGACTCACTGTAAAAAGGGCTGCTTGCCCCTCCTCTCTCTCCTGCTCTCTTGCCCTTGTTCCGGTACCCTCTTCCCCCTTTCTCTTCATTCTCCTCCCTGTGCTCAATGCAGGCCTCTCTTCCTCCTCCTCCTCCTCCTCCTCCTCCTCCTCCTCCTCCTCCTCCTCCTCCTCCTCCTTCTCTCTCTCTCTCTCTCTCTCTCTCTCTCTCTCTCTCTCTCTCTCTCTTCCTGCCTTTCTGTCTCTACTCCCTTAACTCCCCCCCATGTCCTGAATAAACTCTATTCTATACTATACCATCCTGTGGCCGGTCCCTCAGGGGGAAGGGACACCTCAGCATGGGCTTGCAGAGGCACCCCCTATTCCCTCCCACCTTACCTCACCTCCACCAAACATATCCTTGGCATCTCCATCTTTTTATAAAACACAGCACTCTCAACGCTTCCAGACTCAGAATCAATATTTTTACTTTTGTGTATATTTTGGGGGTTTGATATGTGAATATAGTATTCATTCTATCTGCCCTTAAACCTTGGGTTCACACACAGAGCCCCATCATTGGCTTTCAGGTTATCCAGTGATCTCTGCGTCCATTGGATGGACAGCAATTTCAGCATATTCCCAAGAGCAAAATGAGAAACTAGTATTCAGAGCCGATGGCATCCAGGAAACCCTTGTGCTCTGAAGAAGACCAACTAGACTCTTTCTCTAGCAAGCTCCAGCAAATGAACTGTGTTACCTTCAAGAAACGCAAGACTGAAAGTCCTGTTTGTTGGTGTTGTATGTTCCAGTAGATGTTTAAATGTACCATAGCCATTTCTCTGTCCTACTTTAACATGTTTTGTGAAGGTGTATTTGACAAGACATCTCCCAGACCTGTTGGATGTTATGATTGACTTTATTTTTTTTTTTATCTAAAATCTTAACTTAGTTTATTTATTCCACCACACCATACACTAATATCATAGCAACTAAAAAGGAAAGCATTCAAAGTGAAAGTTCACAATACATGAATGGGAACAGAAATTTAAACATAAATTCCAAAAGAAACAACCATGATAATACTTTATATTAAAAACACGATTTCCTGTAACTAGTTAGTATTCACGAGGCCCTCCATATATTTCTGTAATGTTTTCGTACTCTATGTGTACCAAACTCAAAAATTCTTAGCCATGGTTATGAGTACACAACTTTCATAGCAGCTTTCATATTCAAGGGTTATTTCCTTTATTTGGGGTTAACTGGACGCCTGAAGATGCCTGGATTCGTCACAGGACAGATAATGGGGACTTGTTTTTCATCATCTGGATAGGAATTTGCTGGCGGGAAGAATGGGCGAAATGGATCCGTGTCAGGAATTTCAAGGGATGTATAGATATGGGAGCCATCGCCAAGGTCCCAGAAAGAAACATTCTTCTCTCAGGTCAAGGAAAATACCCACTCTATGCAGCCGAGGGTTCACAAGAAGCACAGTTAAGGGATCAGTGCTGGCAGCATAGGCCTCTCCATCTCTCACACCCACGGTCCAGAAGCCATTTTTTTCTCACAAATAAATAGCTTCTTTTCTGTTAATGGACTCTTTGCAAATGCCTATATCCCATTCTTTGCTGGTTCCCACCACTACCTCCCAGTAATGGCGGCCGGAAGTGAACCAGGAAGAGCCCAGGACGCAAGCGGAGGGATCGAATCTTTCTGCACATTGCTTTCGGTCTTGCTCCTGAGGCGAATGGTAGACACTCCTCAGGTCATCAGAGGTGATGAGGTGGTTTTGGGCTGTGTCCACATCCAAGGTCATGTTCACTTGATATATCTTCAGACCTAGGTTCATTGTCCAGAATCTGCTTCAGCTGCGGCTCTATGTTTTTGATCTTGGTAACCAGTGCCCCTAGCTGTTCAGCGTGCATGATGTCTTCTTCCAAAGTGATATCAGAGCAAGTGGGGCACAGTACTCTGCCCCTTCAAGACTTTTCTCGACTGAGTCGAGGTATTGGAGGCAGCAGATGCATCCACAGTTCAAGTACACAGGGTTTTCCAGATAATGGTAGCATAAATAACAGTTACTTTTCTCTTTAAAGAGGTGAGCCATGGTCAGTGCCTCTCCCCTGCTGGTCTCTCTTCTGGCCCCCAGCTGAATTCTTATGATTGACTTTAACTGAGAAGGAAAAGAAAAGAAAAAAGAATGAGCTGTCATTTTCTTTACTCTAGTCATCTTGTGGTAGCACCTCATTCTGCAGCTCCTTCCTGGATACTGTCTTCTTGGTAAACAGGTAAAAGACTTTCTTCACAGAGCTTTCAGTTTTTAATTTATTTTAAAGTTTTTGACAATATCATTCTTGTATGCAATGCAGTATGGTTATATTCATCCTGACCACTGAGTCTTAGACCTTCCCATCCACCAACCCTCTTTTTCTTGCCAGTTAGTCCTTCTCCTGCCTCGTGGACTTTCTTTCTTCCTTCTTCCTTCCTTCCTCTTCTTCTTTCCTTCCTTTCTTTCTTCCTTTCTTTCTTCCCTTCTTTCTTCCTTCCTTCCTTCCTTCCTTTCTTTCTTTCTTTCTTTCTTTCTTTCTTTCTTTCTTTCTTTCTTTCTCTCCTTCTCCCTTTCTCTCTGGCTCCATATAGGCAGTCCCAGCTGCTGTGTTCACAATTGCAACGACCACATCACACCCTGAAGACAGTTTCCCAACACACTACTCTTCCTCCTTCAGCTCCCAAGTCCTTCCATCTCCTCGTCTACATGCTCTCTGGGCCTCAGAGTGAGTGAAACAAATGTTTTGTTTGGGGTCAAGTTCTCAACAATAACTTATTTTCGATTCTTGGCCTAGTTGTGAGTAGCTGTTGCGGCCATTTCTGACTGCCAAAAAGGCTGAGAGTTTCAGTAGTCAACAAGTAAAAATGTAAATATCAAGGCATTTAATCATATTCTCGTTTGGCAAAACACCAGTAGACTTTCCCACAGGACCTGTGACCTTCCTAACCATATGATTCTGGTCAGTTTTACAGTACTGGGCATCCCTTTCCTCCCATAGAACAAGCCTCAAACCCAATTAAGAAGTGAGTAGTTACCCCCAGAACACTGATGCCACCACTACATCAGTGAGCATATCTTGACAGGCAGTCCAGCATTGTAACAGGTTAGATCTACAGCACGGTCTGATCATTACTGACTTCTCGCACAGAAAGCTGCATAGCATGATCAACCGTAAGGACTAACCAGTAGAACAGAAGTTTTCTGCTCTGTTGCATCTTAATTTCACTCTGTCCTACGTCCAGTGTGTGTAGTGTCTGCAGCAACCTGTTCTTACTGTCTATTTCTGGGGGCAATGGCAATAGCCTATATTGTTTGTAGAACAACTAGACAACAATTCATAGGGAAGTATCCTATACCTGGCACTGGAATTCTGGGTTGAAATATTATTTCTGGGAGCAGTGTTGCCTTTATGGTGAACATAGATGGTGGTGAAGATGTGAGAAACAAGGGGCCCTTATTTGCAGTTGACTGGAGTGTAACCTACCTGGTACAGAAACTTTGGAAGTCACTATGGGGGATTCTCAAAAAGTTGAAGATAGATGCACCATACGGCCCAGTTATACCACTCTCGGGCGAACACCTGAAGTTCTCTAACCCGGGTTAGAGATTGTTGCACATTTGAGTTTGTCGCTGCTATATTCACAATAACTAGAAAATGGAATCAGCCATGAAGTTCACCAACAGATGAATGGAAAATGAAAATGTACAGTTCTGTATGTAACAATTGATATTATGAAATTATAGAAAAATGGATAGAATTGGAAAATATTACAGAGTGAAGTGACCCAGGACCAGAGAGATTATTATGCTAGGTTCTCGCTCATGTGCAGACCTTAAACTTGACATTTTAGCTAGCTATGTTTAAGTTTGACTGAGTGCCTTAAAGGCCATGTAGGGAGGAGGATGGAGCCATGGGGGGGGGGGTGATGGGGGAGGGGCAAAGGATTCTGAGGGAGAGTGAGTAGTAGGGTTGTAGGGATGGTCAGCCAAAACAGAGCAAATGAAAAAACCATATGGAAATCACTACTGTAGTAAGAATCTTGGTTTCTTTAAAAAAAAAAAAAAAAAAAAAACAGAAATATTATAAGAATATGTATTTGTTTTAATCCCAGGTGTAGGATATGGGACTGCTTCAGATTGTCCACAGCGACTATGATCGCCTTGTGCTCTAGCAGGGGCATGATTTTGCCAGCTGCAGACAGTTTGTATGAGTGTGTTGCATTTGGAATTCTGGGGATTCTTCAGAGGGCATGTAAATGCTAGGGCCCTGGGAGGTGGTGGGTTGTGGGTTGCTGGTTGTTGGTTGTTGTGTGGATTGCTGTTAGATGCAGTTTGTTAAGTAGTCAGGAGCAAAGAAGAAATGAGAAGAAAATGCAATTAGATACCCTGACAGTGAAGAACAAACTTTCCCCAAGGAACTGGCCAGCCCTAGTCAGCAGGAAATAGTCTAGGGGTCGCATTTTTCCCTCTATCTTTTTCTCTCTTCTATCTAGTATTAAGGGGTTGAAGAAGGATGAAGGAAAGAAAAATCCACAAAGTAGCCAAAAGTTCAGCTATGTACTACTTTGCTAACTAAAAACATGATTCCTGCCCCTCCCGCCCCCAATGGCGTTTGCATTTTGATTTAAAGACGAGCCAGAAACAAATGCTAAGATTATGTGTTCGTGGGATTGGGAGATGGCTCAGTCATTAATATGAACCATAAACTTCATCTTTCTATCACTTTGAACCTTTGCCATACTTAATCAAGTGCTATCCTAATATAGACACCCATTCTTCCTTTGTAAACTCTGGATTCTTTCTCATAGCCAAGAATGTATGTCCAATGCAATGAAGTGAAGCAGCCATCTTGCCTCCAAGAGGATGATGTCTGTGTGCTCAGGGTTATAGGATACAAAGATGAAAGAAGCCAGGACCCCAAGTGACAGCTCTAAATTCACTTTCATACGCTTTTAAATTCATAACTTAAAAAATAAAATACTTATGTAAGTCATCCTTTGTTGATTCCTATTACTCATCGCTGAATAAAATCTTATCTGGTACATTTAATATGTAAACCCCAAATAGACCTAAATCTATCTAATCTCTCTAATATGGCTCGAAATAAACGCATCAGATGGGCAAAGAAACATTGATTTGTTCTATGTGGGAAATAAAGACAGACTATTCTGAAAACAAACCTGTCACGGATCTTAAGTCTGAAAACACAAATGGCTGGGGACAGCTGGATGGACACAGCTGAAGAACAAATTCAGTAATGAGATAAAATCCTTCTCAGCCACACTGAAGCAGACCACACAGCCTGCGCACAGCTGTGCTGGTCCCCTCAGCTGTAATAATATATCACCTGAACCAAGGTGTCTTCAACAGAGAAATGTGTTGCCACTGGCATGAGCTAGACATTGGGATGCAAGTACTGACAGAGCTGATCCCTTCTGAGGGTTATGAGGGATACTTTTCCAGGTCTCTCGTCTGGCTTCTGTTTCCGGGCAACCTTTGACCTTCCTTGGCTTGTAGGTCCATCACTCTGATCCTACTTCTGTGTTCCTATGGCTCTCACCCTGATGTTGTGTCAATGCTCAAACACTTTAAATATGAAGAGTAGATCTTGCCATGAGCAGAGCAAGCCAGATGAGAAACACCATCCAGGAGTCATCTCTATAATATTTATAGCTATTCACACTCCGACCTAACTTCCTCAGAGCAAAAGAAAATAGATGTGGCAATAGGGCCTAGTTTTCTTTAGTACAATAAAAAAAAAAAAAAAAAAAAAAAAAAGATACATTAAAGGAAAGAGGTTGCAGTTTGGGGCCATCAGTCTACCTCAACAGCAGGCATCCCATAGCCATGTGGTCCTTGGACTTGATGGTATGCTGTACCATTCTTGGTATGATGTGGCCTCCAGGTGTGAGCCAGTGCTCCAGCACTGCAGGCCGTGAGACTGTCCACCCCCTTCCTGCTCCCCACCAAGGAAGCATAACACAAAGAAAACCATTGCTTGGGAGAAGAGAAATGTCAAATCATCTATAGGACTCTGAGGCTGGTCTCTTCCTGGTGTGGAGCAGAGTTAGACAGAATCCCAACATATCTAACCACAGTCCAGTGATTGCAGAAGAGAGAGATAGGACAACCCTGGCCTGAGGTAGAAGCTTGCGGGATAGAGCAGTCTTTAGGGGCACTCAGTTCATTCTAAACAATACAAGTGCAGAGTTAGGGCAAACCTGAGCTTAAGTCACCCTCTAGTGCTGAAACAACAACAGTAAACCAGAAACGGTGGAGGTGGGCAGCTGAGAAGACAGCAGCTCTAGCTGCGGCTCCTGGGTGGGGCCTGATTAGTTCCAACCAGTCAGAGCAATCCTGTACTCCTGCTGGAGGATGGTGCAGACATAAGTACCTAACGCATTCCAGCTGAGACGTGAGGAGAACTTTGTCACAAATCTGGAAGAACACCCTCCTTGTTCTCATAAGACTCCTGTCTTTCTCTCGTTCAATGTGATTAGGACAACAGATATGACCCACTTCTGAGCAATCGTTCACAGACACAGGTAAGATGAAACCTGATCCCCATGCCTTCGTCAACCAGGGCTTCACAGGATAATCAAGGCCACCTGAGAAGGATTGGCAGCAATCCCAGTGGTGGCAGAAGGCAATGCCACATTGGGCACACAGTAGACAGGGTAAGTTAATACAGTCTGGATTCTTCGCACCACTGTTACTTTTTAGATGGGGATGAGAGGATCAAGTCTGAAGTCCATACCCAGCTCAGCACCCATGTGATGGGACCCCAGACCCCTCCTGTTTACGCTCTGCCTTTGGCTATTTTCATGTCCAAAAGCAAAGCTAAGTGCTATGAACTTTTGTCCACTGACAGTATCAGCCCCTCCTGAGGAACTCTGGTGGAGAAGGTCTATCTTGGTCTTTGTCCAGAGATCTGCAAGAGTTTGGCTGAGATGTCCCTTGTGCCTGTGACTGACAGAAGCCAGCAGTGCTCCTGTTATCTATAACCCGATAGCAGTGCTGTCGTCAAGATGAAGTGACATATAGTCAGCCCTGGGTAGAGGTTAGGTCTGGTTCCACACTTGGTGCCTGTCACCTCGCTCTCACCCTGGCCTACCTAGCTACTTTCTGTATTGCTCAGATCTGTGGTTCAGCTAACAGCTGCAGCTCCGATTTAGCCTGCTATGTTTCTTTAAGTTGCCTGCTCTAGAATGCACCATTCACAGGCCTGAACCTTAATAAGTGTCAGCTGAGCCATGTGGCAGTCACTAAACTACTTATACAGATTCCATTACTGGCTCAGAAGAGCTGCAGAGTCTCATTGCGAATGGGGCATGGATATGAACCACAGTGACTCCCATCTTTATGTGTGCAATCTAGATTAGACTTCATGATCTCTTAACCTAGTTTAAATATCAAACACTAACATGTTTAAGTAATGTAAATAAGTCTTTGCTTTTCCCCCCACCTTTTGAAACCCAACCTTCATTAAATGGAAGCCTTTTAAAACCTACTTTGTGGGCTAGAGAGATGGCTTGGTTGTTAAGAGCATTGGCTGC
The DNA here is from genome assembly GCA_028551405.1 of Uromys caudimaculatus. Classification (NCBI taxonomy): domain Eukaryota; kingdom Metazoa; phylum Chordata; class Mammalia; order Rodentia; family Muridae; genus Uromys; species Uromys caudimaculatus. The sequence goes on from CM052712.1 coordinate 75,005,663, forward strand.
TTTTCCAGAGGAGCCAGGTTCTCAATTTCAAGCACCCACAAGGCAACTCATTGCCATCTGTAACTCTAGTTCCAGGGAATCTGATTCCCTCTTGTGGCTTCCACAGGCATTGGACATGTATGCAGTACACAGACAAACACACATGTAAAACATCATACACATAAAACAAAATAAACATTTAGAAAATAACATATTGTGATGATTATGGTTTTTTCCTCAACTTGAGACAAGCTGAAGTCATCTGGGAAGAGCAAACAAACTTAAAGTGAGGGACCACCTCCATCAGATTGGGACACTGCCTCCATCAGATTACCTGTGATTAACAATCAATGGTGGGAGGGCCCAGCTCACTTGGGCAGTGAAAGTCTTGGTCAGAAGGCCATGGGTTGTATTAAAAAGCAGGCTGAGCAAGCCATGGTGAGCAAGCCACTAAGCAGTGCTCCTCCGTGGTCTCTACTTCCGTTCCTGCCTCCAGTACCCTGCCTTAGGCTCCTGCCGCAATGTCCCTCAGTGGCGGATTGTTGTAAAATGGGAGCTGTAAGATGAAGTAAGCCTTTTCCTCCTCAAGTTGTTTTTGATCATGATGTTTATCACAGCAAAAGAAGGTAAGCAAGAACATAAGTAAATTATTTTGCTCTTAGGGAAAAGACACATTGACTCTTAGGGTGATATTAATAAAAACAAAAATAATAACAAATACATTCAAGACACTTAGGATATATCAGGGTGGCTTCCAAGTAGTTTATATACATTAAGCTTTTAATACTTGAAGAGTCTATAATACATGTTTTATAAAGTAACATACAAAATGTTTTCCCCATTCTGTAGATAAAACAGACAGACTAAACGGCTTGCTTCATCATGGTGGAAGAGCTTGGATTTGTGTGCAGGCAATCTGGTTCCAGAGTTTATTGATACACCAATTAGATTATGCTGCCTCTCCATGAACAAGGGCATGCTGTGAAAAGTCTATTGTTGAGTAGACATTTGATACAAAGGCTGGACCTCAGCAACATTTCGACATATTCTTTATAGTTCCAACTTTCCCCTGTGGTGGGCCAAATCCATCCTGTGTACCAATGATTGATACTCAGAGCCAAGATAAATAAATAAGAGCAATAACTGGGTTGTGATTAGGAAGAAGAGAGTTCTGAAGAGAAACACTAAAGAAAGCAAACTCACAAAGGAGATGTTGCTGATGTACCACTGAGACACTCGGTGGCAAAAACAACCTGAAGCCTGCATATGTCTTGTGAGCAGGTCCCTGTGAGTAAAGGCTGCAAAAAGAAAGACTCAGACCGGAGCCAGTTCACAAAATCCACATGAACTGATACCACTACCATACCACAGCCCTCTCTAGGAAGTCTCAGGAAACAGTGGTAAGAGCATTCCTTCCAGTGGGCAGACTCCAAAGCAGCGTGATTGTTTGCAGAGGTGGCCTAAGGTATGGACCGAACAGGTCCTGGGATACCAACTAATGGTTTGACTGGTTTCTTATAGTCCTAAAGGCAACAAGGGTCAAAGCTGGTTTGTAAAAAGTCTATAGGAGAATCTATGGACATAAAACTGTGCCTCATATGATGCTCACAACAAATTACCTACTGCAGAGAAGGCATCTGGACCCAGATGGACAGGATGATGCATCTTATGGATCCCAGCTCACTTCTGTCCATCAACCAGACTCTAAGTGACAGGACAGCTTCCGATCCATGTACCTCTGCTGTCAAGGTTGCCAGCTCTGTAGTGCCGACACATCAGTCCCTTACCACAAAGTCTAATCCAGTCAGTGTCACTGCTGAGTACTCAACCATGCCAGATCAAGAGACCAGTGTAGAACCCTCAATATTGTACAGTCCCCTCTACAGAAACAGCTTGATCTTTGTAAAAAATCAATACTATTTTATACTGCCATCCCTTCCTGCTTGCTTCTGTCACATGTGATATCAGTAGGCTTATAAGATGTATAATGTCAGTCCCCACACACACATACACACACACAAAAAATCACTTTACGATAAAGGTGTCACAGCAATGAACATGTGACCACAGGATGCTCCAGTCCTACCGTGTACCCTGTTACCAGAAGCAGCCAGACTGACAGAACAATGGGAGAGCCTATAACTGACTCACTTGAGTATTGGTGAGAACATCTTCAGTGTTGGGTACCACCTCAGTTAGTTTTCGATTGGAGTAATAAAGACCAAAAGTAACTTGGGGAGGAAAGGGTTTATTTCATCTTACAGATTGCATTCCATCATTGGGATGTAATGGTGGCAGGATTCAATCAGGATCCTGGAGGCAAAACTGAAGCAGAGATCACGGAGGAATGTAATGCCTCCCCATGCCTTGCTCAGCCTGCTTTTTTATACAACACAAGATGACCAACGCACGGATAGCACTGCCCATGGGGAGCTGGGCCCTGCCATATCAGTCATCAGTCAAGAAAATGCATCACAGATTGGCTATACAAATGGAACTAATCTAATGAAAGTATTTTCTCTATTGAAGTTCCTTCTCCACATACTACCCTGGTTTGTGTCAAGCTGACAAAAATATCTAATTAGAACCAGCACTGTTCTCTGGATGCTACATAAGCACTGTATCAAAGACCTGTTACAGCACTGACCCCTTATAACATATGGATTTAGGAAGCAGGAGGTAAGGAACAGAAGTAGCTCCTCTTACCCATACTCTTTCAAGAAGAAGAGGTCCACCAAGTCAGAGGTCCTAATTCTCATTAGGGTAAGAGCCAGGGGGAGGAAGGATACATTTCCAAGTGGCATCATAAGAAGTCCACAGCTAGAAAGCTGTTTGTTAGCACTCTCCACTTGGGGTAACTCAAGTCTAAAAACCAGGTTTCAAAATGTTGCTTTATGCTGAGACATTCAGCACCAATGAACACAGGGAGTTCAGGTCGATACTACAGGACAGAACAGAAGGCTTCTATCTCAAACACAGAAGAGTGGGTAGAGCAACCTTAATACTGAAGTTGATTAATGGTGGGCGTTAGTGAACACAAAAATTACTACAGACCACAAAGACAACTGAGGACTCAGAATTCTTACAGATTGAGGTCTGAAAATTTCTGTCAGGCCCCTCACCAAGATCAGCCAATGTGTGTGTGTGTGTGTGTGTGTGTGTGTGTGTGTGTGTGTGTGTGTGTGTGTGTGTAGGGAGACACAAAACTGAACTGGGTTATCAAGGAGAGAGGTGGTGAGTATTTTGTGTTAAAGTCAGCCACAGCTTTAGGGATTGTGGTTCCATTCACTCAACCTCTTAAGGAGATCGCAAATGATCAGGACCCTGTGACCAGGTGATTTTGTACATCCTCTGTAAGATATAAATGAGGGCACCTTGGTCTTATCACATGGAGGGCATAGACTGTGGACATAGGAAGCAGGGGGTAGGAGGATGACTGGACTGTGTGCCAGGCACCACTTATGTACTTTTGGCCAGCCTCATCTGCTTCCCAGGTCACTACACATTCTACCTTGGCAGCTGACCTCCTGTCTGGTAAAGACCAAACTTCAGCCTCAATCCATACAGCTCCATAAAGTACCAGCATTCCCAGATGCTGCCACAGTGGTTAAATAACAAGTCGGGAACTGCACAGGACTCCATGGGACAAATACTGAACAAAAAGAGATGTTTGGGGGTGGGGGGATGAGAAGATAGGAACAAGCTGTCAGGAGGTTCTTGACTTTCCTCCTAGAGGCACTGTGGTTGTGGTGTTTGAATGAAAATGGCCCCCACAGGATCAGATATCTGAATACTTGGTCCCCATCTGGTAAAACTGTTTGGAAAAGGTTAGGAAGCATGGCTTTGTTGGAGGAGGGTCATTACAGGTGGACTGTGGGATTTCAAAACCCCATGTTATGGGATAGGAGGTTTCCAGGGGATAACATTTGAAATGTAAATAAATAAAATATCCCATAAAAAGAAAGAAAGAAAACCCCATGTTACTGTCAGACTCTTAGATAGATAGATAGATAGATAGATAGATAGATAGATAGATAGATAGATAGATAGATGGATGGATAGATGGATATACAGATATACATATAGCTATAGATAGCTAGAGGTATAGTTACAGATATCTCCTGCCTTATGCTTGTGCCTCAAGATATAAAGCTCTCAGCTATTGCTCCAGCCCCATGCCTGCCTTCCTGTCTTTGTCCCTTACTTTTGATGCACTAGAATCCCATCTGTCAACTGAATATCAACATATAAACCTTGCCTATGTTTCTCACTTCTAGAGAACACAGACTGAAAAGATGATGTTTCGATATTTCAAGCAAAAGATTCATTGCTGATGACATGTCCTGTGAGTCAAGTCTATAGTCACAATGCTCGCATTGAGCCTATATGGACTCTTATTTGCCATTATTCCATAACCGACTCTATTGTATGGTTTTATGTCAACTTGATACAAGTTAGAGTTATCAGAAAGGAGGGAACCACAGTGGAATAGATGCTTCCATGTCTTTGAGAGTGAGTGGGTCTCTGACTCTTGTGCCTGCTCTTGGGACTTTTTTCCTCCTGTTGGGTTGTTGTGTCCAATTTATATTTTATTTTCTTACATTTGGTTCTTATGTCTTAAAAGCTGCTCATTTCTAACAAGAGATAGAAAGGATCAGGAGGGGAGGGGAGGTGGGGAAGAGCAGAGAGGAGTAGAGGAAAGGGAAAATATAATCAGGACATATTGTGTGAAAAGAGAATCTATTTTCAATAAAAGGAAAAGAAAAAGAAAAATGCCTCCATAAGATCCAGCTGTAGGAAATTTTCTTAATTAGTGATTAATGGGGGAGGGCCCAGCCATTGTGGGGGGTGCCGTCCCTGACTAATGGTCCTGGATTCTCTTAAATATGCAGGCTGAGCAAGCCAGGGGGAGCAAGCCTGTAAGCAGAGCCCATCTATGGCCTCTGCATCAGCCCCTGCCTCCAGCTTCCTGCTTGGCTTAAGTTCCTATCCTGATTTTCTGTTGATGAACTGTGATGTGGAAGCACAAACCAAATAAATCATTTTCTCCGCAAGTTGCTTTGGTCATTGTGTTTCATCACAGCAATAGTATCCCTGACTAAGACGCTGATAAAGCAGAATAACTCTCTCTATAATGTTTACACCGTATTTGGTATTCTAAGCAATCTAGAAATGATTGAGCATATAGAAGGATGTGTAAGTTACTTGTGAATCCTTCACCACCTAAGGGGCTTCATATACATCTTCTAGTTGAAGGATTCTCAAGTCTTGGGACCAAAACCTCAAGGATACAGATAGACAATTGTGTCCTATGCTCATGAACTGAACCTAACCATTAAGCCCTATCATCGGTACCCCTCTGATCAATGATAACCTTGAGTTTGTGAGGATGAAAAAAAGCACAGTACCGCTGTGTTCAGTTTAGCCAGTTTGCTTCCGTCTGGAACCTACTGTGTGATGCTGTGATTCAGTGACTCTCTGAGTCTCATTCCCCGACTTGTATCAACAAGATCTCAGTGTGATTACGGATGAGCTCCCAGGGAAGACTTCTGGGACCTGTGAATGCTGCAGGACTTAAGTGATATCCCCAGGTTTCAGTTCACTCAGGTATGAAATGGAAACAATAACACAGTCTACTTCACAGGTTTGCTTTGAGAATCCAGTGGTGTCATTTACACACAGTGCTTGCAAAGTTCTTCTCTGTTTATTGTTTTTGTTTGTTTGTTTGTTTGTTTGTTCGGATTTTTTTGCTTTGGTTTGGGTTTGAGGTTTGGGATGTTGTTGTTGTTGTTGTTGTTGTTGTTGTTGTTGTTATTTAGAGACAGGGTTTCTCTATGTAGCCCTGGCTGCCCTGGAACTCTCTGAAGACCATGCTGGCCTCAAACTCCAAGGTTCATCTGCCTCTGCCTCCCAAATGCTGGGATTAAAGGTGTGCGCCACCATGCCAGGTTTATTTGTAAAGTTCTTGTGTTATCATCTCTGAAAGGGAGCGATTCCTCCTCCACAAAATGGTTGTGATGATTAATTGCCTTCCCAGATAACTGTTGTCATGGCGGTCTGGATCAGCTCTGCACACCTGGACCGCTGTGAAGCAATAGAGAGCTTTTTCTAGGGAGAAACGTTATCATTTGCATTTGACTGTTTTCCCTCCCGTGCTGGAGAAGACCCATTACCTTCCCGCCCCTTCACAACCAGCTAGCCATTTCTGCTTCTGTATTCCCCACCCCCACCCCCACCCCCCAGCCCCCACCCCCCACCCCGGGGCTTTCCCTTATCCTGTCAGGAGCCAGAGACTCACCAAACAATGCCGCTCCCTAGCCTTATTCAAGAATTAATTTGAAAGAAGTTATCTGAAGTCCCAGATCTGAGCAGGGGCTCTTGGCTAAGAAAAGGAGGACAGATTCACACCAAACAGCCTTGTTTTGGTTGATATTTGATCTAAAGTCACCCCTTTATGAAATAATGAGGAAATTTTTAAAAAATGGACATGGAAATAGTGGCAACATGAGGACCCACTGCAGAAAATGTTACAGATTGCTGTGTAAAATGCAAGGCTATTAGACTTGCCAAGAATTCCATTACCAGTGACATGAGAGGCAACAGATGGCTATCCCTGCGATTGCTGACTGAGAAATGGAAGCATACTGCACCAGGCTCGGCTCAGAAGACAGATCCGGGTTCTCAGGCAGTATCCTGAGAACAGCTATCCTTCCTTCGTACTGGAATTGGGCCTTAGCATATCTGGCTACCCAAAACTAAAGCCATAGCAAGCCTGCTGGGACGCGAGGCCGCCATGAGGCAGCAGATACAGCCTCATGGCAATAGAAGCCAACAGCTGACCCCATCCGGTCCCCATTACCACACTGATCTCATTCAGCAAACCTCCACAGGTGCTCTTCTCCCAAGATGTCCCCCGCTTTGGAGATTTATAATTGCCACGAAACACCATAATTCATACAATTAATGGCTTATTCCAGACACCACACCTACTGCCACAGTTCGGCTGAATTAAAGGTTGCCTGTTACCAAAAGATTCTGCCGCAATCTCTCCAGTTAATTATCGTTTTTCAAGCACTAGCTGGGAAGTCAATATCAACAGCCGGTGCTGTGTAATTGCCATTGTTTGCCACAAATTGCAAGGTGCTGCGGCTCCCTCGTCCCAGTCACTATCATCATCACCGTCATCATCATCACCACCATCATCAACATTCTCAATCTGGGTAGAATGCCCACTTGAGTGCACTCCATGGCCACTAAGTGCTCCAATGCGCCCTGCAGCACAGCTTGACAAGGGAAGAGAGTCATGAAAACAGCATACCACACTTCTACTACTGTTCTAATATAGTCTCTGGCTGTACTAATTATCTTTGCTTAGTTTTGAAACCTAATAGCTGAGAGATACAGGCATCAGCAGTGCAGCCCTTTGCCAGGAAACATCTCCTTTGGTGTCTAACACAGATTGGCTCTCCCAATATTTACTGAATACATAAGGACATAAGTGAATATAGCAAAATATATCCAATATATCTATAGCAAAAGTATCCAATGAGACCTGAGGCTCCAGATCAGAGGGAGAGAGAGAGAGAGAGAGAGAGAGAGAGAGAGAGAGAGAGAGAGAGAGAGAGAACCTAGCTCATGGCTCACTTTTGAAAAGATTTGTTTTGCCGGGCAGTGGTGGCGCACGCCTTTAATCACAGCACTCGGGAGGCAGAGGCAGGTGGATTTCTGAGTTCGAGGCCAGCCTGGTCTACAGAGTGAGTTCCAGGACAGCCAGGGCTACACAGAGAAACCCTGTCTCGAAAAACCAAAAAAACTAAATAAAAAAAAGATTTGTTTTATTTTTAATTATGGATGTTTGTGTGTGGGTATATAAGCATGAATACGGGTACCCATGGAGGTCAAAGGCATCAGGGCCCCTGGAGCTGGAGTTTCAGGTGGTTGTTAGCCATCTAATATGAGTACTGAGAACTGAATCCTGGTCCCCTGCAAGAGAAAGACATTCTCATAGCCACTGAGCTATCCCTCCAGCTCCAGCTCACCTCTCTTAAGTGATGATAAGAGATGTAGGCTCCACATCTACTGAACATTGTATCCAAAGAAAATTATCACTTTTTTTCTCCTTAAAAAAAAAAAAAAGACAAATTTTGCTTTTCTGACATTTCCTTGGGACTCTACAAGAACCTCCCTTCCCTGAATAAGACCATTTAAGTGTGTGTTGAACAACTACAAAATGCTCAATAAAAAGTTTGGCCAAAATTAAAAAAAAAAAAAAGGAAGAAACAAAGAAACAAGGTTACAAAGTAACAAAGAAAAGATTCACCAAAAACCATTGTCCTAGTTAGCATTACATGTCATACTTGTCAACTCAGCCCAGCCTAGAATCACCTGGGAGTGGAGGGGGATCTCAATTGAGTCATTGTCTTTATCTTCATGAGGCTGTTCTGTGCACATCTGTGGAGGTGATCTTGATTTTTAATCGATGTCGGAGGGCCCAGCCACTGCAGACGGTCCCATTCCCTAGACTGGTGATCCAGGGCTATGTAAGAAACCTGGCTAAGTGTGATCCAAAGAGAGTCAGACGGCTCCATTCCTCCATAGTTTCTGCATCAAGCTCCTGCCCGGATTTCCCTCAATGATGGTCTGTGGCCTGGAGAAGTAATCCAAGAGCACAGGTTTCCTGCCTGAAGTTGCTTTTGGTTGGAGTGTTTTGCCACAACAAGCAAAAGGAAACTAAAACCAGCATAATTCCCTAAATTATGAAAGAGGAGCCATTCATTGGCTTACATGATAGGGGCTGGGCAGTCTAGCAGTGGCCATCTGGAGGCCACAGAAGCCACTTAAGACCACAAAGCTAACATCTTAGAATAAGGCTGGCCAATGGCGTTGCATTGGGTGTGGGAAGGTTTAGAATGCTTCCTGGGAGTTGCTGGTGTCAGTTCACACTGCAAGGCTGAAAGGGCTGGAGTCTGGTGTCTATGGGCAGCAACAGCAGCTTAGAAGCCCTGGATGGATGACACTGTCCTTTGCTGACTTTCTCTGTTACCACTTCTATTACACCCAGGGCCCTGAGGCTACCAACCTTAAGGTAGGTCTTCTTCCATCAGTTGCTCTCCCATATAACAATCTTCTCTGGAAATGTCCTCGTACAAGCACCCAGAAATGTGTTTTCATAATCTCCTGAGCATCTCTTGGTTCAATGAGGTTCAGTATTAACCAACACAGGAGCATTCAGGCTTTTTCTGTTGGGATGGACCTGATGCTTAGATAAGTACCACACTAGTAATCAAGGTTTTAAGAACGACCACTTTTGCTTTCCTGTCCCTCAAAGAAACAGTGGAACATGAAGAGAGGACTGAAGGATAACCTTAAGTTTGTTCTCAATTCTTTAAAATCAAAAGACAAGTCATTCAAAACTCCCAATTCCTCAACTCACTGACAGTAGATCATGTGTAAATTTACTGCAGCTGACTATGGTGTCACTGGTTCCCTCCGCACAGGAGCTGACAAACTGGCCTCTAGGAACTCATCGCATCTTAGTTAACTCTACAGTCCAGCTCAGAGATTACTTAATATTGCATCTTGGCATATTTATTGTAACATGAGAAGTTTGAACAAATGCTATGGACTGAATGTCTATCTTCAAATTGCAAATGGTAAAGTTCTGGATGATAATATCTGGAGATGACCTTCTTAAAGGTGATTAGACCATGCGGACAGAGCCCTTAGCATGAGATTAGTGTACTTAGAAGACAGAAAGGTGCCTGTCTTCTCTCTCTCAACCCCTAGCTACTTAAAGAAGGAGCAAAAAGACAGTTGCGTACAGATTCGTTAAAGGCACCTGAAGGATGCCAGACCTACTTGTACCTTTTCTTAGACTTCCCAGGTTTCAGAGCCATAAAAACAAATTTACATTGCTTAAGCTACCTGCTCTGAGATCATTTGTTCTGCAGTCTGAGGTGACTAAGTCAAGTGTCTGTCTCAGTTCTCATTGTCCTACTTGATGTCTGACTTGAGTTCTCATTTGCTTTTGAGGATAGAGCTAAGTTTGACACACTGTGAAAAGCTAAACAGGAACTTGGAACTTCATTAAATCTTCTATAGCCCTGAAAAACAAAATATATCCCAGAATATCTCCTCCTCCATAAAAACATGGTTTTTATGGGAGAGTCAATGCATGACACTGAATACATGGTCCCCCTACTTCAGTCCACCAAACACATGTTCTGTGCCTTCTGTGTACTAGAGATCAGTAACAGTGGGGTAAGCAAGAAATAAGCCTATATTTTAAAAAGATAGGTGTCAGAGAAAAAGGTTGAGAAAGGTCACTAAGTGTCTTGGTAACAGAAGAACTAAACCTTAACTGAGATAATATAAGAGGAAAAACAGCACAGGAGCAGAAATGGGAAGATGGTTGGTCGGTTGGTCAGTTGGTCAGTTGGTCAGTCAATCGGTCAGTCGGTTGATTGTTGGTTTGGCATCAGACCCATTAGAAATGCTTTTGATTATAAGAAACAACTCAGCCAGCAGAGTTATAGCAATAGCTATCTTGTTACTGTAGCGTAAAATCTGGGGAAGTGAGATTGCAGTGGTTCAGGTCTGCCATATCACCAGTGCAGTGGTTCAGTTCTGCTGTATCACCAGTCTGCCGTATCACCAGAGAGCCAGGCTCCATCCATTCTTTGCTCCAGTGCTCTCAATGTGCTGGCCTCTCATCTTTGTTCTTGCTGTTTTGTACTCACAGTGTGGCTGCCACGGCTCCATGCATCACGCTTCATTCAGGAAATAAGCAGGCAGGTAGAATCCTGTCAGTGAAGCCATGTTTCCCCAGAAGCTCTCAACACCAAGCCTCCCACTCCACCTCACTAATGGCAACTGAGACACACGGTCACTTCTAGTTATAAGGGAGGTTAGAGAATTATCCTCTACAGGTAGAGAGTAAAACAAAGCAAACAAATAAACAAACAACAAAGACAGATACAAAAGGAGCTGGGGAGATATCTCAGTGGACCAGATTTTCAGATTTCCAGAACTCATGTAATAGCTTGATTTATAATGCAGGCATCTATAACCCCAGAGCGCCTGCGGGGAGATGTGAGATGAAAATGGAGAATTCCCAGTTCACAGGTCAGCTAGTCAGGCATACACCACAGAAAAATAATAAGGAATGTGTGTCAAATAAGGTGAAAGGTAGGAGCTGACACCGAGGTTGTCTGCTGATTCATACACTTGCACACACACACCCACACACACACACACACACACACACATACACAATCAAACCGGGGGTTATGTGATATATAACACATACATCTTTGGTTGAAAATTTTTCTAAGCAAGCCGAACAAGCCCTAGAAATCTCCAATGTAATTGCAATATTTTATGTCCTTGTATGCAAGGATGCAGTAAAGAAACCACCAACATGACTGTTCTATTATTGGGGGGGGGGGGCATTGTTGTGAATAAGAGAGAGAAAATATCCAGAGACATCGAGAAGAGTCTAGAGCAGAGAGAACAAAGAGCAGAGTGGATATGGCTAGGACTAAGGAAGCAAGAGAGAGAGAGTGGTGGAGACAGTAAGACAGCAAGAAATGAAGCGAGAAGCTCGGCAGGAGAGACACAGTGTGGGGACTGAGAGGAAAAGAGAGAGTAAGAAAGAGCAGTCAAGAAAGGGAGAGCAGGACATAAAAATAAAGCATAGCAAGAGGGAGAGACCAAGAGGAGAGAGGAGAGAGAGAGCAAGAAAATAGAGAGCCAGAGAATAGAAAGAGAGAGAGCACACAAGAGAATAGAGAGAGTGTGAAAGAGAGAGGGTAAGCATGAGCGGGAATAGAGAGGATGGGGTGCACACATCCTGTGGACTATAAGGAGCGCAGTAGCTGCAGGGGGAAAGGTCTGGAAGCTAGCACGGACTTTGAAATGTATAGCAGGTATTGCTATCTGAGGAAGCCTGGGCCATGGTGAGCTTTGATGGGCACCACAGGTAGCCATTTGTTCCTTCTGCCAGAGGTGAGGGAAAGGACCTCTTTTGGCAGAGGGGAACCAGTCTCACAGGTTCCTGAGGAATGCTGGTTTTTCTCTGTCAGAAATCCTTGTGTAGTCCAGGTTAAGCTCATTTCCAGCTAAATGAACTACCCGAGACTGAACACTTCTAAGTCAATGAACCACCTTTACCACCATATCACACTGGGAGACTAAGGAGCACTGGAATTCCTAACAGAGGTTTAAGGGCATAGTTGAGATCGGTAAGCATTTCTCAATTCACTAAGAGAACTTGGGCCCAAAGGAAAATTTAACGTGGAAGATTGCAGGTGGGTTTTGTTGTTGCTGTTTCTAGCTTTGAAGATAACATCTAACAGCACACAGAATTCTAAAACTGGAGAGAAGAGTAGTTTTGGCAAATCCCACTGTGGATGTCAGCTACCCAATTACAATTTCATTTGTTCTCCATCTCCCATCACTTTAATGAGCTTCTTAAGCTCCAACTTTCAAAAGCCAACTATCATATAAACTGCATTACCTCAAAAGAAAAATAAATATACGGGCTGTGGAGAGTTGCTCCCCACTCTCCACATATCCATAAAACAGGCGGATTTAAAAATGAAAATGCAGCCTGGATGGTTAGCTAAATGCAAATCAAGCCAACAGCCACAGACACAGAAAGTCTAAAAGGCGTTATCCACTGGCATTTCTCTGGCAGTGTCGAGTGGTCCACCAGGCAGTAGCGGGGCCACATTCTCTTCCAATTCCTTCCACTGTATCTCTCAGATCAATTAGTCAGAGCCGTGGAACACCTGTTGGATGTAAATTGCTTTAGGAACAGCTGTTCCATCCCCAAAGAAAACAGGCTGGATATTGAAAGAGGCATCTAGTCTGGGGCCTGCTGAGAGCATAGCATTTTGATTTCCCCAGATGGAAGGCAATACATGTAACCATATTTATGTATACCAAACATTAGAGCTTTGAGCTTTTCCCAGACACTAGGTTAACCCTCAAACATTTTCCACTAACCCCTAGCTAGCACAGACAGAGATGGGAATATGTGTTATTAATGATTCGTTTACGGTCCAACTGCTTGAGGAAACTGCTGTACTAATGGGCATCATGCTCGCTGGAATGTGGACTTAAGTTGAGAGTCCGAACTCTGCCCACTTCAGGATGTAGCTTTCTTAGTCACAGATTTCTGGGCAGTGTCAGAAGACGAGAGGCTATAAAAGAAAATATACCTTCTGGAGGCATGAATACTCTAAAGAATGCAGTCCTCTGGAGACAGCTAAACAATGCAGGAAGAGAATGGCCTGATTTCGCCCACCTCTAATTTTGACTGACACTCACTCACCTGAAGGGTAGGTAAACATACACACAGAGACAAATGCTTGCACACACATACACATAAATAAATGCTTATGCATGCAAACCCATGTGCACACACAATGCAAACACATCCATACATGCAGAAACACATATGTGCGCGGACACACAAATACACTCACACAAACACACATAAACACACACACTGGAGCTGGGGAGATGGCTCAGCAGTTAAGAACACTGGGTGCTCTTCCAGAGGTCCTGAGTTCAATTCCCGGAACCATGTGGTGGCTCAAAACCATCTATGTTGAGATCTAGTGCCCTCTTCTGGCCTGTAGGCAGAATGCTGTATATTTAATAAATAATGCAAATCAAAACAACCCTGAGATTCCTCCTTACACCAATCAGAATGGCTAAGATCAAAACCTCAGGGGACAGCACATGTTGGTGAGGATGTGGAGAAAGAGGAACACTCCTCCATTGCTAGTGGGATTGCAAACTGGTACAACCACTCTGGAAACCAGACTTGGAGGTTCCTCTGAAAACTGGAAATAGATCTACCTGAAGACCCAGCTATACTACGCTTGGGCATAAAGATGCCCCACCATGCCATAGGGGCACATGTCCCATTATGTTCATAGCAGCCTTGTTTGTGGTAACCGGAAGCTGGAAACAACCCAGATGTCCCACAACAGAAGAATGGATACAGAAAATGTGGTTCATTTATACAATGGAGTACTACTCACCTATGAAGAATGAGGACATCATGAGTTTTGCAGGCAAATGGATGGAACTAGAAAATATCAACCTGAGTAAGGTAACTCAAACCAAAAGGGCATGCCTGGTATGTACTCACTAATAAATAAATCTTTTAAAAACACACACACAAAACTACATATATACACATATGCATATACATAATACACGTGTAAACACATGTACATATATAGGTACATGTGCACATACATACATACATACATACATACATACAAACTCACATGCACACACACAGCAGGACAGGCCCCTAAGCCTTCTGTATGTGATCTCTGTTTCTCGATAGTCAATACTGCCTGCCACTCCCTCCAGACTCTTAACTGTCCTAGAAGTCAGCCTCTCCAGACACCAGAAAGAAAGTGAATCGGTGTGTGTGACAGTGGCAGAAGGCTGATAAGACCATTCCAGAGAGCAGTTTCATTGGGAAAGCCTGGATCCTTCAAAATGGTGGGGCTGGGAGTCTAATAGCAAAGTGTTCTCCAGCCAAGGGCCCTTTGTGGTCTCGAACCCTAGACTTCCTAAGAAAGCAGGCCTCACAAATGTTTTCATTGTCTCTCAACTAAGGCATTTGGCAAAACAAAAGCGTTCCACAAAGTACCAAGAAGCTACTTTGAGCTTAAAAATAAAATAGATTATGTTTTTCTTTTTACCTGCTGAGCAAGGTCAGTTATTGACTGCATGAGATGTGGCAGCTCCAAAGAATTTAAAAACACCAGTGGCCTGTGCTACAAAGGGTAATAAACTAGATAGAACTCTCAAATATTCATCAGAGAAAGTGCTGTTTGCACTAGACACCCAGTGTGGTTAGAAACTGGGCTCCTCATGGACTTCTGGGAAAATCTGAAAAGAACACAACAGATAAATCACTAACTCTGGATCTTAAAAAATGAGAGCCTGGGGTTTGGGGTACAGCCCAGTAGTAAACCACAGGCTTCGAATGTGTCAGGCCCTGGGTTCCAACCCCAGCACCACTAGAACATAGTGGAAGGAAGGAAGGGTAGGTGATTGATTCAACAGTGATAGGGCCAAGTGAAGGCCAATGACAGTAGGGAAAGAATCCACAGGACAGGGCACACAGGCACATGAGAGAGATCAGGCCACTGCAATGGCCACTACATGATGGCTCGCATCAGGAAAGGATGCTGAGACACAAGCCTCCCTACGACATAACAAGAGAAATACCTCACATCATGTCCTGTCTTCAGCTAGTGCTGCTCACAGGACAAATCTATCAGGATCCCAGTTGGCCAAAGCTGTGTAATTCCAACCAATGTGGAACAGAGAGAGGAGTTGGTAGAAATGGACTCAGAGGACACAGGCAAATGGCCAGCACACGGATCAACCCTCAGAGGAGTAACAAATTCTCTGCCTGCCCCTGGTCTGATTGAGCAACTGCCCCGCTAGATGCTCCTTCTCCTTCTGATGGATCAGGCCAGTATACAACTCAAGGGCTCCTTCTCTATAATGGGTGTGATGGGTTTGTTTGCGAGAGCCAGGGAGTGTAGCCTCAGAATCTGACAGCTGCGCTTTCCTATGGGCAGAGGTGATGATAAAGCCAAGCCTGCCCCAGGCCTAATGCTTGTGTATCATGGATATCCCGATTATTTTATTTTCATAGCAATCATGTTAACTCTTCTCCCTCCATAAAACTATCTTCCCACTTCCAAAGACACAAACGTCCTTTAACCTACAGCCTGTCCTTCATACGCCTTAGCCTCAAAAATATATCCTACGTCCATCCAGTTCTGCTCCAAAATGTTCTTCACCCCACTCCTTTCCCTGTCTTCATCCTAGTTACTCCCAGCCTTGGGCACCTTCCTGCTCTCCAAGTCCTCACGAGGTCACTCTGTTGTTATTACCTCCTCAATTCCAAGGTCATCTCCCCAAGAGCCCACTGAATGCCAGCCCCTGAACTCGCCATGTGACCTTTTTGTATTGCCTCCCAGTAGGTTTGGTAGCAGGAGGTATCCTGTTCAAGACTGTTCCCTTCTCCCCATCTCTGTGAAGAGCACAGCCATGCAAGGGCAGTGGCTGGACTGTGTTAGCCACCATCATAATCCCAACACTATCCAAAGTGCTTCACATAAAACAAGCATTGGATATAAATCAACCAATGAATGTGGTCCCGTACTCTCCCTGTTAGGCTGTTCGCCTTGACAGCAACTTAGAGACTATAGAGACACGTAGGCCAAGCTAACTCTCTACACCAGAGTTACACATGTGAATAGAGAGTCAACATTACATAAACACACATGCAAAGTTTTAAGCCAACTGACCTGCCTCCTCTAGGTCAACTACTATAGACTTGGTGGTTTTAATATGTGAATTTCTCTGAGTTAGGACACTGAAATCTAAACCCAGGGAGCCAACATGATTGGGTTCTAGGAAAGGTCCCACATTCACGAGCTCATCTGACCCTATAGTTCCCAAGGGCGTCTTTCAAAGTCACATCCCACTGAGGACCAGGGGGGTCCTCATTCTATAGAGTGGCCAACAGAATGAAATGCCAGTGCCTGAACATGGGGCAGAACTTCAACAACTTGCCAGTCTACCTCTCCAGCCACATACCCTCCCACTTCTATGTTCCCCTGGACTGTAGGCCCGCCATCCCCATGAAAACTGCATGTTCTTTCCATAGCTCTGTTGGTGAGAAGTCCATGTCTTCTGGCCTGAACACTGTCCCCTTTGTCTGTGTGACACTCCCAGGAGTCAGCTCATGAGTCACCTTCTCATCTAAATCTTCCCCACTCCATCCTAAGTACAACTAACTTTTCTCTTTTTATGTTCTTGGGTGTCTAGGCCAGACCTTTCTACAAGATTTGAGTATTTTGCCAGGCAGTGGTGGCGCACGCCTTTAATCCCAGCACTTGGGAGGCAGAGGCAGGTGGATTTCTGAGTTCGAGGCCAGCCTGGTCTACAGAGTGAGTTCCAGGACAGCCAGGGCTACACAGAGAAACTCTGTCTCAAAAAAAAAAAAAAAAAAAAAAAAAGATTCGAGTATTTTGACATTACTATTAAAACACACACATATCTCCAACTGAACTTCATGTCCTTTAAGAGCAGAGTCATATTATAGTCATATCTATATTCCTGACCCCCAGCCCTTAGGGACTTAAGCAAAGTTTCTTTAGCGAATGAGGCAATCAGTTCCAGGCTAGATTGTTGGGTTCTAATCTCTGGACAGATAAGTAAGGAGCATGATCTTTAAAAGATCTCCATTCCTAAGAGAAAATTTTTGTTAGCTTTCTGTTGACAAAATATCCAAAGTAATCAACTTATAAGGAAGAAATGTTTACCTGGCTTCAGGATTTCAGAGGTCCATGGTCAGTCAATAGTCATTTGTCCTTGTGCTTCCGACCTGTGGTAAAAGCACATTGTGGCAGTAACATGGGGTAGACAAAGTCTGCCAACCTTTGGTTTTTTGGAAGGAATTGGAGTCCTATAATCTCCTTTAAGAGAATGCACCAAGCATTCAGCTCCCTCCTGTAGCTCCTCCTCCTCCTGCAGCCATGTCTCATGTGGCCAAGGATAACTGTGAATGTGGCCCAATCCAAAAACAATAGACATGACATGTGTGTGTGTGTGTGTGTGTGTGTGTGTGTGTGTGTGTGTGTGTGTGTGTGTATGATGTATGTATGTATGTGGGTGCCCATGGAGGTCAGAAGAGAGGAACAGATGCCTTGGAGTCAGAATAAGGTGTTTGTGAGTTTGGGTGCTAGTATCCTCATGACTGAGAAACGAGTGTTCTTCACTGCTGAGCCATCTCTCTAGCCTCACAATTTGGTTAGTTTAGTTAGTTAGTTAGCTAGCTAGCTAGTTAGTTAGTTCTTGTAACTCAATTGCACACTTCTCAAGGACACACCTCCCTCTCGTGGTGTTCTGGACTAGAAACCATGTCTGAGGGATACTTATCTAAACTGTACCAATAGTGACCCACACCGCTCAGGCCAGAACACAAGCTGCAAAGCAAAGGAAGTGCCCTGCCTTAACTGGCTTTCCTTGGATAGTCATTTTCCATCCACTTGTACAGTTTTGCCTACGACTGGAGGAGAACACTATAGCACTCGTTCTCGTTCTCTCTCTCTCTCTCTCTCTCACTGCAGGCCTGCCACTGTGCCTCACATGTGCTCTTCAGTCACCTTATAGAAATGGGTTGAGATTATTTCTCCAGTGAATTAGCTGCAGAGACTTCTCCCCTGCCTGCGTGGTCAGGGAAGGAAGACACATCAACTTTATGTAATGGATGCCCCCTTTGAGACCTCTATCTCCTTCGTAATAAGTAGGTAGCTATGACAACCTCCAGAGAGCCCCAATGACTATGCATCAGCAATCTGCTTTTCTCCCCAAGCCCCAGCCAGGCAAGAGCTGCAGGCATTCACAAGCCTGTCTTTCTGCAGTAGGCTGCTCCTCAGAGATGGCTGGAGCCTTGCCTTTACCCCAGATGTGCCTTGTCCCTTGGCCTCTGCTTCTTTCTTGCCTATTGACACATTGCTCAGCGCTGGTCTCTGAATTTGTGCCAAGTTCTTTCTTAACGTGTTCTTCTTTGGGACCCTCTTGATCCTGGGTCAGCCTTGTCCCCTCTGACCCTCTGCTGCCCAGGACTTTGCCCACATCCCTTTCCCCTCTCCTGACTTTGCTCTAACTCCCACCGGTGTTCATCAGTGGGCACTAAATTCAATTAGTACCAGCTGTCTTTGTTCCAGTGGCTAAGCAGAGAGGAAGAAGAAAGTCTGGTGAACAGCACCTGCAGAAGGACTGTACTGAATAATTCATAAAGCAAAAAGAAAGGTTGGTGTGTTCTCGGCATGAAGAAGTATAGAGTGGAGTATTAGTAATGGTAACTCTTCTGTAGCTGTGACTAAACACCTGATAGAGGCAACCTAAGAGACCTATTTCTCTTACAGTTTGGAGGTACAGTTCAACACGGCAGGGAAGGCATAGCGTCAGGAATGGCTCAAGGCTGTGGAAGCAGAACCTTGAGATGCTTGCTCGCATTTTGGCAGGCCAGGAAGCAGGAAAATTAATGTTGGCATTCACCTGACTTCCTCCTTTTCCCCTTTTTATCTAGTCTGGCCCCAGCCCGTGGAATATGCCACCCACTTCAGGGTATATCTTCCCTCCTAAATTAATCCTCAGAGAAACACCCTTACCGACACACCTGGAAGTGTGTCTCCTAGGTGATTTTAAATCCATCAAACTAACAGTGCAGATTAATAATCATAAACAGACAGGCGTGTTTGACCTATTTGAACAACACATGCTGTGTACATATGGCAAAATATTACATAATGTTTCATTTTATACACATTTTTATGGCCTTCCATCATTTTACATCATATAATAGAGGATGGAGATACAGTTCAGTGATGGATGGCCTGCCGCCACGAATGAGGCCGGAGCTCAAGTTGCAGTACCATGAAAGACTAATCTTTTAAAACGGTGGGGCTGGAGAGACGGCTGAGCAGGTAAAAGCATTTGTGCTTTTTTGGAGAACACAAATTCAGTTCCCAGCACCCACAGGCTTAGACCTGTCTGTAACTCTTGTTCCAGTGTCCCTTTCTGGCCTTCCCAGCCGCCAGGCATGCATGTGGTACACAGACATACACTCATCTTAACACTCATCCAATTAAAATAAAAATGAACAAATATTTTAAAAAGCAATTAATTACAATAAAACACAATTCTACTGGGGGCATATTCTACTCTTATTTGAGGGGGCTTGCCAGTCTCGGGTATTTTCCGCCTAGCTCTGTGCCAGTCAGAAGTAGTGGGAAGAACATGAAGCTCCTCAGTGGCATCTTGGGTTTGTTGCCTAGGCAACAGGTTGGATTTCAGCATTGAATAGTCAGAGCCTTTTTCATTGAGTTAAGGCAAGGCTGTTGTTGTTGTTGTTGTTGTTGTTGTTGTTGTTGTTGATGATGATGATGTTGTTATTACCTTGGTTTGTTTTTGTTTTGAGACACTTTCTAAAGACATAATTTATTTATTTTATGTACATGTGTGCTTTGTATACATGTATGTGGTGATTTTAATGTGCTAGGCCCATAGGGAGTGGCACTGTTAGGAGGTGTGGCCTTATTGGAGGAAGTGTGTCACTGGGAGGGTGGGCTTTGAGGTCTCGTATATATGCTCAAGTCTGGCCAGAGACAGTCTCTCCTGGCTGCAGTCAGATCAAGATGCAGAACTCTCAGCTCCTTCTCCAGCACCAAGCCTGCCTGGATGCTGCCATGCTCCCACATTGATGATGGACTGAACCTCTGAACCTGTAAGCCAGCCCCACTTAATGTTGTCTTTTGTAAGAGTTGCCTTGGTCATGGTTTCTCTTCACAGCAATGGAAACCCTAACTAAGACAATGTATGTCTGTGTAAAGGTGTCAGATCCCTGGGAACTGGAGTTATAGACAGTTGTGAGCTACTATAGGGGTGCTGAGAATTGAGCCCAGGTCCTCTGCAAAAGCAGCCTGTGTTCTTAACCACTGAGCTACCTTTCCAGCCCCCTTGAGACACTTTTGAAAGGAAAAGATTATTAATCCTTAGGAATAAAATACTAGTGCTTTAGTTTATTTTTTCCTCCTAGTGGCTCTGCTCCCCACTTGCAGACCCTAGTCTCACCACCTTCCCTGATCTCAGTAGCAATTGTTCTAGGCTGTGTCCTTGCTCATGGCCATGGGAAGATCCTGTAGACCCTGGATGGCCCCTCACACTCATGCTCTCTCTGTAGCTTCTCTGTCCCTCAGCTGCCACTACAGATGACTCATTTCCAACTAGATCTAGAATCCCAACTGGTATGGGATCTCAGGACACCCACAGGCAAGCAGAAGGTATACACCAACTATCCTCAAACACAAACCAACACACATCACTCCTTTGTCCCGGAGAACCCTGAAGCTATGGGCTGCAACAATGGACTTGGGATTTGGGGAAAATCTGCCCTGTAGACAAGTGTGTTCTAGCAGGAATTCTCAGAAGCCAGGGATCTACAGAGGGACCATAATGATCCTTCCAGAGGCAGGGAAGATGGCAGGATTCTGGACAGCAGTCTTCCTATCCAGAGCACTTCCTGTTGTGCATGTTTCCTTTTCCCTGCTGATTTTCTTAAAGGAAGGACTCCAATCATTGAAAGAATCAATTCTCTACTTCATGCAATAAATATGTATAAATATATATTACTTATGTACTAAATTATGACAAAAATATCATAATTGAAACTGGATATATACATGTGTCTCCACATGTATATCCACATGTGTATATACAAGATAGATTATGTATGGTGCCTTTTTTCTCTTTAATGTTAAAATTGCTTTTTTTTTTAACAGCTTAAAACGACAAATGGACCTTTCTAAATAGAATTTCCTCTACCCACATCAAGAACAAAAACCAGTTATGCAGAGTCACTGCTGAGTGGGATCAGTCACCCCTTTTATCCCCTCATTATCAGGAGGAAAAAAACAGCAGATTTTTCCTCAGTAAGACCTTTTTAAAGTGTCCATATATGTAACAACATAATTATAACCCATGAGAGCTATGTGAAAATGTTAATGACTGTTTTTCCTGAGAAACAGCAAGCCATTTAATGTTTGTGAATAAAATGCTATGGGAATTATTGCCAAGAAAAAGAAGGTGCATTTAAATCTGGCATTGACCTTTGTAGCAGCCAGTTCTGGCTTCCTTGAAGCTAAGAACAGTATACAGTGGTATACACCTTCCAATAGTAGATCTCTTAAGGCCCATTATTATGTGCTGCCAGGGCAACCACCATAATCCTTGCAAACAATGCTGCCCCTCTCCTCAGGAGCTAACACATCACCCAAGTGAGAGAAATGACTTCTTTTTTCCCCCCTCAAACAAAAAGTAAATCTCTATCCTGCCTTGCCAAAGCAGGATACAAAAGAAATTCTTCACACCCTGAATTCTAAGTCTACCTGAAGTAGGTGTGGAGGACACTAGCCTCTCTGGACTCACAGTTCTTTCTTCCCCATGATGCCTCCATCTCCTGAACTTACTTCATTCACCTCAGCTGTAGTAAAGGGTGAGGAGATGTGGCTCTGACAAGAAGACAAAGAGTTTTCTGGTCCTAAGTGCATAGGGAATGTCCCCAAGATGATCCTTGTCCTGCTGATGGCACCAGGCTAACATTCAAGGCACTAGATTCAGTGGTGCTCTAAACCTGTCCAAAGAGTGTACTGTTCCTGGTAGACAAGGTTCCAGGATGGGAATCTGTCTTAGTTAGGGTTTTACTGCTGTGAATAGACACCATGATCAAAGCAACTCTTAAAAGAATAACATTTAATTGAGGCTGGATTACAGGTTGAGAGGTTCAGTCCATTATCATCAAGGAGGGAGCATGGCAGCATCCAGGCAGGCACAGTGCAGGAGGAACTGAGAGTTCTACATCTTCATCTGAAGGCCACTAGGAGAAGAATGGCTTCCAGGCAGCTAGGACAAGGGTCTTAAAGCCCACACATACAGTGGCTCACTTCCTTCAACAAGGCCACACCTACTCCAACAAGGCCACATCTCCAAATAGTACCACTGCCTGGTCTAAGCATATTCAGACAACCGCATCACACTCGCTGGGCCCCACAGTCTTGTTCAAACATACGAGTCTAAGCGGACCATACCTAAAGATAGAATAATGCAAAATACATTTAGTCCAACTTCAAAAGGCCCCCTAGTCTATAGCAGTCTCAACAATGTTAGAAGTCCAAACTTCAAAGTCTTTTCTGAAATTCATTCAATCATTTAACTGTAATCCCCTATGAAGTCAAAATCAAAAAGCAGATCACATACCTTAAACATCACAGGATCTATAGTACCATTCCAAAATGTCCTAGTGAGTAACTACTGGAACAAACAAGACTGAAAACCAGCTGGGCAAACTCCAAACTCTACATCTCTATGTCTGATGTCAAAGCGCTCTTCAGATCTCCAGCTCTTTTCATCTTTATTGACTACAGTACAATTCTTTTTGGTTGGTTTCACTCCTGTTAGCAGCTTTCCTCAGCAGCTATCCCATGACTCTGGCATCTTGAACATCTTGGGGTATCCAAGACAACTTCAATGTTACACCTTCTTGTTCTAATGTCTGATCCACATATGATTTTCTAGACACCTCCGAAGGGCTTGGATCACTTGTCCAGCTCTGCCCTCTGTAGCACTCTAGGCTCTGGTTGACTCTGTTCCACTGTTGCTGCTATCCTTGGTGATCATCCCATGGTACTGGCATCTCCAATATGTTGGTGACTTCCACTGCAACGAGGCTTCACCAAGAGCCTCTCATAGGCTCTCTTCATGGTGCCAAGCCTCAACTTCTTTGCATGACCCCTTTAGCCCTGGGACATTAACTGCAACTAAGGCTGCACCTTCACCAATGGCCTTCCCTGGTCTCTCACAGTGCTGAGCCTCAGCTGCTCTCCATGGCCCCTTCATATCTTCAAAACCAGTACCACCTGGGTGATTCTCACACATTACCAAGTACAGGTGCAACACAAGGTACAACCTTGGCTATCTCTGGAACACAGCTTCTTTGTGATCTCAGAAGCTACTTCCCAGATTTCACCTCAGTGATGCTAGTATCTTCTTAATCACCTCTAATTTCTTAGTTCCAGCTGACCAGCATCAATTGTCCCAGTAGTCCCTACTATTCTGGACTCTAAAACCAGAGCCACATGACTGAAGCTGCCATCATCTGGCCCATGGCTCTTCCTGCCTTCCCAGGGAGACTTTTGGGGCCCCAGGAGTGTCCAAGTTAGACACCTCCCCAGCCAATGCCCTGACTGCCAGGTCCATCTAGGGCACAGCCAGCAGAGGTGTACTGGCTGGTTTTGTGTGTCAACTTGACACAAGCTGGAGTTATCACAGAGAAAGGAGCCTCCCTTGAAGAAATGCCTCCATAAGATTTTGCTGTAAGGCATTTTCTCAATTGGTGATCAAGAGTGGGAGGGCCCATTGTGGGTGGTGCCATCCCTGGGCTGGTAGTCCTGGGTTCTTTAAGAAAGTAAGCTGAGCAAGTCAGGGGAAGCAAGCCAGTAAGCAGCTTTCCTCCATGCCCTCTGCATCAGCTCCTGCTTCCTGACCTGCTTGAGTTCCAGCCCTGACTTCCTTTGCAATGAGCCGCAATGTGGAAGTATAAGCTGAATAAACCCTTTCCTCCCCAACTTGCTTCTTGGTCATGATGTTTGTGCAGGAATAGAAACCCTAACTAAGACAAGAAGTGAGCAGCAAGATTCTTTTCCCTGAGATCCATTTAACATAGTAAAAATGTCTATCTTAACAAAAGAAATCTACAAATTCAATATAATTCCCATCAAAATTCCAACACAATTCTTTACGGACATTGAACAAACAATTCTCAACTTCATATGGAAAAAAAAAACATAATAACCAAAACAATACTGTACAATGAAAGAACTTCTGGAGGTATTGCTATCCCTGATTTCAAGCTGTACTACAGAGCAATAGTAATAAAAGCTGCCTGGTATTGACATAAAAACAGACAGGAATAGAAATGAAGACCTAGAAATAAATCCACACACTTACAGTCACTTGATCTTTGACAAAGAAGCCAAAACAATACAATGGGGGGGGGAGCATCTTCAACAAATGGTGCTGGTCTAACTGCATGTCTGCATGTAGATGAATGTAAATAGACCCACAGTTACCACCTTGCACAAAACCAAGTAGATCAAAGATCTCAACATAAAACTGGACATACTAAATCTAATGGAAAAGCTAGAAGGGAACTGTCTTGAATTCATTGGTACAGGAGACAAATTCCTGAACAGAACACAAACAGTGCAGGCACTATGATCAACAATTAATAAATGGGACCTCATGAAACTGAAAAGCTTCTGTAAGGCTAAGGACACCATCAATAGGACAGAACAGCAGCCTACAGATTGGGAAAGGATCTTCATCAACCCTCTATCTGACAGAGGACTAATATCCAAAATATATAAAGAACCCAAGAAACCAGGTACCAACAAACCAAATAACCTGATTTTAAAATGTAGTACAGAGCTAAACAGAAATTTCTCGGCAGAGGAATTTCTAATGACCAAGAAACACTTAAAGAAATGTTCAAGGCCCTTAGTCATCAGGGAAGTGCAAGTCAAAACAACTCTGAGATTCTATCTTACACCTGTCAGAATGGTAAAGATCAAAAACTCAAATGACAGCTCATACTGGCAAGCTTGTGGAGCAAGGGAAACATTCCTCCATTGCTGGTGGGAATGCAAACTTGTACAACCACTTTCAAAATCAATTTGGCAGTTTCTCAGAAAATTGGCAATAGTTCTACCTCAAAACCAGCTATACCATTTTTGGACATATACCTAAAAGATGTCTCACTATACCACAAGGACACTTGCTCCACTCTGTTCATAGCAGCTGTATTCTTTTTTTTTTTTTTTAGATTTATTTCTTTATTATATGTAACCTCACTGTAGCTGTCTTCAAACACTTTTTTTTTTCCTTCTCGCTTCAGCCTCACTCGCTGTAGCTGTGTTCAGACACCCCAGAAGAGGGCATCAGATCTCATTATGGATGGTTGTGAGCCATCATGTGCTTGCTGGAATTTGAACTCAGGACTTTTGGAAGATCAGTCGGTGCTCTTAACCACTGAGCCATCTCTCCAGCCCAGCAGCTGTATATTCATAAAAGCCAGAAACAACCTAGATGTGCCTCAACTGAAGAATGAATAAACAAAATGTGGTATATCTACACAACAGAATACTACTCAGCTATTAAAAACAAAGACATCATGAAATTTGCAGGCAAATGGATGCAACTAGAAAATATTCTGAGTGAGGTAATCCAGACCCAGAAAGACATATATGGTATGTACTTACTTATAAGTGGGAATTAGCCATAAAGTACAGGATAACCATGCTACAGTCCACAGACCCAAAGAAACCAAGTAACAAGGAGGGCCCAAGGAAGGATGCTTGAATCTCACACAGAAGGGGAAATAAAATAGACATCAGAGACGGATGAAGAGAGGGAACTGGGTGAGAGAGGAGGTGAGGAGGGAAACAGGGATGGGGATCAAATGTGGAGGTGGGAGAAAGAGGGCTGAGAGAGAGAATGAAAGTCAGTGGGGGGAGAGAGATGGGCATCTCTGCAACCAGCCTGAGACCTGAGACAGGGAAGGCTCCCAGAAGTCTATAGGGCGACCCTAGCTGAGACTCCTGCCAGCAGTGGATATGGAGACTGAAATAGCCACCTCCTGTAGCCATATTAAGGCTTCCAGTGGAGGGAGGGGGACATCCACACACCCACAAAACCTTTGCCTATAAGATGTGAGGGATAATAATGGAGCAGAGAGTGAGGGTGTGGCCAACCAATGACTGGCTCTACTTGAGACCCATCCCATGAGTACCAACCCCTGACACTGCTAATGATGCTCTGCTATGCTCACAGACAGGAGCCTAGTGTAACTGTCCCCTGAGAGGCTTCATCTAGTAGCTGACAAAAACAGATGCAGAGACCCACAGCCAAACTTCAGGTGAAACTTGGGGAGTCTTGTGGAAAAGTAGAAGATAGGATTAATTGAGCCAGGAGGGTCAAGGACACCACAAGAAAACCTACAGAGTCAACTAACCTGTACCCATGGGGACTCAGAGACTAAACCACCAACTAAAGAGCATGCAGGGGTTCGACCTAGGTCCCCTACACATTTGTAGATGTGCAGCTTGTTCTACATTGTGGGTCCTGTAACAATTGGAGTGGGCTGTCTCTGACTCTGTTGCCTGCCATTGGACCCCCTTCCCCTAGCTGGACTGCCTGGTCAGGCCTCAGTGGAGGAGGATACCCTTAGTTGTGCAGTGACTGGATGTCCCAGGGCAGGGTGGTACCCAACCAGGAAGTAAAGTGAATAAATAAATAAAAATACTTTTTAAAAATGAAAGGGGAGACATAACAAAAGACACTGGGGAAATCCAAAGAACATGCTTTAAAAAACTGTACACCACCAAACTGGAAAATATTTTTAATGGATAATTTTCTTGATATATACCTTCTACCAAAGAACATATCAAAAAGATCATCCACCCATAATCAAGTAGGCTTCATCCTAAAGTTACAGGAATGGTTCAACATGCATAAATTAATAAATGTAACCCAGTATATAAACAAACTGAAAGACAAAAGCCACATGATCATCTCATTAGATGCAGAAAAGGGTTTTGACAAAATCCAGTACTCTTTCATGATAGAGGTCCTGGAGAGATTTCAGATACCAG
The DNA here is from genome assembly GCA_028551405.1 of Uromys caudimaculatus. Classification (NCBI taxonomy): domain Eukaryota; kingdom Metazoa; phylum Chordata; class Mammalia; order Rodentia; family Muridae; genus Uromys; species Uromys caudimaculatus. Next base: position 75,032,968 of record CM052712.1, read on the forward strand.
GTGTATATACCTCAACATAATAAACTCCATTTACAACAAGCCCATAACCAATATCGGACTAAATGGAGAGAAACTCAAAGCAATTCCACTAAAATCAGGAACAAGACAGGTTGTCTACTCTCCATATACCTATTCAATATAAAACAACTGAAAAAGATCAAAAGGGTACAAAAAGGAAGGAAAGAAGTTAAAGTATTTTTATCTTAAATGATATGATAGTATACATTAGTAAGTGACAATCAAAATTCTATCAGGAAATTCCTACAGCTCCTAAACCCTTTCAGCAAGGTAGCTGGATACAAAATTAACTCACAAAATATCAGTAGCTTTCCCATATACAAATGAGAAATGGACTGAGAAAGAAATCAGTGAAACAATACCTTCACAATAGCCTCAAAACTAAAATAAAATATTCTGGAGTAACTCTAACCAAGAGAGTGAAAGATGTGTATAATAATTAAAGTAGATATCAGAAGATCTCCCATGCACATGGATCAGTAGGACTAATATTGCAAGTATGGCCATCCTACCAAAAGTATTCTACAGATGCAATCCCCATACAAATTCCAACACAATTCTTCACAGAATTTGAAAGGACAATTTTCAGCCTTAGGTGGAAACATGCACACCACACACACACACACACACACACACACACACACATGCACCTTGAATAATAAAAGAATAAAAGATGAGGTATTGCTATTCTTGATCTCAAATTATACTACAAATAGACATGTTAATAATAGAATTGAAGACTCAGACATAAATTCACACACCTATGAATATCTGATTTTTCAGAAAGAGATCAAAAATATACATTGGGGGGAAAAAAACAGTGTCTTCAACAAATGGTGCTGGTCAAATTGGTTGGCTGCACATACAAAAATGCAAATATGTCCATACTTATCACCTCAAATGAAACGCAACTCCAAGTGGATCAAAGACCTCAGCATTAAGTCAGATAGATTCTGATAGAAGAGAAAATGGGGAATAGTCTTGAACCGAAACCCCTTGGCACCGAAAAAGACGTAATGAACAGAACACTGAGAACACAGGCACTAAGAACAACAATTAATAAATGGGACCTCATGAAACCGAAAAGCTTCTGTATGCCAAAGTACACCATTATTCAGGCAAAGCAGCAGCCAACAGAATGGGAAAAGATTTTTACTGACAGTACATCAAATAGAGGATTAATATCTGAAATATATAAAGAACTCAAAAAAAAAAAAAAACCCCTGGACATCAAAAAAACAAATAACCCAATTTAAAAATGGGGTACAGATCTAAACTGGTAACTCTCAAAAAATGAAACACAAATGACTGAGAAATACTAAAGAAATGTTCAGCATCCTTGGTCATCAGGGAAACACAAATCAAAACTACTATGAAAGTTCATCTTACACCAGTCAGACTGGCCAAGATCAATAAAACAAGCGACAGCTCATGCAGGTGAGGATGTGGAGTAAGAAAAACTCTGATCCACTTCCCATGGGAAGGCAAACTTGTACAGTCACTGTGGAAATCAGCATGGTGGCTTCTGAAGAAGATGAGAGTCGAGTTACCTCAACACACAGCTCTGTAACTATTGAGCATATACCCAAAAGAAGCTCCATCTTACCACAGAGACATTTGCTCAACCATGTTCACTTGTGCTCTATTCATAATAGCCAGAAATTGGAAACAGTCTAGATGTCCATCAGTGGATGAATTGATAAAAAATAAAAAATAAAAAAAAAATGTGGTCCATTTACACAATGGGATATTACTCAGCTAATAAAAAAAATGAAATCCGGGCCTGGAGAAATGGCTCAGTGGTTAAGAGCACTGTCTGCTCTTCCAGAGGTCCTGAGTTCAATTCCCAGCAACCACATGGTGGTTCACAACCATCTGTAATGGGGTCTGTTGCCCTCTTCTAGTGTGTCTGAAGACAGTGACAGTGTATTCACATATATAAAATAAATAAATCTTTTTTTAAAAATGGAATTCATGGGTAAATGGATTCCACTAGAAAAAAAAAATCTTTTAAGTATGGTAACCCAGACCCAAAAAGACAAATACGGAATGTATTTGCTTATATGGAGTTGTTAACTGTTAAGTCAATGGCTAACTGAGCTACACTACATATAATCACAGAAGTTAGGTATAGAGTCAAAGACTAAGAGGGAAGGGGGGAATCTTCCTAGGAAGATAAGACAGATACTTACAGATGGATGGAGGGACTGGAATGAGAAAATCAAGAGGGAAGACCAGGAGGGGGTTAGAGAAGGATGAGGACATTGGGAGGAGCACCTAAAACTGAAGGCCATTTGTGGGCTTTTATGGAAAACTGATACAGTAGAGCTTCTTAAAATACATGCATATATGAAAGAAATCTTAATGCAATCATCAAATAATGGGGAGAAGGCCAGAGCCACATCTAGACATCTGTGATGGTTTGTATATGCTTGGCCCAGAGAGTGGCACTATTAGAAGGTGGCCCTGTTGGAGTAGGTGTATCACTGTGGGTGCGGGCTTTAAGACCCTCATCACAGCAGCCTGGAAGTCAGTATTTCAATAGCAGCCTTCAGATGAAGATGTAGAGCTCTCAGCTCCTCCTGTACGTGCCTGACTAGATGCTGCCATGTTCCCACCTTGATGGTAATGGACAAAACCTCTGAACCTGTAAGCCAGCCCCAATTAAATGTTGTCCTTTATAAGACTTGCCTTGGCCATGGTGTCTGTTCACAGCAGTAGAACCCTAAATAGGCATCTCTGGTCACCAAATGAAACCTCCAGTTTTAGGAATGAGTTGCATCTAACTGAGTTATTGGCCAAGGGGCCTTTGGAAACCCCAAACAACTCAGGTTCTCCACAAAGTGATGATAAGACCCATTGCTGAGGGCAATACCTAAGCAACACAAAGAAGTTGAGATGGTGCTAGAATCTTCACCATTACTGACTAGTGTTCATAGTAACAAAAGGTATGCTGCATGCTACCAAAGGAGAGAGATAAAAAAAAAAAACAACCCAGCTATATACCTACAAGATCTGTAAGATCTACAAGAGTGAGCTTCCCACCAGATATGCTGGTATAATAGTGGCACAAAGCTTGGAGTAACCAACCAATATCCGAGTTAAGATCCACTCTGTGATATGGAACCTATCCCTATGGTGCTTGGGTGGCCAGGAACCTAAGACTAGATAGGCCATGGACTAGGAGAAAAAAAATAATGCTGGTTTGCTAAAGGAATGTAGCAATAAAATAACTCCTGATGACATTCTGCTATCTTCATAGATCAGTGCCTTGCTCAGACATCATTAGGGAAGCTTGCTCCATCAGTAGAAGGGAACAAATTCAGAGAGCCACAGTGTACAGAAAGAGAGATAGCTTTGACCATTCAGTCCTAAATGTGATGTCTCCATCAAATTTCTTCCTATGGGGCTCAGGGAACCCTGCAGAAGAGGAGCCAGGAAAGATTTTAGGAGCCAGAGAGGATAAGAAGGGAAAAGAACTTCTAAACACAGTAGAACAAATATGCAATTAGCTTGTAGGACCATGAAAGGCAGCCTGGTTCCTGGTTGAGCTAAGGCTAGAAACCCCAGTGACCCTAAAGGGATGGAAGGCATTTAGCCCTGCTCCTGGACAGCAGGCTCCTGGCACAAAGCCAGAGCCATCCATAGATTTGTGGCCATCAGTCACATAAGGCAACGCCCCAAGCCCCTCCACAGGTAGAGGATGTGACCTGTGGTCCCCTAGACTCAAGACAGATCTCCATTTTAATGAGGTACCTAAAGGCCTGGGGCTTAAATAAACTCCTCCTTCCCAGACACTCCTCCCTGCAAAAGGTATTTAACCTCAGGCCCGCCCTGAGAAGTGGGGTACGGTTTTATTCATCTCCACTTCCATGACAATAAATGCCTTAAAACCATAGTCTGCCTCTTTTCATCGGGATCCACCGTGGGGAGCAATGGAACAGGCCTTCATCTAAAGAGCCACCATCTAACCTCACGTAGAAGACCTCTCTGCGCCCCAGCCACGGCCACCAAGACCAAGCTTGAACCAAGCCAACCACTGACAAGCCAAGGATTATCCCCGTGGGATCCAACAGGAACTCTCCCCTTTTTCCCCTTGGCCCTGGGCCAGATCCAGTCCATGGGCCCCCACTCCATTCCCAGCTCTTCTGCAGCTCCCAGCAGCACCTGGGTGTCCTGGAGCCTGAGAACCAGATGGCCCCAGCCTCTGCACAGGCCCGGGGACCCCCGAGCTAGCTCCAGCTGTCCCCAAGCCTCAGACTGCATCCTCCCACCCCCCAGAGCAGTGCCCCAAGGTTTCCTCATAGCCTGACACCTGCCCCAGCAACAGCGTGGGGTAAGCACAGTCAAACTTCCCACATCCTGCCTCCCTAAGCAGCCTGAGCCCTGTGGCAGAGAGGATGTGGGACCCCACTAACCCTACAATAACTCACGAAGACTATGGCGGAATGTACCTTCTCTGCCTGGGTCTAAGCCAGGTGGGATCCTGGCATGGAGACAAGTAGACACAAGTCCCCATCTCTAACCCATAAACTATCCCCAACTGATAACCATTTGCAAAGGGAAAATTCATTTTCTCCAATGTGGATGTGGAGTAAGAAAAACTCTGATCCACTTCCCATGGGAAGGCAAACTTGTACAGCCACTGTGGAAATCAGCATGGAGTCTCGCTGAGTATACAAAGTACTCTTGGGAGCAGACCCTGTGCTCAGCAGTAGATGGCCAACACAAAATAAACCCAGTGGCATTCTTGGAGGGCCTACATGTCGGCTCCTTGCTGAGAGAACCCAGTACAGCCGAGTCTGTCTGGGGCTGAGCAGGATGGTGTCTACAGCCCAAAAGAAACACACCAGGCCAGGAGTCTTGCCGAAGCAGGAACTCAACTTTATTGTATCAACCCCTTGCTTATATAGAGAAGGCAAAGGGGGTGGGCACCTAGGTATGGGGAGAGATGACGTAGGAGGCGGGGAAGGGGAAGAGGTGACTGACAGGGCCAATAGCAAAGCTCCACATTAGCAAGGGCAGGGCAGAGGGAGGGCCAAACATGTCTTGCTGAGTCACCCCTATATGGAAATGACTAAGACAGGCCTCAGAACTCGAGCCAGGCTCGGGTTTGTCCTCAAGGCCCAAACCAGGGTCAAAATGGAACCCAACACTACCACTGCCCAGGACTCCCCTCTCACCCTCAGGGCAGCGGGAGGGGGACAACACCCCCAGCACTGCGCTGTCAGGGTCCAGCTCTGAGCCCTGGCCCATAGGTTCTGCAGCCCCAGCTTGGCTTGGCAACACGGTGCCCAGTGCAGGAGGGCAGACGGGCAAGTCATCGAGGAGGGGCCGCTGCTGCCAAAGTCACTCTCGCTGCTGCAGTCAATGCTGCAAACCCAGGGGCTCCTGCACCCCTGCCTCTACAGCCAGGGCTGCCCCAGGCTGTGCGCAGCACTCCCAGTCCAAAGCAGAGCAGGGGTTGTTCAAAAGTGGAAACGGAGCTCTCTCCTCCCACGGACAGGCCGCCATGGAGATGGCCAGGGCCCCAGGCCTGGGCTGGGCAGCTGCGATGAAGACACTGCTTGCAGCTAGACTGCAATTGTGAGCAGTAGCAGTGCTGTCGAGGTCCAGACAGTGACACGCCCTGGGCCTTGTTGGCCGCCTGCCAATCACTGCCTGGAGGAGTGCATGACACAGGCCCAACACCTCCATATTCAGGTTTCTGATTTTGTGTGTTTATGGGATTTCTGTGTGTGCGAGCCTGTGTTTCTCTGCATCTGTGTGTGTTACTTGTGCTTTTTCTCTGGCTCTTTTTCTTCTGTTCGTTTTGTCCTATTCTAGGTTACTTGTTTTTATCTTATCATAGTTTTATTATTATTATTATTATTAGATGCCTGTTTTCTAGTAAAAGGGAAAAAGAAAGGGGGTGAATCTGGGCAGGAAGGGAGAAAGGGAGGAGCTGGGAGGAGCCGGGGGATGGGAAACTATAATCAGAGTATACTGTATGAAAAAATTCTATTTTCAATTTTAAAAAACTAGGAGAGAGAGAGAGAGAGAGAGAGAGAGAGAGAGAGAGAGAGAGAGAGTCTTCAGCATCCTCCCAAGAAGAGACAGCACACTGTTCCAGGCATCGGACGACTTGTCAGAGCACCTTGAAGGACAGACTTGAGCTATGACAATGACCGGTCACTGGTAGGTGGGCTGCTTGGTTATATATGCCTTTGATGCTCTATTTAAAGCTAAACCTCACATCAAAACACAAAGGACTCAGGAAGATGGGAGGAGTCCAGTGACATCTGGGCAGACAGGTAGGTGTAGCAAGCAGCTCCTGCCCTGGCCTAATGGATTATGGCTCACTTACAAGCCTGTCAACAGCGATACTCCCAAACTGGTAACTTCCCTTTCCCTTCCTACCTTACCAAAAATAACAGCACAACCTTCTAACCCTCTTGCCAGCACAGACTCTTTCCTCCCAAATTAAAAACAAAAACAAACAAACAAACAAAAAAAACAAACAAACAAAAAAAAAAAAAAAAAATGTGAACACTTTCTAAATGTAAAGTCACCCAGGAAAGTTGGAGTGAAAAGTGTCATGGTCTGTTATAAAACCAGATACCTCTCTGTATACAAGTAACGAAAACATTTCCAGTTAATCCTCTACACGGGAGCTGCACAGTTGTAGATAATCCTCCGCAGAGGGGGTGTATGGGTGAAGACAACCCTCAGCATGGGGCTATGCGTGGATGTACACTTTGCATGAATTCTTTAATTTAGTCCTCATAACACCTGTCATTTTACACATTAAAAAGCTGTCATTCTTCCACGTGATTCTGCCAGAGACGCAGGTGTCTTGAGTGGTCACATTTCACCCTAGTAGCTTTGATATGCGGTCCATGCAAGTCAAACAATAGAAAGACTCTTGTCTTTTCCCATAGCAATGTCCTCCTGGGAGCAGAAGTGTCTCCACACAGCCAAGGTGTGCATGCATTTTCCCATTCCATCACCTGCTGCACTCCACCAATGCACCAATGCATGCTCCCACCAGTGCATGCTTCCAAAGCCCCAACACCAGAGCAAAGCTGTTTCACTTAACAAGTTTGCCCACTGCAGACAACTGGTGTTGCCTGTCTTGCATGCTGCAATCTTTACTTCTGGCTTTGTTATCTTTCCAATAACAAGGGTGATCGGAGCTTCAGCCAGGCAGCACAATCTTGTCATCAGTATTGGTTTTAGGCAGCCTGGTGTCCCATCAGGACAGTGTGTTTTCTTCTGACCTCCTTCCTGGCAAGCTGTGGACTCCAGGCAGATGTCCTCCTGGGGACACTTTCCCCACCAGAGTAGCAGCTAACCCAAGGCCTTCCAGATCACAGGGCTCTGAAACTATTTGTTGCAGTCTTTATAAAGGGCAGAGGGAGGTAAATGATGGAGCGGTTGCACTGACTCTTTTACCAGGGCATTTCATCCTGAAATGCTCCTCTTTCCTCTCTGATCATGCTTATCACGTGGTACTTGTCCACATGGTAACCATAGAGAGCTGTCACAAATAGCCTTTAATGTCCAATTGATTTAAATAGTCTACAAATTGCCAAGGAAGGGTCTATCCATGTATAAAGATGTGAAGTAAAGGGAGATACCTTCCCTCACCCTCAATAAATATCTTCCTTTAGATTTCTGAAGACCAAGGCAAAAATACTGTCCACTATTGATGGTCTTTTACACACACACACACACACACACACACACACACACACACACACACACAAATTGTCCTAGGTTTTGCTTTCCTCAGGGCAAAGTGGGGGTACTGCTTAAATACTATTTTTACTGAAAGGCTTGAAGAGTAAGACTTCGTATGCTCAATTACTCCAAACTGATAAATAAAACATATTGTGGGAAAAATGAGTGGTCAACACACAAATTAAGAGTGTACTTACAAGTTGTGTATCTCATAAGGAGCCTGTATATTCATAAATAAAGAACTCTCATAGCTGGGAGGCAGAAGCAAGTGGGGGGGGGGGGCTGGCAGAGCACTTCCTTCTCCTACAGTTCCCAGGGAATGTGGAAGGTACATGCAAGTTCACATCTGATCCATGGCAGGAAGGACTGCGTGTTAACTAACATGATGCCCAAGGGGTCACTAGGACAAAGGAAAGATGATACTCAGCTAAGGCTATGATGTAATGGTCTGATCCAGGTTTGAGTGGTACTCACAACTAGAAGGATCCCTAGGTCCAAAGAAAACTGATTTTTTTTTTTTTTTCAAATTTGTAAAATTTTATTCTTTTTTTTTTTTTTTTTTTTTTTCAGGTTTTACAAAATGTTCAGGCTTTTTTTTTTGGCTTTATTTATTTATTTTTTATTTTTTGATACTTTATTTACATTTCCAATGTTTCCCCCCTTCTAGGTCTCCTCTTTGGAGACCACCTATCCCCTCCCCCTCCCCCATCTCCATGAGGGAATTCTACCTCCCACCCATCTGCCCGCCCACTCCCATATTCCCACCTTGACATTCCCCTTTACTGGGGCCTCTCCTCCCCCTGATGGCCAACAAGGCCCTCCTCTGCCACATATGTGGTCCGAACCATGGGTCCCTCCATGTGTATTCTTTGGTTGCTGGTCCAGCTCCAGGAGGACCGGGGTGGGAGTGGGGGGGTTAGGCCAGTTGACACTGTTGCTCCCTCCATGGGGCTGCAGACTCCCTCAGCTTCTTCAGTCCCTTCTCCAACTCCTCCATCTGGGACCTCACTCTCAGTCTAGCTGTTATTGTAAAGTGAAACTTGGATATTCCAAACGTTTCGGCTACTATCCACTTATCAGTGAGTACATACTATGTTCGTTCTTTTGTGAATGAGTTACCTTGCTCAGGATGATATTTTCAAGTTCCATCCATTTGCCTGCAAATTTCATTAAATCATTGTTTTTAATAGCTGAGTAGTACTCCATTGTGTAAATGTACCACATTTTCTGTATCCATTCCTCTTATGAGGGACATCTGGGTTATTTCCAGCTTCTGGCTATTATAAATATGACTGCTATGAACATAGTGGAGCATGTGTCTTTATTACATGTTGGAGCATCTTCCGGGTATATGCCCAGGAGAGGTATAGCTGGGTCCTCATGTAGAAAACTGATTTTAAAACAAATACCATCAGAGACAAAAAACAGAATGATGCCCAGATCTAGGACCAAAGCCTGTCTCTCAAAACAAGCAGTAAGGCCTGTGGCACTAAGACTGTGAAGTCATCTGTGGTCATAGTTAGTGTTCTATCACAGTGAAGAGGTGTCATGGCCATGGCAACTCTTATAAAGGAAAGCATTTAGTTGGGCTTGCTTACTTTGCTTACATTTTCATCATGGCAGGGAGCGTGGCAGCAGGCAGACAGACATGGTGCAGCAGAAGGAACTCGAGTTCTACATGCAGATCCACACAAGTAGGAAGTGAGAGACAGAGGGACTGTCTTGGGCTTTTGAAACCCCAAAGCTCACTTTTCAGAGACATGCTTCTTCCAACAAGGCCATGACTACTCCAGCAAGACCACACCTCCTAATCCCTCCCAAATAGTGCCAGTCCCTAATGACCACACATTCAAGTATATGAGCCTATGGGACCATTCTTGTTCAAACCACCACATCACCTTAGATTCCATCTTAGAAAGAAGCAGGGTAGAGAAAGCAAATCTGAAACCTTGGATTACCCAGACACTGAGTTAATCTAAGGACACCACTTAAACTACAGCAGTGGCTGTCTACCAAGGAGAGGACTTATAAGAACCATCAGATCCACTGTTTATTTTTTTACACATAAGCCTATAGTGTGAGAAAAGTAACAGCCACATAATAAGCAAAAGACTTCTGTGCTTATAATCCCATGATTACAGTTTCATTTGCAGTAAATGTTTAAGAATATAAACAACTACTCTGGTGTTTTCTGAAGTAAATTTAGTTGTTATAGCGTTCCAAAGTCATTTCATACAACAAGGGATGCAGGAAACTTTTAGAAAGAACTTCTGACTGCATATAAACTGCAAAGTATGTTCATGTCTGTGAGTTTATGTGCATGTGTACATACATATATGTATACATACACACATATATGGTATGTGTCAATATAAATTTGATATGAATGTTGAATGTATGTGTGTGGTATATATATGTGTGTGTGTGTTTGTGTGTGTATATATGTGATATACACAGGTGTGTGTGTTTGTATATGTGATATACACAGGTGTGTGTGTGTGTGTGTGTGTGTGTGTGTTATATGCAATGTGTGCATGTGGAATGTGTGAGTGTCTGGTGTGTATAGTGTATATTAGTAGGTACAGTATGTTTGCAGTATGCATGTGTGGCATTTGTGTAGTGTACTTGGGGAGTGTGGTGTGCATGCATATGGTACGTGTATGTAAGGTGTATATGCATGGCATGATGTAGCATGTGCATGCACATGTGGTGTGCATGTTGAATGTATACGTGTGTCTGGTGGTATAGGAATGTAGGTATGAGATATGGGGAGGTAGTGTGTATGCACACGGGGTGTGCGGGTGACCACATATGCATTATGTATATTGATTTATATTCAGTGAGATCTAGTTCCTGAGAGAGAGGACTAAGACATCCGGAGGGCTCAGGGGGAGGGCAGTGGATATCTCTGAGGAGCAGCCAGCTCTTAAGGGCTCCTTGTTGCTAACAATGATGGTGCCTTCACTACTCTCCCCCAACCCCCAGTATTCTCTCAGCCACCCTGCAGCTTTGGCCAGGCGTTCGTGTGCACCTCCATAAGGCATGATGGCTTCTTTCATCATCTACCTCCTTTGCTCTGCCTAGAGAGTACCTCTGGAGTGTGCGCAGTGAAGGCAGCACGTAAGTGCTGGGGAGAGACCCCTGGGTCAGCTCTACCCACAGTGAAGGTTCGGACCTAGTGAAGAAATGACCCATGCTCATGGATCTGCAGTAAGATACTTCTGCAGCATGTTCCAACTTGTCACGAGTTCCCCGTGGGATTGAACCCCAGTTTCCTAACATGGGGCCTACTCATTCATTCCATCAGCTCCCTTCCCCTGTCTGCCTCACTTCTCCCTCCTGCCTTATGCTTCTGGGGGAACCTCTCAGTCAAGTCAAGCTCAGAGCCATGTAGGGTCAGAGTTAATATTCAAACAGCTAGACAGGGAAGGGAAGATGACAGGGCTCATGGGTCCTAGCAATGACCAAACTATGAAAAAGACCAAACCTCTAGTGTAGATGCCTCTCTGGAGGTTGTTATAAGTTGCAGGCTGTCTGGGGTGTCTGTGTTAGTGGAAACAAAGGGAAAGACCTCACGTGGGTGTGAAGTATAGCTTTAAAACTGAGCCAGAAGAACCTAGAGGCTGCAGAGTCTGAGTAAAGCCCCCCCCCAAAAAAAATCAAGGTGGGAGAATGTCAGAGGCAAAAGGAAGCTCACCTCACTTCATCCTGGCCAGCCAATAGGCCATGAAGGGTTAAATCTTAGAGGCCATGAGTTTATCTCACAAAGGAAGAATTTCTGTTCTTACTAACCCACTATTCCCTCTGGCCTCAAACAAGTTACTTTCCAATGCTACAGTAGTGATGAAATTTATGCAATGAAGTTGGGTGCAGTTTCGTCTGTGAGTTAGCAGAAATGCCCAAAATGATTAGCTATGTGCTGTAGGAGTCTTTCTTTTACAGTGCTTATACATCAAAAACAGCGCTTGCTTCATTTCCTTTGTTACCTTGTTACATACCCCACTGAGAAACTATGCTAATACACCCTTCTTCAGAGAAGGCTTACTGGGGCATTAACATTTTAGCTCACTTGGTACAGTTTTTACAGTGAACCATAAGGAAGGAGCAACTGGTAAGTCAGGCTGTTGTTCACCTTTTTTAGATAATTATTTGCCCAGAGCATGGTCAGCCAGTCTTTCCTGCTGGGTTCAGTCATGTCTAATCCTTTGATCTATTTTTTTGCATTGATGTTTCCCTTTTAATTAAATTTGCTAATTAAATTTAGGTTGGTCCCTGTTGTCTCTCTGAAGAAAGGAACAGAGGGGGAGTCCTCAATGATGTAATCGTAATCGTCTCCCTAAATGTCATTCATTGTAGAATTACCATATTTTGAATGACTTGTTTAGCTTCATAGGGGTATGATCACATAGGACTTGGGTCTAGATTTAGGGTCACAGGGGTACAGCAAGAGTTTGTGAATTGGTTGTCTAAAAACACTGTTATGGGAACACTACAAAGCAAAGATTATAATCAAGAAGGAAAAGCAGTTACAAACCTCGGTTTTTAGGAGTGATGTAAGTCTGATCAAGTAAGTGAGGAGGTCAAAGGCGAAGTTAGTAAAATCAGGCCCCAGAGTAGAAGCAAGATGGTTGGCTGAGGGACTGCAGACTGAGATTATAAACAACACAAAGTTGCCAGGATCCGAACTGAGCTCTATTCACATCTTAAATATAAAAGCTGATATCAGAAAAACAACGGTTCTGCAGGCTCAGGAGCCCAAGGTCATGGCACTGGCTGAGTTGGAGCCTAGTGAGGAATCAGTTTCTGTTTCAACAGTGGTGACTTTCCTTGTGTCTCCATACAATAGAAGAGGCAAGCTATCCCTCTGGGGTGTCTAGCCCCATTCCTGATGGTGTAGCCTTCATGATCCAATCACCCTCTAGAGTCCTCTCCTCTTAATTCAACCACATTGAAAGTCTAGGATCTTAACTTATGAATGGGGAACAGGAAGACATAAACATCCAGTCCAAGGAAGTTAGTTTCAAGATGGCAGTAATAATAAGAACATTGATTCTATGCTGAGCATTTCTGGCTCTGCCCACTTTGGGAGTAAAACTGGTCTTCCTGGATCACTGAGAGCCGGGTGGAGTCATGTCAGTAGCTCTGTTCAGTGAGTAGTAAGCCTATATGTCCCTTCCAGAGCAGAACATGTGGCTGCCCTTGCAAAATTTACCAGTCTTCTTTCCCACTTGACCAGGTGATTAGCATCTTCAAGGTGGTAACTGGGACACTGGCCTGGGACCAGTAATAAGGTTGGAATGGCATCCAGCTGGCCTGCACTGGAGAAGGCCATGTGAACAAGAAACAAACCTTTGCTGCTTTTGCCATTGAGATTTTGCAGTTGAGTTTGGTTGTAGACCAGGATGACCTCAAACTCTTTATGTAGCTCAGGATAACCTCGAACTTCTCTTCCTGCCTCTATCTCAGAAGGGCTAGGATTATAGGCAAGCATTCCCACACTTGGTTTACACAGTGCTAGGGATCAAACCCAGGGCTTTATGCTAGGCAAGCACTCTGGCAAATGAGGCACATCCCCAGCCTGAGACTTAAGTAGTTACCACTGAATCTTGCTTAATCTGTCTGATATAATAAGATAATTCCGTTGAACTGAAGGAGATGGATTTGCTAATATTGCTCACATTTATACAAATATTTTAGGTAGCGAAAAGAACACTGAGTTAGGATGGTTGGGTATGTAAATAGATGGATGATAGACACAAAGATATATACAATGATTTAGATAGACAAAATATCATTGTGGAACTAAGAGTGAGGGAACCAGACTCTACTGAAACTTCCAATTAACCATCAGCCCATTTAACCTCTTCAATTAAACATTAATAATGTTTAATTAATTATAATTATTTTTCTATATTTTATATGTGTAGATTATAACTATAATTAATAGAACTAATAGTTAAATTTAATTAATTAACTAAACAGACATCTCTTCATGTGTCCAACAGAACTGAGCCTCTCTGCAGCCCACCTCAGAGGTCTGTGAGGACCATTGTGACAGCTGGACCCATTAATGACCTTCTCTGACGCCAGACTCCTCGTGCTCATGCCTTTGTTTCCCCAAGCATGGGGATGAGACCTAGGACTCACTTTCAAGCAGTAGAATTTGGAGAAAGTTATAGGGTCACTTCCCACATTATATACATATAGTCAGCCTTCCATAGGTCTTACATCTGTAAATTCAACCAATGGATTGAAAATATTCCCACAATTATTATCCATATGAACATGTACAAACTGTTCTCTGGGTGATATTTCCTAAACAGCACAACATTTTTTTACATGGCATTTATATTGGATTGAATGTTGCAAGTGATCTAGAGATTGCTTAAAATATATAACAGGCTGTATGCTGGCTCTGTACAAATATATGCCATTTAATAATTGACTCAGCAGAATGCCTTTGCTGGCTTGAAGAAGTAAATGGTCATGATGGTAGATGCTGCTTACCCAGACACTGTAGGTCAGTGGCTCTCAACCTGTGGGTCACAACCCCTTAGGGGTTCAGAGATCCTGAACATCACGTATTTACATCATGATTCACAACAGAAGCAAAATTACAGTTGTGAAGTAGCAATGAAAATAATTTTATGGTTGGGGGTCCATCACAACATGAGGAACTATATTAAAAGGCCTCCTCATTAGAAAGGTTGAAACCACTGCTATTTGGTGGTCTCAAGAAGCCAAGAGTACAGAAAAAAAAAATAGGGCTTCACGCACAACCAAAACTGAATTCTGCTGGTGAATGATACTCACGTAGACATGGGATGAACATCAAAGCAGATCCTTCCGCAGTGGAGCTACCAGATGGGAGGACTGCCCTGGATCACAGCTGTGAGAGCCACAGGAGAGCCTTTAAGCAGCTCACTCCGGACCCCTGGAAACTTAGGAAAAAACGTGTGTTGCTTCAACTGCATGTGTTTATAGCAACTCACTGTGTGGTGGTCGGAAAGCAGCAGAACATCTAAGTAAATTAATATTCCCAAAGAATTTTATGACCTGGGAAGCGCTACACACCGGTTCAAGTACAGCAAAGGATTCATGGAGCCTTTGCATGATGTAAAATGAAGAAAAATCACTCTTAAAGCTTTGGGGGAGTCTACAAGTCATCTTTTAACCAATTCTTCACATTAACTCTTCCAATCTTCCTTAAGATTTCAATATATGCTTGTTTTATTCTACTTCTAAAGTTCACACTCATTGGTTTTTGTCGGGCCGTGATTGGCAGTCTGTTTTCTGGTAGAGCTAAGGTTTGAACGCTGCAGCCCCAATAGGCTGTCTTCAGCCTATAAGGGATGGCAGCCATTTGCCCAAGCTCCTAGAATACAGCTTCTAACAGGCGGCTACATCTCTCCATAGGTTTGTGACATTTGGTCAGGTAAAAAAAGGGTCATGCCTCCCAAGCCCCTCCTCAGGTAGAGGTGTGGCCACACCCCCAAACTCCATCACAGGTGGAGGTGTGGCCACGCAGCCCCAAGCCATCCCCATGTTAATGAGACACCTAGAGACTTAGCCATGCCCCTTCCCAGTTACTATTTCTACCTCGCCCCTCCTGGAGGTCACTGGGTACGATCTCATCTATGCCACTCATCATGATTCCAATAAACACCTTAGAATTATGGACTGTCTCTATTCATTTTGACCCACCACAGAAAGCAAGGGATCTGGCCTTCAATTAAGGAGCCACCTCTAACCTCTCGCCAAGGGCGTCTCAGCGTTTCTGGACTGCACCCATTCACCCAAGCCAAAGCAGCTAGCCCGTGCCCAAGCTGGATCTGTGATGTCCAGAACCTGGGAACTCCAGAGCCAGATGGCTCCCCAGGGAATGGTCCTCTCTTCTACCCATGGGCTGTGTCTCCGCAGAGGCCTCTCACACAGCCTGGCTGGCCCAGAGGACTATAGAAGAGCACACAGCCACTTCTCGCATATCCCACGCCTCACTCAGGAGCTCTGGGTTTCACTCTCTCCACTGCACCGGTTTGTTCCCACAGCTTTTGACCCATGATAAGTATAACTTCTGTATTGCTGTCAATAAAGATAAAGCCTGAGTTTCAATGTTCCTCAGGGAACTATGAAAAGCCTGGGGTGCCTTAACTATGGATCCAGTGCAACTAGGTCAGCTTCAGCCCACATCTCAGCCAACTGACCTGCCACTTCTCTCATACTATTGGTAAAATCTGAAGCAATCAGATAAGAACATGAGATGTCATGGAATATGATGGCTCCAAGATTTTGTCATTCCCATAGGACCTTCCAATGGGCCTTGATTGGTTTTTCAATTGGCAATGTCTGTGTAGAGGGGGAAATACCATAGCTATCCTTGAATTCAGTGGGGAGAATGTGACCGTGTGACCCCATTGAAGTTACAACTCTTCAACAATGTTAACACTAAAAAGAGACACAGACCCTCAAGCAGACATTGACTCTAGATTAACTCACATTCTTGCCTGTTTGTTAAATACATAAAGCAAGCAGGTCTTAGTCACAGTAGAATACTGTCTCAGGTAGGGTTTCGTTGCTGTGAACAGACACCATGACCAAGGTATTGGGACAATGTTTAATTGGGGCTGGCTTACAAGTTCAGAGTTTCAGTCCATTATTATCATGGTGGGAAGCATGGCAGCATGCAGGCAGGCATGGTTCAAAAAGAGCTGAGAGTTCTACATCTTGTTTCAAACAAGAAGAGACTCAGCATTCTCAGGCAGCTAGGAGAAAGGTTACAAAGCCCACCCCTAAAGTGACACACTTCCTCCAACAAGGCCACACCTACTCTACCAGGGTCACACCTCCTAATAGCGCCACTCCCTAGGCTACGCATATGCAAACCACCACAAATACTATTACATTCCCTACCCCTAACTTTAAGCTCCAAAAGAAGATGTTGAGTCCACTAGAACTGGAGTTACACATGGTTGTGAGCCACCACATGAGTCCTCTGCAAGACCCATAATCACTGCGGAGCCACGTCAGCAGTACCACATCCCATTGACCTTTGCCCTCAAACCATTTCTCCATTAACTCCCCTGGAGATCTTGGCCACACACCAATATGGCAGGACTACCTACCACTATTGAGGTCTAGACAGAGGTTTTCCATTTTATAAAGCATTCAATAAATGTACTACTGAATGTCCATGTACAATAGATCCAAATTATCATACAATATATCATCCTATCTGTACAGGACAAGATAAACCTCACTCTGCCTTTCTGTTCTAATCAGGTCCACAATGGGTTGTCTGACATCAGTCCACCTTGAAGAAAGGGATCTTTATTCAGCTGACACAAGTCCTAATCTCTTCTTGAAACATTTTCACAAGCATTTATAGAAGTAATATTGTGCTCGCTATCTGAGCATCCCTTAGCATATCAAACACATAAAATTAACCGATATCAAAGACAATAGAGGATTTTTTCAAAAAACAGTAAAAATGTACACTTCAAATAATATTGCTTGCCTTCCACATTATTCTCCCTTTTCCTTGCTAAAATACTTATTTTATTCAATATTGGGGAAGCAATGTGCTCAAGGACATTTGCTTCCTGCTCTAGGCTTACAGGACAAAACATAGTAACCAAAGCAAGTCCAGTGAAGCCCCCTTGCTCTCCCAGAGATGGTTAGGGAGGAGCATAAGACCACTTGTAGTTGGTCTTTGCTACTTTGTGGGTTCTTCTTTTTCCCACCCTTTATCCCCCAGTTTTACCCCCTGCCTTAGTCAGGGTTTCTACTCCTACACAAACATCATGACCAAGATGCAAGTTGGGGAGGAAAGGGTTTATTGAGCCTACACTTCCATGCTGCTGTTCATCACCAAAGGAAGTCAGGACTGGAACTCAAGCAGGTCAAGGAGCAGGAGCTGATGCAGAGGCCATGGAGGAATGTTGCTTACTGGCTTGCTTGCTTCTCCTGGCTTCCTCAACCTGTTTTCTTATAGAGCCCAAGACTACCAGACCACAGATGGTACCACTCACAATGGGCCCTCCGCCCTTGATCACTAATTGAGAAAATGCCTTACCGCTGAATCTCATGGAGGCATTTCCTCAACTGAAACTCCTTTCTCTGTGATAACTTCAGCTTGTGTCAAGTTGACACAAAACCAGACAGTACACCCCCATCATTAGATAGGAAAAAGAAGAATAGAGGGGGAGAGAGAGAGAGATCCCTGAATCTAATTTCTTCTTGTTTCTTCTTTGAGCATGACTACTAACAAATCACAATCAGCCCCCCCTGAATGACTAACATCCATCAACACTGCCCCTTAGGGCCCTAGCATTTACATACCCTGACAAGTCCTCAGAATTCCAAAAGTCACACAGTCACAGAAACTATCTGCCAGTAGCAAAACCATGCCTCTGCTAGAGCACAAGGCAAATCATAGTAAGCTGCTGCAGACAGTCCAAAGCAGCCCCATATCCCCACACATGGAATTAAAACGAAAACATATTCTTAATAATATTTCTGTGGCAGAAGCCAAATAGTCTCTACTCAAATCGACCCAGCAGCTACACACTCCTCACTACCCACCACAATGTTCTGGGTTCTCAAATCACACACACACACACACACACACACACACACACACACACACACACGTAGCCGTATACTTTAATATGCCTTAAACAGCTCAATGGCTGGGCCACTCCCAAACCTCTGTGTGGCTAACACCTCCCCTTCGATATTCCTGACTTATTACTTACTAAAATCTATATTCCATCTTTCTTGCCCTACACTCCTTGGGGCGAGAGGGCCCTGGGGCCACTCTACCCTGGCTTTGGCTGTCTCTCTGTCCTTTACCTCTCAGGAGTGGCAGCTACTCCTTTCCTGGCATGGTGGCTAACACCCCCACCACCCCCACCCACACCCCTGTTCCTTGCCTGGGAATCCTAAAAGTCCCACCTCTATCTCCCTGCCCAGCTGTTGGCTGCTGGCAATTTTATTTACCAATCAAAACCAACGGGGGGCAGGGTCCCTGAGCATCTTACATGCAGATGTGCAGATTCCCATGTAATTTTGGGGATCAAATTAACATAAGTAGCATTAGACCAAATCCACAACATATTTCTGTTTTTTAAAGAAATCACAACTCCAGAATATTACTACAGACCCTTAAGTTCAAAAAGTTGGAAGAGGAATTCAGTACGTACTTCTGAGGATGGGTTTTCTCCGGGATTACAGTGATAATAATAAAAGCAGTGCCTTCGAATTCAAGTATAAGAAGATATGATGTTTGGTGCCATGGTAGCTATTGTGTGACCATGAAATGAAAGATGAAAGAACCAGCGGTGGGAACCCAGAAGCCAGGGAGCAAGAATACTGTTAAATTAACCAGCTCAGAAACCACCTGCTCCAAGTCATCCTGAACATTCCAGTTCTCAGAGTGAAAAGCATCTTAACTGACAAAATGTCTTATATACTTTCTACAGAACTTCTTATAATGTTACTATTATTACAAGCAAAATCTAAGCTTTTATTTTTATATAGTTATAAACTAGATACAACACAATTGACAGTTACATTTTACTTGATTAGAATTCATAGAACTCTGCAAGCCAGTCTTTTGTTTGTTTGTTTGTTTGTTTGTTGACAAGGTCTTCCTATGTAGGCCAACTCAGACTTGAATTCAGGATCTTCCTGCCCCTTTATCCCTTTTATGCTGGGATTAAAGGCACAAAGCACCATGCCCAGTGACTGAAGCTAAGTTTTCACAAGATTTAGTAAATCTGAGTCACTTTACATGACCATCTTATTTATATTTTGTAAATCTTATTTACATTTTGTTCTTTGGCTACTTGGGCAAAGGTGACAGCCATATGCTGTGTCCACACTCCTGAGGCTTGGCCCGAGGGCTGGTCATCTTATAGATAACCCCAAAGCTGGTGACAGACCACAGAGCCAAGTGGTTGAACTGATGATCCACACTGGGAGCAAGGGTGTTTGTAAGACCCTTGTAGACAAGCCTCAGCTTCTAACTTGGGCTTTTTCATAGCTAGTATAGAGTTTAAGTGCCCTGGGTCACAGTATATGTTTACATGCTTTCTTCTTCATGGCCATTTCACATAGTCACTGGAAATGGAATGCCACATACCCAGCTGTGAGATGTACCGGCCCTAATGGGCCGCAGACTCATTTTAAAATGCCATTTGCAAATTTCCTTCTCTCAGGCCTGCACAGGACATAATGAGATAATGTGTTCGAAAACATTTGTAAACTGTGAAGTACTGTTTTTATGGAGACTTAAGTGGGTTGGGTTTTGGGGGGTTTTTTTAATGTTAAAAATGAACAGAATCTTTAGAAAAACACGGTTTCAGAAAGGCTAGTGCTAAGATAATGGAACTCATACTTTAAGGTGGTTCTGTGCTGACTTATACCATTTTTACAGGCTGAATTCAGTTCAATAAATGAACCATTTGAACAAATCTTACTTTGCCCTTGCCCCGTTTTCAAAAGAAATAGGTACCATGCACTTCCAATCATGAGCGACTAAGACAAGGTAACCTTAGGTCATCTGTGCAGTCTGTGTAGCACCTGATCCCAAAGCTCTGGTTTCACTCTTCTCTATGACAAACAATACATCCCCAGAGGACAGACCACAGACATCTGCTAAGCACTGTTGAACTGAGCAAGATTCTGTTTTTACTCGCAATCTAATTTGTGGACCAGCTACACTGAGCATTGCTGACAGCTGGCTAGACCTAGTATTTTCATGACCCTGAGATGTTGGGGGCTCACACTGAAAGGTAAGTGCTACTATCTAGCAGAGTGTTGTCTCTGAGCTAGAAGTGGCAACTCTGGCCTTTAATCCCAGCCCTTGGGAGGCATAGGCAGGAGCAGCTCTGGGTTCCAAGCCAGCCAGGACGACATTGTGAAACCCTGACTCAAACATCAAGCAAATGGGGAAAAAAGGAAGGAAAAAAGAAAAGAAAGAAAGGAAGAAAGAAAGAAAGAGAGAGAGAAAGAAACAAAGAAAGAAAGAAAGGCTTTATCTGCTATGCTTATATCCTTGTGTTCAGAGCCTAGTCCCATTTTGCTGTATACCATGGCCCAACAGCATGCAAATATGGCGGCTTGCTAGACTGGCATGTGGCTGAGATTTTGAGATGTATGCAGTAGTAAGAAGGTAAGTTGGCATTTGAGTATCAAAGTCCTCTCAACCTAGGAAAATTCTGAGGCACATTGCACACAGCCTTCTAATGGATTTCCAATGACTTGGCTCCGGCTGCAAAAAGTTATAACCCACATGGGCTTTCGGGTCCTTCTACCTCACCTTCCTGAGCCCTCAAACAGTGCTTCCTGAATAGTTTCCCAAATAAACTGCTGATACTCTGACTCTTACCTCAAGATCTGCTTCTGGAAGAATCTAAGGGATAAGTTTATCTGACTTTATAGACCATGCTCTGTCCTAGGCCCTGTATAGAGTCTACTGCTATATCCAAATGAATCAGCCAGGCAGATTAATCAAGAGAAATGTGTGTGTCATAGTTTTGGAAGTTTGAAGTTCTAAGACCAAAGTGACAAGACAGTTTCTCCTGGCTTGCAGATGACTGTCTTCCCAATGCATGCTCACACAATAGAAAAAGAAATTCATCATCCCTCCTGTTCTTATCGAGAGGTCCTGCGAGACTTGGGCCTTTATTTTAAAAGAGAAATAAGCTGAATCACCAAGAAGTTAAAGAAATAGCCTTCAGGTCAACCAACATAGATCCCTGCGGATCAGAGCAAAGAGGAGATCCAGCCACCTAGTTTCTAGCTCCAGTTCTACACTAAGCTGTTTGGAGCTGCCCTCAGCTGCTGTGGATACGTTAGAAATGAGCTCCCTAAAGGGCTGGCTCTAATGCTCAGTCTGGATGGGAGGGCAGAGCCTTGAACGCAAGCCTTCTGACTCCAACTTCATGGTCACTTCCAGCACACCAAACCACAGCCCCTATCACTGTTGAGAGCTGTAATGGCAACAGCAAACCCGCAAATCGAAGCTGCTCACCCTTTTGTTCCTCAAACCTAAATCACTTTGATTACAACCAATTCATGACAATTCACACTGATGAAAGAGCATCGACATAAATAATTCAGAATCTCACTAATAATCCTCACAGCTGTAAGACACTCCTGCCAAAGGAAGCACCCCAGGAGGCCACCCAGGCGCGGTAGGAGGTGGGCAAGGTGCCCAGTGCATGCAGATGATTCCCAACAGAGAAAACTGCCTGCTGCCAGCTCCAGGCTCAGATTAGAAAAGGAAGATTCAATTTCAGATGCTCTTGTGCTGTGGGGGAAAGGTCACTTTTAGCCCATGCGGCCAAGAGGCCAATAGAGCAACCATGGGTTTCAGAAGTTGACACGTGCACGAGGTACTATGGGGAGTTCTTCTTGCTTCTTAGACACCTAGCATTGCTTTGTCATGGGAGCTTTGTTGGCCGCTCTCCTTCCTTTACAGCCCTTTC
Source organism: Uromys caudimaculatus (assembly GCA_028551405.1). Classification (NCBI taxonomy): domain Eukaryota; kingdom Metazoa; phylum Chordata; class Mammalia; order Rodentia; family Muridae; genus Uromys; species Uromys caudimaculatus. The sequence goes on from CM052712.1 coordinate 75,055,200, forward strand.
CTGGTCTTAGATGCTACTGAGAAGCTGGTGTAGTAAGCAAGATACAAGTCGATGGAGTTTGAGGCACTGGGTGGGGGATATAATGAAAAAAATACGTTGTTTGCATCTATAAAATTCTCAAATAATTAATTTAAAATATTACATATTTTTAACTTGTGTTTTTGTTTTTCAAGACAGGGTTTCTTCATGTAGCCCTGGCTGTTCTGGAACTCACTCTGTAGACCAGGCTGCCCTAGCTCTGCCTCCAGAGCACTGGGATTAAAGCAGTTCCAGCTACAGAGGAGCTGGATGTTAGCCTGGGCAACCTATCTCAAAATGAAAATAAAACTGCCAGAGCGTAGCTCTATGATACAGTGAGTGCTCATCAACCATACCATAGGCTCTAGAGGTCCAGCCCCTTGTTCCAGGGATGTAGAGAAGGATGCTTATATTAGCAAAACCCAAGATGGCATTCTAGGAACAGAATCCGGTACAACCTTAAATAAAACCACTAGCCATGTTGCTTTATAGGCCAGGGACTATGGTGTGATTACAGAGTTGGAAAGAATTTTGGTCATTACTGGAGAGGAACAAATGTTGAGCAAGTATTTGACTATGATACAATAACAAATAAGAAATATAGAAGCAGTTATTTCTGTTGCAGTCATCTTATTCAGTTTACATAAACCAACTTATTAGTTGGGCCAGAGGACAATGTTTAACCAGAACCTGCCGATCAGGTTTCCCAGCCACATGTGGTAACAGGCTACTACATTTACACAATGGAGTATTACTCAGCTATTAAAAACAATGACTTCATGAAATTCACAGGCAAATGGATAGACTTGAAAATACCATCCTGAGTAAAGTAACTCAATCACAAAAGAACAAACACAATATGTACTCACTGATAAGTGGATATTAGCCCAAAAGCTCAGAATACCCACGATTCAATTCACAGACCATATGAAGCCTAAGAAGAAATAAGAACAAAATGTGGATGCTTCAGTGCTTCTTAGAAGGGGGAACAAAACACTCACAGGAGGAAATATGGAGACAAAGTGTGGAGCAGAGACTGAAGGAAAGGCCATCCAGAGACTGCCCTACCTGGGGATACATCCCATATACAGCCACCAAACACAGACATTCTTGTGGATGCTGGGAAGTGCTTGCTGATGGAAGCATGATAAGCTGTCTCCCTAGAGGCTCAGGCAGAGTCTGACAAATACAGAGGTGGATGCTCGCAGCCAGCCATTGGACTAAGCGTGGGGTTTCAGATGGAGGAGTTGGAGAAGGGACTGAAGGAGCTGAGGGGGTTTGCAGCCCCATGGAGGGAGTAACAGTGTCTACTGGCCAGACGCCCTGGAGCTCCCAGAGACTGGACCATCAACCAAAGAATACACATGAAGGGACCCATGATGCTGGCCACATATGTGGCAGAAGAGGGCCTTGTTGGCCATCAGTGGGAGGAGATGCTCTTGGGCCTGAGGGTGTTAGATGTTCCAGTGTAGGGGAATGCTAGGGAGGGAAGATGATAGTGGGCGGGTAGGCGGGGGAGCACCCTCATAGAGGCAGGGGGTGGGGGGAGGGGATAGAGGGTTTCCAAAGGGGAGACCTGGAAAGGGGAAAACATTTGAAATGTAAATAAAGTAAATATCCAAAAATAAAATTTCTGTGGCTAACATTACTCAGCAACACTGAGATCAAGAGACAGGCGGTAGGAATGGCATTTACACTACGGAAGAGCATCTCCCAGTGCATATCGTGTAAAATCCCAGGTTGTATTGTCTTCCCTCAGTACCTTGTAATTCACACTACTTAGATTTCAGGTGCTCGGCGATGACATCTGGCCAGCCTAGCTCTGCTGCTGCATCCATACTGTCTCCCACTGGAGAGATTAACCTCCCTTTGCTTCATAAAGTTATTCTGAGTATTACCAGTACCTGCAAATCCTTTAACAGAGTAACGAGCACCTAGAAATCTCTCCATAAGCATCAAAACGCAAGGGGTAAGCAGAGGAGATTCGGGGAAGATTTGCAAATTGGTGGCACTCAATAAAATACTTAGAAGAAAGCAACAAATAAATAAAATCTCATTATGGCTGCTTAGAAGTCCCATGTTTTGTATGGTTAAGAGCTAGTTCACCCTTGGCTCTGCTATTTATACACTGTATGATATTGGAAAATTTATTTAATCACGATGCAACAGTGCCTTCACCTGGAAAATAAAAATTTTAATAGTATTGATTTTATGCATCAAAGATGAGGATCAAGTGAGTTCCTACAGGAAAAGCACCAAGAGGAAGGTCAAGCAGGTGTCATCATCTCTGACATCACCACTGTCATTGTTAATCTGCCATCCATGTAGTTAATGATACTGTCATCACTGGGTCTCAGCTTCTCCACTTCCCTGGATACCTGCTGAGTTTTAGTGGACCCAGACCAATCTGTTCCGCATAGAATAGTGAATGTCTCTACTCAAATTATAAAGCAAGGACAAAATCAATTACAACACATGGTTAGAAACATCCAAGTGACACATATCACCAGGTCACAATTGTAAGTGCTGAGAAGCCACAGGAAGTGACTGGTAACCAAACAACAAATAAACGGATAACTGGACATTATCTGGCAGCTCCCCCACACCTTCCCATCCTCTTCTTTGTTCTCCCTTACAGCTCCAGGGCTAGAAAACCAAGAATTAAATGCCAAGTACTCAATGCGGTGGGGGGGGGGGGGGCGGTGTCTGGTGCGTAACAATGAGGTACAATGGTTAGTGTCAAGTCATTCAAGGATTAGAAGGCAGAAAGGGGGCGGAATTAATCTCCCCCTGCTAGCCTAGCAAATACAGGGGTTTCAAGAGTGGAGAATGTTAATAAAAGCTTGAAGATTCCCTTTAAGTCCGCCCTCTGAAAACCATGAAAGAGCTAAGGGACCAAGAGTGGAGTCTCATCTGTCCTTACCCCTGAGTGGCATCGCATATCTCTAGCTCCCTGAAAGAGCACAGTTGTGATGGTCCCCTGGATCGTCACTTCTCAGCCACCTCAGCGACAATCAGGAAAAGTGTGTCCTGTGGGAAACACCTCTAGTGATTTCTGTCCCCTAACTGCACCCACAGCATTCCTCTGAAATTTGACCTTGACTCCTTTGGCTAGCTGATATTTTCAAGAGCTGCAGGTAGTAAAATGTGCAGGGGAGACTTTGAAATTTTAAATAATTGGCAAAGTTTAATTTCAACATAGTAACAACAAGGAATGCTGTAAGTTATCACCCACTTCTCAGTGACAAAGCAGAGAACTTTCTAGACAAAGACAGCTTGTTTTCAGTACTCTCTCCCCGTCTCAGGAGTCAACCCAAAATCCAACTCCTTATCCATGAAATTGTCTCTATCTACTGTACCATAACTGAGACACTCTGTGGTCCACTGGGGAGCAGGCTGGGGCCACAGCGACACCCACACTCAGTTCAGCCTCAGCACCATTGCCACCAAGAGCTGCGGTAGACAGACCTACTCTTAATCTCAGTTCCTCTACCACAGAAGATACTATATTTGTGGGTTAGCATGACCATTCTCATTTATGGGAACACAGGCTTGTTCTAAAAGAATCTATAGGCTCAAAATAAGACTGTGTCTAAAGTGGATCTGTTTGATCTTAGATTAAAATGAACGTGTGGTAGAGAAATTCCCAGCAGTTTTGAAAATCATGCTTCACAGGAAAAGAATTTGTCTCCATCTAACTTAGCAAATCTCATTTTAAAATTGCCCAAGATTCCCACTCACCCAGGAAAAAGTCTGGGACTGTGGCCTTCTCTAGAGAGCTGGGTTGAATACTGATACCATGGACATCTCCCGTCGCACCAGGCTACTTCTGCTAATGAGCCATAAGCAGGTGGATAAAGTAACTGAGATTAGAAATGAGTGTTCTTTGAGGCTTTGGGCTCTGTGTTTCCACAGCAACATCATACCTGGAGAAAATCAGCATTGTGATAAAGCCCAGCATGTCTGTCTCCATAACAACAAACTCATGGCAAGTTGGCGGTGATCCCTCCCCTGTCTTCCTCAGCAGCAGTGACCATGGTAACAATGCTACTTACTACACACCTTCCAAACAGACAAATGTCTGCCTTTGGACTCATTTGATAGATGTCTTAGGCCAGCCTCCCCAGTCGCTGAGTTGAGATTACAGTTTGTGTGCAGGTGATTTATTAAGGAAGAGCTCCCAAGGAAACAAGACCAGAGAGGACAATGAGACAAGAAGTGAGAGAACCAGGTGGTAATACCATCTTACAGTCCTGCAGAAGGGCAGCTTCAGCTCAGTCTAATGGAAGACATTACATTTCAAAGTTGTCCCTACTCAGAGTTATCAATCACATAAGAATGAAGGTCCTTGGACTTTTAGTCTCTTACCTTTGGGGAGTTGAAATTCCAGGAACCAGGGAAATTAGAGAAAGGTTGCAAGGACTAACTTGGAAGTCAAAGTTTAGACTAGGCAGTCCACAAAAAAATAATGGAAGGGAATTTAAGGTGGGGGTGGGGTGAAAGAGTAATACCACCATCTACTGTGTCGGAGGCTAGAGAACTATGCACAGACAGATGTAAAGGAAGAAGACAAAGCGGGAGATCCCTCCTTCCTAACACAGCGCAGTGCTTTGTTATTATGGGCTTCAAATATCAGGATCAACTGATGCCTACAGATCACCTGCATTTGTTTAGCACAGAAATGGGAATCAGAGAGGCAAAGGCAACCCAATACATGAACTACATACACTGGACTTAGACTTGGATAACTCAGCAAGGGCTACATATTGATGCAATAAACAAGAAACAAGGAGTGCACAACTTCCCAAGAGGAACTCCCTGGGAATCAAGTGCTACAACATGGTCTTAGTTCCTTTTCTATTGCTGTGAAGGGATGCCATGACCAAGGCAACTTACATGGCTTCAGAGACTGAGAGTTCATGTTAGCACGGCAGAGAGCATGGTAGCAGGCAGGCAGGCAGTCAGGCAGGTCAGGCAGGCAGGCAGGCAGGCCAGGCAGGCAGGCATGGTGCTGGGGCATAGCTGAGAGCTTACATCTAATCCACAAACAAGAGACAGAGAGAATGAGACAACTAGCAATGGCGTGGGCTTCTGAAACCTCCAAGCTCATTGCCATACTTCCTCCCACAAGGCCACATCTCTTAGTCCTCCCCAAACAGTTCTAATTGGTAAAGACCAAAAATTCAAATATATGAGCCTATGGGGCCCATTCTCATTCAAACCACTAAAGACCCTAGAAACAAGACTCAATTTCACAGAAAAAGGGAAAGATTATCCCTCAACCCTGGCATTTATAACATACAGTTTATAAGCCCAGCTTTAAACCTCATTTTGCATATGACCTTGAATAAACTAATTGGTCAACTTGGCCAGCCCAGAGTCACCTGAGAAGGGAGTCACAATGGACTTCCCAGATTACACTGCCCGTGGGCAAGTCTTAGGGGGTGTCTTGACACTAACAGGACTAATAGGACAGCCTAGCCTATAATGGGGAGCACTGCCCCTAGGTAGGATGGTCCTGAGCTATATTTTTTTTAAAAAGCTAAGCAAGCCATCAAGTGTGCTCCTCCATGGTTTCTACTTGGAGTTTCTGTTTGAGTTGCTGCCCAGATTCCCCTCAGTGAGGAACTGTGACTTGGTATGAATCAAATAAATTCCGTGTTTCCCAAAGTTACTTTTGTTCAGAGTGTTTTGTCATAGCAGCAGAATATAACTAGCAGAGTATCTCTCAGTAGAGATTGTTTTTCTCTCAGTAAATTCCCCACTCTGGCCTTCTACTTCTAGGAAATGGGGAGCGGGACATTCAAATCGCCCTGTTCTCACTCAAAGCAATTAAAACCTTGGATGCTTTGTCTAAAACTAACATAAGATTCTGGAAAACAGAGAGAAGGCAGAGGTGGGATCTTAAGGCTCAAGGAATGATGGTGATGAATCCTGCATTTTCCTTTAGCCTCATATACCTCAGAATCAGGACTGGACCGCAGAAGCTGGGAATCTGCAAAAACACTGGGCACAGCTAAACCATGACAACAGGTTGTTCTACCCTGAGAAGACCAGGAGAGGACAATCTAACAACAGAGGAAATTTCTAAGCAACTGCTGTGTATTACAATTAAGGACCATCAGCCTTGTCAACTTAAAAAGAGATCAGACTTACCATCTTACAACTTCCAGAACAGAATTCTTTGGGTCTAAAAGGTTTTGCTGAAAATTTTTTATCAAATATTTACAGAAAAATTAACACCAACTCTATGCAAAGAAATTCTAAACATATCCCAATTTGTTTTATGAAGTAAGATCATACAAAGACATCACACACACACACACATACACACACACACACACATACAAACAAGATTACACAACGTGACCAAGGGGATTTTTTTTCAAGTATGCAAAATACATTTAACATTTTAAAGTCAATGTAATCTATATATTAATGAGCTAAGAACAATGAAAAATTACACTATTATACCAATTAGTGCACAAGTTAGTTACCTTTGTCATTGTTGTGACAACTACCTGGCAAAAGCAACCTAAGAGAGAATTTTTTTTTTTTTTTTTTTGGCTCAGGGTTTGAAGTTACCATCTATTGAAGAAAAGGCAAGGAAGCAAAAGCATGATCATATTGTGTCCATAATCAGGAAGCAGAGACATGAATACTGGTGCGCAAATAACATTCTCCTTTTTATGCAGTTCAAAAAACAAAAAACCCTAGCCCATGGAACAAGATCACCCACATTCAGGGTAGGTCTTCCCACCTCAATTAACCTAATCTAGAAACTGTCTCATAGACATGACAAAGTGTGTCTTCTAGGTGATTCTAGATCCTGCCAAAGTAACAATCAACACTAATCATCACAACCATAAAAACCATTTGAAACATTCAATATGTATTCATTATTATTGTTGTTATGATGATGATGATGAAGGAAGAGAAGAAGAAGAGGAAGAGGAGGAGGAAAAACTCTTCTCTCTTTGGTAAAGGTCATTTGCAAATGTCCCTACTGCTAACCTTGTACTTGATGGTAACAGGCTGAACAAATTCATGAAAGTCAAGAATAAAACAAGCATGCCAACTCATCACTTCATTCAACATGTGGTTTAGTTAGCAGAAAGTTCAAGGGCTTCAAAAGCAGAATTCAGTAGGCATTAGTACTTTGTCAAAGTCATAGGATGTAAGATAAATATACAAAATAAATTGCTACAGATAATCAATGAAGAATCATTCAAAAAGTAAATACTTAAGTACAACTCAAACAAAAATGTTTATGCCCTTAAATTCATGAGTTAAATTCCTAATCCTTTGCCTTTAGGGGGTGGTTAGATTTAGACAAAGTCATGAGGATGGAGCCTTCATAATGTGTTTAGTGTACTTATAAGGACTGAAGAAGATTCCAGAGTTCTGTTCCTCCCATGTAAGGATAAAAAAGAAGATAGCTGCCAACAAATCAGAAGCCAAATTGAGCAGGGCAGTGGTGGCGCATGCCTTTAATCCCAGCACTCGGGAGGCAGAGGCAGGCGGATTTCTGAGTTCGAGGCCAGCCTGGTCTACAGAGTGAGTTCCAGGACAGCCAGGGCTACACAGAGAAACCCTGTCTCGAAAAACCAAAAAAAAAAAAAAAAGAAAGAAAGAAAAGAAAAGAAAATAGAAGCCAAATTGGTTGGTTCTTTTATCTGGGACTTCTGAGCCCAAAACTATAGAGTTAAAAACATTTGCCACTTATGCCACACACTCTGTGCTATCTTGTTATCTGACAAAGACTGACTCAAATGCTAGAATCAGCACAACAGAGGAGGAGAAAATAAGTGTAGAGTTATGGCCAGGTTATGGAGTTAGAAGAGCTCAAGATAAAAATGTGAATTCTTCCCAAATTAATACATAACTCCTATCAAAACCCTTGTAAGACTTTTGCAGTCGTAAACAAGATTGCTGTCAAATTGATATGTAGACAGAGGAAGTAGAACCACTAATAGAGTTTTAAAGAATAAAACTCTTCATGTAGGAAGAGTCAACCTACATGATTTTCTGTGTTGTGCTGTCCAGGGACGGATACACAAATGGACAGACCAGAGCACAGAGCCAGTAGACATGGCTAGGCATTCTTAGAAAGATCCAAAGCAATTTAACAGAGAAAAGACAGCCTTGACCACAAATGGTACTCAAACAATTAAATACTTAGAACCAAACAAATACAGTGTAACATAAGCTTCATGGTTTTTTACAAAAAATAAGCCATGGTCTTAAATGGGAATCATAAAAACTACAAAACATTTTAGGCAAAAATAGAAGAGAAAACTCTTGGAAATCTAAGACTAGGAAAAAAGTTCTTATATTTTCAGCCAAAACACAATTTGTAAAAAGAAGCCTTAATGAATTGTAGTTCACCAAAATTTCAACCTTCACCTTCAGAATGATTATCACTAAAAACATAAAACAGGGAATACAGTGATGGTTCTCTGCTTAAGAGCACTGGTTGTTCTTCTAAAAGACCCAGGTTCAAGTCCCAGAACCTGTATGGTGGCTCACAATAGCCAGTAGCTACAATCCCAAGGGATCTTATGTCTTTTCTGGCCCCCATGGGCACTGAACACACATGGTGCACAGACATACAGCAGGCAAAACACCCATATACATAAAATGTATTTTAAAAAATATTTTAAGAAAATGAAAAATTGGGAGAAAATATTTACAAACAGCCTATCTGTGTAGACTTTGATTTTTCAAAACCTCCTTAATAAGAGTTTTTAAATGCCTCAACCTCCCTTCTAACCCACCAACCAAAGGCAGGGGAGAAAGATGGTTAATAGGATACAGGGGGTGTGGACCTGCTTAGAAGTAGTTCTTTGGGGCCATTCCAATCTTCATTGTCAGGATATCAGTAGTCCAGTCTAAAACATCAAACACAAGTCAGTAACAGCGGTCCAACCCAATCAGTAAACACCAAACATGAATCAGTCACAGTGGCTCCATCCAGAAGAAATCTCAAGAGTCTGCCAAATTGGCCCAAGTCCACAGAAGTGGCAAGAAGGAGCCAAATACCACGAGAAGTTCTTTGGTGTGTTTCTCTCTACAAAGCCATGGCAAGTGGAGAAGCGTGGCCATTACTGGGTTATAGTTATATTCTTTCCAGACATCACATGCTCTCAAGTGTCTGCCCCAGAAAAACATCCTCTCACCTGTCTGCTTCAGCACAATATTCTCTCACAAGACAGCTTCCAGAGAAATATCACATGACACAACTGAGTCTCCAAAGACACCAGAAATCTCCACTCCATATCTGAGAAAGGGCTAAGGCATATAACACTCATAGCTTATGAATAAACAACTCAGTTATAACACAGACAAAAGATGTGAGTAGACATCTCAAGAAATAATGTGCACAGCATAAATAAATAGATATAATGAACTATGAAATCTAGCAATGAGGAAAATACAAAGGCCTATTAGAATGGCTAAAAATAAAAAATAGTAGACCTAGGTATGGTGGTGTATGCCTTTAACCCCTGCACTTGGCAGGCAGAGGCAGGAAGATCTGGGTGAGTTTGAGGCCACCATGGTCTACATAAGCAACTCCAGAATAATCAGGACTACAAAGAGAGACCTGGTTAAAGATATATAAATAAATAAATAAAAAGTGAAACATGAAATAAACTGTCAAAAATAAGTCCTAAATAATAGTAATTATAACCAGTTTATATTAAAGTCTTAGTTTAGATGACATTGCTAAACGATGTTTACAAGTAATACCTCTGACATGAAATGTGTGAGTTTTTGTCCTCACTCCAACCAATTCTCTCATCCTTTGCATGGCAACTGGGCGATCCCACAATTCGATTCAATTCTGAGAATTATTATTAAGAGTTAGCATTGAGCCCAGAGGTTCATCCAGTATTTCCTTCACTTCAGACACTAGGAACAAGTATTGGGTCTCAGGATGCTCACACTCAAGTCCAGCTTAGACTCAAATTTGGAGTTCCAGTGGGGGCGGGGGTAGTAAATCCCAGTGCTTGGGAGGCTGAAGCAAGAAGGTCATAAATTTAAGGCCAGGCTGGGGATCAGGAAGATTCTGTCTCAAAGGGGGGGGGGGGGGGAGACCAGGGAGAAAGGGAGAGAAAGAGAAAGGGAGAGAGGAGGGAGGGAGGAAGAAAGGGAAGAAGGGAGAAGGAAGGGAAGAAGGAAGGAAGGAAGGAAGGAAGGAAGGAAGGAAGGAAGGAAGGGAAGGAGGGAGAGAGGAAGGAAGGAAGGAAGGAAGGAAGGAAGGAAGGAAGGAAGGAAGGAAGGAAGGAAGGAAGGAAGGAAGGCAGGCAATATCAGTATCCTGTAGTACAGCTCACAGTGAGTGAGAACAGTTTACTTACATCTGCTTATTTGTTACAACGGCCACAGGAGAGAACAGCTGAATGGACAGACACTGGTCCCACTGTGAGGAGAAGAGGCAGCAGTGCATCCGTGCAGGCTCCAGCGCACCCCTAACCTCCCAACACCCTGACACTCATCAAATAGCGTTCACGCTGAGCCTGTCACTTTGGAGGCTTTTATGGAAACTTCACTTCTTAACTACACCTGATTACATCATCAGCATTGGTTATTAATTGATAATCAGCCCATTGTCACCTCACCTTTATATAGAACTTTTTGTAGGCAGCAAAGATAAGTAGGTAAAATAGTCGGATGATGAATGAATAGATAGATAGGTGGATGGATGGATGGATGATTGATTGATAGATATACAATAGATAGATAGATAGATAGATAGATAGATAGATAGATAGATAGATATGAAAGAGACAGGCAGACAGGCAGGCAGACAGACAGGCAAACAGACATATAGATAGAGATGACAAATAGATGATAGATAGATAGATAGATAGATAGATAGATAGATAGATAGATAGATAGATAGGTACATACATACATACATACATACATACATACATACATACATAGATACAAATGACAGACAGGCAGACAGACAGAAAGTTAGAGATGACAAATAAATGATAGATAGATAGATAGATAGATAGATAGATAGATAGATAGATAGATAGATAGACAGACAGATATATATGACAAACAGACGACTATAGTGTGGTAGTTTGAGTGGAAGTGGCACTATTAGGAGGTGTGGCCTTGTTGGAGTGGGTGTGGCCTTGCCAGAGAAAGTGTGTCACTGTAGGGGTGGGCTTTGCAACCCTCCTCCTAGCTGCCTGGAAGACTGCAGTGTTCTTCCCTTTGCCTTGGGAACAAGATGTAGAACTCTGTTTCTCCAACACCATACCTGCTGGGATGCTGCCATGTTCCTGTCTTGATGATAATGGACTGAACCTCTGAACCTGTAAGCCAACCCCAATTAAATGTCCTTTGTAAGAATTGCCTTGGTCAGGCAAAGGACACTGTCAATAGGACAAAATGGCAACCAACAGATTGGGAAAAGATCTTTACCAATCCTACGTCCGATAGAGGGCTAATATCCAACATACACAAAGAACTCAAGAAGTTAGACTCCAGAAAACCAAATAACCC
>CM052712.1:75067243-75105931 GCA_028551405.1 Uromys caudimaculatus
CCCGGGAGTGGGCGGTGATTAGTCACGTACACCCTTAATGCGCAGGCGCTTCGGGCGAGTCACCCCGCGCTATCCACAAGTTTCCTTAGAGCGACAGCGGAAGTCAGCGCCATCTTGTAATGGCGAATACTCTAACCGCTCCCTACAAGTAACACTATATGATATCACCAGTTCTGCAAGAATAGTAGCCAATGTGCTGTAAAATCAAAAACAAAGAGTCACACTATTAATTAAAGAGAGGCAGAAATTACATAACGCATCCCAAACTGTGAGTTTGGGGCTTTCTCGGAGATGGCTTTTTCTTCTCAAGCTTTTTTACCTTCTAGCCTTGGGAAGCAAGGCGCTGACAACTCTGGAGAAGAAACTTGATGGTATAATAAGCAAATGCCCACTCCCCAAACTGGCCTGACAGCATTAATCTAGCAAAGATTTGTAAGACACCTCAGACTTCAGAGAATCAACATTCTTCTGGGGCAATACATCGTGGGGCAATAATAGTTCCTTATCCCTGAAGAAACTTATAATTCTGATTGGTCTCCAATTGTATGACCTTGGTGATGGTTTAAATGCATCTTAAACATATAAATGCTGGTTGGTTTCCTTTGTTATATCAGAAAAAAATGTTGGCACTTAACATGACTGGCAACATAGAAAGTCTTGTCTTATTTAAATAAATAAATAATTAGCGACTGGCTTGAGTAGAAAATCATGACGAAAATCAGTAATCTTCTTGGAACTGAACAACGGAAGCCCTATATGTTAAAACTAGTGAGGTTTACTTAAATAGTACAGAGAAAAATCTCTATATTTGAATATATTGAAGAATAAAAGAAAATTATTTCTCCTTCTTAGTATCCTCCCATTCTTTGCCCCTCCTCCCTTCCCAAAACAATTCAGCCCTAACTGTGTTGGATGAGCTCAGACAACTGGGCATCCTTACCACAGGAAAGTGGGTTCTGATCATCCACAGCAGATGTGGAGTCCAGCTTAGCCAGGAAAAACAAAGAGAAGTCCACCACCACCAACATGGCCTAGGGAGTCAGGCAGGAACGAGAAGGAAGGCAACCTCGCAGTGGGGCAGCCAAGCAAGATGGTCAGAATAAAAGTGCCAGGAGGGTATCCACCCCCTGGGAGCGCTTGGGAGTCAGGGATTAGAAATCAGCTTTGCATAGAGAATTAAACAAAGACTGACCTGAAAGTCTTAAATTTTCTATAAACTCATAAAAATAGCTAAAATGTTAAAGGACTCATTTATTTGTATGTTTACTCATTGATTTATTTTGTAATGCCAGGAAGCAAACTCAGGCCTTGCACATATACAACCTACTAACTTACAGAGACTGTCTTTTCTGCCACTTATTCTTATCATCTTCTATGGTACATATTTAAATCTTACAACTTTCTTCATATAATTCCTGGGCTTTTCCTTCAAAACATGTTTCTAAGTATTGTGTGGATTTTCCCATTTATAAAAATGCAATGTTTCTTAACTCATTACTTGCTATTACTCATCTTTAAAAGTTATTTTTAAGTAGGGACTCACATTGCAGCCCAGACTGACCTTGAATTTATAGCAGTCCCCCTGCGTCCATGTCCTGAATCCTAGAATTTATACATGAATCTTGTATCACTTACCTAACCAAACCTTCTCATTAATTTTTGTGTTTTTATGTACTAATGTCTTATATTTCCTAAATATGAAATCATATCATCATCCTTATGTTGTTATTTTCTTGCTTTTCCACCACTGATGCTAATTATTGTTATTTTAAGATTTAATTTACTTTAAATCATGTGTATATGGTATGTGTGCTTGAGTACTGGTGCCCACGGAAGCCAGAGTTATCAGAATCTCTTGCAGCTAGAATTATGGGTAGTCGTGAGTCTCTGGACATGACTGCTGAGAACTTAACTCAGGTCCTCGAGTGGATCAGGAAGCACTGTTAGCAACTAAGCCACCTCCCCATCCCCCTATTTATTGGTTTTATGGTCTCTGTAGCACCTGGACTTTCCAATAAATAGTAAATTAAAGCAATGATACATCTTTTAGTAGTTCTCCATTTTAATAGAAAATATTTCACAGTTTGATTTTAGAGTAATATTTGCTGTCAGAGGTTGGTGAATGGTTGGTGGTATGCTTTTAATTTTTTAATGGAATAAGAAACAACAAGCCACATAAGAAGGGAAGCAGGGAAAAGTCAATCAGGCCCTAAATGAATGAATTTTCCCTTCAGTTCAGACAGTACATAGTGTCCTGTCAGCTAAGCAACTGAGATCATAAATATTTTCTATCACAGGAGCTAGAGGTATCTTGAGGACACTTCATAATGCAGAGAAATTCACTTGTTACAGAAGAAAAGTTTGCCTGAGTAGGTAGTTGGCTCTTCAAGCTATTTAGAACATTCGGAGTATTTATATTCATTGTACAGATAAGAGCTGTAGCCCATTACAGTGGCAGGTACCATGAAAGAAGTAACTTACAAACAATAGGAATATATTGTACACAACTTTAGATATTTAGAAGTCAAGTTAGGGTGCTGACATTTGATCTAGGAAGGACCTACTTCCTATTTCACAAACAGCCTAAAATTTTGCTGTGTCTTCTCATGTAGAAGGGGTTTGGGAGCACTTTGGGGTCTCTTCTATAGCGCAATGATACTGTTTATGAGTACTGCTTTCCTGGTTATCCAGTCACCCCAAAGCCACTGCTTCCCAATATCATCACCTTGGACCTTAGATGTCCAATGTATAAATTTAGGAGAATATAAATATTCAGGCTGTAGAGATAGTTTAATGGTTAAGAACACTGGATGCTCTTCCAAAGGATCTTAGTTCAATTCTCAGCAACCACAGCTCACAACTGTCTATAACTTCAGTTCCAGGGGATCTAGTACCTTTACACACACATACAAGCAGACAGAACACCAATGTACATAAAATAAAAGTAAAATCATTAAAAAATAAAATTGGAGAAGACTAGTTTTTTAAAAAGGAATATAAATATTCAGTTTGTCACAATAAAAATGAAATTTTAATGTAATAGGACAAATAATTGCTGTCAGCAAAAATTAACAATAAAGAATTCTGTTCTATTCCTATTTTATTTACATTTGAATTGAAAACCAATGTTAACTTTCATCAAATACTCTTCTATACCTGTTCAAATGCTATGATTTGCTAATATAATAAAGTATATTATATTTATTGCTACTAGTTCATTTTCATGTGCCTAAAATAAAAATATTTGGTAAAGTATTACTATTGGTTTAGTGAAAATTTTTTATATTTTATGTTACTATATTTTCTATCGTATTTCTATGTTTTTACTAATACTTTTTTCCTATATTGACAAATAAAACTTCCCTAAAATTTGTCTCTTCCTCAATATCTGGTTAACAATAGAAGTGCCATTGCACACATGGACAAACCAGGTTCAGGACATTCTGAATCTATAGAGTGCTCTATAAATCTCCAATGGCAGACCCCAGAGAGTCCTCCTGCTTGATAATGTCTCCCTCTTCTATGCATCTTCTGCTACCTGCTGGAGAAAGGTATTTGCTATTTCTTCTGAGCCGACACTACTGTAGATGTCCTCACGACTGTACCACGTTGCTTGGAAATGTTTCTGTGAGTGGCCAGCCCAGAAGCAGAACTTCTGCACAGTATTTCTTTCCACAGATGCTGCTCATGTGCTCTCTAGGGTACCCTACCCTTCCTCCCCCATGCTTATTATTGTGAGATGTTTTGTCTGTTTTGCTTTGTTTATAATAAGGTTTCACTATTTGGCCCAGGCTATCCTGGAACTTCTAATCATCCTGCCTCAGCTTCCTGAGCGCTGGGATTACAGGCCAACACTTTTTTTATTTTTATTTTATTTTTTGATACTTTATTTACATTTCAAATGTTTCCCCTTTCCAGGTCTCCCCTTGGGAAACCCCCTATCCTATCCCTCCTCCCCTGACTCTATGAGGGTGCTCCCCCATCCACCCATTCACTCCCATCTTCCCTCTCTGGCATTCCCCTATACTGGGGCATCTAACACTCTCAGACCCAAGGGCCTCTCCTCCCACTGATGGCCAACAAGGCCCTCCTCTGCCAGATTTTTATTTATTTATTTACTTTATATCTGGATCCCAGCTTCCCCTCCCTCCTCTTCCCCCAGTGGCTCCCTCTCACCTCACCTCTCCCTATCCCCCTCTCCCTTTCTTCTCAGAGAAGGGACTACCTCTTGTGGATATCAACCCACCTTGGCTTATCAAGTAGCAGTAAAACTAGGCACATCTTCTACTGAGCCTAGACAAGGCAGCCCAGCTAGGGAAAAGGGATCCAAAGGCAGGCAACCGAGTCAGAGACAGCCCATGCTGCACTTGTTAGGAATCCCACATGAAGATCAATCTGCATATCTGTTACATATGTGTACATTTGCCTATGTTTGTCATATGCATGTTCTTTGGTGGGTGGTTCAGTCTCTGTGAGCTCCTAAGGGCCCAGGTTAGTTGATTCTGTAGGTTTTCCTGTGGTATCCTTGACCCCTCTAGCTCCTCCAGTTCTTCCTCCCTTTCTTCCATAAGATTCCCTGAGCTCTGTCTAATGTTTGGCTGTGGGGCTCAGCTTCTGTTTCCATCAGCTGCTGGGTGAGGCCCAGTTAAGCTAGGTTCCTGTCTGCAAGTATAACAGAACATCATTAATAGTGTCAGGGGTGGGCTCTCTCTCATGGGTCTCAAGTTGGGGCAGTCATTGGTTGGCCATTCCCTCAATTTTTGCTTTATCTTTATCCCTGCACAAATTGTGGGTTGAAGGTTTTGTGGCAGGGTTGGTGTCCCCATCCCTTCATTAGATGTCTTGTCTGGTAACAGGAGGTGACTATTTCAGGTTCCATATCTCCTATTGCTATGAGTCTTAGCTAGGGAAACTCTCATAGGTTCTGGGGAGTTTCCCTTGTTCTAGGCTTCTAGTTCATCTCAGAGATGCACACAGACCACCACCACCACCACCAGTCCTAGATCTCTCTCTCCATTCTCTCTTCTATTAGAGTTTTGTGCAGGGTGATAAATATGAATCTATTTGAATTCCTCTACATTCAGACACTCAGTTAGACAAGAACCATTTGCTAAGGATCCTTTCTTTTTTCCATTGTATGGTTTCAGCTACGTTGTCAAAAATCAAGTGTCTGTAGGTGTGTGGGTTTGTTTCTGCTTCTTCGATTTGATTCCATTGATAGAATCTAAAATGTGGTTTTTATTACTATTGCTCTGAAGCACAGCTTGAGATGAGGGATGGTGATACCTCCAGAAGTTCTTTTATTGTAGAGGATTGTTCTAGATATCCTGGGTTTTTTATTTTTCCATATGAAGTTGAGTATCTGTACTGGCTGGTTTTGTGTGTCAACTTGACACAAGCTGAAGTTATCACAGAGAAAGGAGCTTCAGTTGAGAAAATGCCTCCATGAGATCCAGGTGTAAAGCATTTTCTCAATTAGTGATCAAGGGGGAGGGCCATCTGTGGGCTGGTAGTCTTGGGCTCTATAAGAAAGCCAGCTGAGCAAGCCAGGAGAAGCAAGCCAGTAAGAAACATCCCTCCATGGCCTCTGCATCAGCTCCTGCTTCCTGCACTGCTTGAGTTCCAGTCCTGACTTCCTTTGGTGATGAACAGCAGCCTGGAAGTGTAAGCTCAATAAACTCTTTCCTCCCCAACTTGCTTCTTGGTCATGATGTTTGTGCAGGAATAGAAACTCTGACTAAGACAGTATCATTTGTAACTTTAATTTTTTTAAAGTCTATTTTTAATGATGGTTCTTAAATGATTTAACCTTCCTTCTAGACCATTATCCATCAGAGGTAGTGGAAAAGAAAGGATACAGGTTCTTTGGAGCAAATCTTATCTGTGTTGTCAGGAAATCAACAGTTCAGCTCACAGGGGTCAGCAGGGGCAGCTCAAACCATTTGCAAACACTTAACAGATACATCAGCAGTACAGTTCAGTAGAGTCAGGATAGCAAATACAAATCAGCAGTGGTGGTACTGCCTACCAGAGACAGCCAGGCCTCAGCCTTGACACAAGTCAGCAGGAGGGGCCAGCAGGAACACCAGGAAAAGTTCTCAGCTGTGCCTCTTTCCGTGAAGTTGCACAGCTATGTAAGCAAGCCAAGCTCAGCCTCCTCACTGGCCATGGAGTCCTTTTTATATCCCTCCAAACATCATGTGTCCTCCATGGGTCTTGCCTCAGGATGTGTCTTGCTTCAGCACGTGAGTCTGTCTCAGCGACATCACCCTGCCAATCAGCCTGAGGAACAAGAAACCAACATATTACCAGAAGTTTTTGTTGTGTTTCCTCTATGGAGTCCTGACAAATGTAAGGCAGACTAATACATGAGTGTTGTTAGTCAAGAAGCCTTCATCACGTGTCCTTTTATGTGTTTATTTTAGTAGAGCATCCTCTCTCCTGTGTCTGCTTCAGTGAAATGTTCCTTCATGAGTCTGTCTTAGCCTTTCACCTATGTCCACTTCAGTAAAACACTCCTTTTCACGTTTGCCCAAACAAAATGTTTACAGTGCTCACAAAAGTAAAGAGAAGCCACTGAATCCCCTAGAACTAGGGTTACAGACAGTTGTGAACTGCCATGTAGGAACTGGGTCCTCTACAAGGGCAGCCAATACTCTTGGCCTCTGAGCCCTTGCTCCAGCACAGAAAGATAAATATGATTCAAAACCCATTCATTATAGCATTCAACTTTATTATTTTTCTAGTGTTGTAACTGTTTTTCTTAAAATGAGCTTTGAGAGCTTTTGACAACCTATCTTCCTTAGTGGTAATAAAAATACTTAAGGATATTCATCGTTCTCTGGGCATGAATAGCTTTTGCAAGGTACATTGTTTTGTGGCATGAAGTATTCTTTGATTGCTTCCTACAGATTATCTAGGCGTATATAGCATGCATTATGAAGTAGTAAAGAAATTTCACTGTCCTATCTTCCTCTATTCTTACTAAATTTTAACTCTAGAATGTGACCTGCAGCATCTCTACCATTTAAAGCTTAAACTTTTCTTTGAGATTGAGAACATCAAGTTTTATAAATTATCCAAATGTAAATGAAAAAGAATACTTTTGATTCAAAATGTGAACATTTCTATAAATGCCAATTACACTGACAGTATTTAAAGTAGCATTCAGTTCTTCTGGTGCTCAATTTGCCTGCTAAATCTTTTTAGTTACAGAAGACATTGAAATCTCCCACTGCTATATATCTGGATCAGTCAAATTTCTCTTGGTTGGAGGAGGAATTACAATTTTCAACAGTGGCTGGAGATGACTAATCAAGATCTGAAGAGAGGTCAATTGTTCGGTCTTCTGGGGAAAGAGTGTGCATGCTGAGGGACTACAGACTATCCAGAATGTTCTAAACACCAGGAAGAGGCCAAGGTAGAGAGGAGGATTAAGAGAGAGACATGGGATGAATAATGTAACCGAAGCATGTAAGACCTGCTAGTGAGACAGTGAGGACTTTAGCTTTAACTCTCAGCTGCAGCCCACACGCCCAGTGAGACTTTCTGAGCCCTTCACCTGTGGGGAGGAGGGGGTCTCTTAGAGCTCATCTCTTTTTACTTAAGGTAAAGATGCAAATATCCTGCCTCTCCCCTTTGAGAGAAGCTGGGACTTAAAATACAGCTGTCTCCTCAAACTGCTCTGGAACCCTTCAATCCTCAGTGCTAATGAATTTGCAAACCATTGACCCCATAAATCCTAATCAACACTTCACAGAGTTTAGTAGCTACACTGCTTCATCCTAAACTTCCGTTATATTACCTATAATGGTTAACTGTGGTTGCCAACTTAGTTAGACTTGGAGATGCCTACAAGATTCACCAGCCACACTTGTATGCCTCTGGGGCCATTTCAAATGACAACTAGCATGTAGGGATAGCACCTGAGGTGAAAGAGTTACTATACACATAAACATGTTCCATAGCCTAGGGACACAGAAGGAACAAAAGCAGAAGAGGAAGCATGCCTGGTCTGAGTCTGCTCCTCTCTGCTTCCTGGATTCCATGAGGTAAGCATCCATGCCCTTCCACCATGATGCTTCTGCTTGGCCAATGGGCCCAAAAGCAATGGAACCAGCTGTCTAGGAGCAGAAATCTTTAAACAATGAACGACAATAAACCTCTCCTCCTTTTAAATTGTTGCTTTCTGGTATGTGTCATGGCAATGGAGATAACAGCTTGTTAAAAAACAAGTCTAGGGCTTGAAACACGGCATCAGACAAATTCCCTTGCAGTGCGTCAGTCCGTGGTGGTGTAGATTTAGTGATATCTTCAAATGAGTGAGTGCTTGCTATGAACTCTGTAAATAATTAGTATTAGTTATCATGTTTGATCATTAGTGTGAATTTTGGGAAGAGAGAGAAGCAGAATAGGAGATTATTATAATTATCCCACTTTATTCCTTAGGAAAAGTCTTTCCAAACAAATCTCAGCCAATGTCAAAGTTATATCTTGAACCCAAGTTCCTAAGTCCTCCAAATTAGTCTTCCCCTGGTTACTACTCTTTAAATAAGAACTTATCACCACTAGCTGAGTCGATAAGTCAGCATGGCTCTGTTTATACATGGCCAGCTTTGTTATAAATGTAACTACCTTCCCACGTTCTCACAGCTTGAAATATTGCTGGTCTGATAAAACTAACAAGAGTGACCCTGAGTCTATCAATAGTCTTTGTAAAATTTTTTATCAGGAAGGAGGGAGGGAGGGAGAGAGAAGGGGGAGAAGAGAGGGAAGAAGGGTGGAAGAGAGGGAGGGAGGCTGGCTAACGAAAGGAAGATGAGCCATATTTTTCTGGAGAGAGGTTTATACTCAGACAGAGCATCTTGGCCTTGTTCTCTTCTGTCCACTCGGCTAGTGATTCTCCCCAAGGGTCTGACGGACTCCTGTGACGCTCAGGAAAGTTACAGAAGAACATTTAGCAACATCTACTTCTCCAGTTCTGTATCTTGTGTTACATGGAGTGTTTAACCGCGCGGTGAGACCCAGAGCCCTGCTCCACCTCAGGTGTAAACACGGCTCTCCTGGAGCAGCCTGTATCCTGTGCGTCACTGCTGTACACTGGCCGGGTGAATGATGGAACAAAGCAAGTTTTTCTCTACTCCTACATACTGGCAGTGTGGCCTCTGCTTCACCATGATATAGCCACTCTAATTTCTCACCCTGGACCATAGCACCCTCTAACTTCGTATGTATATCTTACTTCTCTGCAGCTTACATTCCAGACAATCAGTAGAGGCAATGAAATGAATCACCTTGCTTTAAATTTTCTGTGGTTTCCCACTTGAACAAGAAAAATATTTTCACTTCTCAACATGACATTCACAGACTGCATGAACTGATCACTCATTAAATTCTGCAAACGCGTCTTACCTACTGGTACCCAGGCCCGGGTTCCCACACTCTGTCTCTCCTTTGTCCATTGAGACACCAAACTGGTCTCAAGCTCTACATTTGCTGCCAAGCGTGGCTGGAAGTCTCCGCCTCATCCAGTCTGTCCCACTCCAGATCTGCCGGCTTCTCTCACTTCCCAGTCCCCACTTCAGTGTGGGACTCAGAGAGGCACTGTGCAACCAACCCAGCTAAAGCTGCCGGTTGACCCCAATACCTCCTTGTAATATCTTAACATCCCCAACAGTACTTCCCATGACCTCATTCCCACTTTGAATGGCTTTCTTCTCTAGAATATAAGCTCCTTTTGGGAAGGGCTGCCATCTATCAATATGTCTGTTATCCCGCCATCTCCCGAGTGTCGGCACAGTGGCTGCCCACAGGAAGCACCTATTACAAATATAACTGCCATTACCTTCTGGATAAGATCTAGCCTTCTCATGTACTCAAGTGCAGGTTGGCAGTGCCTTTGGGTTCAGCTCCTGCTTCTTAACCTCTCCCAGAATGCAACCGGGAAGATGTGTGAGATGATAAGCCTCCAAAGAATCAAAACCTCAAAAACAAAAGTGGTTTATGGCAAACACAATCCTGGTACCAAGGAGGAAGGTAAGAGAAGAGGGAACAAAGAAGAGGAAGAAAATGAAGGAAGGGAGGGAGGGAGGAAGGGGGGAGGGAGGGAGGGAGGGAGGGAGGGAGGGAGGGAGGGAGGGAGGGAGGGAGGGAGGGAAGAAGGGAGGTAGAAATGCCCTCAGAGGTGCCAGGCATGTGTCAGGAGGGTAAAGAACATCAGAACCAAGAGTGCACTTCTCATGGTGGGGAATTTATTGGCATCTTCCCCCACCCCCTTTTGGATTCTCCTAAACCCAAACCTTAAGTATAATATTCTTTAGATAACAGGAAAACAATAAATGCTTACTGAGCATATGAATGGACGATCTCAGGGTTTACTGGGGAGAAAGAGGTTGAGACAGGTAACGCAAGGCAAGGTAAACAGTGGTGCCTACTCATACGAAGTCAAGAATATCTCATTGGAGGTAGTCGAGGACCCATCTGTGCCAGAGCTAGGATCAGAATCAACAACCAGATTAAAAGAATTGGGAAGTCTTTCCTACCAGGAGGGCACATTAGCTCACAAATGCATCCATGCATAGACAGAGGGAGCCGGTGCCTAGCTCACTGAAGCTGCTGCCTTCTTTCAGGGCAGAGGCCATTCTCAGCGTGACAGTCAGGTGAGAAGCACAATTATCTCTTCTGACCTCTCTCCTCCACAGGCAAAGCTGGCTGCTGGGATGGGCTGTGAGGATGAAGTAAAGCTGAAGAGGAGCCAGAGGGAATGCCTATTCAGATGATGCTAAGTGCCTGGGTAACGCAGGCTCCTCAGGGCTGCCCACCTGTCAGTTCTGCTCTGGTGTGCTGTCTGAGCAACACTCTCCTCTGGGAATGTCAGGAGCATGTCTCTCCCTGTAGATGAGCAGCAAGGACGGTGGATTCTCAGCTTAAAGGAAAGAAGACAAGTTATGAATCCTTTAAAAGTGGTCTTTGGAGCATCCCTATAACTGAATACTCTAAACTCTGTATTTTATAAATGAGGAAACCAAGGCATAAAGAAATTAAATGGCGCGCCAGGGTCACACAGCAAAGCCAGGATTCAAAATACAGAGACCTACCACTAAACCCTAAGCTACTAACCAATACCATCCCAGTTTAAGGTGAGAGGTTACTGCCCCAGAGCCAGTCTCTTAATGAGTTTTTTAATACATTGTTAGCCCTATAGAAAATACATAGCCCTATGTCAGATACATAGAAAACTAGATAAAACAGTATAATAGGCCATCTTATGCCAAGATCTCAGCTTTTACAATTATCAAATGCCAGTTTTATTTTGTCCAGAACTCAGTTCTTAACAATAATTATGTTCACACAAGCCCCAAGTATATCATTTTTGAATCATTTAAGGTTGATTTTTATTATATAGTGTTTGCCTTATGCATTTATAAGCACCACACGTGTACCTAGTTCCTGCAGAGGCCAGAAGAGGGTAATAAATTCCCTTGGAACTGGAGTTACGGATGGTTGTGAACTGCCATGTGGGTGCTGCAAACCAAACCAAGGTCCTCTGCAAGAGCTTAACTGCTGAGCAATCTCTCTAAACCCTAGAATCATTTCCTAACTATAGGATAGCAATTTAAATAATAATAATAATAATAATAATAACAGTTTTACTGAGATATAACTTAACATGCCATAAAATTCACCCATTTTGTGTATATAAATTCAATGGGATATTTGTGCATTTATAGTCACATAACTATTATCCCACTCAGTTTTAGAACATTAACTATTAACAGTCACCACTGCCCTCCACCACCAGCCCCCAACCCTCTGCAAACACGATTTTACTTTGTGTCTATGGTTTGCTTATTCTGAACAGCTCATCTAAATAGAATCGCACAGGAATGCGTGGCCTCTGAGACTGGCTTCCTTCATCTGGCATGTTTTCAAGACCCACTCGTCTAGCACATACGGATCAGTACCTCACTGTTTCTGCTGTTGACTTTTATGTGTACAGGTGTTTTGTCACATGTCCATGCACCACGTATGTACTTGGCTCCCTCAGACAGGATTAAATCCCCCAGGGACTGAAGTTACCAATGGTTGTTCTGAGCTGCCATGTGGGTGCTGGGAACCTAATCTGGAAGAGCAGTCAGTGCATTTAAGCACGGAGCCATCTCTCCAGTCCCATCAATACCTCATTTTTTTTATAATAGCTGAGTAGCATTCCACGCCATTTACTGTGTTTCCCACATGTACTCTAAAATATAAGCTCTGTGGGAGGAAAAACCTTGCATGCTTGCTTTTCACGCTGCACCCTTGGTCCTAGGAGAGTCATTTGGCAACTGAATGGTTAGTTCTCACATTGTAGAGCTCTTTATTGACTTTGCTAAACTGCTGGTGTCTTAGCTCCATAAAATAAGGTCCATTTGCTCAGGACAGCACCTGAAGCACAGGCCCAGTCTTGTGGATGTTATTCCTCACTTCTGCACCCTCAGAAATGAAAAGCATGGGCAATCTTCTAAATGTCCAACTTCTACAAACTGAAACTTTGTACAAGGCACCTAAACAATGCTTACAGGGAGACTGTAGTACTACTGGGATATGTTTGTTCCATCGTACAAAAATGAGGGGGAAAAACATATATTGCAGTACGATCAGAAACCTGATGGTTTTTTTTTAATACTTAGGAAAGAGGTTGTAATGAAAGGAATCAAAATGCTCTGAGGATAGTCTTTGGGTGGTCCAAGTGAAGCGCATTTACTATTTTTCTTTTTTCTACCCCGGCCCCAACATATTCTAACTGTAATGAATGTGTAACTCTTAGTGGTGGTGGGGGGGGAGGTATGGAGGGACACCTGTATTTTCAGAAAGGAATTCCAGGGTTCCATTCGAAGAGCAGCCTGCCAGCCATATTTTACGGCCTCCTTGAGAGGCACAGTTACTGACCCCGCTCCGAGCAGGTTACAATGGCTGGTGAGCCAAGCAGTGCATTGATCTGCTTGGTCCTTCCGCTTTGATTCCCCGAGCACCGAATTCACCTCAGTTCAGTACTATTCTTCCTGCATCCTGCTTTGGCCACTCCACAAATGTATACTTGGTCAAACAAGTGCCATTTTGTCAGTTATGTATCTCTTGTTTGCTTGTTTTAGTTGGGCTTTAGTTGTCTGCTTCGGCTGTTTATTGTTTCGCTTTTTGTTTTCTGAGAAAGAATCGCAGTGAAGCTCAGACTCTCCTGAAACTTGTAGTCATCCTCCCAAAGGCTAGGATTGTCAGCACTGTGGTGATTGGAACGAGAACGGCCCCCATGGGCTCATATGTTTAAATATTTGGTTGCCAGTTGGTAGCCTGTTTAAGAATTAAAAGGTGTGACCTTGTTACAGGAGGTGTGACCCTTGTGGTGGTCCTTCTCTGCCTGCAACTTTCAGATCCCATGTCATGCCCCAGTAGCCATGACTGCCTGCATGCGCCCTCCCCCGTGCTCTCTATCATAATGTTCCTGGAATCACTCCATGAAACCGTAAGCAAGCCTCAAATCAAATGCTTCCTTTTATATGTAGTCATGGTCATGGTGTTTCATCCCAGTAATAGAACAGTGACTAAGAAGGCATGTGCCATCACAGTTAGTGACATATTCTTGAAAATACTGGATCTTTACAAACCTAATCCAAGAAATACAGAGAAATATGAAATACAGTGGTAACAGACATGCCTAATGAAAATTTAAAGCCACTCAATGATCATGAATCTTGGTATTGATTCATGTCACTATCACAGAATGGACAATAAAAGTCTTCAAGTCTGGTCTCTCGGGCAGGAGACTCTCAGGTTTTAAGAAAGTAATCCTATGTAGATTTCTGTAGTGAGAAACATTGTGGCACCCTCTGCTGTCAGAAGCAAAATCTGAGGTCCCCCTTAGAGCTTTTTTTCCTACAAGTTCCTCCAGCAACCCTGACCCAGAGGCTGACAATCATCTTAAGTAGATGGAAAAGCAGACTTCAGAGGGAGAAGAAAAGGCCTAGGGCAACCAAGACACAACAGCAAAGGTAAAAACTGAAAAGCCAGTCAGGGTCGTGGGTGTAAAATGGGGTCAGAAAGGAAACGGGCAGCTGTGCTGTCTCCTTAGTCAGCAGACTGGACAGCATCCAAATGCAGCCATTGCCAGCTCACCCAAGCAGCCCTTCCCAGACAACCCATGAAACAGAGAGGTCAGGTATGATGTCCAAGGTCACACAGCAGAGCTGAGACTCAAGCTCTAGCCCTGCCCCAGAGCTGGTCTTTCTAGCCACTTTTGTTCTACTTCACAATGGTTGCCTAGGACTATTACTGGCAGGAGGCAAACTTCCTTAAATACATTGATATTTCCTGATAGTTATTCTTACTCACATCTAAAAGGAAACTGATTGCCAGGAAAATTTCTTGCTTCATCCTAAGCAAAGGAATTAAGAAATAATTTCGGTCCCTTGCCCACAGTTTAGTCTGTCTGAAGTTGAAAGTATTCTTTTCTTTTCTCTTCTAAATTTAAGGACAAATTTATTCTTAGGGATAAATTTATTGTGAAATCAAAACTTATTACAATAACCCCCAAAACAACGCCCTTTAGCACAGTCTCACTGAAGTTGGCATTTGTTTTACAGAGCTGACCATACTCTTTCATAATGTACTACACTCAAAGACTAGTGCACTCGATGAGCAACGCGTGTAACAGAAGGGTGGCCCTGGGTGTGTGAGGTGGAGGTGCTTCCTTCATAAAAGATGCAGCAGTCAGTTCTCCTCCTCCTCAGTGGAAAGATCTGTGTCAGTGCAAAAGGGAGCTGGGGAACTCTAGGCTGCAGGCCACATACACAGATACACAGTAGGATAAAACTCCTCATAATGGTGGAAGAAGGAACACCTATTCTGAGTCCCTTGACAGAGGGACAGAGCAAGGCCCAATCCACTCAATGCTATTTTCCCTGCCTGAGTTCCCTTGTTCATTCTCCAAGTGATAACAGAAGTGCCTAATGCTGTTACAATTGGAGACTTAGAGAAATGTTTACAGTTCACTACAGGCACAGACAAGAGACACCCCAATGTTATGAACACGGTAGAGGCCTATGAGGACCTAGTATGCGCCAGACAGTCCCCAGTGTCTCTTCCTATTCAAAGTTCACTAGACAAATTCCATGCAGTCTGGATGCCAGGTCAGTTTTAGCTTATCCTAAGGAGAGGCTGTTCCTTTCATCTTCCCTAACATACCTTCAGCCCACAGGGTCTGCGCCCTAAATGCCAGGTCATAGAAGGACTGTGTCAGGGTCTTTGGTATATGGAATTGTCCTCTGTTCTTGCTTCAGCTAAACAAATTGAAAATCCTGTCCTCATTTAAGAGAATACATTTTTCATCTTCCTTGGCTCCCCCATTCATCTCCATCTATCTGAGGAAGAAGTTACCTGACTGGCGAGATTTGGGACAAGATGATTACATGTATATGGACTGGGACATTTTAAGCACCCGTCTCTCCATAGGCAGCTGCGACGCTTAGGGCTTGCTGCTTCCCTTCCCAGGAGATGGGCCACATGGTCAGACGCCTGGTCGATAATGCCTGGGGAAATTCAATTTAGAGTAAAGAAGTACACATAACCAGATACTTGGCAAAATACATCTTGTGAAATTGAATAAAGGTCTCTGTTGGGCAGATTCCAGTAGGATGTAACTGACCCTTGTATTTCTACCTTGAGAAAATTGTGGCAGCATCAAATTTCAATCATTATGTTCTAGAAATAAACATTTCTGAGGGAAATTTTTCCAAGAGATTTTGTCTATACATGCGTATACACATGTGTGCACATATTCTTACAGATAGTAAAAACTTGGGAACAAATTATCCTGGCATCTCATGCAAATTCAAGATTCTTCTATTTATAAAGCAAGTAAGAAAGCTAAGGAAAAATATTCAAGTAAATAAAACCAGAATTGAACGAGAGACAAACCCGGGAGTATTATAAAGATGCGAGCACAGTAAGAGACCGGTATGGACAGTTAAACAGCTACAATTAGGGTAACCTAGAAGAGATGGATGAATTCTTAAGAACCTACAATCTATCAAGACTGAAACCAGAAAGAAATAGAAGGCTGAAGAGACCCAAAACAAGGAGATTAAACCAATAATGTAAAAGCTCCCACCGGAGACTGCAGAAATGGGGCAGCAGGCAAGGGCTCCTACAGCACTGGCTGAAGGGCCCAGTGGGCTCCTAACATTCGCATCAGAGAGCTCAGAACTGCCTGTAACCCCAGCTCCAGGCTCGGAGCCAATGCCTCCGGCCTCAGCAGGTACCTGCATTCACATGCAGATAACCACACCCAGTGTTAGGTTTGTATATGCTTGGCCCAGGGAGTGGCACTGTTTGAAGGTCTGGCCCTGTTGGAGTAGGTATGGCCTTGTTGGAGTGGGTGTGGCCTTGTTGGAATAGATGTGTCACTGTGGGTGTGGGCTTTAAGACTCTCATCCTAGCTACCTGGAAGTCAGTATTCTGCTAGCAGCCTTCAGATGAAGATGTAGAACTCTCAGCTCCTCCTGCACCATGCCTGCCTGGATGCTGCCATGTTCCCACCTTGATGATAATGGACTGAACCTCTGAACCTGTGAGCCAGCCCCAATTAAATGTTGTCCTTATAAGAGTTTCATTGGTCATGGTGTCTGTTCACAACAGTAAAACCCTAAGACACACCAGATAGACACATAATAAATATAATTTAAAAAAAAAAAATCTCCCATCAAAGAAAAATGGCTTCCCAGCAGAATTCTACCAAATATGTAAGAACTAACCCTAGTCCTTCTAAAGTCTTCTGAAGGGGGTGGGGAGAGGAGATGACGACAATGGTACTTGTAGCAGTGATGTTATGGGGGTTTCTGCCCCTGCCCCACTCTAGCCTATAGAGCTCCCGAATAAAAGACAGGAAAACCTGGTATTTCTATTAACAAGCTGTAAACCTGGACCGGACAGGTTCCGAGCTATTCTAAGCTAAATCCCAGTCGCAGCCTCCGTGTTATTTGCAACTGAGTCTTGTTCTGTTTGTTCTACTCCATGCTCCATCCTCAGGGCGATTTTCTCTTGGCCACATGCTCATGGTCCATCCTTATGCATCCATCCTGTCTTTCGGTGACCTCCTTTTCCTCAGGGCACACACCTTTAATCCCAGCTCTTAGAAAGCAGAGATACATGGATCTCCGTGAGTTCGAAGCCAGCTTGGTCTACTGAGCGAGTTCTGGGGAAGCCAGCGTTACACGGAGAATAACTGTCACGACAAAGAAAAGAGTTTTTCTTGTATGATTATCAAAGCGTTTTGGAATGATGGTTGCTGCTGATTTATCCTAACTCTGTGGACAAGCAAGTCAAGACCCCTCTTTCCTTCTCCTCATGGTCCCTACTTGATCTCAAGTCCTACCTTTCTCTCTCTCCTGCCTAGTCACAGGCTCTAGCCTTTTATTGTCCAATCAGAGAATGTTGGGGAGCATTCTTTACAGTGCACTGGTCAATACACTGCCCATGTCCAGAGTGCAACCTGATCGTGGGGCACAGAACCCATCTGAATACACAGTGCACAAGACTGATCCCACTTACCAACCCATTTCACAAGACATCATTGTGGTAATACTAATGCCAGGCAAGACCAAAAGAAAAATTACAAGCCAATGCTACTGATGAGCACAGATAATAAATATACCACATTTAATAAAAAGCTCCAAGTTAATATCTTACAGTAAAAAGTTGAAAGTGCTTCCTCTAAGGTCTGGAACAAGAGAAGGATGCCTGGTCTCACCACTTTTTTTTTTCCAACAGAATATCGGAGGATTTAGCAATGGCAAAGAAAGAATAAGATTTCTGTTCTAATTAGGGTTACTATTGCTGTGCTGAAACATCATGACCAAAGCAACTTGGGGAAGAAAAGGGTAAATATTTGGCTTACACTTCCCAATCACTGAAGAAGTCAGGTCAGGAACTAAAGCAGGGCAGGAACCTGGAGGCAGGAGCTGACACAGAAGACACAGAGGAGTGCTGCTTACTGGCTTGCTCCCTGTGGCTTGCCCAGCCTGCTTTCTTATAGAAACCAGGATTACCAGCCCAGGGATGGCATCACCCACGAAGGTTTGGGCCCTCCCCATAAATCATGTAAGAAAATTCTCTACAGGCTTGCCTGCAGCCCAGTTGTCTGGAGGCATTTTCTCAATTGAGGTTACCCCGATCTCTAGTGATAATAGCTTGTGTCAAGTTGACATAAGCTAGCCAACTGACCTCTTGTCAACTTGACACACAAACACATCACTAGTAAGCAACAACCTTTCTTTTCTTGTTCATCAAGACCACACATTAATAAAAAAAAAAATCACAATATAAAAACCATTTTAAAATTTTAAAAAGTCCCACAGCCTTACAATTTCAAACACCTTAAAAACTGTCTCTTTAGAAATATACCATCTCTTTTAAAATTCAAAGCCTCTGTAAAACTCCAAACTCTTGTGTTTTGTTTTGTTTTGTTTTTTAAGTTCTAAGTCTCTAAACTCTGGGCTCCTATAAAAATCAAAAGAATGAATCAGGACATTCTTACTTCAAAAGCAAATAACCAGGGCTCAGTCACCATCTGAAGAAAGCCAAACCATCTCCAAGAGTGTAAATAATTCAGTGTCTGATATGTGGACTTCACTCTCTTCTGGGCCCTTCCAAAGTGCTTGGGTCACTTCTTGGCTCCACCCTCTGCAGCACACAGTTTGGCTTCTAGGCTCAGGCCAGCTCCACTCCACATCTGCTGCTGTCCTTAGCAGTCATCCCTTGATACCTACAAAATGTTGGCTGTGCTCCACTTTTACAAATAGTCTCTCCTAGGCTCTCTTCAGGGATTCCAACCCTTCCACACAGTGCTAGGCCTCAGCTGCTCTCCAGGACCACTTCATACCTTCAACACCAGTACCACCTGGGTGACTTCCACACTACCAAGTTCCACTGCCAGTACGAGATACAACCTCAGCAGCCTCTGGAACACAGTGTCTATGTGCTGATCGTGAGGAAACACTTGCCAGATTCCACATCAATGATGCCAGACTCTTCTCAATTACTGCTGATTCTCAGCTCCAGCCGACCAGCGTCAATTTCCCCAGGAAAACAAAGGTTTCACTTTCATGGTTCTGGTATCTCATTAGCCACAGCTGACCAGAACCAGAACCATAGATTCTCAAATCAAAACAGCAAGTGGCCCTGACAGAGTCATTAAAGGACTCTCAAATTTCCCTCTGAAACTTCACAAGCCAGGTCCCCATCGTCTGCACTGCTCTCAACATTCTCATCTCCCAAGCTCACCAAGAAGGCTTTAACACTCAATGGCTTTTCTCAAACGTTCCAAAGTCCTTCCACGGTCCTCCTAAGAATACATGGTCAGATCTGTCACAGCAGCATTCCACTATCCTGGTACTCATTTCCTGTCCTAGTTAGGGTTACGATTGCTGTGATAAAGCACAACAGCCAAAGCAGCTTGGGGAGGAAAGGGTTCACTGGCTTACCCCTCTCCATCACTGTTCAGCACTGAAGGAACACAGGGCTGAACTCAAGCAGGGCAGGAACCTGGAGGCAAGAGCTGAATCTGAGGCCACGGAGGGTGCTGGTGACTGACTTAATCCTCATGGCTTGCTCAGCCTGCTTTCTTAGAGAACCCAGGACTACCAGCCCAGGGACGGCATCATCCACAATGGACTGGGGCCTCCAATTGATCAGTAGTTAAGAAAATCCTCTACAGGATTGCAGCCCAGTCTCACAAAGGTATATTCTCTCAGCTGAGGTTCCCCATTCTCTGATGACTTGACATGAAAGCAGCTGGCACAGTATTCAAGCATCATATTAAAAGAGAAATTATCTGTCTTCAGATGACATTCCAAATATTAAAAAAAAAAAAAAAAAGGCCTAAAGACTCCGTCATACATGTACTTGGGTCATGTCCACTCCCACTACTGCCCTCCAGTTGCCACCAAGACCCCCAACACATCACATCCCACCAATTCTTTTCTTTTTTGGAGACAGGGTCTTATGTCGCCCAGAATGGCCTTGAACTTAGACCTCCTAAGTGCTAGGATTAAAAGTATGCACCACCATGCCTAGCCTGTGCTCTTTTGGGTTTTTTTGTTTTGTTTTGTTTCTTTTTTTAAATGTGTATACTTGGCTGTTGGTATGTGTTGGAAACCCTGAAATTCTGACCTGGGTTCTGGGAACCAAACTTGGGTCCTTTGAAAGAAAAGCAAGTGCTCTTAACCTCTGATCCATCTTTCCAGGCGACTCTTTTTTTTTTTAAATTAATAATTCACTGGGTCCACCTAGTGCTTTCCATACACACACAGGTGCGGGTGCGGCCATCCACTGGGGCACAGACAACCCACCTGCAACCCACAGCCCTTAAGAAAGGTGATTCTCCCTTCATCGGGAGCCATCAGCTGTTCTTCAGCTACAAGCAGGGTGCAGGGATTACTCCATCCTTGCAGGACTGATCTCATAAAGGTCTCAGCAGGCAACCATGGCTGCTCGAAGTTCATGTGCAACAAGCGAGCCATGAGTATTTCCCAGCTGATCTCTTCATCTTCCAGCTCCCACACCCTTCCCATCCACCCCCACTATGTTGTTCCCTGAGCCTTGGGGACAGGGGTTGACACAGATGGCCCATCTATGGCCCCGCACACTCATTAACTTTGGTCCTAAATTGAGGTATATCTAATTCTTTTAGATAAGCAGGGAAAATTGTAAAATGAGAGCCCTTTCCAGGAATATCTCACCCTATTCATTCATCTCCTACTTCTGAGAATTTAGAAAATAATCCATGTCTATATTGAGGACACATACTGCATGCATTAATAAATCAGAATATGTTGATCAAATATGAGGAACGGTAGAATGTACACTACAAGGGCAGGAACTTTTGTATTTAATGTTCATTGTCATTTATAAAGCATCTAGAACCACAACTAGCTTATATCTGCTTGATAAATACCAACTGAATAAATTACTCTGTGGAGAAGTAATTTTGGCAGGCAGAAAGAACTTGGAACATTAATAGCTGGCTTAAAGCCTTGGAAGAGCTTCATTACTTTATATGCTACTTTCCCAAGCCATTCATCTATAAAAGCACCTCAAAAGAAAAAAGGGAATGTCTTTTACATTATAAAATGGCTTATGTTGTCACAACAGAACCAAAAATAAACAACCTTGAAGGGAAAAAAGTCTGTAAAACAATGCTTCAGTACAATTTCATTAGTAGTTTATTACATAAAATTGTATATATAGGATCCAAAGGACTGTCTTAGAAAATTAAAAAGCACATGTAATTAGATTTTAACAATAAGAACTTAAAAATTATAGTACAGCCCTTAAAATCAAAGACTAGTTAAAATTGAATGCAGTTCTATCAAGAACTAGAAATTAACTCTGCGTGCATAGTGTCACTTAAAGTTCCATGAAAATATAAAATATTTCGATGACTATGACTATATCTGGGACAAACATCATTGGCTTCAAAACTTGACACTAAAGGAATTTCCAATCAACACGCGCTCAGAGGCTTCATCCAGCAAGCGCTATTATAATTCCATCCAGAGAGCTTGAATGCTCAGGTGTATACAGTATGCTCTGCCGTTGCAACAGTGCTATAAAACATCTTTAGCACACAGTTAGCACACATTCTGCCATTAGGATCTTTCACACAGAGCTCCATCTACACCACAGGAGCTGTTCTCCAGCCCAGGCCAGGCTTCTCACTGCTGATCCGCTGACACTCTACGGCCTCCAGCCTGAGCAGTGTTGTACGAGTCACAAAGCCTACATTTCATGCCTAAGATATGGAACTGAACTGTGGATCGTCCATTGCAGTCATTGCAGAGAATCTGAAAAATGAAGAGTAAGAATTTTAAGCCTTGAAACTACAAGTGATACTGCCTGCATTAACAAACATTTGAAAGTCATATAAAAGATGTGAAAAAACACATATGTCTAGGCGTTTCTGAAGTAAAAATGTCTTTTTTCCAATGAGTATTTTAAAGGTTATTATTAAGATGGCTTTGAATTCAGAAAATGAAAATATGAATCTGAGTACACAATACTCAATTTAAAATAGTTCCTAAAAGTATACATAATACAAGCAAGAAAATTAACATGGATATATTCATATCTTATACTTATCATTAGGCAAACACTTAATATTTAAAAAACAAAATAACACATGATGACTTCATTATTTTCACTGGCACTCAGAATTTACCTTAACTAATAAAACTGAAATTATTACAAATTGGAATATTTTTGCTTAATTTTTAGGCTTACTATGCCTCAGGAATGAATTCAAGAATACAACTTTCTAAGTGAAAGTTCTAAAGCCAGAGACTGTTGCATATTCCTAAGACAACAAGGACTCAATCTTTTCTGGTGCTAAGATCCCTAGAATGCAAGCGTTCATCTGCAAATAGATCAATATATAACTACACAGCAGTCTTAGCATAATTTGGAAAAGGACTCTTAAAGGCAGACATTAGAGATTGTTTGAGAAGTGACCTCTATTAGGTACAGTGTTGTTGAGATTTCTGTTGTTGTTTGGTTTTGGGGTGTGTGTGTGTTCATGTGTGCTTATGTATGTGTCTGTGTGTTTAGGTGGTTTGTGCGCATGGGTGGTACACGTGGAGACCTGAGGTCAATGTTGGTTGCCTTTCCTTCGTTGCTCTCTACCTTCATTTTTTGAGACAGTCTCTCTCACTGAACACAAAGATCTGAGCAGGGTGGGCTGACTAGTCAGTGACTTTCAGGAACCTGTCTACCTCCTTCTCCTACAGGACAAGGTTATAGGCAGGCATGATCATGCCTAGCTTTTTCCATGCCTTCTGGATATCGAAACTCAGGTCACTATGCTTGGATGTCAGATTCATTACCAAATGAACCATCGCATCAGTCCTTGGCATAAGGTTTCTTTATAAATGACAAAAATATTCTAATATTATGGTGGTTTGTACACTTCATAAATACACTAAGTCAGTGAATTGTACACTTTTAAGGAATGAGCCCCAGTGTTTGTGAGGTGTACCTTCATAAAGCTATTATTTCAAAGAAAGCATCTACATCAACAGAGTAAACCTCTGCCTCCAGTAAACATCACAATCACCAGGTAGGAGCTAAGGGAATCTTCCATTGTCCTTAGTTACAATTCAACCTGAATTTAGGAAGCTTCCAGAGTAAATAAACCAGAAAGGTTTTTGGTTTTGTTTTATGGTGCTAGGATCAAATCTAAGACCTTGCACTTACTACCTCCTACTGGATAAAATTATTTTATCCAACATTAAAATAATTATTTGTCTTTGTTTCATCCTTGTGATCTGAAGTATTTGTAGACGTTTAGAACATCTGTACGTCCAAATGTTATTAAGACATCCGAAAGCTATTATTTTCCAACTCTGATTTAAACTCAATACTATGCTGAAAATAAGCTACATGACAACCCTGTCCTCTTTCTGTAGGTCATAAGCTAAGGGAGACCAAAGGAAGTCTACAACAAAATACAGAGGACAGTAAACATTAAAACCCAAAGGTAGTTCTCAAAAAACAGCAAATACAGTCTCTTGAAAGAAAATTTTGAAAATTTAAGTGAGGCACAAGTAAAATAAAACATCAATAATCCACTTCTGACTCTCTCAAGCAAGCTGCCAAAAATTCATAATGAAGTACTTGCCTGCCACCTAGTGTCGAAAGAAACTACACAAAGGTATTCTTAAGGGCTTTTCCTCCCCTGGTCTCATATCAATAACAAAAAATTATTTAAATCATTTCTCCCCTGCTTTAATGAATTACAATGGCACTATCAAAACAGTAATTTTTAGAATTTAAGCAAAGAGGCAAAAATAAGAAAGGATATCACTAAAAAGCTAAAAAGTTCTAAACATGGATTCTACTTACATCAACAGTCACGTTCTGGTATTCTGAGGGCATAGGAGTCTGTGCTACCTCATTGTCTAATTGTCTCCAGTACCGAGTCATGTCTAAGGCAGAATGCATACACAATGGGCATCTGTAGCCTCTGCAAGAGACAGTGAGTGGGATCTACATCAACTCGGGCATAGAGAAGACATAGCTCACTGGCACACAAACCTCCAGAGTATTAGTCTACAATTCAAGTTAATTTCTCAGGAACCTGTAAAATCTATGCTAAAAAAGACAAATATTAAACTCAGTATCTTACGACACTTTAAATTGTAAGTCTTTCTCCTTAACTCTCTAAAATAGAGAACTAGTCGGTATTCTTTGTAGAACTATGTCTTTCTCTAAAAATACCAATTAAACTATTCCTTAGCTAAGCAATTTTAACTTCTTAGGACACTGATGCAAAGAAATGGTTTCCTAAAAATGATCCCAATCACACTACTACTTCCTTCCTTACATTTTTCAAAAGTTGCTTCCGATCTAGGTATTAAATTTTCTGTTCACTCATCAATAGAACCAAAACACATTTCTACTCTTTCCTACTTCTCATCTTATTGTAGTTCCAGTTTTAATGAAAATTTACTGGTTTTCTTTGCAGTTCATTGCTGGATCAATAAACTGAATTAATAAAATTTGGACCCTATTTCTCAGTGCTTTTCTCCAGTATACATGACTGGAAAACAGGAGGTTTTGCCTGCCTCGAGCTGTGGGAGGAAGCAGGCATGGTAAGGACATGAAGCAGGAGTGTAGTCCTGTTCCCCAAGATCCCACGCTCAGCTAGGCAGCAGCCATCGACTCTCCTCACCACCACAGATGTATCTACCACAGCCAAGCAGTGCACCTGGACATCATGTCTGCCCACCCCACCACCCTCTCACAAAAGACATCTTAAAACTGTAAGCTTTTAAATCCATCAAAAACTCACTCTTTCAACATGTCTTCATAACACGTTCTGAAAGAAAATAGAACGTCATTTCAGTAAAAGGAAAGTTCCATTATCTGCATACAGCTCTGAGCAGGAAGAAAGTCATCTTACCTATGTAGGAGATGCCCACATGGCAAGACATGAGCAACAACACGGGAGGTGTGAATGTCCTAAAAGGAGAGAATGTTATTAGTGCTTGCATAAAGACACGAGCACCATCCAAGTACTCCAAATTCAAAACGAGATTTCCAAAGTCAAAGTATTCCACACTCACCTCTAAGCATATTGGACAATTCTGCCGGGAAACATTTTCAATACACTGTTTAAAGGAAAATCTTACATTAACAAAAGCATCAAAAAATAAAAATGTTAACGTAGCATTAATACAGAAATATAATAAAATAAACTGACTAAAAGAGCCAGTGAGATGACTCAGTGGGTAAAGACTTGCCAGTAGGCCTGAGGACCTGAGTTCAATCCCTGGAACTGACATGCTGGAAGGAGACCCCACTCTGGCAAGTCATCCTCGGACCTCCATGGGGTTAGAACCCCAGCAATCAGGAGTTTTTATCGTGGCAAGACATGTTTAGTTATATACAAGGAGATAAGGGAAAACACTAAGCCACGGGTGATTCCCTTGTTTTCAGTAGACATCAGGATCCCTAATATTTAAACATTTAAAGTAAATAATAGCTGAACAATTTAAATAATAATAATAGATCATATATAGCTTTCTAAAATAACAGAGTTTACTGCAGAGAAAAATCCTTCAAAAAATGAATTGAAAAATATGGATTATAATCTCAGCCCTGCCATTTATGAATCTTTAAGATTTTAGACAAGCCAGCACTTCTTCAGTTTAATTTTCTCCATTTATAAAATAGAGCTAACATGTATTTCATTTTTGTTCTCAACTACACTCCATATACACACAAGCCCACCTACCTTAGCATCTATGTCATTAGGATGTTTCTGACAGTCGATGGCATTGCTGAGTGAACGAAATGCAATGAGTTGGCTGTGTGTATACACGCATGTGCATGTGTGAATACAAATGTATTCTACATGTGCTCTGGAAACCAGAAGAGTGCCAGATAAATATAATCCATGAGGCTATTGACTCTAGGCTATCATCACTAGCCTGTCTTTTGAATTTTTATCCTGAGAAGAGGTGAGGCTTCATAACTCAGGTGAGTCATGAACTTATGGCACTTCCGCCTCAGCCTGCCAAGTGCTAAGACTGCAAGCATGTGCCACAACCTCTGTCAGTTTACTCTGTTAACACCCCCAAGTTTTTAAAGTCAGACTCAGTCTTTAACAAACTCACATTCTGCTCATCAAGTTCCTTTAAGCTAAGACGGGGAATCTTGGGAATTATCTTTCTTACGTCACTCTGAGTCTCAGCTACCACTTCCTAGTGTTCACTATCCATCCTAACTTTCCTCACTACTGTACAATTTTAGGTCAAGTCCTATCTAATATTGTATTTCTACAAGAATCTTTTACCTTTATCTTCAACAGAGCACAGTGATTACTAAATTATTTCAACTATTCTTTCTGTATTTGTATATTCTTTCTCTCCATTCCCCCACTTCTGTCTATCTGTCTGTCTGCCTGTCTCATCTTTAGACAGAAGGCTATTATTAGTCTCTGTACTGGAATGTCCTGTACTTTTATACTTTGCTTTGCTGATCCTCCATTCTTTAAATTCTTACAGTAGGTAGAATCAGTACTATAAATATAGATTGTTTTTGAGTAGAGAGAGGGTCTGAAATTACAACAAAATTTCTATCTCCACATTTATAAGTCTTAATCATGATAGGAAATACAAAGAATACTAATTATTCTTAGAACACTATGTAAATAGGTTATATCACTTAACATTTTTCCTTTTAAAGTTAATCTTAGAAGCAATATCAATGATAAGAATCAATAAACCAACTGAGAAGCTGTACTGGCTGGTTTATGTCAACTTGACACAAGTTAAGAGTCATCCAGGAGGAGAATCAGTTGAGGAATGCTTCCATGAGATGCAGATGTAAGGCATTTTCTCAATTAGTGATTAATGGAGGAGGGCCCAGCCCATGGTGGGTGGTCCCATCTCTGGGTTTGTGGTCCTGGATTCTATAAGAAAGCAGAATGAGCAAACCGGAGGAAAAAAGCCAGTAAGCAGCACCCCGCCATGACTTCTGTGTCAGCTCCAAGATTCTGCCCTATTTGAGTTCCCATTCTGACATCCTTGAATAACGAACAGCAATATGGAAATGTAATAATATAGAAATGTAAGCCAAATAAACCTCTCTTTTCCCAAGGTGCTTTTTGGTCATGGTGTTTTGACACAGCCATAGAAACCCTAACTAAGAAGCTGTCAACAACATGCTAATAACTGCTGTAGGCATTCTTACATTACAGAGAACAAACTGTGAATCCAAGATTCTTAGGCATATATTTCATATTACCTACTTAATTCTGCTTTTTAGGAAAGCAAAAAATATAGTTGAAGTTGGTAATATATGAAAATTAGCATGTCTCCAAAACATATTAAAATTTAAGCTGGTTTTCAAAAACACTAACGTTGTTCTTAAATTATGCAAACTGAATAATGTACCTTGTGTTTTCCTCGAAGATTCATGGCTAGGCATAAGTTACATTTCAAGCAATGGAAAAAATCTTCCTTTGGACCAATCCTAACAAAATACAACATGAAGGCCAAAAGATTATTTTTTTTATTACATGATAATTTGTTCACTATATAATGCCCAAACTTAGGCCTTCTGTAAAAATATTCAAACCACACTAAGAATATGGAAAGACTACTGTCTCTCCCGTGTCAAAGGTAAACACCACAAGCAGAATGACACTCTTTAAGACTTCTTCTGTAAAGAGGGAAACAGATGCACAGGTCCAGCACACAATTTGAGCTTTATTTCTTACACAATTATAATATACTGTTCTGCAACTTATTCACACTTACTAATCTATCCCAAGGATTATTATGTGTCTCCAAAGAAACCTCTTCCTCCTCCTTAACAGTACGGGGTATGGATGTATCATGTTCGACAGTATTTCCTTATTGATATAATTAAGATTATTTTCTCAGAATTCTACAAGTGACCCTAATGAGTCAGATAGTACTGGATCATTAACTATAATACTGGCAATCTGCTAGCTTACATTCCCACAGACCGTGCCTGGTCCATGTTCCTCACAACCTGAACACTGCCACATGTATAATAGAAAAATACACCACTTTAATTTTCGTTTCTCAAATTACAAAGGACTATTCTTTAATACTAAAGAATTGTTTATATTTTTGTGAATCTTCTGTTGATATGCTCTGCTTATTTTTTCTACCTGGTTATTTGCCTTTTATCAATTTAAAAGAAATCTTTATACAGCCCGGATATTCATCTTTTTCATTTATGTATGCTAGGATTACTTCTCTGGTCTGTGGTCTACAAAGTGAGCTGCAGGACAACCAAGGTTATAAGCAGAGAAACCTTGTCTCAAATAAATTAAAAAAAAAAAAAAAAAAGTAAATGTTCAATACTATTTGACTTTTCACAATTTTATTCTCATATGATAAAGACTATGATCAAACTTAAAAACACAACATTCTTAAAGATTTACAAGTTAAAAGTTCTGAGAAAGAATGACGATTAAACTCGGCATTTACAAACTCTTTAGCCAATACATCTACTGTCCCCTAGTCCAACTCCTTTATAATAAACTTTATTCAATACATGCTGTGGTGGTGCATGCTTTAATCTCAGTACTCAGGAAGCAGAGGGAGGCGAATCTCTGTGTGTTCAAGGCCAGCCTGGTCTACAGATCTAGTTCCAGGATAGCCAAGGCTACACAAAAAAACAAACAAGCAAACAAACAAGCAAACAAATTCTGTTTTAAGGAATTAAATTTTATATTATTCTATGACATTATTCTTTATTAGAGATCCTCCAAAGAACAAAAGGTCCTTGTTGAAGGCCAGCTTCAACACCACAGTCATCTGAGGAGTAGTAAATGTGGAGTTTGAGGTGACTAGAGCCAGTGCTGATAGCAGCAGGTAATTTACAGGGTCAGCACTGGCAGTGCTGGTGAGAGCAAGACTTAATTATCTGGAGTCAGTACTCTCTATGACCAGCGAGAAACTCTGAACACTTGTAACTCTTTGGGAGTCATCAAGAAAGAAAAGGAAAGAGAGAAAATCACTCACAGACACAGACACAGACACAGACACACACACAGACACACACACAGACACACACACACACTCTCTCTCTCTGGATGAAGCAAAGCAGGCTCCAACAAGCAAACTCCAACAACTTCATACATACACACACATACATACATACAGACAGACAGACAGACATTAGGGGGATGGAGCAAAGCTCTGGCGAGCAGGCACTAACAACTTTATTTTTTCTCTTAGCTTTTTTATACCCCCTAAGACAAAGTTCTCTATGTAAGAGGGAAAATTACCTCATTCAAAAACAGATAAAATGTTACACATGAGGGAGCTACAGCAGGATTGTTGATTATAAGTTCAAAGCATTAGTTTTATCTATCTTTCATGATAACTTCAAAGCAATAGTTTTCTATGTAATAGAAATACCCACTCCTGTTCATGAGCTTGCACACCAAAACCTGTGGCCTCCTTCCTGGACCTAAGGTAAAATAAATGTTTTCTTTGATCATTAATTTGTTCCAAGACTATTTTTCTCCCTAGTGTAATTTATATGTTTGTAACACATGAAAGCTCCTTTTCTAACCTATGCAGCCTTTACTTACAAGTCTATGAGGAGGGAGCACATTCTATTCTTGATTCTAAGTTTATTATATCTTTCTGGCAAAACAACTTAAACCATCTCCTTAAACTTTTTATCAATTTTTCTAACTTCCTAAAACTATTTAAATCAAGAATTCTGTAAAATCTTAATTCATCCAAACAATATTATTTTATGAAAATTCATATTCATGTTGATCTGCAGAAAAATTGCCCAACAGAGTGGGTTGTCTCCCAGGAACACCAGGCTATAGGCAGTGAGGGTCTCCCAATGCCCAATCACATGATGTCAGATATATGAGGGATACAGCAAGAGAAACATGAGAAGACACATCAGCAAGAAGCAATCCTGGGACAAAACGCCTGGGGCTGTGCCTCTCCAGGATTCACCCATCGCAGCCATGCAAAA
Organism: Uromys caudimaculatus; assembly: GCA_028551405.1. NCBI lineage: Eukaryota > Metazoa > Chordata > Mammalia > Rodentia > Muridae > Uromys > Uromys caudimaculatus. The sequence goes on from CM052712.1 coordinate 75,097,313, forward strand.
CAGTGGGTCATCTCCAGGAAGCTCAACTGACTACTGTAGCTCCTCCTACATAGTATCCACCAGGTCTTTAGTAGAATAAACTCCTTCAAGTTCGTAATTATCGTATGATGCATGAAACCTTTTTATAAATCTGATTATTTACTGTGGGGGGGCATGTGTATGAACATATGCACATGCAAGTGCATATGTGCATGCGTGTGGGAGTGTGGGGAGGTGCATGTGTATACCATGGCACGTGCGTGGATGTCAGAGAACAATTTTCAGAAGAAGGTTCTCTTTCTCCATCATGTGGGTCCAGAGATCAAACTCAGACTTAGTGGCAAACACCTTTACCCATGGAGCCATCTCAGCAGCCCCTTTTATGGGATCTTAATGTTCTTATTTTCCTGTATCTTAAAACATAATGCTATTCTAGAATCTTAGCAATTCATTCACATTAATTATTAATTATTACCAACAATCCTAGCCAAGAGGCTAGAATAATATGGTTAATGGGTGTGTTATCAACTAGACAGAATCTAGAATCACTCAGGAGATGGGCCTTCTGACGTATCTCTGGGTAGGTATCCGAATTGTGTTAAAATTTACATTGGTGGCACCCTCCCCTGGCCAGGATCCTGGCCAGGACAATAGAGAGTGAGCTAAGCAGCAGAATGCACTCATCATTCTCAGGCTTCTGACAGTGCAGGGGATATGACAGCAGCCTCAAATTCCTGCCAGATAGACTGTATGTCAGAACTAGGAGACCTAAACACTTCTGCCCTTGAGCGCTTTTGTCAGGGTGTGTTATCACCACAATGGGAAAACTTAGACAAGGGTGGCAGAAACAACTCAAAGAATAAGATTTGTAAGACCCTTCCGTTTTCTTTTTGTACTGCTCAAAGCACTGCATCATCTACTATAGAGGTATTAAGTCTAAAAACACCTTCTTTATAGATTTTTTTAGGTTTTGTTGATGTCAGTTGAGAAGGCCAAATTTTCCTTTTTCATTCAAAATAGCAAAAAGTAAGTAAAAAAGATAAATGCAGTGGTAAGAGTAATAAATAGTAATAAATGCATGCTACAACACTCCAGTGTGGGGGTTTTCTACCTAGCTTCTACTAACATTTTGGACCAGGCTGTTTTATGATAGGAAACTGCACACTGTAGGATTTCAGATACCATTTTTGGCTTCTCCCCCCAGTAAATGTTATAGTATTACCCTGTTCCTGGTTATGACAATCCAGAATGGATTCTCTCAAGGCAAAATCATCCCTATTAAATAAGAAAGAGAAAGGAAGGAAGGAAGGAAGGAAGGAAGGAAGGAAGGAAGGAAGGAAGGAAGGAAGGAAGGAAGGAAGGACCCATAAAGTGTCACCAACATGACCTCAATAATGAAGACACCAATGAACATGCCAAACTGCACAAGAGAAGAGCCGATCAGGCCTCAACCCTACATACAGAATCACAGGCACCTGAGGAAAGTGGGGAGCAGGAGGGATGGCCCTCCCCAGGGAAGAGCACATCCATTGGCTGTCCAGTGCCAAATGGTCAGCCCTGAAAACATGCATATGAGTAACATAATATGGGCTCAACAAGTTATATTTAGGAATATATATGTACATACAAATACATACATGCATGCAATAACAATTGATGTAAAGAGACCACGAATATGAAGGAGAGCAGAGGGTGGATACATGAGAGGGTTTGGAAGGATGAAAGAGAAGGAAGAAATGTTGTAATTAAATTATAATCTCAAAAATAAACAAAAACAGAATGAATCACTGCACTGAACTCTAATGATGAGCTTATAGGCAATAAATCAGATTATGACTTTCAGATGACTTTATCTTAGATGAATGATCTCCCTTAAAACAAAAGAAAACAAAACTGGAGAGTGGTGGCACAGGTCTGTAAACCCAGCACTCGGGAGGCAGAGGGAGGTGGCTCTGAGTTCAAGGTCAGCATGGACTATAGTGAGCAGTGAGATTCTATTTCAAAACAAAACAAAACAAGTTAATTTTTTAAACTCTTTGTACTTGTTTGAATGAAAATGTCCCTCACAAGCTCCAGTATCTGCATACTTGGGTCTCCTGTTGGTGGTGATGTTTGGGGAGGTTTAAGAGGTATGGCCTTGCTGGAGGAAGTATGTCACTGAAGATGACCTCTGAGACTCCAAGTGACTGCTAGTTCTCATTCCCTGCCTCCTGCTTACACTTCAAGCATGATGATCCAGCCACCACGCCTGTCACCTGCTGCCAAACTGTCCCCACCATCACAGACGCTAACCCTTGGGAACCACAGCTCAAATAAACTCTCGTCTAAGTTGCCTTCGTCATAATGTTTTATCACAGCAACAGAAAACTAATACACTAGTGCCCAAACGTACTGGAAATAATTCAAAGAGGACATTTTATATACAGTACCTACAAATCCCACAGTTCTCACAATGATACTGCTTCTTATCTTTGTCAAACAGGTGGCAAATATTGCAGTAATATTCTCCAAACAATGTGCTACAGTCTTCACAAGTCTGCTGGGCCTAAAAAGGACATAGTAATTAAAAACTTGAGTAACTTATCAAAACTATTTAAATATCCAGAATTTATGTTAAAGTACGTTTAGTCTATTTTTATGTTTTTAAACATCAAACTCAACAATGTTGCTTCCTCAGAGAATTAAGTCTCATTTCCACCTTTTGATTAAATTTTTCCAATCCATCTTAAACCTTTAAAAAGAAATGGGGCCGATGTCATAAAGCTTACATGTTGGAGTTTCTCACAGTTGACGCACTGCACTTCCTTCACTTTGAAACGATCTAGCTGATGATCTTCATTGGTATCATGACACAGCCGGCAAGTATAAAGCTTGTCACAACAAGGTGCCTGCCACCCAGGGCGACAAAGGGAAGAGAAGAAGAGAAGACACGTTAATTACAAAGAAAGGAAGTCCTACCTCCTCCTCTGGATCAAATTCACAGACTACAACCAATGGCTAGCATTCATTTCTTGGCACATTTGATGCTAATAACCTCCCCTTCAATATCTGTTTGAATGACTCTAAGTACAACTTTCAAACACAAAAATTTTGAAAGATAGAAATCTCTAGGCAAAAAAAAAAAAAAAAAAAATTTAAATAAAGAAAATATCCAAATCTCATTCTAAGCCTAAAGAGAAGATAGGTAACACCTTCTTAAACATTGCCAGAAAAGGGAAAATAAATCATTTATATACCTTGACATTTAAGCACAGCATTTTCACTAATCATGATGCATACACCTAATATTGCATAGGATGCAGTAAATATAAAAAACAAGAGACAGTCACTGTTTGTTTCTAGATAGAGTCTCTCTATAGCCCTGGCTGTCCTGGAACTATGCAGAACACACTGGCCTCAAGATCAGATTATCCCTGCCTCCCAAGTGCTAGAACTAAAACCATGCACTACCACACTCAGCTTCACTGACTTTGAGAACGTTAATAACTGCGTTCGTTATCCACTGAAATCTGTTCCTTACTTCCTGAACACCTTACCCAATTACTCTACAGTTGGACCCCACACATGGTCACATGCCTTAAAATACATCAAAAGAATACAACAGGAAAAAAAAGCTTGACTCTAAAATAACCAAATGGAACAGTGGGTCTTTACCCATCTGGATCACTTTGGAACTGTTATATGGAAAGAAATATACAGAAATGTATTCTTTATTATTTCAACATTATTGTTAGGTCATTTCATTATAAGTATTTAATTTTTGCCCTGCTATATCAGGAAATGCCCAGGCTTGGGATGTACCTTAATGGAAGTTATTTGCCTAGCACCTACAAGGTGCTAATTTCACCTAATCTCAGCATTCAAAATAGAAAAGCCAGGAAAAAAAATCATTTATATACCTTAACATCTCTACTGGCTGCCTTTGTGTTTCAACTTGACACAAGCTGGAGTAATCACAGAGAAAGAAGCTTCCCTTGAGGAAATGCCTCCATGAGATCCAGAGGTAAGGCATTTTCTCAATTAGTGATCAAGGGTGGGAGGGCCCAGCCCATTGTGGGTGGTGTCATGCCTGGACTAAATCCAAAAATCCTCTATGTTATTTCCACTATCCTCTCCAAGAAAGCTTTATCCTGGATCCCTCCATTGACACTTTTCTTGTCAAGATCAACAGTGACCTTCCCCTTGCCAAATTAAAAGCCAGGTGTCACTCCTTATCTTACTTGAAAGCTACACTTGATCTAGCAGATGACTTGCTCCTTGACACACCTCAGCTAGCCTCTCCTATTTAAGGAAGAGGAAGAGGGGAAAGAAAAACAATGCCTGACACTCAGGGAAAAATATTTTAAGTGCTGTGACACACAGATTTGGCTGTGCAATTTCTTTGCAGGGGCGGGTGGGGAAGGGCAGGTGTTAACTCAGGTTCGTACTTCACTTTGAAACCATAAAAATATTTCAGTACAAATGTAATCAAAAGAATAACATTTAACTCCTTATACAATATTAAATAACTGACCAGTCTGAAAAAATTCATCTAATGCAATGAATGATCACCAAAGCCATGGCCTACAAAAAAAAGGTTTAAGTTGTCTTACAGATCTAAGCCTATCACTCACTCTTAACTTTTAAGGTCAGTGACTAGCAGGGCTGACTGTTAAGGTTAAAAAAAGAAGTTGATGACCACTGTGAGTGGTAGTTAATATTTGCTACTAGTCATTTCTGGGGACACACCTCCTAAACACCACATGTACACTCTAGTATGAAATCATCACATTGTTTATAAAAGAGGAACTTTCCCCGTTGGCAGAGAACACTGAACCTAGAGACTCTCTGGTGAGGCCATACTCTAGCAATGACCCATATATACCCCTAGCCCCACCTCATTTTTTTTTCTCATTGGCAATAGCACCTCCAGGCTGGTATTCCTTCAGCCTCAGCTTCACAAACAGCTGGAAGTATTCGTCTTCTGGAACTACAGGCCATTACCACTAAGACCAGCTTCTAAGATTGTATACTTCATATACAAGCCCTTTAAAAAGTACCTTGCTCAAAATTACAGAGCAAGCTAAGGACAGATCTAAAGTATGAGGGGAAAGCTATAGGATTCCAACAGTCAAAGTTTCTTCTCAGTGGGAGGAGACTTCTGAAGATTAAATCCAAGGCCTTCAGCATTTTAAACTCAATTCTAAGGCTGAGTTACAACCTCAGCTCAAATCTCAGGCTTTCTCAACAAAATATTAACACTACTTCTTAAAAAAAAACAAAACAGTAAAGTCTTAACTGTGTGAGGATCATTTTTAAAAGCTCTACATGATTAGAACGTCTCAAGCAGGAAAAGTGATAGCATACATGTACTAGGCACTTACTTCTCCAGTATCCAACTTAATTACAATTACACAACTCTCATTTCACACATATATTTTCTCCTGGACAGGTCTGGGCATATTCCTAGACAGCAAAATGAAGCTGACAAGCTATACTATACACTTACTATACGTACAGAAATTACATTCTGATTTTCCCTTGCTTATGCTTTCATTACTGTATCATACACACTTGGCAGAAAGCTTGAGACAGGCCTTTCACTTCCTCATTCTACTGTCAACCGCAAATGACGTATTCAATAAACCCACTGGGGAAGTGACTTTATGCAAGGGCCAGGTTCTTACAAACAAGAACTTTGGTTGCAAAGTACAAAAGCTTAGATCGAGTACAGAGCTCACGCTCGCCTTGCCAAAAATGTTTCCTGCAAGGGGAGCCCAATTCCTTTTGGAAGGTATCTTGACCAGAAGCTCAGTCTAAAACTAACCACCTAGCCCAACCTGCCCCAGCCTGACCCGATGGCAGCTCATCAGGAAGTGCCCTTTAAAGTCCTCACCTTGAGGAGACAGGCTCTGTCATAGTGCTCGCAGCCCCGCGGCCCTTGAGCCAGGCTGCGGACGCCATCTTCCCGAGCCGTCGCCGCCATCTCCTCCTCCTCCTCTTCCTCCTCCACCTCCCCCTCCCCCTCACAATCCACGGAACCTTCCCCCAGCTTGGAAGCCACGCCTTAAAGAAGCAGAGCCGGTCTGATACCCCTCCTCCTCAGAGCAGCGGACACTAGTCAATAAGGCGGCTGGTCACGTGATCCGAAGCAGCCGGATTTCCGGTTTCTGGTTGAAGGGGCGAAAGCCAAGTGAGACGCTTAGTCCGTCGTCGACGTTAGTCGCAGTCGTCGCTGTTAACGGTAATAACTCTCAGGTTGGCTCTTCTTTCCCCCTTGCATCTCTGCCTGCCCAGATTGCGGGGCAAAGGGGACCGCTGCGACGCCGGGCGGGCACTGCTGCAGGGCGCCCTCGGCCGCCGGCAGCCAGTGAGGAGCGGCCCCTCCCTCGGCCTCTAAAAGGGGGCGGAGCTTGGCGGCTGCGCGCGCAGCTCTTAGAGCCGCGGTTGTTCCGTTCTCTTTTCCCTGCGCCTGTCACCACCCGAGACACAAGAACGAAAAGTGAAAAAAAACTCAGGCACGCCACGACACGCCCCAGTGGAACTCACAGATGGGTAGGGGGAGAACACCACTGCATTAAATGAGATCACAACTTGGAGCGACACTGGAAGGACAATCGTGTGTGGTGTCCCCGGGGAAGGGGATGCTCGAGCTGAAAGTTGAATGACAAACAGTACGCCTGCAGGAGTTAGTGTGCACAGACCTGTGGGAGAGAAAATCAGGCCCGTAAGAACATGAGAGAAATAAAGAAGCCTACAAAGTTGGAATCTCAGACCTCATGTTGCATAACTTAATGTTCACTCTTACAAAATACGAAGATTTAGAACATTTTATCAGCAAAACTTCAGGTGTTGGGATGGGAGCGAAGGGAGGCGATTGTCCGAGAGGAGATGCCTTTAGCTTAGCCCTAAAGTTACTAACTCTTATTTCTCTTACAGTTTTGTTATGAGTTGCTAAAATCATGGTGAAATGCTGCTCGGCCATTGGATGTGCTTCTCGCTGTTTGCCAAATTCCAAGTTAAAAGGACTGACATTTCATGTGTAAGACTTTGCTGTACTCAAGCCAAATACCTTTAACTTTTTACTAAAAATGATTCTACCTGAGTCTGCAGTTACAAGCTTTTGTTCCCAGTCCTTTAAATAACCTTGTTAAATTTGAACTGACAATTGCCAATGGTTCCTTTATAATGTTCAAGTTTTAAGTGCTAAGGAATGAAAGACCAGATAACACCACCACTGAAAATAAAATACTCCCACGCACAAATTGTCACTCATCTTTGCTAATGTTTGCATTCTAACTGTATTAAGTTCACTATTGTTTATATGTAGTTTGCAATCTACTGAGGGCTCTTTGTTCAAATACCCATACCTTCTGTTTAGGAATAGATGAGGCAAAGCGGTTTACTGTAAACTACAAGTTCAGACCAAGGATTATTTTAGCTGCATAAGTTTGAGGATTCTAATTTAGGGTTTTTGCAGCTTTTGTGAAGCATTGTTATTACTGGGGAAAGATCTAGTTACCTTACTAGACATGGAAATAAAAAGTATGTATGTGCTACCATATCCCAAAACAATATTGAACTAGCTTAGAAATGTTGAGAAATCTGATTATTGCCTCCTGTATCTGTCAAAATAATTGTAGCTCCGAACCCTAGACTCTGCAGAAATTCTCTGCATGCATTCATAAAGCATTTATAGACCTGCTATATAGGAGTTGCTATGCAAGTAATTTTCAGGTTTGACAGAAAGGTGAAAATATAAGAGGCCCTCCTATTCATCGAAGGCAAATTCTGGATATCACCTCAGAAAGGGAAAGGCCAGAGGTGATCCTCAACTTCTGTAGATAAAAACCTTTCATTGCAAATCTTGCTACAACATGCTAAATGTCCACTGAAACATTCATATGATATGATAAAAATTTAAATAAAGGCCGTATGTATGAAGAATGGTTGGCAGAAAAATCTGGATATTAAAACTGAGCTATGAGGCCAACAGAATGTCTTGGTGGGTAAAGGCAGTTGTCACAAAGCCTAATGACCTGAGTTCAATAACCGGGACCTACATGACAGAGAGTGAATTCCCACAAACTGCCCTCTAATCTATGCTACCTATGCTATAAAATGCTTATGTGCATGTCCACACACCCACCTACCATACAGACACACACACACAGATACATAAACATGTAGTTTTTTTTAATTAACTTGTTATATAAGCAGGAATCCTGATTTCCGAAATATGTCAGTATGATTATATGAATAGTATTTAAAGTATATACTAGTTTTATATATATATTTAAATCTATTTTTATTGTTTTTTAGATTCCCTACAGATGAAAACACCAAAAGAAAGTGGGTATTAGCCATGAAAAGACTAGATGTGAATACTGCAGGCATTTGGGAGCCGAAAAAAGGAGACGTGCTGTGTTCAAGGCACTTCAAGAAGGCAGACTTTGACAGAAGCACTCCAAACACTAAGCTTAAACCAGGAGCCATCCCTTCTGTCTTTGAGTCCCCATATCACTTACAGGTTTGTTATGAGTGGTAGGTGCAAAGAGTTAACTGTCCCATCCTTGGGGGGAGGGGGGGCTCCCGGGAGGCTATTGACCACGGGTCCGCACCTGAGGAGAGAAGCTGCCCGGGGGGGGGGGGGGGGGGGGG
>CM052712.1:75106031-75136832 GCA_028551405.1 Uromys caudimaculatus
TACCCAGTGTTACGGGCTGTAAATCAGCATATCAAGCCTTGAGATAGCGGGATATCTCAAGGTTTCTCTGGAGCCACAGGCTACTACAAACAAACCATCTATTCACCTGCAAAGGACATCTGCAGAAGGGAGTAATCAAAGGAATGTCTGCTAAGGCCTGGGACCCTCTGGCTAGCTGACAAAGAGCAAGGCCTAAGGTTCAAACGAGGCCATTTGGTCTCAGACAGGTAGGCACTCACTCAGGGTGACAATTCTGAAGGCCCTTCAGCACCCGTGGGTTTGCGTCTGCTGCTTTCTTCATTTGAAGAAAAGCAGCGTTCTCATAGTGAGCTTTCATAGACTGTAGCTTCAGCCTTCGTGATGCATAGCAGGAGAATTTGGCCAGTAGCCTCTCATAGATATACATTACCAGGGTTCAGGTAAATAGACTGATGTAGAAAAATTGTTTTAACTCAGAGCTGGTGTCTTAAAAACAGACATTGAACTGAAGTTTCAAATTGGTAGTCGTTAAGAAGTCAAGAGCTCAGTGGTGGGGCATGACTTTAATCCCAGCACTCTGGAGGCAGAGACAGGCAGATCTCTGAGTTCAAGGCCAGCCTGGTCTACAGATCGAGATCCAGCATAGCCAGGGCTACACAGAGAAGCTCTGTCTCAAAACAAAACAAATTCAAGAGCAAACTGCAAACAGGACCAAAATATGGTTCCAAGTAAAGCCAAAAAAAAAACCAAAAATGGATAAGAACAGGAAAAGAATGAAAAAGAGATGAGGTTAGAAGAGGAAAACAGAAAGCTTGAGTAGCAGACCTAGCTGACTGCCGCTCTTTCTCTCGCGGCTTAATTTATCTGAGTGCATTTTCTTCAGCAACCGTGGAGCATGATTCTTTCTTTTAAGTTACTTCTTCAGGTCCTCTCCTGTCTTCTTTTTCTCAGCTGGAAGGGAGTGGCCTCTGATTTTCACTCCTCTTGTTATTCTTACGGAAATGCTATGTTTATAGACGAGCCCTAGGGATGCTCTGTTAAAGTAAACAGAATGAAAGCTAATTTCTGCAGCAGTTCCCATGAACAGTGCAGGACTTCACAGAGGTAGAAGGAATCGAACTGTAACAACAGATGCAGTATCTGAATGGTTTTTGTTAACTGTTCCTAACAGGAGAAAAGAGAAAAACTTCACTGTAGAAAAAACTTCATTCTCAAAACCCTTCCTGTCACTACCCATGGCCATCAGCTTGTTGGTGCCTCATGCATTGAAGAATTCCAACCCCAGTTCATTTTTGTAAGTAAAAATATTTACTGAGCCAAGTGCTGAGTTCATTATTTTAAGGTAAATATGACCTCTCCACTAGGATTGAATTCGTGAGAATCACAACGAAGAACAAAACGTAGGCTTGTTGGTGGGGGATTCTTTAATATATAATGTTTCCAAATAAGTGTTCTTGACCCATGACCACTGTCATTTGAATGCATGCAAGAGCAATATAGGAGCAGGTCATCATTTGGTTACATACTTAGTTTGAGGATTGCTTTTGCAAGGATTATTCTATGCATAAAATAATTCTTCCCTTTAAGTATTATATTTTCTACTTGGAAATATGTAATTAAAAAAAATAGCTGTATCTTTAGGTTTTCTTGAAAAACAGTCACATACAATACAGAGTATTCAAGCTTGTATTTACCTCTTCATAAGTTGCTTGTTCATATAATGCCAGGCATTGGAAGGAAACTGTTTTACTGCAGCTCTGTAATAACGTTAGAATCAGGTACTGTTAGTCTACTGACTTTGTTAGGTTTCCAAGGTGTTCCTTGCATTTCTATATGAATTTAAAATCACTTTGTAAAATTCTACCAAAAACCATGCTGAATTTTCACCAGTTTGCTGTTGCCTCTGTAGACACCCTTGGGGAGTACTGAGATTTCAAGGATGACAAGAAGCCTTTGAACTTGACCTTGAGTGTTTGCCTGTATTTCAGTTCTCAGCATGGCTTCATAGCATTCAGCACACAGGTTGTGCTTTGTCGGGTTTGTCCCTCGGTATCTTACCTGTGTGCTGCCGTTCTAAGTGCTGGCTATTCTAAATGCTGTTACTTCGTCAGCTCCTAAACGACGGAAGTGCTATTCACATTCTGTTGATCTTTTATCTGACAAACAGGCTGAGCTCAAATATTAATTACAGCAGCTTTAACTTTTTTTTTTTTTGTTTTTTTTTTTTGGTTTTTTTTTTTTGGTTTTTCGGGACAGGGTTTCTCTGTGTAGCCCTGGCTGTCCTGGAACTCACTCTGTAGACCAGGCTGGCCTCGAACTCAGAAATCCACCTGCCTTTGCCTCCCAAGTGCTGGGATTAAAGGCGTGCACCAGCACCGCCCGGCCTGCAGCTTTAACTTTTAAGGCCATCAGATTTTCTGCATAGAACGTCATGTTCTCTGTGCTTAAGGGCAGTTCTAACTCTTTCTTTCTACTAGAAAGGTCTACCGTGGCTTCCCTTGCTTTCCTGAACTGCTTGAGCCTCCAGAGCATGATGAATAGATGTTTTGAGAGCCAGGCCTTATTCCGTCCACCAGTGCCATTTGTCTTTTCTAGGTTAATATGTCAATTGACTACTCAAGTGCTTAGCTAACCTTTCTTCCAGGAATGACCCTTGCTTCATAGTGCACTCTCCTTTTTATGTATTTTTATGAATTTTTGTTTAACCTTTCCTTTGATGTTCAAGGGTTATACTTAGCCTATAGGGCTCTCCAACGCCTTCTTTAATGTTTCATTTGTCTGGCTTCAATATCAGAATAATACTAACCTTTAAAAAAAAAAGTGAGAAAATATTGCTGACTTTTCCTGTTTTCTGGGAAACGGGTTTTGTAGAATGATAAATTTCTTTTATAAATATTTGATAGACTTCAGTGAAGTTCTGTGGTTTATTGTTTGTTGAAGGAAAAAAATATCTTCTATCTTCCAAGGAATTTGTCCATTTCATCACAGTTACACCATCACAGTAAGGCACGTAATACTACCTCCTTATTGATCCCTTTGTGGGCTCTTTTGCTTCTCATTTGTTTCTGGTCTTTTACATTGCCGATCAGTATGCCTGAAGGGTTAACAAGTTTCTTGATCTTGTTATAGCATGCAGCTTTTATTCATTTTCTTTTATGCTTCCCTAATTTCTGCTCATCTGTTATTATAATTTTTCTACTTATTTCAGTAAAATGTTCTTGCCTTTTTCTAGTTCTGATGAAAGCTGGTGCCATTGTTAAGACTTGTGTCTTTCTAGGGTAGGCATTCAGTGGTATTAACCCTAAGTATTACATTCCACAGTAAGTTGTATTTTCTTTGTCTTTCATATTTTCAGTTTCTGTTTCGGTTTGGTGTTCAACCCGTGGGTTATTTGGAAGTATATTATTCAGGGTAGGGGAGATAGCCCAGTAGTTATAAATGTGGTCAGACCATCGTCACAAGGCAGACACAGGATCCCCAGAGCAAACTGGATAGCAGCAGTAGCCATGCCGGTCAGCATGGTCTGGGTTTGATGGACAGACCTTGCCTCAATGAATCAAGAGACCAGCAATAGAGGGTGATTCTGGACATGAGCCTCAGGCCTCCGCAGGCACACACATAAAAACAGAAACACAAAACAGCCTCCTTGGTTTCCCTGATGCTTTGTATAATCTCCTTGCTCTTAAATACCACATTCTGCATGGCTTTCTCATCTTTGCAAGAGGGTCTACAATTTCTTCCAAGGACATAAACTAGAGTGGTCACAGGACTCACTCTATCTCCCATCTGTCTCTGAAGCTGTCTCTCGTGTAGTACCCACTGTCCTCAAACATGCTTTTGGTCTTTGGACCACACATTGGTTCATGTGGTATCAACCCAGTCTTTTACTTCACCTTGCCTAGAAGCAAAAGTCCTCTTCAGTAATTTTAATATTGAATAACTTTATAAAAATAGTTTATAGTAGGATCTTTCTATGTCAGCGTTATTTTCCCTACTTTCAAATGAACATCAACAAGATACATTGTTAGCATACTACTTAAGCATAGCCAAAATAAATATTGACAGGAACCAAATTATCTTTTTTTAGATTCCAAGACTAGAGTTCTTCCCAAATCCCCCACAATCAGCCTGAGCAAGTGCTCGTGTGCGCCTTTCCTAGTACCTCTAACAAAGTAAAAAATTCCTCAAAAGGAAGTAAAAAATAACTGTGTTCGAGCTGAGGATGCAGCTCAGTTTGTAGAGTCCTTTCCAAACATTCTTGACATGAGACCCTGTGTCGGGAGAAAAAACTAAAATCTATTTGATACAACCTTTTTATCAGTGCCATGCTTAAGGAATGAAGGCTGTGTGGGTTTTGCAAATGCAGTGCTCATAGCAGGCAGGAGCCCCCAGTGAGAAGTTTCTCAGGAGCAGTGTCCCATGCCCCTCACACGTGCCCGCCTCGGCACCGCAGTACTCCTTCCACTTGTGTCTCGTCCTGTGTTTGTTAACCTCTAATGATCTCCTCCAAGAACTATGAGTGAAGAAATAGCTAAAACGTAGTGCTAAGCTTCTGTCTAACCATTTGTCTTATTCAAAAGCCCCGTGTTTCTATTTCAGGAACATAGCTACAGTGTTATGGACAGTCCAAAGAAACTTAAGCATAAATTAGATCATGTGATCATCGAGCTAGAAAATACCAAGGAAAGCCTACAGAATGTTTTGGACCGAGAAAAACATTTTCAAAAATCATTAAGGACGACAATCAGGGAATTAAAGGATGAAAGTCTGATCAGCCAGGAAACAGCCGACAGGCTGGACGCCTTCTGTTGGGGGTGTCGTCGTGAAAGCGCAGCATGAGACTGTTTTGTGAAGTCACTTCTTTATGTTCCATCTGCAGATGACAATGCTTCTTAGAAGATTCTTTCACACCGCCACTCAATCCTGTCAGCACTGACAGCATTATGCAAGCCAAAAGCTTGTTAAAGATGTGCAGAACGCTGGTGTGGTCATGCTCCTGTGTGATTTGTGACAACTGTGTTTTTACAGACCTAAACTAGTGCTGGGTCACGACTGTAAGGTGATTAAATCTCAAAAAAGTAAAGAAATATATCAAGCCGGGCAGTGGTGGCACACACCTTTAATCCCAGCACTCGGGAGGCAGAGGCAGGCGGATTTCTGAGTTCAAGGCCAGCCTGGTCTACAGAGTGAGTTCCAGGACAGCCAGGGCTACACAGAGAAATCCTGTCTCGAAAAAAACCAAAAAAAAAAAAAAAAAAAAAAGAAATATATCAAGTTGGCCACATTAAGTTCTGGCAATTAGAAAGAACAACATATGTTTACTTGTATATGCTTTATAGTAATTTATGATTTTAATTTTAAATATTTTACTATAAAGCAGAATTTGTTTACAACACATGTTCATCTTGCACCCACTCCAAGGTACTTTAGTTATTAATCATACTACAGAGTATTTTTTTTTAATGAGGCACTTGTAGCACTGACCCTGAGAATAAGACATGGAAAAGATTTCCTGCCTTTTAAGTTAGGAGCAGTTAAAGGAACAGCTGACAGGGTGCCAGTTGTCCTGTACAGTGAGCCGTTCCTCCTCACAGGGACTTGTCAGATGTAAACCGTAAAGAATAGCTTCAGGCACCAGAGTGGGAGCATGGGAAACATAAGGAAACTTTTAGAAAACAGAAAACTATAAAACATAAGGAAAACTATTTAAAATGTAAATAATTTAAAATGTAAACCTTGCTGTGGAAATGGAAACAGAGAACTGATGACTGTCCAGTGGCCAGAATTCATTACCTAGAGAAATACACATTCAAAAGAGCTACTTTGAAACGTCTTATCAAATAGACAAAAGAAACGTCTTAGCCATTTACTGATTGAGCCAAATGTTAAAAATTAACTGAAGTTAGGAGTCATAGATACTGTACATTAGAATGAAAAGTATTGGCCAGGGTCCCACCCCATGCTGAGCACAAGTCCGAATGAGCCGCATTCAGAGACCTAGACAGGACCATTCTAGCAATGGCAGTGGTTCCATCGCTTTATTAAATCACGTTCATGTTTTGTAACTTGGTTTCATAATTAGGATCATACCGATATGGTTGGTTGAAGATTTTTGTGTTTAAGGTATTTAATTTTCATGTGGGACTGTAAATCTTCCCTCTAAAAGAGACTTTTCCCACACTTGAAAGGTAAGTATTATGCTAAGGGAGGGAAGGGAATGACTGAGATCCGCTCATCCCCCTCACGGGTTTTGTTTTTAATTACCTGCCTGTCACTTCTTTTCCCTGTGTAATGTCTAAGTCACAGTGGGTACTCTAGCAGGAAGTGTGGGTAGATTCCAAGTCCCCAGCCACTCTGTGAGCATGGACATTAAAGTTGGTGATGGTGACTGTAAAAGGGAAGGCTGCAGCCCTGTCTGCAGACTTCCCCTCCCCAGGCTGCCTTCGATAGAGCATGCCTGCAAGACTCTCCAGAGGAAAGGTCCAGATTCTGCCCGGTTTCACTTGCACGATCACTCTGCTTCCCGTGTCTTGCTGAACTCAAAGTCTCTGTCCTCTCTTTCACTGGGTCTTGTATCACTGAGAAACTGGTAACTGGGAGAAATATCAGTAAGAATCCATTTTCTCTTTACTCTTCCAGAGGAGTGTTACCAATGGAAATCAGACTTAGTATAGGATCCCTACCACCTGCCGCCTAAATGCCTAAACACAGTCCCTACCTCAGTCCTCCGCTCAGAGATGACTGCCTAGATCTTCCAGGGAAGAACTGCATATAAAGTAAAGCTAAGCTGGGTGATGATGGTGAATGCCATCATCATCATGGGGGAGGAGGGGGAGGGGGAGGGGGAGGGGGAAGAGAAAGAGGAGGAGTAAAGCTAAATCATGACCTAGCTAGAGGTCCTCAGGCAACCAAAGCTGACCCAAGAGCTCTAGTTTCTAAACATAGACTGGTCTCTAGATCCTGAAACACCCTTGATTTCCAAAGATGGTACGAAGGACTCCATGTGGCATGTTCTTCTCCACATCCAGTTTAAATTTCTGAAATAAACTTTGTTGCTATAGGTAGCTATAATTGTAGACGTCTTTAATTTGAGAAAAGATGGAATGTATTAAATACAGTTTTAGTTTTTAAAAGTAAAGCTCTTAAATAATTGAGGAATGAAAGCTATTATTTATTTGAAAAATAAAAATTTTGTCTAATACTGTGTCGCGGGTTTTTTAATACCTTGATTCAACAACATACTCTGGGAAAAATAAAAAGAACACATATTAGCCTGGCCTTTAGCACAGTGTGCACTGGCTTGCTTTCTGGTATCTCTTACAACTGGCAGCTCTTCATGTCCCCAGTCTTTGGGAAGGAACAGTATTACTAGATGTGAAAGACACTGCCTTTGAATCCAGAAGAATAGCAGGCATTGTGCTTCCTGCCTCATAGCAGAGCATGTAAGTGTAATAGTTGGTCTTTTACTTCAGGGAGATGTCCTGACGTGCCCCGGATTGCGGCGTCTCCTGAGTGTAACACAGTTTTGCCCCATCCTTTATAGCACTTACATTTCATGGATGCCTTGAAGAGAGCTTACTAGGTGCTTTGTTATAAAAGATTTACTTTTAACACTGTGTTTGTGGCAGAGGGAATGCATATGAGTGCAGGTGTCTGTAGAATCCAGAGGAGAGCGTTGGAGCCCCGAGAACTGAAGCTACAGGCAGTTGTGAGCTGCCTGATTCGGGTGCTCTTATCCACTGAGCCTTATCTCAGCCTTCTTTTAAGAACTTTTGAGATGTGGCTCACAATGTGGCCCATGCTGGCCTAGAACATGTGACCCTCCTGCCTCAGCCTTCTGAGTACTAAGATTACGTGCATGCACCAGCATGTTAAGTTTATATTTCTTGTTTATCGCATTGGATTCGCCTTGTCCATATTTGCAATTATATAATTTTATTTAAAGTGCACAGTGTAAATCTTTTAATTAAAACAGAAGCAACAGTATCAATAGCCTCAGGGTAAGACTGTATATTACTCTTTGTAATATATGGAAATAATATATGTAAATGTGCATTACATTTCTGATCCTTAATGGGAATGAGAAAACGTGCTACCAAGTGATTGCATAGCACATATAACTGTGTTCCTACCTCTGCAAAGATAGAATATTTAGTACTCCGGCTCACAGGGCTCCTGCTTGCTTCCAATCACACCTCTTCGGGAGCCAAAGTGAGGGATGAAATAGAGAAGTAATGAGGGACAGTGATTTATAATGAGTACCTCCTTCCGCCAAGCTAAAGTGAGGGACTGTGTCAGGGAAAGTGTGCCTAGGTGACTTGCCTTGGCCACTTGAATCTGCTTCCCTGCTGTGCAGTACTTCCTGTACCACTGTCACAGTTTGATTGATTCCACAGGGGTTGTGTGTGTCATGTCTGACTACAGCGAGGAAGAACTTGCAAGCTTCTGAGTTCTCTCAAGTCCCTGAGTGTGTGAGTGCTGACTCTGCTCTTTGTATCTTGTCCTCGAATAACCACAACGACAGCTCAATGCTGAGCTCTGTGCATCTTTCTAGTGAGTCACCAACCCTAGGGTTACCTTGGAGACTTCAACCCAGACGTTCCTCTGAAACTGTCTTTCATTATCTGGATCAAGGAAACTGGAGGAGAAGAGGTATAATAGACAATCAGCACAACTATCCCGAGTCCTGAAATAATGTGTTCTCTCCTGGCACGGGCAGTCAGGTGGCCTCTTGGTTTTTAAATGTCTTTCACGCTGTAACATCCTTAAGATGCTCCCCTCCCTCTACTTAATAGTAAGTGCGGTTTAATCTTTCATGTCTTGAAATCTATGTGTCTTATACCTAGAAATTTGCCCAAACACCATTCCTTTTGATTGTATGGTGCCTTTCACACCCCCTCTCCAGGATGACTCCATTGCTTTACGGCAGTACTTCTTTCTGCATTTATTCGTTTATTTATAAATTGGTGGAGTGTGTGTGTGTGTGTGTGTGTGTGTGTACAGATATCATAACGTGCATGTAGAGGCTTTTGAGTCAGGGTTTTTTCCCTTCCACATAAGTTCTAGGGGTCAAATTCAGGCTGTCGTGCATGACCACAAGCATCCTTCCTCTAAGCCATGAGCCCTTGTTTCTTACCTTGATTATTATAAAAAGATTCTTTGTTTTTCCTGTGTCCTAGTGATAATCAGAGGACTCCTATCTAAACTTCATACATCAAGTACAATAAACATAAGTGGCCTGAAGCTGAGTGCAGTGGAATACGCCTCCTGCTGGCTGGTTTTATATCAACTGGGCACAGGCTAGAGTCAGCTGAGCAGAGGGAACCCCCACTGAGAAAATGCCTCTATATTAAGTTGTAGGCAGGCAAACTTGTAGGGTATTTTCTTAATTAGTGATTGATGTGGGGAGGCCCAGTCCAGTAGAGGGGTACTCCTGGTCTGTGATCCTGGGTTCTATAGGAAAGCAGACTGAGCAAGCCTAAACAGCACCCCTCTATGCATTACCTCCAGGCTCCTACCTGGTTTGAGGTCTCTCCATAGACTGTGATTCAGGATATATAAGCCAAAGAAAGCCTTCCCTTCCCAAGTTGCTTTTGGTCATGATGTTTCACCAGAGGAATATGAACCCAATCTAAGACACACCTGTAGTCTCAGCTATTCAAAAGGTTGAGGCAGGCATTTCATGTGTGTTCTATAGAGCTCAAAGGCCAGCCTGGGCAACATAGCAAGACAGAACTGTCTCAAAAAAAAATCCCTTAAGTGGTCTGAACTTCCTATTTAAATTAAAAGACAGAGATTGTCAGATATGCTAAAACTCAAATATCCATATGTATACTGGATGTGGGAACCACTTTATACAAATAGGTTAAGGAACATGCTATAAAAAGATGCACAATGGGGAGGGGGTCTGTGAGGAATTGGGGGAGGGGACATGATCAATAAATGCACCATATTTTTTTTAAAGATTTATTTATTTTATGTATAGGAGTACACTGTAGCCGTCTTCAGACATACCAGAAGGGGGCATCAGATCCCATTACAGATGATTATGAGCCACCATGTGGTTGCTGGGAATTGAACTCAGGACTTCTGGAAGAGCAGTCAGTGTTCTTAACCACTGAGCCATCTCTCCAGCCCTCTAAGTGTAACACCAATAAAACAAAGTTGGAAAGGCAGACTTAAAGCATAAAAATAAGAATAAGATTCATAATAAGTCAAGACATAATAATCCTAATATCCATGTACCTAATAACAAGGTTTAAAACATAAAGCAAAAACTGAGAACTTAACAGAGAAGTGGATAAATATATACAAGAATTGTCAACATTCGTGTAAAAGCAGGAGTGGATAAAGTCCTGGAGAGAGAAAGGATCATGATCTCAAAGTTCAGGGGTTCACCGAAATTAATGGGGACCCTGGGAGACAAAATACTGTTCCCACAAAGCTATCCATGTCCTAGTCTCCAGAGCTTGTGAAGGCCATGTGTTCTTCTCAAGACAAAAGGGACCTTACAGGTCTTTCTAGACCTTGATGTCTGCGTGCGAGGTTGTCCTGAACTCTGCATGTGAGTACTTACAGAAGACACAGAAGGTCCGACTACTAAGCAAACGAAACTCAACAGGAAACAGAATCCAAAGCAAGTAAGCTTGGAGTGATTAAATGAATTGTGCATGGGCGGATGGAAAGAGATCCTGGAAGAGAGACAGACAGACAGAGAAAGACAGAGGAGAGAAACAGAAAGAGAGAGCAAGCCAGCCAGTCATTCTCCCGAGGAAAAAATGTTGGCCGTGCACTTTATCTGCTTTAATGCCCTCAAATGTGGTGACGGGTGCAGATTCCTGGAAACACAAATGGATGGGAAGTGGGAGCTCTTTTTTATGAGCTTAAGATTATAAAAGGAAACAAGAAAAGATCAGTGTGGCAGGAATGGGTCGAGAGCTCTGTCAGTGGCCATGGGTTCTTTTTGTCTAAAGCCGAGCAATTGCACTTACAGAAGGCCTGATTCCCTGCCTGAGGCCGGGGGTTGGGGATGGGGAATGTTCTTTCCCTAAGAAAGTAAAAGACAGCTGGGCAGTGGTGGCGCACGCCTTTAATCCCAGCACTTGGGAAGCAGAGGCAGGTGGATTTCTGAGTTCGAGGCCAGCCTGGTCTACAGAGTGAGTTCCAGGACAGCCAGGGCTACACAGAGAAACCCTGTCTCGAAAAACAAAAAAAAGAAAAAAAAAAGAAAAAGAAACTAAAAGACATTGAAGGAAAAATGAGATCTGAACCTGAGAGAGGAGCGAGCCTGGGAGGGGCTGGAGGGCGAGGTGTGGCTGCCACCTTTCGGCTTTCTTAGCGGTCTCACGGTCAGACTCCACAGTACTTCTGCAGACTTCGTTTCTGAGATCTAAGAGCTGTTGCCAACCTTTCCTGGAGACAGCCCTTGGTATAGCCACCTGTATCATCCACAATGTCAAATCAGCCATGCTTCACCTCAGAACTGTGTCCGATGGGCAGCAAGGCTGTCAGAGAGAACCGAGAAACCTGGGAACAGGTGACACACGATTTGTAACCTGAGAAACACTTGGTTGTGGATGGTGGCACTCGTGGCAATGAAAGAAATTCTGAAGGGCATTCAGAGGCTCCACATGTGCAATTGAAGGGATTATATGCAGAGTGTTCTAGACACTGGACAAACAGCAAAGATAAGATTCATTTCTGGTCCTCAAAGAGGCTAGTAATCAGTGAGAAATTTTAAAACTCATAATTCATGGATATTAAGGATGCTAGATCTCAAGAGGGGTTTTTTTAAATTTATAATTTCTCTTCACTGTGCATTAATTTGGTGGATAACATGCAATAGGGTCATACTGTAACATTAAGTTTGAGGGTTGGGGTCTCGTTCATTTTCTATATTCTCAGAACGTAACATTTATCCAGCAATATTTACTATAATATCGTATACACCACTTTCAACAGTCCATAAACTATTATACAGGGCACAAAGATGGTTAGATGCAATCCATAATCTACAGGGACACAGGTATCTAACACAAATACAGATAAGCAAGGGCTGTGGCAAAGCTGATGATACTAAAACTAATGGAGCCTCAGAATTCAAAGAAGGAGGAAGCGGAGGAGGAGGAGGGAGAGGAAGAAGAGGAGGAGGAAGGGGAGGAGGAAGAGAAGGTGGGAGAGGAGTGTGCCAGTGTGGGCAATTTAAAAGTTCACATTCTCATCAGAGTAGGAAAGCAAACCATTTACAGGTGCACCAGAAAGCATGCCTTCAAAATCCCAGGCAAGCCTACCATTTTACTGCATATAAATAGATGATAGATAGATAGATAGATAGATAGATAGATAGATAGATAGATAGATAGATGATAGATGATAGATAGATCATAGTTCTGGCGCTTAATTTCTCTGAGCATCCAAAAATCAGACAATACAAGAGAAAGCTTCGTTAAGCCCAGAACATACAACGCACTTTCCACTTCCACTGCACTTAGCAGTCTCGAGAAACATGATCAGCAAGATTGTTTGTACCTTAAAAACATCTTCCCCCTCTTGTGGCAACTAAAAGTGAGCAAGGAATATGGTCCCACTTAAAGGGATTTTATTTTGTTTTTATGGAGAATCTTTACTCCTTCCTTCTACCCCAACTAGCACATGCTGTTTAATTCATTTTGGATATATTGATCTCATTCCTCCAATCTTCTAAAACATAAACGACACTGTTCAAAATGTGGCTCACACACTGGTTTCCAAGTGACCTCGCACCAGAATGTAGATCAATTATGTCGCGAAGCACAGTTTGATTCAGTCAGTGATGGATTTTCTCGTGAATGGAGCAATATATAAATTGACGTTCTGCCTTCTCTCATTCTGAAATAGTCACAGCTCGTAGTCTGGCTCCTTGGAGCCCTCAAGAGTACTGAGTCACTTGCTAAACAGTCCTTAACCAACCAGACCTGTGGTTTGTGGTCAGTTGACAGCAGAGGAGTTCCCGACAGATCTGTGTCAGAGAACTCCCACAGATCCTTGTGGCCGACCATATGCATTTGAAAGGTGACATCACATCTGACTCAGCAGATTAAGGCCCTGTGCTTCTTAAGACAGGGTACTTTTATTAAATAAAAAATGAGTTATATAGGTTATACACAATGCCAACTACAGAAATGCATAATGAATACCTTGCAGAGACAGGCTCGGAAATAAAGTATACTCAACACACAATTCAATAAAAATGGAGCCTACTTGTGACTATTTCAATAGCAAATTTTTTTAATGCTGTGAAGTGCTGCTGGGATACACAGCTGGAATGGTTCAGCATAAGGGTCGTCCCAAAATGCAGCTAGCTACCAGATCTTGAACTCTCCAGTTCAGAACCATGAACTTAGTAAAGCTCTTTCTTTATAAAATTATCCAGTTCCGTGAATTCTGTTATAGTAACAGAAAACAGACTGAGAAAAGCATTCTACAGACTAAAATCTAAATCATCTTATCTGTGATAAATGCAGGTTACTTGTCAGCATTTCCTTGTCACCATGACCCCAGGGTGTGGCATCCAAGTTCTGAATTACTATGTCCACTGATACTTGGAAATTTCACGGAGATTTCCCAAAGCTGTCCTGACTTAACCAACGTCTGTGTGGGTGTGGTCATAAGGTTTTACTTAGTGTGTCTGTAACTAGTCACCTAAGAGAACCCAACTCTGTGGAGAACATTCAAACACAGCTTTCAGCCTACTCAATGTCCCAGACGATACGGAACACAACTGTAAAGTCTCAATCATTGACAAGTGTTGCCAGCTCTTGCTTCATAGAGCCAATCTCCATTTTTGAAAACCTCCAAGTTTCTGCCCTTCCTTATAATCTCCATCAGACACCCATGTTCAAGAAGAAATGCTTGTTTGATCGAAATTTAGTTTTCAGTCCTAATGACAGCTAACATTTACAAGATGCCAAACTCTAATTCAAACTACCTACTCACCTCACAATCACTCTGTAAGATGGGGCATGCCATCACTCATTCAGATTCTAGGGCTGAGAAAATTGAACAGGAAAAAATAGTAACCTGCCCCAGGCCTCACAGCTGGCAGAACAAAAACAGTAAGAAAAGTCTCATTCTTGTCAGCTCTGGTCTACAATGCCAGACCCAGAGGTTTGAGAGGTTGAGTCGTTCAATAGAATGTTCACAATGTCCTTCGGGTCAAACTTCAGCCACTCCATTCCTGTGAGAAGGAATGTGTTGTCATCCTGGCGTGAGGAGGAGGAAAGCCCACAGTTACTCATTACCGCAATCTGGATCCGTCTGAGCACTGGGTGATGTCACCTCACCACCTTACAAGCCAGGCAAGCAAGCATGCTTGTGTCTCCTACACAGGTGTCTGTCTCATGCCATAGCTTCTCTGAGCTCTCCAGAGAGACGCACCGAATGATAAAATAGTCATGATCTATAAAGACAGAAATACAAGCTTCCATCTTCTCTTTTCTGCCTTTCAACAGTCGATTCTCACTCTCAGTGACTCGCTCCTACAGACCTCCATGGTGATGTTTCTCAGTCAGTTGCAGTAAAACACACACAGCATACTGAGGATAGCTTCAAGTACAGCTGGATCTAGACGTTCCAGCATCAAGATCTAGTATCCCTCCATTTGGTAATCAAGCGGCCTCTCCTTTCCATGTCTCCTTTCCATGTGTCCTTTCTATGTCTCCTGATAACTTCAAGTCTAAAGGCAAAATGTATGCTTCCTTTCCAGTCACACAAAAATACCAAGACTGTTTTGTGGTACTAAGGATTGAGCCCAGAGTCTTATGCATGTTAGTCAAGCACTCCACCACTGAGATACACCCCAAATTGTCAAATTGTGTGTGTGTGTGTGTGTGTGTGTGTGTGTGTGTGTGTGTGTGTGTGTGTGTTTTATTTTGAGAGAGTCTCATTAAGTTGCCCAGGCTAGCCTTGAATTTACCCTGTGGCCTAACCAGGTCTGAACTTAGAATCCTCGTGTCTCAACCTCCCAAGTAGCTGGTACTACATGCTCCTGCCAACAGGTCCGGCTTTAGAACAAATTTGTTCTGGCCCTGATGAACTTACCTTGAGTCCAGCACCTATTCTTAAATCAACTCTGCTGGCCATTAAAATGCTATGCTATGACTGGTGGGCACAGGTTACTCCAGAATTGTAAAGCCAGAAGAACAGGGAAACGATGCTTTCATAGGGGCCATGCGCAGGGCCAGGCAAACAGACAATGGCGGTGGAGGGGAGAGCAGAGGCTCCCTGAGAGCCAGAGTGGGATCGCTGCAGAAAGAAGGACCTTCATCAGGAGCCTTCGTCATGTACATAGATTCCCCTCAAAATAGGAACATGCAAAAGCATACCTGGGCCCAGCATGAAACCCACAGAATCATTTTTTACTGTAGTCAGCCCAGACATTAAATGATATTCCTGATCTCACAGCAGAGCAGTTCTCCAACTCACTGTGGACCAAATTCACTCACGTTTGTGTGTTCATAGGCCCGTGCTTCCAGACTAAACAACTACAGAGTGCCAGCCGTAGGGAAACCACCATGGGTCTCCCCCATGTACATGGCCGTTTCCTTAGAAGGCAAATCTTGTAAGCAATGTCCCACTAGGCTACTTTTATCATCTTCGTTGTCGTTGTCGTTGTCGTCATCATCATTTTGGTTTTGGTTTTGGTTTGTTTTTGTTTTTTTGAGATAGTCTCACTATATAAACTTGGCTGTCCTGAAACTCAAAAAAACTGTCTGCCTCTGCCACCATGACCAGCGTAACCAGTCTTGTCTCCTTTCATCTCCCTGTGGAGGGTTATTCTGCCTGGTGGGTGGGGCTTTGGTGCTTTTGATGTTTCCCAGAAAGAATTAAACAAATGTTTTTACAGTTTAACTTTTTAAAAATGTATCATCATATCTGGGCGATGGTGTCACACACCTTTAATCCCAGCACTCAGGAGACAGAGGCAGGCAGATCTCTGTGAGTTCAAGGCCAGCCTGGTCTACAGAGTGAATTCCAGGACAGCTGGGGCTACACAGAGAAACCCTGTCTCAAAACACAAACAAAAGTATATAACTATAAGGTTCCAAACTATAATAGTGATATGCTCATCACCTCCTACTAAATAGTTATGAAACATGGGTAATCTTTTTCCATCTGGAGCTCCACCCCACCCCCCTTTTTTGGTCATTTCGAAGCAAATCTCAGCCAGCCTCTGCTCTGTATATACATGGGTCTCTTAAAGGTAGAATCCTGTTTTGTTCTCTTTTCAGAATGTCGGAGTCTGGGAATGGCCACACAAACCACTCAGACACTGACCTCAGCCAACTAGAGGTGGTTTATTGAATATCACACCCCAAGACTGATCCATTAGGGACACAATTCAGGCTGAGGAACCGTGACCCCGAGGTAAGGTCCTACAGGGCTTTTTAGGCCTAAGATCTACAAACATCTGTGCCAAGTTATTCCACCAATTAGGATTTAGGGATAGAAGACTGTGGCCTAGTGCAAGGATGAGTTTTAAGGAAACTTTGCTGGGCCTTTTACCAAAATTGAGAGCCAATGTATCAAAGCAAACAAGCACAATGATGAAAGGCCAGAATTGTGTGGAGTCAAATTGCTTGGGTTTTGTTACATGTCTTCACTCTCTGTGCCTTCATTTTCTCATCTTTAAAATGGGGGTGACAACCACTTACCTCAGTGAGTTGTTTGATAAAGAAGGGACTTCATGTATGTCCAATGCTTAGACTAGAGTAAACAAAATAGAGATGAGGAAATTGAGAGATAACGAGACTGACTGGCCCAAGGTCTCCCAGATAATTGGTGACATGGCCTGAGCTAGGACATTGATTTATTCCATTGGTTTAATACTTAGTTGTCATGACCAGGTTGTTATTGCCATTCTTTTGTTAGATCTCTGAGGTGACTTCTGGAAATTTCTACAGACCACAGTCTCCCACTCCACAAAATGGGAGAACTGGAGTTGTAGCAAAGATGGCTGAACTTCCTTCAGTAGAAATCCCAAAACCAAGAATTAAGTGCTCCATTTTTAACACAACCTATCACTTGTCTGTCTACTCCAGGCCACTTCACCTGCTAGCCTGTCCATCAAACCATGTCAGGTAAGTAGGCAGTTTGATCAGTAAATAAAAGTAATCACTGTTTATTTGCTGATATGTGCAGAACTGGAGAGTCTTGTAATTAAACAAGTGAGACGGCACCACCTGTTCACAGATCTGGACCCTTGTGACGATGAGGAAGTATCCACAGCATGCTAGCGCCCTTCATCCCTTCCATAACCACAGGCTCCTAGATCAGCTCACATCACAATGGACTTTTCAAATAAAGTCACCTTTCGCCTCAACACCTTATCTCTCAGTTTCATTGGCCTGTAGTGCCAACGAACACTTCAGTAACAAGTCCAGTGCATGATGCCCTGACAGGCCTTATAGGGAAGTCAGAGCTTCACCTAAAGTCAGCACCGACCACAGGACAGGGCCTTTATATCCCCTCAAAGACCATCCTCTCCAGCCATAGCAGAGCCTCCTCAGCTTGACTCACGGGCATCCGCCACTCCCATGCCCCCTGGCACTGCAGTCCTGATCCTCAAAGCAGCTTCTGGCATTACTCACCAGGCCCTATGGGGGTGCCCCTCCCGGGCAGGGGCAGCACTTTCAGCCTGATCTTGGTGCAGGGTGGGTCACCTTTGCAGCTCTCCAGTCAGGCTACAGAGTGGGCCTCTCTGCAGGGTGAAGTAGATCTGTCCTCAGAAGATCCGAGTCCTCAAAGCCCCCCTTCCCCAAAGCCACAGGAGGACAGAGCAATAAAGTCTTCTGAACATCTCCCACCCACCCCATCAATATTCCAGTTTCCATTTCAATTCATATTCAACTTGAGTATCAAAAATAAACTATGTGGCCCAGAAAGATGGTTCAGTGGGTAAAGACACCTGCCATCAAGCCTGAGCACCAGAGTCTGGTTCCAGGAATCCACACAGCAGAAC
Source organism: Uromys caudimaculatus (assembly GCA_028551405.1). Taxonomy (NCBI): domain Eukaryota; kingdom Metazoa; phylum Chordata; class Mammalia; order Rodentia; family Muridae; genus Uromys; species Uromys caudimaculatus. The sequence continues at coordinate 75,124,009 of CM052712.1, forward strand.
AAGAGAATAATTCCCACAAGTTGCCTTCTGATCTCCACATAGTCAAATGTGTGTGTATATGTGTGTGTGTGTGTGTGTGTGTGTGTGTGTGAGCACAAGCACAGACACACCATAGATTGATAGATAGATAATAGATAGATAGATGATAGATAGATAGATGATAGATAGGTAGGTAGCTAGATATAAAAACATTTTAAGATTTTATTTTTAATAATTTTAAGTGTGTGTGTGTGTAGGTATATGTATATGAATGCAGGTACCCATAGAATACCAAAACGACATTGGGTTCTCTGAAGTTTAAGCTATGAGAGGTTGTGAGCCACCTGATAAAGGTGCTAGGAATCAAACCCAGGTCCTCTGTAAGAGCACTGTGCACTCTCAACTCCTGAGACATCTCCCCAGCCCCATAAAAAAAAAAAAAAATTAAAGCTAGATAATTCTATCAATTAAAAAAAAAAAACAACCTATTCATCAAAACCATGTGGTAGTCAAACCAAGTATCTTCAGGAATCATTTGAATTTCTTGAAATTCCAAACACATTTTTAAACTACCAAAAGAGAGGGAGAGACTGAGAGGGTGAAGCAGGGAATTCACTGTGAAATTCTCAGAACGCAAGCCTGATCTCCTTGGAAGAGTGTGCACGAAAGGGGGTGGGAACAGGCTAGCCCATTACCCAAATCCTCCGAAGAAAGTATGACATCATGTCCCAGACATGACATCACTGGCAAAGAAGCACTTGGTGGTGGCCTTTGTTATCTATAAATATCAGGGTTTATTAGATGCCTTTCTGTGTGCCTGCATGTATTATATTAACAAGCTGTCACGTGTTATTTGAGCTCACTGAGAAGCTGATTCCATAGGAAGAGTTGTCTGCCTGCTTCACACCCAAGCATGTTTGTTTCAAAATGTGCTCTGAGGTCTGGGGATGGGCTACCCATCTCACCTGTCATACATGGGAAAAGATCAGAAAACAACAGAAATATAAAACTTGGTGTCCTTGAGGACCAGCAGAAGGTGAACTATTTGCAACAGATCTTAATAATATTTATCCCATAATATTGTGCCTACTGTGGGAAAGAGAAACTGGAAGTTTAGCCAAATCTTACTTGAGAACTCCAGTGACTGTCTTAACTTCCCCCGTGAATTTTTGCTAGAGGTTTCTAAGTCCCTGAATTGATAACATTATCTTTCTGCTGGCTTTTTTTAAAACAAAGAAATAAGAAACCCAAAAATATCAAAATTTGGAAGCCTCACCTAGGGACACACTGCTCTGCCCCAGACTCCTCTCTCTACTGGGAAACTCCAGCTGGCTTCCCCAGTCAGTCACTTTCTACTGGATTCTCTCTCTCTCTCTCTCTCTCTCTCTCTCTCTCTCTCTCTCTCTCTGTGTGTGTGTGTGTGTGTGTGTGTGTGTGTGTGTGTGTGTGTGTGCGCGCGTGTGCATGTGCGTGTGCGTGTGTGTGTGTTATTTTAAAAACTCACTCATTCAAAACTAAAAATATTACTGTAAATTATTCTCTGGACCATGCAGAATGGTACCTATCCACTTAGCCTCAGAAGCAGCATGTATCTACATGAACATAGAGGAACTGTACCATGTATGTTAGATAAAACCAATAAAACGTGTATGTTAGGAGGGCTTGGTTTTAAGGAGTCACCTCATAAAGAGCTGACAAGTTTAAAGTTCACAGGGTAGTCTGGGAAGACTAGAGATCCTGAGAAAAGCCTACAAAATGGTCGTCATCTGAGGCAGACGCCCTCTGAAGAATTCCCTCCCAATCAGGCAAGACCAGACTTGTATTCTGTGTAAGCCTTCCACTGATGAGTGGAAGTCCACTCTCATGTGAGAAGGTAAGCCTGTGTCACTCAGTCCATAGATTTAGATGTAAACCTCATCCCAAAACAACCTTGTAATTTTTATTTTTTCAAAGTCTACTTTTAATGTAGGTTCTTAAATGCTTTGACCTCCTTTCTAGCCCACCACCCACCAAAGATAGTGGGAAAGAAAGGAGATGGGAAGTGGACCTGTTTAGAAATGCTTCTTTGATTAGATCCCATCTGGGTCGTCTGGAAATCAGCAGTTCAGTTCACAGGTCAGCAGTCAGCAGCAGCAGCTCCATCAGCTCGCAAGCACTTCACGGACTTACCAACAGTCCAGTTCAGTAGAGTTGGGGTAGTAAACACGAATCAGCAGTGGTGGCACAACCTAGCAAAACCAGCCAAGCCTCAGCCTCTGCACAATCAGCAGAAGGGATCTAGAGGGGTTGCCAGAAGTTGTACGTCTCTCAGCAAATCGAAGATCAGCGAAGACTGGAGACCAACAAGCATTGCACAGCAAGATCTATAAGCAAGCCAAACTCAGCCTCCCTCACAGTCTGTTGGACCTATTTATATTCCCTCCAAACATCATGTGTCCTCCATGGGTCTTGCCTCAGCATGTGTGGCTGTCTTAGCTGACATCATTCTGTCAATCAGCCCAAGTCCAAGGAAGCAGCAAGAAGCCTCGGAACACCACCAGAAGTTTTTTAGTGTGTTTCTCTCTATGGAGTCCTGACAAATGCAGCTCAACTATGCAATGTAAGGTGGACCAATACATTCATTCATGTTGTTAGCAAAGAATCCTTCATCACGTGTCCTTTCACATGCTTGCTTTAGCAGAACATCTTCTCTCCTGTGTCTGCTTCAGCGCAATGTTCCTTCAGGAGTCTGCCTTAGTCTTTCACCCGTGTCCGCTCCAATGAAACTTTCCTTCACTTGCTTGCCCCAGCAAAAGACCATGCAACACAACTGACTTCTGAAAGAACCTTTAAGTTTCCATTTCACATCCTCACAGTGACACCCCAAACAATAGTTGATTACATATCCACACACTAAGACCCAGGCAAAACAGTTCATAAGATTAGCCATGACAGGGGGTGAGTAAGAGGAGAAAAGAGATACAAAAATCCCCCTTGGCCAGACCCGACTCACAGGGTACAACAGAGCACTGAAGACCCCTGGGTAAAGCCACCTTCTTGCTCTCTGTCCTTCCCTGTAATGGCAAGGTGCATAATTATCAATGAGTATATGCAGACTATTCCCAGAGCTCCATCCATAGACATGCTAGACATTATCCCAGATGTACTTCCCGAGGGCTCCCAACACTGAAACTAAAGCTAATATGCTTCAATCCATTCAAAAAGGGTCAAATTCATAATATATTCAAATTCACACATAAAGTATGCTATACATACTTTACCACAAAGAGCAAAAGAAGAAATACAAGACACAATCTCAAGGTGTGTGATCATTTGGCCGTGACATCTGTCACACTGATTGCCAGCATTGGTTGGGCTGATGTGGTGGGAAAGGCAATGTGCTCTCTCCCTCCTGAACCCTACACTTCAGTCCCTCCCAAAACTCTGAAAAAAAAATGTGGTATTTCCCAGTAAAGGACCACTCTTCCATCAAGGGCATAGAACTAGCTCTGCTGCCCTGCTAGAACTTCCAAACTCACAACACACATTTACCACATGAGAGTTGCAGGTAGACAAACAAGGCAAGCGAAAGAAGCCAGTAGCCTCGTGGGTCAACAGAAGCAGCCCCAAGCATGGGCTCATCTTTCACCTGGTTCTTTCTCTCTCCTAGCAGGAGCAAAGCTGTTCTGGATCCAGTTGGGCAACCAGCTGCATTCTTATTATGGCCCAGACATTGCTTCTCTGGTACTGCAGTTTCTACACACTTGCCCCTAGGCACTCCTCTGGAGACTTTAATAACTGCCCCAAGAATAATACTCTCAGAATTTACTCTCTCTCTCTCTCTCTCTCTCTCTCTCTCTCTCTCTCTCTCTCTCTCTCTCTCTCTTTCCTTCTCACTCCTGCCCTGCTTGCTCAGGTCCAAATATTTGTTTATTTATTTACTATATGTAAGTACACTGTAGCTGTCTTCAGACACCCCAGAAGAGGGCATCAGATCTCATTACAGATGGTTATGAGCCACCATGCGGTTGCTGGGATTTGAACTCAGAACCTCCGGAACAGCAGTCAGTGCTCTTAACCACTGAACCATCTCTCCAGCCCTTATTTACTCTCTTAAGTACCATTGCATTCTGCTGAAAAAAGGCATTTTTGTTTTTGTTACTATTGTTTTAAGACAAGGTTTTATACTGTAGCTCACTCCAGTCTTGAATTCACTAAGTAGCCTAAGCTGACTTTGAACTCCTGGCAATTTGTCTACCTCAGCCTTTTGAGTGCTGGACTTAGAGGTTTAAGCTGCCATGCCTGGCCAAAATGTTTTTATCTGCCAATTTTTACTTATGAACACATGACATTATTGGTTTTGTGTGGTGTGTGTGTGTGTGTGTGTGTGTGTGTGTGTATGTGTGTGTGTGTGTGTGTTTGGGGGTTTTTTTGGTTTGGTTTTTTTTGGTTTGGTTTGGTTTGGTTTGGTTTTTGGTTTTTGGTTTTTTGAAACAGGGTCTCTCTGTGTAGCCCTGGCTGTCCTGGAACTCACTGTAGACCAGACTGGCCTCGAACTCAGAAATCCGCCTGCCTCTGCCTCCCAAGGAAGGCATGTGCCACCACTGCCCGGCAACTAACTCAGCTATATTTTCATCACCTAACTCCTCACCCCGAAACCCACGGTATACTACCCCTCAGTGCTTCTCACACCCAACTTTCGATTTTGAGGAAATCCTATTAGCTTGGCCTCCAACACAAGCCTTGAATCTCTCACACTCCACTGCTACCACCACAACTGGAGTGACCATTGTTTCCACTCAAGACTTCTGTAGTCGTTTGCTATACCCAGACCATCTTGCTTCCAACCATCTATTCTCCTCAATAGAGCGCCTCAGCCTCCTAGTCCTTCCTCCCTTACCCCTCCCTGATGAATGTACCCTGCCCAGCTACAGTGGCACCCATGATGGCAGATATTCTAGCAACCTACTCCTACCCCAGGGCCTTTGCACCGGCTGTACCATCTGTCCAAACATCCACACGCATGGTGTCAAAGATCATCTTGGATCAGAATTCCAACCTCCCCATATTCCTTACGTTGAACATTTTCATTTCTTAGTAGCACATATTATAGAACATTCTGGCATATTATAGCACACTAAATGCTATATTCCTGTGTTATTTTACCGCACTGGGATATAAACTCTGGGGCAGGTATTTTTGTCTGTACCCTGATTCTTTGGAATAGTGTCTGGCATATCCTGGGCATGCAACATGGTAGCCTTTATTTGCAGTTACTCAAGAGGCAGAATTATGGCTTGAGCCCACAAGTTCAAGACCAGCCTGACCAAGGTAGTGAGACCCTATTGCTCTAAAACAAAAATTGTTCTAGAACTTTGTCAAGGACTAAAATCAATCCTGAGGAATTTACCACTTTCTCATGTGTGTCTATTGGACTTCTAAAATCTTTGACACTCTTTAAAGCCCAATACTATGTTTATTCTGTTCTTCCTAAAATGCTGATGAAATCACTGGTCAAAGCAGTCTTTTGAGTGATCAGATTTTTGGCAAATACAACCTCCTAAGAGAACACATTCTGAATTGAAGTTATAATAATTTAATTTTAAAAAAAGAAAGGGGGGAGGGGATGAGGGGTTCCAAAGGGGAGATCTGGAAAGGGGGAAATATTTGAAATGTAAATAAAGCATCAAAAAACAAAAAAGAAAGAAACAAAGAAAGAAAGAAAGAAAGGCAAACACGCCCTTCACAGACTATCAGGATAGTTTGACCTTTGTGTCAATGCCTCTATTCACAGTTCTCTGAGGGAGGTACTATAGTTCAGATTTCAAATGTCCCTGAATGTCCATGTGTTAAAGAGCCTTGGTCTTCACCCTGGAGTACCACTGGCAGGTGGTGGAACCTCTACCAGATGAAGACTGGTGAATAGAAGTTAAGTCACTGGGATGGTGCCCTTAAAGGGAATACCAGAACTCTTAGCCCTTCCCCCTTGGCTTCCTGGTCAGCAAGAGATGAGAAGCTTGTGCCCCTACAATAATGTTCTCACCACAGACCAAAAGCAGCAGAAATAGCTGATCAAGGGCAAGAACTTCTAAACTATGAGCCAAAATAAATCTTTCTGCCTAATAAATTGATTCTCAAGTATCTCATCACAGTGACAGAACGCCAACTAATATAAATACCACTTCAAAGATCATGCCTCTGAACTGATAAAAATACATATCGTTTTTGTTTGAGACAGCGTCTCACTCACTACATTGCCTAGGCTAGTCTAGAACTCACAGGCTCAAGCCTTCCTTCCACCTCAGCCTCTCAAATACTTGTAATAATAGGCTGGTGCCACCATGCTGGCTAGAACAGATAATCAAATGGCAAGTGACAAAAGGAAATGATATTAGGTTTTGGTTTTTTTTTTTTTTTCCTAACAAGAATCAGCCTCTTAATACTTGTGACCACGTCCTGTTACTCTCACAACTGAAAGAATCCTCTCAGGAGACTAGCCAAGCACAGATAGATGTGTTAGGCTGTGGTGGTTTGAATAAGAATGGCCTCCATAGGCTCATACATTTGAATAGTTAGTCACCAGGGAGTAGCACTATTTAAAAGGATTAAAAGGATTAGGGGATGTAGCCTTGTTGGAGGAAGTGTGTCACGGGGGAGGGGGGGCAGAGGGGGGAGCTTTGAGGTTTCAGAAGCCCATGTGGAGCCCAGACATCTCTGCCTACATATCAGTATGTGGTTCTCAGGTACTGCTCCGGTGTCTACCTGCATGCTGACATGCTTCCTGCCATGATGATAATGGAATAATTCTCTAAAACTGTAAGCCAGCCCCCATTTAATGCTTTCTCTTGTAAGACTTGCCTTAGTCTTGGTGTCTCTTCACAGCAATATAACAGTGACCAAGACACATGTTCATCTTACTAGCCAGTTGGTGACTTAGAAGAAAGTCTAGAAAGTAGACTTATTAAGTTATGCTCCAAGTGTCTCCATTTTTGTTTAAACGATGACCATAGTGGCCACAAGGAAAGACACTTTTCTAACTATGGCTCTTCCCTCGTGGGCAGACACAGAGCAGAGAAGAATCATACACTTGGGTCAGAATCTAACAGCAGCGTCTTCAAACCCCTGGATGAGGAAATCTCTTCCCTCATGATTTGCTCCAGAAAGACAAGCTATATGGTGACAAACTAAGGTAGTTCTTCTCTGTGGGGGTTTGAATACGAATGGCTCTAATAGACTCATATATTTGAATGCTTGATCCGAAGTTGGTGGAATTGTTTGGGAAGAATTAATAGGTGTGGCCTTGTTGGAGGAGGTGTGTTTTATAAAACTATAGAGAGGAGGAATATATTTGGTAGATGTGCAGTCAGGTGTTGGGAAAGGGGGTGCTCCTATGGGTCCATTGCTGAGGCCTCACGTCCCCCTGAGGGACCAGCTACAGCACAGGTATAGTATAGAATAGAGTTTATTCAGGGCATGGAGAAGGGAGTTGAGGGGGAAAGAGACAGGGAAAGGCAGAGAGAGAGAGAGAGAGAGAGAGAGAGAGAGAGAAGAGGAGTCAAGGCTCACCATGAGCACATGAGGGGGGAGGGAATGGGGAGAGAGGAGGAGCAGGAGCAAGGGGACAGAGCAGGAGCAAGAGAGCAAGAGAGAGAGGAGGGGGCAAGCAGCCCCTTTTGTAGTGAGTCAGGAACACCTAGCTGTTGCCAGGTAACTGTGGGGGTGGAGCCTAGACAAAAAAAAAAAAAAAAAAAAACGCCAACAGGAGGAGGTGTGTCATTAGGGATAAACTTTGAAGTTTCAAAATCCCACACCATTTCTTATTAGGTCTCTCTCTGTCTCAGGCCTGTGGATAGATATAAGCTCCCAGATACTGCTCCAGCACCATGCCTGCCTGTCTGCTGCTATGATTCCCCACCACGGTGGTCATGGGCTCACCATCTGAAACTGTCAACCCAAATAAACTCTTCTTTTTTTTTTTTTTTTTTTTTTTTTTTTTTTGGTTTTTCGAGACAGGGTTTGTCTGTGTAGCCCTGGCTGTCCCGGAACTCACTCTGTAGACCAGGCTGACCTCGAACTCAGAAATCCACGTGCCTCTGCCTCCCAAGTGCTGGGATTAAAGGCGTGCGCCACCACTGCCCGACTAAACTCTTCTTTTATAAGAGTGGTTCTCAACCCTGTTGGCTGCGACCCCTTTAGGGGATAAAAGATCCTTTCACGGGGGTTGCATATCGCACATTAGGAGTCACAACAGTGGCAAAAATACAATTATGAAGTAGCAATAAGATAATGTATGGTTAGGAGTCACTGTGCCCTTCCCCCCAGCCTTGCGCAGGCTAAATAGACCTTCGTGTTTGCCACAGTTGGACCCAGGTGGAGTCTTCCACCTTGCTGCACCTGCAGTTTCCTACAGGAGTCGACTGCCTGCTGAGATTGCTTTGCAACTCAATCCAGCTGAAACAAAGGATGGAGCCTGTGGGCTTTCCCTATGTAACAGCAGTGCTGAGTATTAAACTTTGAGCCTTGATCAGAACCTTGGCTTGGCTTTATCCTTCTCTTGCACCCCGTCCTTTTCATTTCCAGCCCCGCCCCCTTTCAGGTAGCCCAGTTCATCCATGGCCGCTGGACGGCTACAGGTCACTATAACATGAGGAACTGTATTAACGGGCTGCAGCATTAGGAAGGGTGAGAACCGCTGATCTGTAAGTGCCTTGGTCAGGTCATAGTGCTTTGTCATAGCAGGAGAAAAGAAACCAAAATACCTTCCCTTGCAGCTGGAGAGCCACGGTTACAAGTGAAGAGAAGGCAGTGAGGTGGGCAGTGTTTGGACACTGACAGGACAGTGAAGGTAAGGTGGCTTCCTTCAGTCCAGAATGGGGAGAGGTGCATGACGTTTGCCTGGCATTACCAGAAGCTTCGGGTTGACGAAGACTGTCTGGTATTTCCTTGAGAGTTTCTTACTCTCTCACCACAGGTTCAGGTGGTTGTGGTCCACTATGCAAATGCAAATTGCCTGATTCATGCTGCTGGCAACTCACTCACTCTCCTTTAAAGCAGCCTTGGGTCCAGAGCAGTGAGTGCTCAGGACAGGAGCCATGGCTCCTGGCTTCCACTTCTGGTTGCTGGTCGGCTGGTTGGTGGTAACTACGGCAGAAGGTAAGAGTCTGCGTTTTTACCTACTATGTGTGAGTTATATAACTAATACCATTCAGAAAAGCAAATGTGGCTTCCATGGTTACAGATTTCCATAAATTGGACATGTTTATATTTGCTACCATCTGCCTGTGTGAATGAAATGAAAGGCTGGGTTTGCTCATCTGAAGACCTGGATCCAACCAAGGCTTAGCGTTAGCTCTGTGATTTTAGGTTATACTTGAGTATTATATATGATTATGCTTGGTCGTAGGGCTGGAGAGGACCACTGAGTCATATGCAAAAGCCTCACATTAAACGCACTACACCAGTACTATTGTTGTTACCATGGTTATCGAGCTAACTGTTAATGTGGAATTGCAGCACTGTCTGCCCTTACGTCCCCTACGTCCCCAGCAGCCAGCTGCTCATGCTGAGTTTTGTTTATTGCTTTAATGAATCACACCTGATGAGCTGTGTCTTGGCCCTACCAAGGTGAGCAGATCTCCGGAGCCTGACTGATCTCTCTCTCGCTCCTCTTCCCCACCACCACCACTAAACCTGCAGATGCTCTGAGCATTGGATTTCAAGTCCCTACCCAAGGAAACCTATGGAAGATAGGAGAAAAGAAAAAGGAAGGAGAACCTGGGGGCCCTGCGTCTAGTATTTGTCTCCATAATTGACCTTAATTGCAGAACTAGATGCTGTTCAGTGAGGGGGATCCAGTGTCAGGCAGAGCCTCTCACCCACTTACACGCCCTGACCTAGGGAAGGTTTTCAAGGGGTTCGGTGAGACTTCATTCATCCTCCAACATTTTCTCTGCAGTTCTCACGCAATGTTTGAGACAGGCTGGAGACAGGGAGAGGCATCAAAACTTGTAGATTCCCAGAGATCCCCTAACCCAGCTCTGCACTGACTTCAGATATCACAGGGCAGCATCTCCTCCGTTCCCAAGAAAAGGTAACGGATATCTGCTGAAAAGGAGGCCACCTTCTTTCCAGTTTATGCGGCACATGTAGTCACAGAGCAAATTTTGTTGACATCTCTTGTTTTGTTCTCTCGAGGCTTTGAAAATAGCTAAATAGGTTATAATGAGATTAGAGATTTCAATTATTTATATCTAAAAATATCCTTTGAGGGCTGGACACGATGATACATGCTTTTGATCCTGTCGCTCAGAGGCAGAAGCAGAAAAATATCTCTTGTTCAAGGCCAGCTTAGTCTACGTAGCAAGTTTCAAAATGGACAGCCAGGGTTACATAGTAAGGCGATGTACCCAAACAAACAAATAAAAATGTCATTTGAAATGTGAGGCTTGGTCTCTGAGCTTGGCAGCACAGGTTCTAGGCCATCACTCATTTCTGCTTGTCTTGGGACTGACTGCCCAACAGGATCACATGTGTCCCGATGCCCTTTCCCCTCCAAGGTAGCAGCTGCTCCTTCCCTGCCTCACATCTGCTTTCTGCAACTCTGCTTCGAGTCACAGCATTTAAATGCCATTGTCACATCACATTCACAAGCCTTTCTGGAGACATGTTATCATAAAATAGATTGGCTTTCTCTGGCATCTTCGGATTGTCAATCTGTACCTCACCTCCAGTGTCTGTTCTATTCCTCTCTGCATTGCAGATCTGTCTGTCTGTAGTCTCTTTCCAATCCTCAGAGGCAGGTACTGTGTCTTTGTCATCACAGAATTTAATTCAGCACCTGCCATGGGATGTGCACTGTTGAACCTATAGAGCATCCTGACGGGGGGACTATAGCGCATTTTCTGGGCTCTTAAATTCTTTATCTTTCAAGAGATGGGTTTGACAAAAATAGCCAATCGTTCTCAGTGTCCACAAAATGAATTAAGTTACAGTTATTATGAGTCAGTTAACCACGGCATTGGTATTTCTTTGTGGTTAAAGTCTGAACAGGCGTGGGAATTTTAAGCATCCAGGTGCTCAAAGAAATGCATGCGTAGACCCAAGCTCGCTGCTCTAAAAATCACTACAGTTCTCTACAAAACAGCTCTTGACTGCCCAGATAACCACAGAGTACAGGTAATTATAAAAAGATCTTCTCATCATTACCTCTTTTTTTTAAAAAACGAGCTAGTTTTGGGGTATGTTATAAATTTCACGTCTAGACTATAATAAGCCCATTTAAAATTTATATCCAAACTTCAAACAATATTTTGGCTTGTATTATACAGTACTATAATTTTAAATATGAATTATTATTTAAAACATTCTAAGGCAGGAATTAAATTCTCGCTGAGTACCACAAAAACACCAAGACGAACAGCCAGTGTCTGCCTAGTCATTTAGTGATACAGCAAGTATTCAAGGGTAACACTGCCATCCAGGGAGTGTCCCAGGCACTGAGGACATCAGCAATGGCCAACAGAGTCAATAATCCCTCGTCTGCACAGAGCTCCTAGACTTATAGCAATGATGTACTTTAGTCTTAGCCTTACCTTGATGCACAGATCATATATAAAACACAAACAGATAAACCTAAGAAATGAAGCTCGTGCTGCTACCAATCCTTCTATAGCATTCACAGCCTTAACGGTTAACAACACGATAGCTAACTTACTAAACATGTACTATGCAAAGGGAAACTTTCAGAACCATTAACATCTTATTTTGGATAATTTCACAAGCCCATTGGATAGGCCATATTATTCTTACATCTTGCAAATAAGGAAAACACCTCAGGGTGAGGTGATCTGCCCATAGTCACAAATTAGAAGCAGAAATCAGGGATCCTGCCTCTGGAATATCGCACTGCCCTGCCTCTCCAGCTGTTTTTAAATCAACATCCAAATATGTGACCTACTTAGGTTTTATTAAGTTTTCAGGATGCTTAGCTTTGATGTACAAGTGCCCTTGCTGGTATGTCAGTGTGTGACGTGTGGGAAATACACATTAATCTTCACACTATACTTAATAGGTAGGAACATAGAAACTTCTGCAATTATAGCAATGGAGCTTTCTCTCCATCGATTTAATTTTTCCACAGGCCCTGGGGTAGGGCCAGTCTGTAAGGTGGTCTGGTAGGCATTTCAGGAATGGTAACCGCATGGCTCATGAATACGATGCTGTGGGCAGAGACTGCTATGGAAGCTCTGACAAGTGACCGTCACCCAGCCTCCAGGCAGGGACAATCCCCCTAAGGAGGTCTGGCTTGGGGACTACACAAGAGATCCAGGGCAGAAGGTAAAAAATGGAACTCTAGGCACCAGGAACCAAAATTTAAACCCAGAAACATTAAGGACTTTTGCCAAGGTAGCATTTTGAGATAGAGGGGACATCACTGCTTAATGGTTTGAATGGGTACATGGTTTACAGCCCTCTTTAACAAAAGAAGAACCTAAAACATTATTGGCAGATTGCCCTAGTTTTCACTCTGAACGGCGACTTTAGATAATCGTAGAGAGGTAGAATTCTTCAAATAAATCAAGATGGAAAATTTCAAGGCAGTTTGAGGAGAAAACAAAGATAATGACGTCAGGAAGTGAACAGATTGAGGTTAAAGATAGGTGGGCGGCCATGGAGGGAGCAAGAGCGTCAATGGGCCTGACCTTCCCCCTGGTCGGCCTGGAGTTCAGACCACTAACCAAAGAATACACATCTATTGACCCATGGTTTGGACTACATATGAGGCAGAAGAATCACCTCGATGGCCATCAGGGAGAAAGGAGAGGACTTTGGGCCTGAGGGTGCTAGAGGCCCCAGTAAAGGGGAAT
>CM052712.1:75136932-75161577 GCA_028551405.1 Uromys caudimaculatus
TAGGTGGGCGGGGTCAGCTGAGTGAGGGGAAGATAGCATCAATTCACATGGATGGTCTTAACTTTGTCCCATGAGACAGATTGCCAAACCAACTCCTAAGGCTTCTACACTTTATTTTTACTTTATATGTAGGGGTGTTTTGCCTGCACGCCACCTGTATACCTGGTGCCAGGAGGACTAAAAGAGGGTGTTAGATCCCCTGGGACCAGATGGATAGTTGTAAGACACCATGCAGTGCTGGGAATCACACCTGAGTCCTCTGGATGAGTAGCCAGTGCTCCTAACCACTGAGCCAGTGCTCCAGCCACAGTTCTCACATTTTAGAACACTTGTGTTTCTAAGTAGTAACCCAATACAATCATCGTGTTTTTAGCTTGCTGAGAAAATATCAAAACATATTTATATGGCCCTGAGTGGGTGATAGATGCAAGCTGCTTGTGGATTCCCAGAAGATAGCACTAAGCTAAATACCTCAGCCTGGTAGAAAACTGCTATCACGCTCTAGTCCCGACCACCTTGGGGATTTAGAGAACAGCTTCTTCGGGCATCAAGAAACAAAATGAGCCAGGCAGTGGTGGCGCACACCTTTAATCCTAGCACTTGGGAGGCAGAGACAGATGGATTTCTGAGTTCGAGGCCAGCCTGGTCTACAGAGTGAGTTCCAGGACAGCCAGGGCTATACAGAGAAACCCTGTCTCGAAAAACAAACAAACAAAAAAAGAAACAAAATGAACCTATGCGGCAGGTGGTGGTTGGTATCTTTATAAAGTGGGATCGTTGACTGGATGGCAGAGCTCAAGGCTCTTCTGAGCCTGACCTGATAGCCAGCTGTCAGGACGGGACTTCTTAGCAAGGCTAATTTCTCTCCTAGTGGCTAGATTCTGGGTATATAAAGTTTCCGTGTTATGAAAGTTAGGTATTTATCAGGAAGAATGAATGCTGTGGGATTTAGCATCTTCTATAATTTGCTGTTTCTTGACCTAATTTCAGTCATATCATTTCAATATTCAGTAGCCTGGATAGGTGTGGGAAGAATTACTGACCTTATAAAATGATTAATTAACTTACAAGGATGACATTGTATACAACCGCATACAGGTCTGACCACACCCATCCTTCTACCTTCTCTTACCATCCCCCGCTGTCAACTACCAACCCCTCCCAGGTGCTCCCACAAGTCTCCACCCTACTTTCACATCTTGTTTTGGTTTTGCTTTGTGCTTGTTTTGCTGGTTTTAACCAAGGCCACCCAAGTGCCTGTGGGTGTGAAGGTCTCCACTACAGCATGGGTGGCTCCATCACTGAAGACAATGACTTCCTCGCCAGTAGCCACTGACTAGGGCAATCTGGCTAATTATACTAGCTGAATCAGAGAGTGCTGAGCTCAGTGAGAGACTGTGCCTCAAAAAAAAAAATAGAGCTCAAGACATAGAGACACCCAGCATCAATCTCTGGTCTCCACACACGTGTGCACATGGTCATGCACACATATAAGTGAACATATGTACACGAACCATCTGAGGGAGGAGGAGGAGGAAGAGGAAGGGGAAGAGGGCTGCTTATCTTCCTATTACATGGCGACTGGCCTCTCTGTCAAAATTCAACTGGCCAAAAAGTCACACATCAGCCACTGCCCTACACCTCCTACTAACAATGGGAACATTGTATCTTCATAGTAATTCTCAAGTGAGACTTTAATTCCCCAGCGACTAGCTGGTAACTGTGCTGACTGTCTATCAACAGCCCAGTCAGCCATAGCCAGGTGCTCAAAGCTGACATTTCTAAGAGTTGTGGCTTTAAAAAGGAGCTAAGGTCTCTGGCAGGTAGATATAGCTAAGAAATTCAAATCAACTGTCCAGGGAGAGGAAGACCTGGGTTTTTGTGTGTTTGGCTTAGTTTGGTTTTGGGTTTGGTTTTGAATTCACCAGAATGCTCAGCTTCCTGGAGGATGGTCATGTTTCCACCATTCATAACTGTCCAGTCTTCTCGTGTCTAGATTGATATGTTCTAGACCAAAGAACTCTGCACGGCAGAACTTACTTTGGCAAGACCAACTCAATTGGCTGACTCAGGCACGGGGACAACTAATCCTTGGCTACATCCAAATTTCTTCTCAAAACCGAGATGTGTGCACTGGTCTTCAGCATTATTTTTCTTATTTTCTTAATTGTAAATAAATTCTGTTTTATTTCAGTGAGTTTTAAATCATATACAAAAAAACCAACAAACCCCTCGGTCTTAAAGGTACAGCTTCACCACATTTTATATGGGTATACATATGTGGGTGTATATCACATCTATCCAGTCTACTTAATGAGTACTGAGGTCAAGGTGTAGAGCATTGCTAAAGAGTTCCTTGGCTAATTCCTCCATGAAATCACGTTTGTGCTGGCCCTCGCTCGGTCTGACTTACTTTTTAACCTTACCTCCATTTTGCTTATCATGAACTTAGTATAAATGGACTCTTACAATGTATACTTTTTTGTGTCTAATTTCCTTTGTTTATCATAGCATGGATTCATCCGTGTTTCTAGGTATTGACTGTTCTTGCTTTTCACTGTGTCACTGTACGAATCACATGGTTTATTTAGCTGTTCTCCTTTTGATGGGCATTTGGATTGTTTAGGTTACTGTGACCACGCTTGAACTAGTATTCTTGATAAATACGTATTTCTTTCTTTCTTTTGGATCAGTTCCCCAGACAGAAATGTGGATCGTTAGCTGTGTTTGTGCATCATCTTCTTGGACCACTACAGTTCAGTCATGCTTTAAAATGTCTCTATTCTTATCTCCCTCCAGCCCTCACCTTGGACCTAACGACCTAAGGATCTAACTAACTTTTGTTTCTGCTGCTAGGCCCATTTCCTGACCTACATTTTCATTTCCACAGGACAAGATGTAGTCACCCCTCCTGGCGGCTCACAAAATAACATGAACCCTACAGACTGCCAGATCTTCACACTCACCCCTCCACCCACCACGAGGAATCTGGCAACAAGGACCCAGCCCATCACAAGGACACCCACGTTTTATTTCCCGCCAAGGCGGCCCAGCTTCTACCCCAGGTTCCCTAACGGGCCTTTCTTCCTTCCAAATAACCGTCGCTTCCAGTTCTGGCCTTTCTATCTGCCTCGAGGGAGATTGATTCCTTGGAGATTCTTCCTTGGAAGACAGCTCCAGAGCGGAAGCTCATCTGAGGAGAGCACAGAGAAATGAGAAGCCCAAAGATGCTGAAACAAAAGAATCGACGCCTCTGGAAAAGGTGATGAAACTGTTTGTTTCTCTCTCCAATCTAAAATCACTGCATTGGAAGATTAAGTACCCTCAGTGACAGTGACGAGATTTTTTTTTTTTTTTCCCAACAATGAGGAGTTTGGATTACACGTTTGCTTTCACAGTCTGGCAGTAATGGCATCAGTCTTATTCCACAGGATATTAGTGCAAATAAACTCTTTAAATGGGCTGGTCTAATCATTTCTATCCGTACTTAGACACCAGCAGTATTCATTAACCCCCCCTTCCAAATTAGAGTGAAGGATATTTTAATGAGACCATTATAAGCCAAATGCAGCCATTAAGGACACCCTTCGTACTTAATGGGAATCTTCTAGAGTAGGTGGAGCTACAAAGTGAACTTTAAAAGAAACTATAAAGACTAAAGCAGAAAGCCTTCTAGAGAAACTGGCTCTAGGTAACACTCTAGAGGAACTACCCAACTCAAAATATTTTTAACTGTCATATCCTGACTTGCTTTTGATATTACTATTTGCTCATATTAATTACACAAATACATCACTGTTTCTCCGGCCACTGTCACATAGACATAGACTTCTCTTCAAACATTCAACATAGATCCAATCAAAAACTGAGCTTTAAAATTACTTGGACGTTAGTTGAGGTCTACAACTCAACTGTGGGGGCCTTGAGCTCTCGGGGTGGGGGGGTGGGGGGTGGGGGAATGAGAGAGAAGGCTTGGTCCGTTTGGCCTCTCTAGCAAACAAACCCATCTCTTGCTTGTGCCACTCACTTCACCCTGATGTGGGTTCTGTGCATGTGGCCAATGACTTCTACTCGTCCTCAAGAATTATGTGCAAATGCTGCTGCTGTTGCTACAACAAAGAAAGAAAAATTCAGAATAACACAAACTCATGAGAATTCTGGGAATGGACACTCAGGAAAAGAAGACAGGCTGTGATGCCGGCACGCCTCTTTCCCGTGTCAAATGATAAAGGAAGAAAATTAAGTCATCGTAGCCAGTAGTGTAAGAACAGATACTTCCTTCAAATTTAGAGGCTTAAGTTAAAGTCTGTTTGAATCCTGAAAGTATATTTTGAAATAAACTTCACACATTCTACGTTTGTTTGGGGGAAGGAAAAACAAACCAGAAAAAAGACCACCCTCGGGCAAACATGGAAAGAGATAAAGATTTGGATTTTAACCTCATGTCTCTCCCTGGCTTTTCACGGTACACCTATGTGCTTGGCAGTCCCTCAGAACCTCACTAGGGTCTCAAACCAACCCTAGGTTTGATTGGGGCATTTTCTTTCCAAACCTTAAAATTTTTGATATTAATTGGGGCTGGAGAGATGGCTCAGTGGTTAAGAGTGCCGGCTGCTCTTCCGAAGGTTCTGAGTTCAAATCCCAGCAACCACATGATGACTAGCAATCTGTAATGAGATCTAATGCCCTCTTCTGGGGTGTCTGAAGACAGCTACAGCAAGCAAGCGGGACCGACATGAGAAGAAAAAGTGTCTGAAGACAGCTACTGTGTACTTACATATAATAAATAAATAAATAAATAAATAAATCGTTTTCAAAAAATTAATAGTTCTGGGCCTGTGAGAAATGCTCTAGCATGTCACGAGCTTGGTGACTTAAGTTTGAACACACAAAACCCGCAGAAGGTAGCAGAACCGGCTACAGGGTTGTCTTCTGACCCTCGCACTCACACATGTCACGTGCCCCCCCCCCAACAAGGACACCTCTCGCACACAGTGATAAATATAAATGCAAGTTTAAAATTTAATTCTAGTCCCTTACAAGGCCTGTTAGGTGGTGTATAAACCCCAGATTACATAGGAATGATGGATGGCAGGTTTGGTGTAGCAATCACTGTGTCTGTTGTGGAAAGCTGCCTAATTCTTCAGGGTCTTACAGGAACTTCTTTAGATAACTTGAGATAACACCACCCCACTCCCTGTAATGGGTAAAGACGCCTCTATGCTAGGCAGCACACACTTGCAATAAAAACATTGAGCTTTTGTGACTTAAACACATTTGCATCATTCCTCCGGCTTCATAAATTTTGCTTCTAAAATATGATGGCTCCTGACAAGTGTGTTGAGTTGGGGTGTCTCCAGCCACCAATACCCCAGGGAACTAGCTTCTCCAGGGCATGTCATTGTGCATTCCTTTTAACATGCAGTGGGTTTTGGAGAAGAGGGGTCTTTCAGAGGGATATGATCATTCTTTAGTGTATTTTTGACTTTGAGGTGTGAATAACCAGAAAGTCTAAAGTTCTAATTATGTCCCATACAGATAAGCTCAATTTAATCCTACAATAAACTCAAAATGAGAGACGTTCTCAAAATTAGCATCTTCAAAAATGCTGACGCCATGAAAAAAGGTTAAAGAAGATGAGCCTGCCGTGCTGGATAATGTAGTATGTGACGTCTGGCAAATCCTGAAGTGGGAAGGCTGGTGGGGGAGGGGGGGAGAGGGTGGGGGTGGGGATGGCCATTAATGACTCAGTCAACTGGAAAACTTAGAATATGAACAATGTATTTACTAAGGCTGTTATACCAGTTGTTTCTGAATTTGCAATTCTGGAAGAGAATATCATGTTCTCAGAAAAGAGATCCTGGGGCATTTGATGGAGAATAAGAGCTTAAATTCAGGAATTCAGTCTCAGATCATTCGAGGGAGAAGATGGACTTGACAGATGAACAATAGGTAGGTAGGTAGATAACAAAACGATTTTACAATTGATGATGGCCATATGGAAATTCTTGCTGTTCTTCTATAGTGTGACATCATTTCAAAATGATAATTTAGAAGCATTCTTAAAGACAACACAGAGAGACTGAGTGGATGGCTCAGCAGTTAAGCATACACAGCAGTGACCTGAATTTGCGTCCTAGCATCCTGGTCAGGCTGCTCCCAACCACCTGTAACCCCACTTCCAGGGCACCTGATGCCCTCTTCAGATCCCAAAGGCTCCAGCACTCACATGTGCGCACCCACAAGAACACACATATACACATAATTTAAAAAAATTTTTTAAAAATCTTTAAAAAAAAAAAAACCATAGAAGTCACTCTTATAATTATCTTTGCCTTAAAGAGAAGTTAAAATAAAACCCCACCCCCACAAACCTCACTGCCAACCTCAATGAGTCCCACGTTAGTTGTAACAGTTCTGGGCAACTAGACCAGTGGTTCTCAGTCTTCCTACCGCTGCAGCCCTTCAGCGTAGCTCCTTGTGTTGTGGTGACCCCCAACCATAAAACTGCTTCTACTTCACAACTGCAACTTTGCTACTGTTGTGACTCACAATATAAACATCTGAAATGCAGAGTACTATGCAACTCCTGTGAAAGGGCCACTTGTCCCCCAAGTGGGTCTCGACCCGCAGGTTGAGAACATCTTGTCTAGCTTGCCTGAAGTGGGACCTGGTGAGCATTTATGTCTAGAGAAGCTACTTTTTAATTGGGGGGAGGGGAGGTTTGCCTGGAAGGACAGTCCTCAAAGGGAAAAGTAGGGGGAGAGAGAGCATATCCACCCATAACCACCAAGAGCAGTCAGGCCCTTGGGTTACATCTGAGCTTCCACTGTTGGTGATGAACAATACCTTGAGACTTTGGAACCTCTGACCCTAACAGAGCTGCTTGGGGGCCAAGAGGACAAAAGATGACACAGATTTGAGAGGGGAAGACTGCCTCTATGTCTGCACAGAACCCATTCTTGCTTGTGCCCTTTCCAGTCAAAATACAGCGACATTTACACCTGGGAAACCGCTCGGTCTCACGCCGGACAGTCTCATGCTTCATCACAAAGAGGGAAGGCACCTCAGCAGGGAGGAAGACAGATGTTGTAGGCTGCAGGGGCCAACAAGACGCAGGCATCCAGGCTAGAGGAAGGATGCGTGTGGTCTGTGGCCGTCTGCTACTAAATAACTGGTTTGTGACACTCAGAAGCCACACACAGAGACACAGGGAGAGGGAGAGACAGAGAGAGAGGGCGGGGGGGGGGGAGAGTGTTTAGGGATACATACACAGCACACATGTGGATGCCACAGAACAGCCTGTAGGAATCAGTTCTCTCCTCCCATGTGGGCCACAGGAATCCAACTCAGACTGTCAGGCTTGGTGGCAGGTCCTTACCTTTTGAGCCATCTGATGACCCCCTCAGCTATTTCCTCTGGAAGGGCGATCAATCAGTGCTCTTAACCACTGAGCCATCTCTCCAGCCCATCAACCTAGTTTTTTGTTTGTTTGTTTGTTTGTTTTAAACTTCTACAATATAAAGGAAATCAGAGTATGCACACTAATTATAGTGGTAGCTTTTGTTTATCAAGTAAGCATTTTAATACTCCATTGAGCAGCTAGAAAGAATAGACTAAGTAGAATTCCCCTAACATAGTCTTAGTGTGTACCAGTATCATCTCCCTTCCCTGGCAGGTGTGGTGGCACACGCCTTTTTTTTTTTTTTTTTTTTTTGGTTTTTCGAGACAGGGTTTCTCTGTGTAGCCCTGGCTGTCCTGGAACTCACTCTGTAGACCAGGCTGGCCTCGAACTCAGAAATCCGCCAGCCTCTGCCTCCCAAGTGCTGGGATTAAAGGCGTGCGCCACCACCACCCGGCGGCACACGCCTTTTATCCCAGTGTTTGGGAGGCAGAGACAGGCAGATCTCTTTGAGTCCAGATCGCTTACCTTTAGATAACAATTTTAGGCCAGCCAGGACTACATAGTCTCTGCCTCAAAAAGAGGGAGGGGAGGGGAGGGGAGGGGGAGGGGGAGGGGAGATGCCTTCTCCCACTAGGGCAGATTTGAACTACAACGGTAGTGGTAGAGTTTTGCTTGTGTCCCCCCCACCCGTGTGTGTGTGTGTGTGTGTGTGTGTGTGTGTGTGTTGTGTGTTATTGTTGTTTGTTTTGAGAAAGGGCCTCACTACTATATACCCTTGGCTGGCCTGGATTTGTAAGCCAAGCTGGCCTGGAATGCAGAGATCCTCTAGCTTCTGCCCCCTGGCGAGCGCCACTGCACCCAGCTCAACTACAACGTTTCTAATAGTTTTAAATCTAGCTACTTCATACATCTAACTAGCTGAAAGCCCCATAAACAGAGAAACACACGTCAGGCAGAAAATTCTTCCCTCACTTTTAACGTGGATCAAACTGCAGCAATTAAATGATGTGACTATAACGGGCCATCACAAACGCTCTGGAAGATTCTTAACAGATACTTCCGGCGGCCCACAGACCATCTCCACACTTCCTTCCTGTCCCCCCCTTCCTTCCTGTCCCTCATTCTTCCGCTGGGATGGCTTTTCACACTCTACTCTCTTCCTGTTTCACTGCACTCCACACTGCCTCACTGCTGCTGCTCTACAGACCACGCCCACTTCCTCCTCAGGGCCCGCATCCTAGCTGGACTGCCTTAAGATGTGCCCACACTCCCTGCTTTGAAAGCTTCCTTTGTGATGTCCATAGAATGTCACTGGTTAGTTCCCTGACCCCAACGGAGATGGGCAGCCACAGGCTAACTTCCTCTCCTTGTAGATGTTCTCTCTGTTACTCCTATGAGCAACAGTGTCTTCCTTCCTTCCTTCCTTCCTTCCTTCCTTCCTTCCTTCCTTCCTTCCTTCCTTCCTTCCTTCCTTCCCCCGCCCCCCACTCAGGCATCTACAGTCTTGTTATTTAAGGGGAATTTTGTCAATCTTGTTCATTCTTTTTTCTTTAAAGCTTTGAACAACTCCTGGACACAATAAGAATGCAGTCAATTATTTATTTTAAACAAATGAATCTTTAAACTTTGACATTCAACCCTATTAGGTTTTTCATCAATTAATATATTATCTGGCCAGGTCTCAAGTCTTCATGCAGAAAACAAAGAACATCTATTGAGAGAAAGGGAAGACACACACATTACTTCCAAATAAAATAGCAGTCGCTGACAGGTACTTTCAACCTTTCAGGAGACTTAAAAGGAACCTTTCTCTGTTTCAGTGCAGATTCAATTTCTCCTTCAGTGCTTTTAGAGGGGAAGCTGGAATGGTAGCTAGAGACAAAGAGGCCTGTGTCTAATTAACACACAACTCTGAAGTTTCCCAGGCTTAAAAAAATTGGAGTGGGCTGGGGACTGGAGAGATGGCTTGTTGTTCTTACAGAGGACTAGGGTTCAGTTCCCAGCACCATGTGGTTATTAACAACTGTCTATAGCTCCAGTCTCAGGGCATCTAATGCCCTCTTCTGGGCTCTGTGGGCACCAGGCATGAATATGGTACACATACACACATGCAGGTACAGCACCCATACACATAAATTCAAAATAAATATTTCTTAAAACTCTGAGTCCAGTCCTGTTTGCAAAACCCCTCTGCAAGGCCAGGTCAAGACATACGTCTACCAGTGAGGAGTGTGGCTCGTAGCAGTCTTCCCCAAGGAATCAGGACATCCAAGAGCCAGTGCACAAGAGAGAGTCATTCACTGCATTGCCTGCATATAATAAACATTTTAACGTTGGAAACGTCCTTTGCAGTTTCCTTCACTCGGAGGACCAGGCTCTGTTCTGCTTGGGATAGGAGAAGCTGTCGTGAACGCAGCAATAGAAATACGTTCTAACAGTGGTTAAAAACCCTCTGGTCTCCGTATTGCCGACACTTGCCTCTTTTTCCACCCCATCCCTCCATTCAGTTTTCATCGGTGTCTTGTTTTTCAGACTTTTGTTTTGGGACATAGACTAAGGACTTATATTTTTTAGGCATAACTTAGATGCTAGTTTCCTCTAAAAACAAAAACCTTCTGCTGTGCGTTTTTAAAATTGAGACTCTCAGTGGACAGATGACAGCTGTATTTGCTAACTGCCTTCAAGGTTGAGGCTGCATTGTGCAAACCAACAATTCTGGGAGAGAGTCACGGCCAGCGTGGATTCTCTTTCCAATGTCCATTCACCAGAAGGACTGACTTACATTCTACCTCTGCCTTATACATCTCCAGTCGGGTCTGGAGACGTTCAAAGCCTTGTAGAACTGGCACTCTCGCCGTGGTCTGCCCAGCATCCC
Source organism: Uromys caudimaculatus (assembly GCA_028551405.1). Taxonomy (NCBI): domain Eukaryota; kingdom Metazoa; phylum Chordata; class Mammalia; order Rodentia; family Muridae; genus Uromys; species Uromys caudimaculatus. The sequence continues at coordinate 75,147,213 of CM052712.1, forward strand.
TGTCCCCTGCCTTCAGGCGTCCCCCAGCCTCACTCTGGGGAAGAATCTACTTCCTAACCTTGCAAACCTGTCGCCTTGAACTCGGAACTCTTGATGATGTCCCACAACTCTCCTCCTTCACGTCCATGTTTCTAGCCAGCTACTTTCTGCCTTGCTGACCTAGGAGCCCCCAGCCACCCGCTGGCATCAGGGAAGCCCAGATAATCCCTGAGGCTGTGAGGAGACCATGACCGCCCCAGCCTTCTATGTGCCCAGTGCATGTCATAAACCCCTGGAGCCTGGATGAACACTGCGCTCTCAGTGCTTGCCAGGGAGCACCCCTGCACTGGTGGTACCTTCTGATGCTGATACAGTGTCCCCCAGACCATCCCATGGCTCAGGTGATTAACCTCACCTTACCACTCTGTGCCCTGACAAAATCAAAAACATCAACACATTGAAACAAGTGCTGTAGAGATAGCCCAGTGAGTGAGGTTTCTACCTCTAACTCCAGCTGAAGAGGATCTGATGCCATTCACGTCCATGGGCACTTACACACATATCTGTACATACCACACACAGACTCACATACATGTACATACACGATTAAATGTAAAACAAAATAAAAAATGACCATTTTTTTGATGCATGAACAAAAGGGAACAGACACTAGCATTCATATAAAATTCATGACAAATCTTAACATTGTTCCGCCTTGGGATGGGTATGGCTTATGTGAACAGGGCTTTACTGCCACCTCCTGGAATATGCTTTGGCAGAACCCAGCTGTCCTGGACAGAGCCAGCTGCAGCCATTAACTCTCACTCAGTAACTTCGGCCTGATCCAGCAGCAGTGACATCATCCTTCAGTCCAGAAGTGCTCATCCTGTTTTCTGCCCAAGATCCAAGAAAGGGATTTGGCTGTATCCCCTTTCTTTCTTCTGACTAGACTGCATTTGTCAGTATTACTTTTTGAACCATAACATAATCTGATGTAGTCATATTATATATAGGTATTACCTGCTTTTGATGTTTCTTTTTATTTTTAGGGTTAGGAAAAATATCTACAGAGCAAAATCACCAATATTCAAGCCCAAATATGCTTTGATCTCTTCTTTTTCAAAATCTTTTATGTATTTAGCTCATAGAATTTAAATAGCCGCTGAACATACAGAAAATTTTGTTTGTTTGGTTGGTTGGTTGGTTGGTTTTCGAGACAGGGTTTCTCTGTGTAGCCCTGGCTGTCCTGGAACTCACTCTGTAGACCATGCTGGCCTCGAACTCAGAAATCCATCTGCCTCTGCCTCCCGAGTGCTGGGATTAAAGGCGTGCGCCACCACTGCCCAGCTGAAAAAATTTTTAAAGATGGAAAAATATTGCTAACATCAGCAATAGCCAAGAAAGGATAAATCGAAGAGATCAGTTTGACTGAAATAAAATTTGCTAGCATATAATAAATTATTATAAATTATAATATATAAATTATATAATTATAAATTATTATATAATAAAGAAAATCTATTAATCTTAGCTAGGGCTGGAGAGATGGTTCAGTGGTAAGGAGCACTGATGTTCTCCTAAATCTGGTTTGGTTACCAGCACCCGCGTCAGCTCACCACAGGCACCAGGCACACATATGGTGCACAGACATCCACACAGGCAGAACATCCATACACATAAAATTAGGATAATTTTAAAATAACAAAAATAATATGTAATGTAAGAAAAAAAAAGTATCTATTTACCCATTGAAGAGTCTTTTTGGAGGAAAATGTGGCAGAATCACTCAAAACTAAAATGAAGCATACCATTCATTCATTCATTCATTCATTCAACATGGTTTTACCACATCATCCAGGCTGGCCATGGACTCACAGAACTCTCCAGCAAACCTTTTGTAGATTTATATACTGACTTCTGGGGACCACCATGGCTGTTCCTCCACCATCTACCTGACCTTCACCACATTGTAAAGGCTATGCAGTTCTGTAGATAGGTTGCTACTAACACAACCCACTCAGCATAATCCCATTTCCTTTCATTTCTGATAATTAAGAAGATTTAGCAGAAAATCAATACAGTAGCCATGGCCTGAAGCTTTGCTTAATGACTAAGGGAACTTCTCATTTCTTCCTTCAGAAGTGGATAAGGAAGCAAGTAATACCGGGCGTCTGTGCACCAAAAGCTCACGTAAGCTAGCAAAACTTCATACTTTATGTGTATGGGTATTTTGCCAGAAGAGGGCATCAGATTCACTGACTAGGGTTACAGACAATGGTGAGCCGATATGTGGGTGCTGAGAACTTAACGCAGGTCCCCTGGGAAAGCAGCCAGATTTTGTAGCCATTGAGCCATCTCCTAGCCCCAGCTCTATTATCTAAATAAATGTTTCATAAATTATTTTCTGCTGTAAATAATCAAAAGCATAATTTATGTCACAAACACCAATTGGTTTTCTTATCAATAGTAAATTCTTTAAGCTGTCTAAACCTATTTACATAGAGAATATGAATGGCATTTCGGCCTTTAGTTGCTATTCCTATTGCTACTCTAGTAGAGAAACACGTTAATATGCTCTGGTTCCTAATCTTGAGGGACGAGGAGAAGTCACCACAAGCAGTGACACTGACCCAAGCAGTGACACTGACCGGAGGCCTCACCCTAGCCTAGAGACAGGGAAATGTGCTGGCTTGAGATACAGTGTTTTCATTCCCCTGATCCTGTCTTGCTAACTGACATAGCTTTCCCAGAATTTTACTGGAACCTTTCTCACTTCTACAAGAGATGATCTTGTGTGCCAAAGAAAATAATAAAAGAATTAGAGAAGGCTCCAAAATGGGGGGGGGGGGAGACAATTTTTCATGAAAATCAAAGTAAAATTCTATTTTTGTTCTAAAGAAAGTTTGCAGTGAGTAATGTATCAGGTGTCCAAAACTAATGTCATACGGAGAGGAGCTGAGGTAAGGCATTCCCCTGAGGAGCGCAGTAAGCAGCGGATACACTCAAGCTTAGTCACAGTCTCAAGTCACTTCATGTTCGAAGCTGGGGGGTGGGAGTCATACAGTTAAAAAGAAACATGGGAACATAACTTTTTATACAAGTAGAAGAGTTAAGGGTTTCTTTCTGAGGTAAACACACTCAATAAAAACAACAGAGGAGAATAGATAGTTCGACTCACTAGATAAGCCTAAACCCTGTAAAGGGGCTCCGGTGGCCTCTGCTTCCCTGCTCCCTGGCTGCATGAGGAAGCCTTAAAAAGAATTCAAGCACAGTGTCAGTCAAGTCTGACCAACAGCTTAATACAGATCCAGCCATACATGGTACTAAGATTAAAAACAAGCAGAACTGAGAGTCACATAAGAAAATGTTTCCATGTTTGCTCTTCAGTGGGAAGCCTGACATTCCAAACACACACACAAAACCCAGGCTCTAACCCAGGCCTGGGTCTCTCACACTCTTGCCAGACAGTTGTTATAAAACATTATTTTGTTACAATACTGTCTACATATGTCAACAACTGTACAAGAAAAATTAACTTGCTACCCCTATGTCCAGAATCTCTACAAAAAGAAAGAGGAAAAAAATTAACTATTTCAATTTTATTTATTAATACCATACACTGGTATGTATATTATTTATAATCTCTTAATATAAATTAAAACCATTTATCGTGCTTAGTTAGACAATATTTATTAATTTTAAAACACAGATGGGCACAGCAAACCCACCGTCTCCCAAAAGTACATAAACTGATTTCACATTAGCATGTTTACATAAATCACATTCTTGTAGGAAGAGACTAAACACCACACACTGAAAAGAGAGACTATGTTGGTTTAGTTCCTAGAGACTTCATTTGAACAGTGTTTACTTTGTTAGTTCCACACCAAGGTCTTCAGATATTGATAAGGACTTAAGAAATGATTTTTAATCTCTTCACAGTAAAGTTAATAAAGCGTCCTGATAGGCCAAAGATACCAAACTCAAGAATACGAATTATAAGGTAGGTAGCTGACGCAGCCCCTCCGCTGTCAGTCCGATATTCTAACACGGCCTTTACATGAGAACAGCCCTGAAATTAGCTGGGTGCCGCTCAGCTTCCGGCGCTGTCTCCTCCCCATGCTGCTAGCCGCTGGCAATGTTTTTCAAAATAACAATAAACAGTAGTATTTTAGTAGAAAGCCTATTGCTACTGATACAGTGAGTTTTATCATCATGTTAGTCTCACTAATCTAGGCAAACCCTTGGTCAGAGGCTTAAAATATAGCTTTTAAATAAAAATCAACATTTATTCAACTATTACGAACAGATTTTTTATGTTGGAACCCTTTGTTTAGCCTCATCCTGAATGACTACTCCAAGTGTCCAAGTTTAGGATTTCATTTTTAAGTCCCCCAGGGGAATGAAGAAATCTTGTTCAATTCTTAGACTAAGTTCTAGTCAACAGCTTTAAACAAACAAAACAAAACAAAACAAAACAAAACAAAACAAAACAAAACAAAACAAAAAAAGATTCCATTAGTTGTTAATGCAAAAACACTACACAAATCTGGGCCCCTTGAACAGCTATTTTCTCACATGATAAATGGGGAACATGGCTGGAAACCCAGACACTAAGACCCTGGCATCAAAGTGGTCAAATCCTTCCACCTAAACGGCTGTAAACCTATACATCAGAAAGCATATGTGGAGTACATGTAAATGACTTTCCACCTTGGTAAAAGGCTTTTGGGTAAAGCTAAGTATTGGAGGTAATAGGGCAATAGGAACTTCTGTGGGTTGTCCACTATCAACCTCAAACTATCAGAGACAAGAGTGGACTCCATCAAAGCCTCCAAAAGCCTCTTTGGTTGGGTGATTCAGTGGCAACTGGCCTAGCCAGGAGAACCACAGACTGCCAGGCAGCTCTGTGCCTTCTCTTATTTTTATATTTTACACCTTTTTTCTGAAGGAGAAAAAGTTCTTCACTCAAAGGCGTTCTCACAAAACTCTCCCCACAGCACTTCCATCCTGTTCTTTCACACAGAACATTAGCACCAGAATCTCTCAGTACAGAAGACTAGCCAACACCACAGTCATTAGAGGAGTAAAGACCAGTCAGTCAACAATGACAGAAAACAAAGACACGTGTCTAACCCACAGTCTTGCACCACTCTCGTGCCTATGAAGCAAGCTTTTAAAATGTGTTCTTATAGTTAAAGTAAAGGAAACTTTTCTCTTACAGATCCTAGCTTTTTTTCATTTTCTTCAACTGTAAACATTTATATAGATAATACACAAAGTTCAATGCATAAAATCATGACCTTTTATAATGATTCTCTCCTTTTTTTTACTGACTTTTAATCTCAGAAAACTTTAAATACACAATCTACTAATTTCAAATACGCATTCATGTAACAAGAACCATGTCACTATTGCTCCATGGATATATCTTGAAATAGCATCATGGGTTGGAAAGGTGAAGGGGCCCTTGTTCAATCTTCCTTTGAAGTCTTTGGAAGTCTGTCTTCCCTTCTTCTGCAAAGCCTTTCTTAGAAAGCATAGGTTTCCAGAAGGAAACAGTCAAACTTCAGATCTCCTCTGGGGCGTCAGTACTCTCGTGCAAGAGGATGTCGTCTTGAGTGCTGGCAGCATCTAAAAGCAGGGCACACATGGACACTTTACCAGCAGCTTTCTGGAAGCTGACGGTTACGTCACTTACTGTCTCATACTGAGTATGTTGGTAATACTTGCAGGTGCTGTGCCATCTAAGAAACTTCAATATTTTAAAGACAATCTTTAAGATAATTACCAATCTAAACAACCATGTGTAGCATACTGTCTCACTTTATGCCAAAACTGACTGAGCTAAGTTTTATAGAGCCTACAACTTGGAGAGCTCATGTGACTTTACTGTTCGTAGCTCACACGAGCTAGTTCAGGGACTGCGTCATAGAGACCGTTCCCGGGGCCTCAGCAGGGCTTGTGTACGTCTAGAGACGGTTCCTGGGGCCTTAGCAGGCCTTGTGTAAATGAAGGCTGGCAATTAAGCTTTGTTCACTTGAAAGTCAATTTAGTTTTGATGCCACAAGTATTCAAAATATTTTGTTGAAGTTAATAAATTAATTGCCATGACACATGGCACATGGAATTATATCACCATCACAGTCTACATACAATTAATGAGATACTGAATAAGAAATGTTAAGCTTAAGGTTCCAGCAGATTATTATTAAAATAAATCTGAGTGAGACTGGGGCACTAAAGCGAGTACTGTTTATATAGAGTAGATTTTGGTACTGGGCCAGAAACTGGCAGGCAATCGCTGAGTGGATCTTGCTTTGCAAGCCTACAGGGAAAAGACTGATCCGGGAGACAGACAGGCATTCTCCTGGAGGACATTATTCCTAATCTCCTAAGCAATACACCACTTCTTTGCCAGCAGCAGTTCTCATGGACTCTCTAGAGAATGTTTTCACTAAAGTTTCTTGTGAAGAGTTTGCACAACTTTAAGTGTGAGGAATCAGACCTACCCTGTTCAAGATAAAAATGAGTCTCAGTGTTGGTGTTCCATCCGAGGCAAATCCGCCTCAGAATCATCTGACAGGGGTGATCCTGCTCCCTATAAATTAACAAAGAAGCATTACAGGTGTCCAGTAATTGCAAAACTCCTACTCACAAGAATTCTGACTGTCTGCTTAGGATTAGCTATTTGTAGCTGAAGTTGCTTTCATGAAAAAGGATGGAGTAAGAGGCCTCTATTTGTATACTTTTACATCCTTGGCTGGTTGGTTGGTTGGCTGGCTGGCTGGCTGGCTGGCTGGTGGGTGGGACAGAGTTTACAGTAGCCAGGACTGGCCTCCGGCTTGCTATCTAGCTAAGAGTGCCCTTGAACTCTTGACCCTCCTGATTCCAATCCCAAAGTGCTGGAATGACAGGTGCACACCACCACACTTGGTCTATATGTGGTAAAAGAATCGCTAGAGAGGTGCGAGAGAGAGCTTAGTGGTTCGGAGTACTGCTGGATTCAATTCCCAGCATCCACATAGCGGCTGACAACACCTGTAACTCCAGTCCACTCTCATGGGCTCTGACCTCCTCTTCTGACTGGGCATGCATATGGTATGTGTGCTGCAGAATAGTCATATATATATATATATATATATACATATATATATATATATATATATATGAATGACACTTTAGAACGAAATATCATCACAGTACTAGAGAGAAGTTCAAGGACAGCCTAGGCTACCAAGTCTCCCCAAAACAAACAAAACAAAACCCACAAACAAAAAGGAGACACTCTGGTCTGCCATGGCCCCACTACAACCAATCCCTCCTACTCATCCCAAAACAAAACCAAAAATCTGTTGGAACCAAAGCCATTATAACTATTACACAAAGTCGAGGAAAACATACTTAAAATAAATGGCCAAAACAGGCACAGGAGCTTAAGAAAATAACTAAACATTTTTGAACTAAGCAAGGGAGCATGTGAAATGCTAAGCTGTGATGTATGGGCTGACAGCAGAGAGAAGCACTGGGAACTCAGATGGTGATGCTCTTACAGCCATGAAGCTTACACAGAATCTACCCAGAGAAAAGCTGGGCGCCACGGCAGTGCTTACTAAAACCTCAGCACTGGAGGTTGAGATACATGGATAGGTGCGATTTGTTAGCTGAGCAGCCGAGCCTAGTCAGTACATTCCAGGTGAGTGAGAGATCCTGTCTCAGAAAACAAAATGGACAGACCCTGAGATGATAATACAGACAGACAAATATATCAAGGGGGTGGTGAACTGAGGAAAATAGAAAAATGACTAATACTTCCAAGACGTCTGGGACACAACCAAGAGGCCAAACCTGAGAATTTACATTATAGAAGAAAGAACAGAGGTAAAACTGAATGAAATAGACAGATTATTTAGTCACGTTATCGTGGAGGCGTTATGGGAGAGTGGCTGCTGCACAAAAAAGAAAAAGAAAAAGGAAAGAAATTATCACAGAAAACTTCCCAAGTTTACAGAAAGAAGTAGGCTTCCAGACACAAGAGGCATATACAACTCCAAACAGACATACCCAGAGAAGATACTCTCCATGACATATTACAGTGAGGATGTCAAAATACAAGGTGAAGAAATAATTTGAAAAGCAGCACAAGAAACTGTCAACTCAGAGACAAAAGCAGAAATATCAGAATTATCCTAGACCTGTACCAGCAGTCATAACAGCCACTGGAATATGGAATAAAATATCTCCAGCTCTGAAAGTAAGCAATTGTGAGTTGAGAATGCTATGCCCTGCAAACTATCTTTCAACATGGATGGGAACATAAAGGTGTTTCAAAAGAAGAAACCCAGGCAGTCCATGAAAGTCACACCAACAATGCAGAGGGTTCTTGGTGGGACTTGAGAAGGAGAGAAACAAAACACAGCCTAGCTATAGATAAACTGGACGCAGGAAGGAAACGGCCGTGGGCAGCGCAGCAACCTAGCAAGTCCTCAGGACTAACATGGCGGCAGGAAAAGAAGTACCAATGGCCCAGCAAAACAGAGCATCACCTAGCACATCCACAGGCAATAGAAAACCCCTTCCCATAACATCTTAAGTGTAAATAGCCTCTGCTCACCACTAAAATCACACAAACTAAGGGACTAGCTGAAAAAAACAAGAGCTTTCTATGTGCTGTCTCCAAAAAACACACTTAACCAGCAAACATACCCAAAGACTTATTATCAAAGGATAGAAAACAACCAACCAAGCAAAAGTGAGATGAAAACAAAGCAGCATAGCTGTTCTTACACAAAGTGAATTTCGAACCTAAGCTAAGTGGAAAAGATAAAGGGATGCTACCTATTAATAAAAAGAACGATTCATCAAAACATCAAACAGTTGTAAATATTATGCTCCATATATCAGAGTTCTTAATCTCATAAAACAAACACTAAAAGACATAAGCCCTAATACATTGAGAGTGGAGTATTTTTTTTTTTTCTTTTTTTTAAATATTTATTTATTTATTGTATGTGAGTACACTGTAGCTATCTTCAGACACCCCAGAAGAGGGCATCAGATCCCACCACAGATGGCTGTGAGCCACCATGTGGTTGCTGGGATTTGAACTCAGGACCTCTGGAAGAGCAGTCAGTGCTCTTAACCGCTGAGCCATCTCTCCAGCCCGAGAGTGGAGTATTTCAATATTCCACTCTCAAATTTAAATAGTTCTTCCAAACTAAAAATAAGTAAAGATACTTTAGAGCTAAAATATACTGTGGATGAACTAGACTTAACAAAATAGAGAGAATATTCCACCCAACAGTACATGGAGAATTCTCCAAAACTGGTCACACCAAAGGACACAAGTCAAGTCTCAACAAATCAAACAACAAAAAGAGGTAATTACTTGTCTCCTATCACACCATAACACCATAGCTAGAAATCAATGGTAAGAGAAACTACAGAGACCACAAAAACGCTTGGCAATTAAACAACACACTTTTGAATGGGTAATATGTCATGTAATAAATCAGACAGAAGATTTTAAACTCTTAGGAGATAATTGATAATTAAATCACCCCCCCATTAGAACCTCTAACTGCCAAGGCAGTCTGCAGAGGAGAGTTTATCGTGAGAAGTGTTCATTATTTAAAAAAAAAAAAAAAAAACCCGAGAGAGACAGATAGCAAATAAATCAACTAGTGATGCACCCTGAGGCTCTCAGGAAACAGGCAGCTGATCCTCAACAGAGCACAGCTCAAGAACTAATAAAGATTAGGAAGAAATCAATGATGCGGATGTTAAAAGAATACACAAATCCAACCCAAAAGTTGGCTCTTTGAAGAAGTTAAGGACTTGGACAAATCTCTCTCTGACAGAGAGGTGGAGAGAAGATAAAAATTAGTAAAATTAGATACTAAAGGGTGCCATTACACTGACTCCAGTAAAGCTCAGAGCAACACTACAAATTACAATGCAAACCTCTACTCTGAAAAGCTGGATAACCTGGAAGAAATAGAAGAATTCCAAAAGCATACCAAAATCAAGCTCTGAAGATAGAACGTAAGCCAACCCATTACAGCAACGAGATTGAAGCTGTTACTGAAAGCATCTCCTTGAAGACAAGCCCAGGACCAGGTAGATTCACTGCTAAAGTCTATCAGGCCTTCAAGGAAGTCTCATATCAATTCTTAACTTGTTCCACAAAATAGAATATGAAGGAACACTGCCAACTAGGTAAAGACACCACACACACACACACACACACACACACACACACACACACACACACACACAGGGATGTGAGGAGGGACTACAGACCACCTGATTCTTTAATGAACATAGATGCAAATATTGTTTTGTTTTGGTTTTTTTTTTTTTTTTTGGTTTTTTGAGACAGGGTTTCTCTGTATAGCCCCGGCTGTCCTGGAACTCACTCTGTAGACCAGGCTGGCCTCCAACTCAGAAATCCACCTGCCTCTGCCTCCCAAGTGCTGGGATTAAAGGCGTGCGCCACCAATGCCCGGCGCAAATATTGTTAAGAAAATACTTGCAGGGCTGGAGAGATGGCTCAGCGGTTAAGAGCACTGACTGCTCTTCCAGAGGTCCTGAGTTCAAATCCCAGCAACCACATGGTGGCTCGCACTATCTGTAATGGGGATGCCCTCTTCTGGTGTGTCTGAAGACAGCGACAGTGCACTCATATAAATGAAATAAATAAATCTAATTTTAAAAAAAGAAAGAAAGAAAATACTTGCAAACTGAATTCAGAAGCAAATTTAGAAGATTATATCATATCACCAGGCATGGTGGTGTAGACCTTAAATTCAGCATTCAGAGGCAGAAGCTGGTAGAGTTCAAGGTTAGCCTGATCTACAATAACAAGGTCCAGAACAGAGGAGACCTTTTCTCACCAAAAACTACAACTAAAACAAAACAAACAAAACCAAAAAGGAGGGGAGGAAAAAGAAGATTAGATATTATGACTAAGTAGGCTCAATTCCAAAATCAAGGTTGATTCAACATACATAAACTCCAAAGACAAAAATCATATCATTATTTCAATCAAAGCTCAAAAGTTATTTGATAAAGCTCATCATGCCTTCATGATAAAAATTCCAGAGACTTTAGAAATAGATGGAACATACCTCAAAATAAATGCTTCATACAACAAACCTAGCTAACGCTCTTAGTCAGCATTCTACTGCTGTGAAGAGACACCATGACCATGGCAACTTCTATAAAGGAAAACGATTGAGGTGTGCTTACAGTTTTGGAGGCTCAGTCTATCATCATCACGAAGCATGGTGACACACAGGCAGGCACGGTGATAGAGAAAGTGAGAGTTCTATGTCTGGATCTGGGCAGCAGAAGACAGAGAGCCACTGGGCCTGGCTTGGGCTTTTGAAATCTCAAAGCCCACCCCCAGTGACACATTTTCTCAAACAAGGCCAAACCTACTCCAACACGGTCACAATTCCTAATATTGCATTCAAATATATGGGCCATTATTATTCAAACTACCACACCATTCTATCAAATGAAGAAAAACTCAGAGCATTTCCTCTAAAATCAAGATCAAGGATTTCCACTCTTCTCTCTCTTATGTGAATGTGCTCAAAATCTTAGCTATAGCAATAAGACAAGATAAAGACATAAAAGGAGGAAGTGAAACCATTCCTATTGGAAGATAACAAGATTCTTTACTTAAAAGACCTATTGAGCCTACTAGAAAATTCTCAGTCATAATAAACACTTGCCATAAAGTTGCAGCATACAAAATCAACACAAATAGAAGTAGCTCTCATTTATACTAACAGTTATGGTCCAAGAAAGAAATTAGGAAAAATATTCCATCTAAAATAACTCCTGCCAAAAGTAAGTCTTTAGGAATATACCTAAACAAAGAAGTAAAGGACCTCTATGATTGAAATTTTAAGATACTAAAAAATAATCACAGAAGATACTAGACAATGATAAATATTTCATATTCCTGGATAGGTAGAATTAATACTGTGAAAATGTCTATACTACCAAAATTAAAATACAGAATTAAAGTAATGCCTATCAAAATTCCCACACCATATTTCATAGTCTTAGAGAGAACAATACAGGAATGTCTATGAAACCACAGAAGAGCATGCATAGCCTAAGTGCTAAGGGGACAAGCAATACTGGAGGTGTCAGCACCGTAATGCACGCTCTACTGCAGCGATAAAGTCAGCGGGCACTGGGAAAGAACAGACACGTAGGCCAGTGGAATCATATGAGGGGACCCAAAGTAAAATGGCAGAGCTATGCCCACTTAATTTTTGACAAAGAAATCAAAAACTCCTTTGGGAAAAAGCCTGTTCAACAAATGGCTCTGGCAAACTGGGTTCCTAAGTGTAGAAGAGTTAAAGTGGCTTTGTATCTTTCACATGGCACCAAACTTAATTCAAAATGAACCAAAGACTTTAGTTTAAAGCCTAAAACGTAGAACAAAGCATAAGGGACACCCTTCAATATATGTGGGTAGGCCAGGCCATTTCAACTAGAACACCCACAGCACAGGAACTAACCCCAGGAGCAAGAGCCTGGAGTGCGGAAAGTACGTTTCTAAACAGCAAAGGGAACAGTCAGCAGAGCTAACAGACAGGCTACAGAATAGGAGAGAAGGGTCCACACTTCTGACAAAAGGCTAGGATCTAGAATTCACAAAGAATTACAAAAATTAAATGCCAAGGAAATAAAACTGCCAATCAACTTGCACATACGGACAAATGAAATGGGTTCTACAGCTTCTGAAAAAACAAACAAACAAATGGCCAATAACTATTTTTCAAATTGTTTGATATCCCTAGCCATCAGAAAAATAGAAATTAAAACCGCTTTGAGATACCACCTCGTGCTGGTCAGGATGCCCGTCACTGACAAATCTGACAGCAAGCGTTGGAGAAGATGTTGGGAGAAAGGAAGCCTTATTTACTAAAAACTAACACAGCCATTGCAAAAATGAGTTTGGTGATTTTTTTCAAGCAATTAAAAATTGAACCATGTGACCCTGAATCTTCTCCTGAATATGCACACCCTACTATAGAGATCTTGCATGCCCTGTTTACTGCTGCTTCCATTTACTAAAGGAAAACACTAGAATCAGTGTAGCTATTCGGGTATGTATGTATGCATTATGTATGTATGTATGATTGTGTGTGTGTGTGTGTGTGTGTGTGTGTGTGTGTGTGTGTGTGTGTGAAATGTTACCCAGCTCTAAAGAAAAATCAAGATGTTTAATTTGCAAGAGAATGGATGGACCTGGAATGTGTAATATTAAATGAAATCACACAATCTTAGAAAAATAAAACATGTTCTTTCTCATATGCAGAATCTATCCAAAAGTACATGTGTATATGTAAACACATGTAGATGCCAGTATATATAACATGAAGGAAAGAGAGGAAGAACGGCTGAGCACAGGGGCGAGGAGGCCCGAGTGCAGGAGATGGGCAGGAGCTGAGACAGAGGATGCATAGCTGATTGTTCTTCTAGTTATAACTTTGATTGTAACTCATGATTTTTTTGTTGAGGTGGTAGATAGGGGCATGAAATATATTCAATACTTAAAGAATAAAATTTAATGTGAAGCTCCACAGCTTCCAGTCTAAATGCTAATTTTAACTGTTTAGAAGTTCACTGAGTTATATAGACTTTTGATATGGTTAATTTTGGTATATGACGTTTTTATTTATTTGCAAGTTTTTTATAATAAAGTTTATAAAAATTTTAAAGATAAAGGCCCCATATCCAAAGCTAAAACTAAAGAATGGATTATTTCAGGTGAGAAGTTTTGTGATAAATGTGTGTAGTAAAGTTCTATGCGTAATGAACTTAAAAACAAAATCGATCCCATATGAGACCTACCAAAATTCCTAAGAGCATATTCCCCTTGAAGTACATCAAATCTGAGGGAGACCTGAGCTGCACCTGTGAAGAGCATCTCTGCACCTAAGCTGCACCTGTGAAGAGCATCTCTGCACCTAAGCTGCACCTGTGAAGAGCATCTCTGCACCTGAGATGCACCTGAGAAGAGCATCTCTGCACCTGAGCTGCACCTGTGAAGAGCATCTCTGCACCTGAGCTGCACCTGAGAAGAGCATCTCTGTACCTGAGCTGCACCTGAGAAGAGCATCTCTGCACCTGAGCTGCACCTGTGAAGAGCATCTCTGCACCTGAGCTGCACCTGAGAAGAGGATCCCTGCACCTGAGTTGCACCTGTGAAGAGCATCCCTACACCTGAGCTGCACCTGAGAAGAGCATCCCTGCACCTGAGCTGCACCTGTGAAGAGCATCCCTGCACCTGAGCTGCACCTGTGAAGAGCATCCCTGCACCTGAGCTGCACCTGTGAAGAGCATCCCTGCACCTGAG
>CM052712.1:75161677-75276780 GCA_028551405.1 Uromys caudimaculatus
AATGGCAGCCAGAGAGGGGATTCGAGATTCTGAAAGACATTTGTTCTCTTTCTTTATTAGCCTAGAATTTCGAGCTAAATAAAAAGAATCAAAAACATAATGAAAAAATTAGGAACCGTTAGTTTTCCACATTTGTAAGTACTTATTATACATGAGCGAATTGTCAGTTTACTTAACTTACAATTTAGCAATATAAACAAAGGCTGAAAGAGTAGAAGCGCACAAACGTACCTATGCCTTCTAAAGCTCTCAGCTCAGGAAGATGGTTATAGTTTAGTTCAGGCAATCGCACGTCTGCTTTGGAATATTCCTTCCTTTTCTTGTTTGCCTGAAGGAGGTACTTTTCACCTGAGACCTGATTACCAGAATGATTGATACACATACATTAGCTTTAGGGTGAGCCAGGCTTCCATCCTCCTGTAACTACTATGCTCACGTCATTTCAAGGGCTGCAATAATAAAACTTGACGGACATTACTGACACAGAAAACGGTTTCACCCTGTTAATTTATCAAGCTTGCTAACAAGTAGAAAATCTAATTGTCCTCTAGTCTCTATTCTCCCCTTAGCCAATCTCCAGTGGAAGACACAACAAGCAATAGGCAGCTGGAGATGACATGACACCTTGGCTCGCTATGCCAGGGGGGGTTTTCAGCAAACAGCTGATGTTCTTTACTGTAGTTGTGACCAGTTGGTCTTCAGACACATCATCCCACCAGCAGGTCTGCCGACCCTTTGCAGGGTACCAGCTTTCGATGCTTAGACTTCCAGACCCGCTCAAGCTGCTTTACCAGCCTAAAGAAACATCACTGTAAGTGGTGGGATGCTCAGCAGGAAGAACAACAGCACAGACCACTGAGCGGGAAGCTACTTTTCGTTGCTAGAAGACAGACTTACGTCACTTACAGAGGAGCAGTTATATACAGTGGAAGGAACGAGGTAAGGAGAGGGCATGGGCAGCGATAGAGGATGAGATGCCATATTAAAGTGAGTTCAGTATGAAAGAAGACCTCAAGGTTTCTTATGGACTAAAGAGGCCCCAACACATCTGCTGAACTGTCTGGGGAAGAGTGTGTTAAAGCAGGGGAGGCAGTAAGGGCAAACGCCCACAGGCCGGGAGGGGTATGACGGATCATCACATAAAAGTAAAGAGGAACCCACAGTTGGAAAGGATGGAGGACAACAGAGACGGAATGCAGGGTTGGGGACTTAACTCGTGCAGGGATTTGATACCTATCAGGATTCTGGCCCTTACACAGAGAACAGAGGCCACGTGAGAGTTTTCATCGGGATAAGAGGTAACTATGTGGTCTGCTCTTGGACCAGCCTGCTGTAGGCACTGCTGAGAGCAATGTCCGTCCCCACGCTAGCTGTGAACCACACACATGCCTCTCATATGAAGTAGGCCATTGTATCTTTACCTTGCTGATCTACTAGAGCATGAACTCCACAAAGATTGAATTGATTCAATTTGTGTTTTATATACAACAGAATGATCATAAATGTTTAAGTGATTATACAAAATACTTTCACTAAAAATCTAGTAAGATAGTAAGACAAGGTATCTTCTCATTTACTCTTTAACAAGAATTGAACTGCAAGTATTAGGTTAAGAAAATTTATTATGCTGCCAAAACAAATGAGATGGCTTTGTGAGAGAATCTTTCGACCAGACTTACAAAATTTATTTAGACATTGGGAATTTCAAATTATGACTCTGACAAGTGAGGACGGCAGTGCGTAACTCAGGTTTTACTCTACGTCTCCACGTAAAACTTAATTCACTCCCATGCTTACGAGCAGCGCAGGTCTAGAGGCAACGAGTGCTTGCTCTTTGGCAGCAGAGAACAGTTACTTACGGATGTGCTCACATTCATATTATAAATCCCGGATGGAGAAGGCTGATTTGGTTTAACAAATGGATTACAGTATTTCTTAGTTTTGTCATCCACTCTGTAACAAAAATTTTAACTTAGAATCATTAATAATTATTTTCAAGCACAAAATCAATGACATCATGCTAAATGATATGCAGTTTAATCAGAACTGAACGTGTATTCTCAAGTACACAATGCACAGAAATCTGGTGCAACATTCGACCGTTCATCACACCCCTTGGGCTTCCTGGAGCTGCTCCTTTCAGGAAAATGCCAAAGGAGCGTCTGTGCGCCACTAAATGCTCAGCACCGTCCCGGGCAGCAGCGGGTGCTCACAACAGATTATTCCTTTTATTAATGACAACCTTTCATGCTATTAAACTAAACTGCTATAGCTTCTCTTCATTGTAAACTACAGTAAAAATACTTTCTTAGAGTTCAGATGAATTCTTTCTTTTTTTTTTTTTCTTTTCCTTTTTTGGAAAATTCTAACAAATTCTCATCACAAAGGTCAAAAATATTTAAAGAGCTATTTTATAAGTAGAAATTGCATCCAGAATTTTGACAGTAAAACAATGTGAACAAATTGACAAGCATTTTTTGACGCATTTCCAATTCATACCTGTAATTCTGAACTCCGGGAATAGTCCCCATGCCAGCATTGATGCCAGGAGCAGCTGCAGAAAGGTTGTGTGTGAGGGGGGGGATCGCTGTGCCTGGATTCCTTGGAGGATCAATGTTGACATTGCTGCAATCTCTGAGGCTTGTGGAAGGCAAGCCTTTGTGGTTTGTCCCGTTGTCATGGAGGCAGTTGGCATTTGAAGCTCTACTTCCTTTTTCAGTTTTCTCGACATCAGCTTTTGACCCCTTTACTTTAACCACTTTAGACTCCTTGACTTTGGGATCAGCGTTGGTGTCCTGACCATAATAAAGGTGTTAACAAGTTAATGGTCTGACAGTAAACTCCACATCCCTTTCCACCTGTGGAGTTAAAATTAAATCCAGACCCTTATTCAAAGAGTCACCGTGAAAATATAAGAAGACTGTATGAGATGACTGCCAACTTGACAAATGATAGGCAGACAGAAGACAGACAGACAGAAGATATGTCTGTATCTGTGGGTATACATTTCAGTTGGGAAGTAAAATAGAAGAGGAATACAGAGACTGCTGCTTTTGTTCTTACAGATTCAAAGTCAGCAAACATAAAGTTGAAAACTCTTCCTTTGGTTCACTTGATAGTAGCGGAAACCTTATCAAGAACAGATCCTGAGTAACTTATCAGGAAAAGTAAACTTTTAACTAAATATCAGAATCACAAGTTTAAAATGTTACTAAAATTCCAAAAGTACTATCTTTATTTTCTATTTTAAGGAAGAAAAGCAGACTAAGCTGCATGCATTTGCTCCCCAGTGTATGTGTGTGTGAGTGAGTGTGTGTGCATGTGATGTGTGTATATGCACCTGTGTGTGCATGTGAGTGTGTGTGTATGCGTGTATGTTTATGTGTGTGCATGGACAGAGATGCCCAGTATTCTTGGATGAGTGTGTGGAACTGAAATTCCTGTTGAAGCTGCATCTGTACCACAGATGTTGTAGACTGACTGGGTGAGACCTGTGACTAAAGAGAGATGGATGTAGGTCTACAGCCAAAACTATCTTGGATTATCTGACTCCCTTTCATAGCCACTTATACTCTGTAGCTGACCCAGCTTCCTCAAGGCTACTTGGTAAACTGAGATTGTACTGCTAAGCATAGCAGACCTCTAGCTAAACCCCAAAGCTAAAGGCTGTAAGATAACATCTGTAACACAAAGAAGATGTCCCACTTTGCCCAGCTACCTAACACCTACCAATGTGTTTAGTGGATGCTCTGACTTATGACCTTCTCCATTCTGTGGCTATAAAGATCTTACAGCAAAATATGTCACGCAGGGTAACTCAATCCATTTTCCTGGGGCATGGTTACTCATCCTTGGCCCAGAACACAGCATTTCCTTATATCCTTCAAGTCATTATTTTACGTAAGGTGATTTTCTAAGCAACACTATTGCACCTTCTAGTACATGTTGAGCATTTAAAATATAATATATTATGGGTTTTTTAAGTTAGTATCTATAGGAAAGACACTATTTTTTTGTTTATTTAGGTATTTTTTGCAACCAAGTTGAAAGTTAACAATTTACTCAGTATTTTAAAGCTTTAAAATCTTCATTATTGGGCCGGAGAGACTGCTCAGTGGTCAAGAGCTCTTGTTGCTCTGTAGAGGACCAGGGTTTGATTCCCAGCAACCACATGGTGGCTCATAAACCGTATGAAATTCCAGTTCTACAGGATCCAATGCCCTCTTCTGACCTTCACAGGTCCCAAGCCTGTATGTGGCTCACATATACACAGGTTAAATACTCATATATAAAATAAAATGAATAAATCTAATTTTAAAAAATTTGAATCTTCATTATTTTCCTCCACAGATTTAAACCTTAAAGCATGAACATTTACCTGTACCACAAGTGTTTTTCTTTCTTCACCTAAGGCATCGTCTTTTTCTTTCTTTCTGTTTTGAGTCTTTTTAGGTAGAGAATTATTCCTGGTATCTTTCTCTATTTTTAACTGCAATTCTTGAGAAAACCTATATAAAAGTATATTTCTCAATTAAAATAAAATTAATGAGAAAGATAAACCTAGGGAAAAAACTCAAGATAATTATTTAAAATTCAGTGTTAAACTAATCCATTTTATTTAAAACAAGAAAAATCCCATCCTAGATGAATAGTTCCTAAAAGCTAGCCTGCAGGCCTTCAGGGTGTGGGAGAGCCTCTCCGGAGTCTCAGCATGACAATGTCTGCACCAGCCTGTGAACACGGGTCCTGGTAAACAATGGAGGACGAGGCTGGTGACAGGCATCTCACCAAGCACTGACCCAAACCACGCTAGCAGTCCTGCGCTCCTCACAGCACACCTTCACTTAAGGACACTCAGAGTGAAGCAGTGAAAAGGGTCAATTTTATGAAAGCTATGAACTCTTGAACACCATCTCTCTTCAGCTTACATGACAAGAAAACAAGAACCACAGGCTGCACTGGCTGTAAGGAAAACACTCAGATGGTGGCCCAAACACAAGTCAAGCCACGCACATTTTACACTTGAAAGACTAACAGAAAAAGCATGTTTATTCACATGGAAATGTGACAGACATTCTGCTTTGAAAATGAGCAAGGTGAGCTACTCACTGCAAGGAATCAACTGAAAATATTTCTATGAACAATAAAATTCAAAATTCCATGTAAAAAAATTACAATTACAATTCAGTTATTTTAGAGGTCTTGCAATAGTTCAAAAGTTTTTTGATAAGATAGAGTATAATTTTTTTTATATTATATAACGAAATATACCTACATTTTTAAGGTCCATATAATTCAATATTATCAATATTCTTCAAATGGTGAAAGTATATCATAAAAGCATGCACAGATAAAACATCAGGTCAGAAGATCAGACATAAATAGATTTTAATGCAACAGAGAAAGCAAAGTTCATTGGCAAGGTTTGGATTTCACACTGCAGCCATCCTTTTAGAGACTACTAGAAGGGACTGGAGAGAGGCCGTCAGCAGTTAAGAGTACTTGCTACTTTCCAGAGGGCCCACACCAGGTTCCTGCAGGCAGGAGCAACTGTCTAAACCTTCAGCTCCACAGCATGCAACACAATCTTCCAGCCTCTGTGAGCACACACATATATGACACATACACACACACATATAATAGACACACACAGCTATAGACACACACGTGATAGACACATACACTCAATATAAATAAAAATAAAATAAACTTTAAATAAAGGAACTACTATAGCTAAGCATGGTGTCATACACCTGTAAATCCCAGCACTCAACAGGCCAAGGCAGGAGAGGCTGAGGCATAGGCTACCTAGTGAGTTTCAGATCAGCCAAAGTACAATGCAAGACCCTGCCTTGAACAATAAAAAACGAAGAGAAAAAAGATGGAAGAAATTACAACTGCCAAGTTCTAGCATACTATCTAAGTTTGACAAAGAATCAAAGAATACTAAATTACCTCAAAAGACTATTAAACACACCACACACACATACACACACACACACTTGTTTCTTCAAACAAAAATAACATACAAAGTTCACAAATTAATATAAAAGCAAACATAAGGATCCAGATGTCTTATATTAAGCTAGATTTTTAAAGAGATTTGCAAAATGGCAAAGCTTTAAGACAGGAGAGATAGCCCAGCATTGAAGAGTGCATGCTGCTCCTGCAGAAGTTCTGAGTTCGCTTCCCAGCACCAATGTCGGGAGGCTCACCATTGCCTCTAACCCCATCTCTGTATCATCTCTGACCTCTGATCTCATGCCCTCTTCTGACCCCAAGAGTGCCTTCATTTGTGTGCACATACACAAACTCAGACCCGCATGGATACACACAATCAGGTATCTACAGTTATCACACAGACAGGTATGTAGCCACAGCCACTTGTCTCACTGTCTTGCTCGGCCAGCAGTGCTAACGCTGACACGTGGAGAAGCACCCACAGCCACTGAGGCAGCACTGGCACCCACAAGACTGACGTATCAAGGACTAAGCCATCAGCAGCATCAGCAGGACCACTAGGCCTGGTGTAGCATGAGTCTGGCAGCAACAGGAAATGGTAACTGCACAGATGCAGCAACACCACAGAGATTAGTGACCTGAGCGAACAGTCGGTGTCACACATGAAGACAGAAAAGAGTCTGTTTCATGAAATCCAGCAGTTCTAGTTTAGCAAACATAGGAACCACCTGGGGATTGAGTTATTGCCAAGGGCGAAGGAGTAGGGTGCAGAAGGCCAGCATCCTGCAAAGGCAATGATAGAAAGACTGGCTGTGGAGCCTTCCCTCTGACCCTGGCCCCTACAGCCTACAGAGCACAGGCCAGCACTGTACCTCTCAGCAAATCCATCCATTTGAAAGAAATCATGGTGTAGAAGGTCAGCACAGAAGGGCCTTTTGTCTGGGTCAATGTGCAAGCATTTCTGAAAAATCAAGAACACATACAAGTCTTCTTCAAGAACATCTGTCTAGAGTTAGGTTTCTTCTTTACAGCCAGTGAACAGAATAAGGCACAAATCACAATAGTGGTCACCAGTGGTTTTTATATCACAAAAACAGACCCAGCAGGCATTCAGTACCTATTGATGCAAATAAATGCACAAATTACTAAGAAGCAGTCTTTCCAAGAAAAAAAAAATTGATCCTGGCCTCTAACTCTATTATCTGTCTATAGAAAATACAGGCAGCAGAGACATTAGACTTCACTAGTGGGGGTTATACAACACAACCTGGTTCCTTCACACAGTGCAAGGTTTAAACAGAAGAGATTAGTAAGTATAAGAGCAACTGCCAGCTGTGGTAGTGCATGCGTGTCTTCCCAACGCTTAGGAGACTGAGGAATGGGTTACAGGTTCAAGGCCAACCTGGGCAACATAGTGTCTGAAGACAGCAGAAGTATATTCACATTAAATAAATAAAGATTACATCTACTGCCATGTGTCTGTGTGTAGGTGGGTGTGTGTTTTGTGTGCATGCACACGAGGTACGGTGCACTTGTGGAGGTCAGAGGACACCTGCAGGAGTTGGCCTTCTCCTTTCTCCGTGTAACTCCCAGGGACTGAACTCAGATCAGCAGGTGTCAGAGCTTAATCTGCTTAGTCATCTATAGATTTTCTCTATATCTGTGGTGGTTTGAATACACTTAGCCCATGGGGAGTGGCACTATTAGGAGGTGTGGCCTTGTTAGAGGAAGTATGTCAGTGTAGAGGTGAGCTGTGAGGTTTCCAAGTGCTCAAGCCTTTATCCTGGCTGCCTGCAGAAGACAGTCTACTCTTGGCTGCCTTTGGATCAAGATGGAGAATTCTCTGCTTCTCTAGTACCATGTCTGCCTGCATGCTGCCACGGTCCCACTTTGATGATAATTGACTGAACCTCTGAACCTGTAAGCCAGCCCAATTAAATGCCCTTTGTAAGAATTGCCTTGGAGCCAGGCAGTGGTGGTGCACACCTTTAATCCCAGCACTTGGGAGGCAGAGGCAGGTGGATTTCTGAGTTCGAGGCCAGCCTGGTCTACAGAGTGAGTTCCAGGACAGCCAGGGCTACACAGAGAAACCCTGTCTCGGAAAAAAAAAAAAAAAAAAAAAAACAAGAGTTGCCTTGGTCATGGCGTCTCTTCACAGCAATGAAACCCTAACTAAGACAATATCCTAATTTAAATTATCAAAGAAATTATAGCAGGACATGGTGGTGCATGCCTTTAATTCAGCACTCACTGTTAATCCCGGCACTTGGAAAAAAAATTTTTTTTAGATTCACTTGTTTATGCATGTGAGTACACTGTAGCTCTCTTCAGACACACCAGAGGAGGGTATTGGATCCTGTTACAGATGGTTATGAGTCACCATGTGGTTGCTAGGAATTGAACTTAGAACCTCTGGGAGAGCACTCAGTGCTCTAAACCACTGAATCATCTCTCCAGCTTCTAATCCCAGCACTTGGGAGAGCAGCAGGTATCAGTGAGACTGAGGCCAGCCTGGTTTATACAGTGAGTTAGGCTAGCCAAAGCTACATAGTAAGCCTTTTTTTTAGGGGGGGGGGTTCAAGACAGGGCTTCTCTGTATAGCCCTGGCTGTCCTGAAACTCACACTGTACACCAGGCTGGCCTCCAACTCAGACATCCAACTGCCTCTGCCTCCTAAGTGCTGGGATTAAGAGTGTGCTTCCACCTCCCAGATGACACCTTGTATTGTAAAAAAGAAAGAAAAAAAGAAAGAAAAGAAAGGGAGGGGGAGGGAGAAAGGGAGGGAGGCTGAAGAGATGGCTTAGTAGTTAAGAGAACTGAGTATCCTTCCAAAGGATAAAGGTTCTATTCCCAACACCCACATGGAAGTAATAACCACCTGTAACTCTGGTACCAGGAAAACCAATGTCCTCTTCTGCCTTCCATCGGTACTGCAAACACATGGTGCACAGATATACATGCCAGAAAAACACCCATAAACATAAAAATCTAAAAAAATGTTTAAATTAAAAAATGCTGGGCATGGTGCCCTACTGCTTTAACTCAGCACTCCAGAGGCAGAAGCAGGCGGGCCTCTGTGATTTGGAGGCCAGCTTGGTCTACATAGAGTTCTAAGGCAGCCAGGGCTATACAGAGAAACCCTATCTTAGAAAAAAAAAAAAAAACTAAACTAAAATTAAATGTTTTTAAGAGTTTATGATTCTAAAGGAATGTATAGTAAACAACAGTTTAAACTTTCTTCCTTTTAAATTTCTTTTAAAAAACATAAAGATCTTCTCAAAAAAAAAAAACATTCAATCTATTAGAGGATTAAATAGAAAGGAAGAAATGCATTATCCTATAAAGTTACTATAATTCATTGTTATCTCCAAATGTGCATGAAGTGTGAGGAAGCCCAACACTGATGTAGAGGTTTTGTTGTTTTTGTTTTTTTTTTAAATCACTCTGCACCTTGCATCTTTGAGGCAAGTCTCTAACTGAATCTGGAACTCACCAACTGGGCTAGGCTGTAGGGACCTCCCTGTGTCTCCCCAGCCCTCAACTCCCTGACCCCTGCATTGCTAGGGTAGTTACAGACATGCCCAGTGTCTTAGTTACATTTCCTGTTTCTATGATTTAAAAAAAAAAAAAAAAGCATTTAAGGGAAAGGGGGCTTATTTTAGCTCATAATTCGAGGCCCAGTCCATCATGATGGAGAAGTCAAGACAACAGGAGCTTGAAGCAGCCAATCACACATCCACAGTTGGAAGAAGTAACAAATGCATGCATGCTAGTGTTGAGCTTGCTTTTTCCATTCTTATAGTCCAGGATCCCTTTCTAGAGAATGGTGGCACCCACAGTGAGCGGGTCTTTTTTACCTCAGCTAATGTAGTCACCCTAGACATGCTAAGAGACCCTTCGCCCAAATGATTTCAGATGCTTTCAAGATTGACAACACTAACCGTCACACCTGGCTTTTATGCTAGGTATGGCATACACTTTGCTGACAGCCATCCTTGTAACCCTATCTAAACTTTACTTAGTGAATTAAAGACAGCAAAATCATCAAGTAAATGGTTGCATGAGCCTGGCATTTTAAGGATACTATTTTGCAGTACCCTCAACAATTAGTAACAATAGCTTTCTGAACTAATAATCTTAAAGGGTCACCTCTCAGAGACGAGGTAATACAATTAGTAACAATAACTTTCTGAACTAACAACCTTAAAGGGTCACCTCTTAGAGACAAGGCAATGCAAGGAAATCCCTAATCATTTCCTGAACTAGATACAAACAAAAGCAACAGTCATTTGTAAATTAGCTTCAACAAATCCAATGTCTCAGCAAAAATGTCTTGATAATAGCATTGATGATAAGCCTATGAACTTATGCCCTACAGAATAATTTTCCTAATTATTTACATTTATCTCTTTTATTTTAGTTTTTTCCATTTAAAACACAGTTTTTATGTTTTTAAATGAGAATGTTTTCAAACTTAGAACACGTTAGAAATTTTCTCTGAAATTTTAAGACAGATAAGAATTTCAGGCTCAGGCTGGAGAGATGGCTCAGTGGTTAAGAGCACTCACTGACTGCTCTTCCAGAGGTCCAGAGTTCAATTCCCAGTAACCACATGGTGGCTCACAACCATCTGTCATGGGATCCGATGCCCTCTTCTGGTGTGTCTGAAGACAGCAACAGTACTCATATACATAAAATAAATAATTCTAAAAAAAAAAAAAAAAGAATTTCAGGCTCTGTACGACCTTAACCCTACACAAAGAACTATAAGCAACTAAGGAACACTGAGAGCCAGACAAACAGTTTTCCCCAAGGAAAAGCACACCAACTGGTTCTTCAACACCAAATGGGCAGCCCTAAAACCACATGAGTGACGTTATAAGACTAAGCAGAGTATATTTAGAAATTATATATATATATATATAATTATATATATAATATATATACACATCCAATAGCAATTAATAAAAACAGATGCCAAGAATTTGAAAGAAAGCAAGGAAGATTTGGAGAGAGGAAAGGGAAGGAGAAATGGTGCAATTATATTATAATCTCAAAAGGGAAAGAAAAAGACTTCAGGCTTTTATTTCTTAAGAACCTCTGGCAGCCGGGCAGTGGTGGTGCACGCCTTTAATCCCAGGACTTGGGAGGCAGAGGCAGGTGGATTTCTGAGTTCAAGGCCAGCCTGGTGTACAGAGTGAGTTCCAGGACAGTCAGGGCTACACAGAGAAACCCTGTCTCAAAAAAAAAAAAAAAAAAAAAAAAAAAGAACCTCTGGCAATATAACAAATTATTTAAATCTTTCCTTTATGTATAAAATTTTAAAACACCTGAGGAAATTGTTGACCTAAAAGATCAAGTCAGAAAAAGGGAAGGAAGTGAGAGATGCAGAGACAGAGAGAAGCAGTAAGAGACATACATGGACCAAGTCTCTATACTTTACAAATTTCCCATCACAAAGAAGGAACAGGTAAGTTACCTTTGCTAAACTGATCACAACTTCAGGGAGCTTGGGATAGCGGCTCTCAAGAGGCTCTGCTTCTGTATCTTTGATCTCAGGCAACCTTACTCCAGCAAACACAGGATTTTTATAAAATAGCTCCTGGTGTCTTGGAATTAAATTACCTAGGAGGAAAAACTCATACATGTTTATCAGTACAATTGACAGAAGAGGTGGAGAGACAGGTGGTACAAAGCAAAGGGTGAAAACAGCCAGCAGAGTGTAAGCATCTCTCAGCAAGCTCAACCGAAGACAAACCTGCTAACACAACGACACCTGAAAGTCTTTATAGTGCTCTTGACACAAAACAGAACAACAAATAAACACTGATTTTGAAACATATTCATCTAAAAAATTAAATATAACTATAAGCAGAACTAATTGTGAAGACATGACAGGTAAAAGATATCTTGTGCCACTCTAGATGAAGTATTACAACT
This sequence comes from Uromys caudimaculatus, assembly GCA_028551405.1. NCBI lineage: Eukaryota > Metazoa > Chordata > Mammalia > Rodentia > Muridae > Uromys > Uromys caudimaculatus. The sequence goes on from CM052712.1 coordinate 75,173,579, forward strand.
TCCAACAGTAAAATGTACCACCTTGCCCTAAGACAAAGAAGACAGAGTTATATGGACAGAATCTATTTTAGGTAAATCACTTCCTCTAAGAATTTAATTTTTGTTCAACATATTATGTACCTATATCTAAGTTTAGATTTGAGCACTTTAATCTCAATTCTAATACCTATTATATCATGAGCTGTATAGATGAAAAAGTTAAATTTTATAGGCCTTTTATTATATTAAAACTATAAATACTATGTAAGTATAACATATGAAATAGTGAAAAGATTAATATATGCATTCAGTCCAGATGAAACCTGTCTGTCCTTTCTCCCTGTGATGCAACAGTCATATAAAAATTCTACTGTAAGAGATCATATAATACTTCATAAATTCTTAATCTCAAAACTTTAATTATTCCAAGTGTCTTCCAATATTTCCATTTTAAAATCTACCTTAGAATATGAATTATATATTCTAACAAATGTAAGCCTCAGAATCTAGCTTTAGAATTTCATCCAAAGCACTAAGAACAAAAAGCAAAATCTGGGAAGCAAGGAAGGTACATGATGACATCTGTGGTCACAGGCGTGTGATGACATCATCTGTGGTCTCAGCCTTTGGGAGGCTGATGCAGTAAAGACTTAGAGGCTTGGGCAGAAGGATGGAGAATGTGAGGACACCCTGTGCTTCACAAACCTAAAAGCCAAATGCAAAGCAGCATTAAGCTACCCTGTAAGCCTGTGTGTGCTTCTCTCACCTCACCCTGGAGGTGAGGATGAGCATGGAGAGGCTATGCTCTGATCCAGGAGTAAAAGTGATGGGAACATCTTTGCAGCTGAGGGGCTGGAGCTGAGAATGTTCAGAGCCAGGCTCGGGGTTACTCGGATTTTCTGAGTTATTTTGAGTTCTCACTACAGTGCCTTGTTATAATTTTTGCAACATTTTAAATCAGTAGTGACTCTGAGCAACTTCAAGGCAGTTGACTGCATGCTAATATAATCTATTAATATAGTTTTTAAATTTTCCTGCCTATTAGATTTATAATCCTATTTATCTTCACCTCCTTCTCTCTTACACTGATCAGCCTTGCTAGAGGGTCAGTGTGTGTGTATGTATGTTTGTGTACATATGTATGTGTATGTGTGTAGTGTGTGCATGTGTACATGCATGTGTATATGTGTAGTGTGTGCATATGTGTGCATATGCATTTCCTATTTGCTTCCTCCTTCATCTAAAATAAGCATTATCTCTAATATATGAACTTAAAAAACAAGAGAAACACACACAGGAAAAACCTATAAAATTGAAAGCACAGATGTATAATCTTACCTAAACATGTCATAATCTGATGTAGCTGATCAATATCAGATTCTCCTGGGAATAGTGGCTGCCCCATAAGCATTTCAATGATCAGACAACCAATGGCCCAGATATCAACAGCCCTGCAAACAAAAAGTCCCGTGATGAAAGACATGGCATCCTGACGTCTGCCCCGTGCCTGCATCTTCCACAGCACTTCACTGGCTTGGTTTTGGTTTTGAAAGGCATGGTAGTAGGTCTTGTTACTTAAAGTTACTTCTAGCCTTCTATTTTAATAAGTGAGATTTCCAGAAACTTCAACCATGTGATATTAAGGAGAAAGATTATGAAAAGCCTTACAGAACTGTAAACCTTTTAAAGAATTTTTGAGGAGAAAGCACTGGGATTGTTACAACTCACTGAGTAACACTGAACCCAGGCCTTGCTTTCAGTGTTAAGCGGATCATTTATTATAAATGCATCATCCCACCTTCACAGCCACGCCCTATCACTCCTGACTCTTACTTGCCATACTTGACATCACCGACCAGCAGTTCTGGAGCTCTGTACCACCGGGTGGCCACGTAGTCAGTGTAAACCTCCCCAGGAGCCGCCAATGTCCGTGCAAATCCAAAGTCACATAATTTTACAACGCCAGACTGGGAGACTAATATATTCTCAGGCTTTATATCTCTGTGTATGATCTAAGACAAAAAATCCACAGAGCACAAGATGCTAAATAAAAAATAATTTACTGGGGTACTTGCCACAAGCAGTACCAGAATACAACACATAGAAAATTGTTCCAGGGCTTAAAGCCCTGGGACCTAGTGGAACAAAAGAGATGTCTCAAGCATCTGTTAAACTAACAAAGATACTGAATAAAGCATGTTATCATTAACCAACTTTCAGTCAATCACTACTGTTAAGACTAAGAAATGAACTAGTTGTTGAAAACTAAGGATAGTCAAGGAAAATTCATGGAAGAGCTAAGCTTTTTGACAGGTTTAAAACACTACTACGTTAGCAAACACTTGACCGTGTATGTGTCGGACACTATGTACACTACTGTACATACTTTAACGTATGGTATCCACACAACCCTGAAGTGGGTACTACTATACTTTCCACTTACAGGGGGCTGGGAATGAGCAGCTAAACTATACAAGTTTGAGGAGAAAGAGGGGTACAGTATCCATTATCCTGGGTCATCTGAGCCAGATCAATGCTATGCCCTGTAATGGATTGACACACAGCTCACGTAGCTTGAGAGCTTGCAGATTAAAGGGTGATTACTGTTCTGATGGGAAGCTGGAAGCTATCCCTAAATTCTTAGGAGAATGTTTTATGGACCATTGCGGGGGCATAGGGGGAATGTGCCTGCACACATGGCAGTTATGAGTTATTAGTTTTCAAACTCGGTACATTTTTTTCAAATTATTTATTTTTGTTTTATTTGCACCGGTGTTTTGCCTGAATAGATGTCTTTATGAGGGTGTCAGATTCCCTAGAACTGGAGATGCAGACAGTTGTGAGCTGCATGTGGGTGCTGGGAATTGAATTCTGGTCTTCTGGAAGAGCAGCCAGTGCTCTTAACTGCTAAGCCATCTCTCTAGCCCAAAATCAGTACATTTTAATGAAAACAACTTGACCAAAAATCTGTCCCAGAATTTTGAGATCCATTAAAACAAGTTTAACTAGAACAAAACAAAATCAAATATTTTGCATGGATACAGAAATGCTCTGAACACAAAAGCAGTCAATATTAAAACCCCACACATTGAAGGCAGACTGTATAGTTAAATATGGGCTGATCATTCATGAGGGTATAAAAAAATAAAGGGAAAGAGAAGCATATATAAGCAGAACAAATTGGAATGTTCATCAGAAAGCAAGCCAACGATGGCCAGGTGGTGGTGGTCACACCTCTAATGCCAGCACCCAGTGGGCAAAGGCAGGTGGATCTCTGAATTAAAGACCAGACAGAGAGAGTTCCAGGACAGCCAGGGCTATATGGAGAAACCCTGTCTTGGAAAAAACAAACAAACAAAAAACAAGAGAAAGAAAGAAAACAACTAAACAAAGCCAATGATCCTGCTATCTACTGATTTCATTGGCAATCCTACCTGAGCACAGAGATGAATAGAGCCTAGCTACCCAGGATTAAGCATTTCAACCTTACTAGTAAGAAGGTACATACTTCCCCTCCTCTTTCCTCCCTCCCACCCTTCCACTGTTCTCTTCCCTGCTTTCTTTCAAACTTAGAACCCTTGTCATTAACTGTTGTTACATATTTCTAAACACAACCTGCTTAGTCTGTTACTTGTATGGTTTGGGGTTGTTTGTTTCTTTTGGATTCACCAATGTCTTTGAAATATGTGTGGCAGCTAGTCTTGACTGTCAACATGAAGGGATTTAGAATCACCTAGGAAATACGCCTTTTCTGAGTCTGTAAGGTCACTGGAGTGAGACCCACCCTGAATGTGGGTGGCACCATCCCATGGGCTGTGCTCCTGGACTGAATAAAAGGAAGAACTCATGTTGAGTGTCACCTTCATTTCTCTGTCTGGCCTGACTGTATGTGATGTGATCAGCTGCTTCACATGCCTGCCACCATGGCTTTCCTGCCACGATGCACTGTGCTCTTAAACTGTGAGCCAGAATCAACCTGTCCTTCCTGAATTTGCTGTGGTCACATTATAGCTGAGCAATAAGAAAGATTACCAAAGCTGGGCAGTGGTGGCGCACGCCTTTAATCCCAGCACTCGGGAGGCAGAGACAGGCAGATTTCTGAGTTTGAGGCCAGCCTGGTTTACAGAGTGAGTTCCAGGACAGCCAGGGCTACACAGAGAAACCCTGTCTTGAAAAACAAAAACAAAAACAAACAAACAAACAAACAAACAAAAAGATTACCAAGGTGCCAGCACTTCATACTGATCCAGTTTTCCACATAGTCAGAATTATTATACATCATGTAGTCTGTACCTGTGACAATCTTATCTCTGATTTATTAAGCTGTAATTCAGTTTCCTGAGCTTGATTAATGTCAGCCTTCATGATAAAAACAATGTCAAACTGGATTTCTCAAACATCAATTTTCTGAGACTGGATCATTGTTTCAGGGACCTCACAAAGAAAGCCACTGTTCTCCTAGGCTTGAACTAAACTAGATGTCTCTGTGGAATAATTTATGTACACACAGACATAGTCACCCTGAGCTATACACTATACCATAACAACACAGTGGGAAGAGACAAGAAGACCATAAAAACTGAAGATGGTAAATAGGAGAAGTGAAAACAACCAAATGTTTACGTGATAGCATATACTTTTTTCTTTTACTTATTGTTTATTTATGTTTCTGTGTGAGTGTATGTCACGTGTGTGAGCATTATCAGTGAAGACCAGAAAAGGGCATCAGAGCTCCTGAAGGTGGAATATGGGATAGTTTTGAACTCCCTGATGTGAGTACTGGGAACCCAACATAGGTCCTCTGGAAGAGTGGTGAGGATTCTTAACAGTGACGCCATCTCTCAGCCCCTACTTAGGTACTGTTGACAGAGAGTCTCATGTAGCTGGCTTCACAGTTGCTAAGTTGAGCCAAGGATGGTACATGGTAGAAGAGAACTGACTCCTGCAAGGTATACTTTGACATGTGCACTGTGACCTGTGCACACACACACACAATCAATCAATTGAGGTACAAAAAATATACTGATGTCTGCAACTTACTTTAAAATATGTAAGTAGTAGAGATTAATAAATTAACAGATAAACATAGATTATAAAACTTAGTGCCCACTATGTATACTTATAAAGCAAGAACAGGGAACCCTTAAGTGTGTAATATAGCTAATGAGAATAGGGTGTCCATTGTGTATCCTTCACCCTTCCAGTAGGGCCTAACATTCTTTTAGAAATACCTGTATTATGATATGTGAAAATCAGAAATACCAAATTTAATTTCTCATGTTACTGGTTCAAACTTGAAATAATATCTCATTAAACTAGGTCACATCTTAGTTTATATACAGTGAAAGACTGGCAAAATAAGCATCATAGGCCGGGCGATGGTGGCGCACGCCTTTAATCCCAGCACTCAGGAGGCAGAGGCAGGTGGATTTCTGAGTTCGAGGCCACCCTGGTCCACAGAGTGAATTCCAGGACAGCCAGGGCTACACAGAGAAACCCTGTCTCAAAAAAAAAAAAAACCAAAATAATAATAATAATAATAATAATAATAAGCATCATACCTAATACTTACATTGTGACTATGGCAAAATCCAATTCCATTAATAATCTGAAACAAATACTTTTGAACTACTTGATAGTCTAGTCCATTTGGAAAGAGTTTCAAGTCATCAAGAATTGTGTGGTCAACAAATTCAAAGACTAGGTACCAACGTTTTTTTTTCTTACATACTTCCAACAGATTCACCAAATTTTCATGCCGCAGTTGCTGTTATTAAAAATATATAAAAAATAATTTTAGATCAAGTTATGAACAATTAACTATCACTTAAAAGATGTTAGTGTAATAAAAATATATAAATAAAATTCATAAACAATGCTCACTATAAAAGTACATTCAAATTCTAAAATAACAAAAGAGAATATTGTTCCTTCTCCTCTCAGAGAACACAATAAAACCACTTCTAAAAAATCACAAGAACAGAACGATACTCAGGACTAACAAGGAAAGGCAGGCAGAGTAACAGTCACACAGAGATACTTGCTAAAAGAATCTATCAGACAAAATAAACAATTTTATTAGAAAAATACTCAAAAAGTACAAATTCAGAGAGAGCGAGACTAACAGAATTCAGTTCTCTAGTCAGCCCTATGAGATAAAGAAAGATTACAAGCCATAGTGGATTTCTGTTCCCCCAGCAAAATCCTGTCTTCTTCCCTAAGTGAACCTTTCACTAAAAGATGCTCCAAAAGTACCACATGACCATAAAATTACAAGCATTCAGGGGCTGAGGGTGCAGCTCAGTAACAGAGAACCTGCCTGGCATGAGCGAGGCCCTGGGTTCATGCAGCATGAAAGAGGAAGGAAGGGAAGGGGGGGAGGGACAGACAGAAGGGTGATTACCCCAAGTCTGTTCAGCAATGCTCTGTATATGAAAGAGTAAGAAAATGGCAGGTTGACACTCCCCACATTAAATAAAACAGTGCTGCCACCTGTCAAAGGAAGAAATCCCGAGAATATGCGATCCAGTAATTGTGTTGTCAAACTGCATTTAAGTAAAAAAAGGGGACAATTTTGAACATGGGAAATTTATCAATTTCATACAGGAACAAACCTTATTGAAATATGGGCATCATGGCTATGAAACAGAAAGTACACATTTTTTTAATTTTTATTTTTTTGAGACAGTCTCTCCTGGGACCAGGATGTTACTTGGTCATAGACCAGGCTGTCCTCAAACTAAAAGAACTCCACCCGGCTCTGCCTCTGGAATGCTGGGATTAAAAGCATGCGAAACCATACCTAGCTATAAATCTTCATTTTTTAAAAGTGCAATAAGACAGACAGCTAAGTTGTCATGGGAACATTGAGAGACAGCAGAACAGTGGAATCAAATTTTGAACATAATGTAACGAACTCAAATAATTCTGTTTTCTGTGGATATAGTCCTTTAAAAACAAAGTAAAACAAAATTTTTTTCAGACTGACAAAAATGAGGAGCATTCCTTGCTAACATATGTGCTTTAAAGAAAATAAAAGATTTACTTCTTTAATTTTTCTTTTTAGGCAGAGATTCAAGTAGCCTTTATCCTCTTGGATCAGCCCCCCCATGTACTGGGATTATAAGTGTAAGCCACATGACTGGCTAAAAAATTTACTTTAAAGTATGACAAATGATCCCAGGGAGGAAGTTGAGAAACAGAGGAAACACAGAAGAGTAATGCAAAAGATAAATCTTTAATAGATCCTAACATGGGCCGACTGCAAATATTTAACAATACAATTAGAATCCATGAAGGTAATAACACACACATCTCTCTTGTAAGGGGAGAGGGTGAAATGGAGGGGTAAGTACTGTCACAAGCACAACTGATCCCATGGGGCAAGGACTATGTAGGCTGTAAAACTCAGCATGTGGACAGCACCATCCGCCAAAATTAAAATGACGGCCTAACCCATGCCCGTCCGTAGTTACAGAAAACCGTCTAACGTACTGCACTTGGTTTTGGCTTCTGGCTATTCTTGTTAACTGAATCGTGTTAACTCAGGACATGGTTTTTTGTGCTTGAAAGCTCCCCCTGAGAAAGCCTCAGGGCTACACTGGGATCCTGAACACCCCGTGTAGTTGCTGGCTAGCTAACAAAAGCTTTCTATTGGCTTCAGCTCATGTCTTCTCTGATGAATACCCCACAGCAAGTGCAGTTACAATGTCTAAGAGTCTTCATTGCAAAAGCAGCAATTTGGGGTATTAGTAAGTTAAGTAATTTTCCTGTAATTTCTAAAAGACTGGAAAAAGAATAAATGATAAAAGACAAAGAGGCTATAGAAGACAACAGGAAGCTAACAAATAGAAATCTAAATATATGAGTAACAGTATTGTGTGTGTTCTGTGGATAATGATTTGTGATAGCCATGCACTTGCTATTAAGGATATAGCAAACCAAAATAAAGGAACAAATCATCAGACAGTAGACATACAGAAGCAACCGAGTGCAAGACATCTTCAAATGAGACGCTTACAACATCCAGCAGAAACTGACTGGGGAAACCCAGTTAAAGCAGCCAGCTGGAGTTCCCACTTGAGAGTTCTGGAAAGAGCATTAGATCCCTCTTCGGTGCTTCCAAGTAAAACAGCAAACAGCACATAGATGGCAGAGCACCATCAAATAATGTCTTTACAGCGCCCAGCAGACGGAACTGGGAAAGCCCTAACACTGCAGCGGAAGTCCCTTACTCAAAGTCCTAGGCAGAGAATTCTCTCTCCATGGGTGAGCTTCTGGCTTCTTGTTCCCTCCACAGGGATTTTTATACCATGGGAGAAGCAACAGCAGCCTGTGTTGAAAGGGTTTGTGCTCTAGCTCTTCTCCAGGATGTAAGGGTAATACACATCCTAACCAAGAGGAACCAAGAGGCCAGCCTGAACAGAGAGCTTTAGAGGACACTCAGAATAAAGACCGGGAAGGGCAGGCCCTCCTCTTCTCAGAGTCCACTTTCAACAAATACAAACAACCGAAGACAATGCCAGTATACTTTATAGTATACTGAATACTAAACCCACGACTGATAACACAAAACTCTGTTTATGAGGTATACACTTACATCCGACCACACACAGGTTAATAGACAAGATTAAAAGGTATTTGGATGCTTATAAAATGCTGGAATAACCATATTGATGCGAAAGTACAGAATAATGAGACCAAAAGTGGGGCTGGATGATAATTTGTTCCTTCTTATTGTCAAAAACTACACTAATCCTTTGAATTTTGGGGTTGTTGTTGCTTATTTTGAGAGGTTTCTCTATGGACCCCTGGCTGGTATGAAAGTTGCTATGTAGACCAGGCTGGCTTCCAGCTTGCAGAGCCCCACTTGCCTCTGTTCCCCTAGTGCTGTGACTACAGACATCCACGTCAAGCCTGAATTTTCTTATAACAAGCCAAATATAAAAAACACAGGGCTAAGGAAACAGCTAAGCAGCAAAGCACAAGGTCTGAGTTCAATCCCGAGAACGTACAGAAAAGGCCAGGTATGAGGTCTCATGCTGGGGAGGGAAAAGCATCAAGACTAGCAAGGCAGTCTACTCCACTTGGCAAGTTCCTGGGTGGCCGGCACCCGAGTAATAACACTAAGTTTGTCCTCTGGCTTCCACATGTACACACATGTTCAGCCACACCTGCACCTGTGTGGGCGCACATACACCTCCCTCCCCCCCCCCTCTCTCTCTCACACACACACACACACACACACACACACCCCACAGTAATGTTTTCCTTCAAATGCAACGCAGTCTTGAGCCAGAAGCACTTGCTTTCCCAGCTCAATGCACGCTCTTACCTTCAGTAACTTGATTTCTCGCATCGCGATCTTCTTAACCATTTTATCATCATCGCTTTCTAAGAACTTCTTAATGGCCACAATTCTTCCACTGTCTTTGTTCCTACACTTCATCACCATTCCGTAACTCCCCTCTCCAACCAATCCTAGGTTCTCATACTTTTCCATTTTGCTTTCAAACCAGTAGGACCTCTTCTTGCTGTGGAAACCAAAGCATAGCGTTAAGAGTGCGGAGTGTGTCCGTTTCCTCCAGTCTCCCAGACAGCGCACTCTTGTGAGACTGTTCCCCTTGTCACAGAGGTCAGTGCATTCACGGTGATCTATGGTGGTACAATTTCTTACCATCCCCACATGAAGCTATGCTTTCAAAATGTGTATACAATTTAAAAATAAACAACGTGCAGGGCAGTGGTGGCGCACGCCTTTAATCCCAGCACTTGGGAGGCAGAGGCAGGTGGATTTCTGAGTTCGAGGCCAGCCTGGTCTACAGAGTGAGTTTCAGAACAGCCAGGGCTACACAGAGAAACCCTGTCTCAAAAAACCAAAAAAAAAAAAAAAGAAAAGAAAAATAAATAAACAACGCACTGGACGGTGGTAGTGCATGCCTTTAATCCCAGCACTAGGGAGGCAGAGGCAGAGGCAGGAAGATCTCTGTGAGTTCCAGGCCAGTCTATGAAGCTAGTTCCAGGGCAGCCAGAGCTACACAGAGAAAAACCTATCTCAAAAAACAAAATAAACAAACAAAAAGCATGGCCTTCCAGAGGACCCTGGTTTGGTTCCCAGCACCCCCTTGGTAGATCATCTGTTGCTCATTGCTCATCTGTTTCAAGGGACCCAATATCCACTTCTGGACACATGCATCAGGCACAGGCATATATATGGTACACACAGATATGTGCACAGAATACACTCACACAAATAAAATAAAAATAAACAAATCTACCGGGCATGGTGGCACATCCTAGCACCCAGGAGGCAGAGGCAGGCAGATCTCTGTAAGTTTGAGGCCAGTCTGCTCTACATGGTGAGTTCCAGGACAGCCATGGCTATGTAGAAAAATCCTGTCATGAACACAAAACAAAAATTAATAAATAAATATACCTTAGAAAAATTTTATTCTAGATTCAAAATATCCATGTTGGAAGTCTTTAAGCATTCTCAACTTAATTGTAAAAAATTATCATGACACAACCACTGAATTAAGACAGGATTCTTTTACATCTGGATATAAGGCATTTTCTGAATAAGTCTATCATAAATGGAATCTTATTTAATTAATAATTGACAAAAATCCAGCAACCAGTTTTTTATATTGTGTATTTTAATACAGAAAAAATAATTATTTTAGGGCTGGGAATATGACTAGTGGTAGGGTGTGTGCTTAGCATAGGTATGAAGCCCCTGGGTTTGAGTCCTAGACCACATATGTTCATATTCACACACACACCCCATATATATATATATATATATACATACACATACACATATATATATATATATATATATGCCACCACGCCCAGCATAAATTTAATTAATTTTTAATCTGACTTTTGAATTTAAATTCCAGCAGCCATGAATAAAAAATTATTGTTCTAGATCCTGATTTGGTTTTAACAGGGTTTGGAAGGGTTTAAACATTGGGTACATTTATATTTAAAAATATTAGGTAAGTTTATATTCAAATGATGACTCATAGTTGAATTTTTAAGAGCCTGATCATATAAAAAAAACTTATCACAAATTCGTGGAAGGAAAACACTTCTTTCTTCTCTCTTAATATTAATTGCGTATGATGGCGATATAAAGCTAACTTACTCAGTGTAAAAAGTGGTGATGTCTAGTATATTCATAGCAAAGGGGGAAAAACAAACAAAAAAACATTGTCTTTTTATTCTAAAAAATTATGATCATCCAAATTATATATTACATTTTCAACACTTGACATCTAAGTATGGAGTGTTTGTGTGTGTGTGTGTGTGTGTGTGTGTGTGTGTGTGTGTGTGTGTGTGTGTGAGAGAGAGAGAGAGAGAGAGAATATTAACCCAGGACCTCTACAGGCTAAGCAGGTGTTCTTTCTACCTCTGAAGTACACCATCCAGCAGCCATTAGATGAACACAGAAGACAGATGTAGAGAATGAAAAGAATCCTAATTGACATCAATTCAAAACTCTTCACTATCTTTTTTTTTTTTTTTTTTTTTTTTTTTTCGAGACAGGGTTTCTCTGTGTAGCCCTGGCTGTCCTGGAACTCACTCTGTAGACCAGGCTGGCCTCGAACTCAGAAATCCATCTCCTGTGTCTGCCTCCCAAGTGCTGGGATTAAGCCCTTCACTATCTTATTACCACTTTGGGTATTAGATTCTACTAAAAACTATTTACAGTGCCACAGGCACTGACTTCCCATATAATTCACATTTTAACTTCTTTTTACCTTTAGTTACTTTTTAATAAAAAGTTTACATTTGGAAAAACCTTCAGTGTGATTCTAACTGGCTTAGTTTTTAACCTTCCTTTAAGTATACATTATCAAGGAGTAAGTTTCAGGCTAGTAAAAATAATACAAGTAGCTGGTATCTATAGCCTGGATCATTTTTAAACATACTGTAATTGGCATCCTAGGTATTTGAAGATGCAAAACGAACCAAATAAAAATGACCTTAATCATGTCTACAAAGCGCTGAAAGGTCTCATAACCTAGTATTATACAAGTGAACTAATCCAAATTTATTTTCCCAACCAACATGTGGACACACTACATAGAACACACCTGTTTGTTCAAGTGGGCCTGTCTAAAATACCTTAAAAGTATCAGGGCCTAAAATATGCCTTGTTTCCTCAGTGACTCATAGTCCATGACTTTCCTGCCTTCCCACTCTTAAATCTATGGGTATCACATGGCATACAAAAAAAGAAGTCTGTACGATGGCACTATAATAATTTAGGATATGTGCCATACAAGCATACTGTTCAAATACTACCAATTTTCTTCGGTTAAAATCAGACTGAAATCTCTTTTAGATAAAAGAACGAGATAACAGAGCTTTAAAAAGTATTATACTTACTATTTTTTCCAAACCCTTCACATGGAAAGAGCCAAAGGTTTTCAACTTGGAAACAAATGTGAGGTGATATGCATCTCGCTAGCAGATCTAAAAAGATGCTGACTAGCAAACTAGCAATCCCAGTATTGGGATTTCCTCTGCGGACGCAGTTACTGGTCCTAGGTGAAGCAGGCAGGGAGGCAGATTGACTTCTGCCCTCCGCAAGCTCACACTTCCGAGGACTGCGGGCCGCATGCTGCCGTCGTCAAGGCAACGACCTCACTCGGTCCCCAGCCATAGGCAGTCTCCAGAGAGAGAGGAAGGGCCCGAGTCAGAATGCGTCTGCGACAGGCACCGACACTAGCACCTGTCAAAGCCAAGAGCTGCAGAGAAATGAACTGGGGAAACAGAGCACCTCCGGCCGAAAGCCCTCGGGTCGCTCAGCTCGGGGAAGCAGCACCTCGCCAAGTAGCCCTGGGCAAAGGCGTTGGCCACCCCAGCTGCAAGGGGCAGCTCTCACCCGCCCGGGCTCGCTCCGCCTACGGCGGAGCCTCCCTGATTCTGATTGGCTGAGGCCTGTCGTCAGGCGTTATGATTGGCTCCGTGCCATCCCGCCCCGCCCCTTCACCTGGAGCCCGCAGGTTCTATCAGCTGACGGCCTCGTCTCCACACCTACGGTCTTAAGTTTGTAGGGAGCTTTCAGCCGGTGCCAGGAGACCTCTGCTCACAGGGGAACGCAGATTGCTTCAGTGGTCACGAGGAGAACCAAGGTGACGGTTCTGTGGGACTGAGGAGACCGTGAAATTTCTCAGCTTGCCCGCCCGCGGCGCGGCGGGGCGCGGCGGGGCGCGGGCCCCAACCGGGGAGATTCCGCCCTGCCGCGATTCCTCGCTTTCTTTAGGTTCCGGGCGGCGGACCGGAAGAGCAAAGTAGGTTATTTAGCCGAAATAGGTTGAATGGGTATCTGTTGACAGAACTGACAGGAAAAGGGACCCTGGGACACCAGCTTGGTAGGGAAAGATTTGGGGTAGAGCCCAGAGAGGATGTGAAAGCAAGAAAGATGCTGGGATAGGTGCTGACTGCAAGTGAAGCAAGCTGGAACTTAAAACTTGCCTTATGTTTGAAGACTAGATGAGTCATGACTGGACAAGATCAGAAGGCCATTACCAAGCATATGCTGACGTCGTACAAGCCGGGAAATGGAGTCACCCTCGTTATTAAGGGACTGAGATTGTAAGGCCAAATAGTTTTACTTGAATTCATAATAGCCACATAATTTGTACTCATATTCAGTTTTTAAAGTAACTCGATCCAAGAAAGTATCCTTAATAACAGACACGTGTATCCCAGCCAGCACCCAGACATCATTCTTGCATACTAAGGTGTAATAGCAATTGTTTTTTGGTTTGATTTGGTTTTGGTTTTTTGTTTGGTTTGTTTTGTTTTTTGAGACAGAGTTTCTCTGTGTAGCCCTGGCTGTCCTGGAACTCACTCCGTAGACCAGGCTGGCCTCGAACTCAAAAATCCACCTGCCTCTGCCTCCCAAGTGCTGGGATTAAAGGTGTGTGCCACCACTGCCCGGCCCGAGCAATTGTTTTATAGTCTCTTCTTAGTTACATTCTGCATTAATCTCCCAGTGCTCAATTCGTTACCTTCATTAACCAAAGCGCTTAAAATCGAGTTCCTGAGAACTTAACAATTTTGAAGACCACCTCTGGAAACAGGGTATGGTTTTGTTTGTTTTTTGTTTTAGACAACCCAAGATGTGACTCATAATGTAGCAATGAGCTGTGACCAAGCTGAAGATAATTCCCATTGCTTTCCTCTAGATTGTAACAAACCCCATGAGGCTTAAACAGAAACATATTTAATGTGTGTTCTGCCTGCTTGTATGTCTGTGCACTGTGAGCGTGCTTGGTGCCCACAGAGGCAAAAACAGGGTGTCAGGACCCCCTGGAACCAGTTACAGCTGATTTCTGAGTTGCTGTGGGTGTGCTGGGAATCAAACTTGGATCCTCAGGAAGAGTGACAGGTGTACTTGGCCACTGAGCCATCTCTCTAGCCCTTCACATGAACTTTTATGGAACAAACTGGGGTTTGTTAGGGTGGGAAACTCATATTTTACTTTTTTCCAGTTTTACAAAAATAAATAGCTGAGGGGCCTTCAAAGAGGCCTTGAAACTGAAATGGCCCATTGGTATCCATGGGAACTGAAAGGACAAAGGCTAAAATTGGTGAACAGGTGTTGCTTGAGAAACATTTAAAATAAAATTTAGAAATAAGCCGGGCAGTGGTGGCGCACACCTTTAATCCCAGCACTTGGGAGGCAGAGGCAGGTGGATTTCTGAGTTCGAGGCCAGTCTGGTCTACAGAGTGAGTTCCAGGACAGCAAGGGCTACACAGAGAAACCCTGTCTTGAAAAAAAAAAATTAAAAATAGAGAGTATTCAAGAAGTACAAGTCCCTGTGGGAACTAGTAGAGTAGTTCAGTGGTAGTGCACTTGCTTAGACTGCACAAAGCCCTGGGTCCCACACCCAGCAGTTTATAAAACAAGGCATGATGGTTGTGGCACAGCCCTGTAATCTCAACCCACAGAGGTGGAGAGCAGGAGTAACAAATTCAAGGTCCCTCTCAGCTACAAATGAAACTCAAGGCCAGCCTGGGCTCCTTGAGACACTATGAAGAAAGGAAGGGGGAAGAAGATTATACTCTGTCTTCTGATTACTGAAGAGGAGATAGACGTTATGTAGAATGGCTGGGATTGTTGTTTTCTTCATAAGCCATAAAATAACTGGTAGAGAAAACTGCTTAGAGGAGGCAGCACCAGTAATTCATGAAGGATTACCAAGTGTAAGGGTTTATTAGGCCAGAAGAATTCAAGGAGAGAAAACATGCATGTTAGGTAGCCTAGATCTTTAGTAACTTTCATTTTTCTATTAAACATACCGGTCAGCCTGGCACAGTAGTGAAAATTTTAATCCCCAGCTAGTGTATCTCTTGAGCTCAAGGCCAGCCTAGTCTACACTGCAGGTTCCAAGCCAGCCAGAGCTATATATTGAGACCTTGTCTCAAACAACAAAAGTCAGATGGAGGCTCAAGAGATTATAAGCTTAAGCTCCTTAAGTAGGTAGTTATGACAAGTTTCACTTCAATAGGAACAGAATAAAACATTTAGTGTACCACCTGAACCTGCACATCGTGAATCTACAGTGAAAACTGACCTTGTTTCATACAAGTTGCCAAGCTCAAGAGCAAGAATGGAGAATACTTGATGATTAAACATGGGAGATAAGGAACCAAGAATGCTGGGAAAGCCGTGTACCAGCTAAACAAATAGACTAGTTATAATGGTTTTTAAAATTATAAATCAGCAGGATAAGGGAAAGGTGTTCTAGGGAAAACACTGGAAATGCCTGAGGTGAAACACACAGCCCTCCAGACACAACAAAGCGAAGCAAACCAGGCTAAGGGATCTACCAACCATTCCACTTCTCCATACACAGCCAAGAGCAGTGACAGCATGTGCCCACACAACAGCTTCTTTCTATTCAAACGTTGGTAGCTGTGCTGTTGACAGCAGCCAAGTGGAAACCCAAGTGTTGTCAGCAGAGTTTAGCTCTAGCATTCTCATTCAGTAGAACAGTGGTTCTCAACCTGTGGATTGTGACCCCTTTGGGGGTCACACATCAGATGTGTATATCAGACAGATATTTATGATTCATAACAGTAGCAAAATTAGTTACGAAATAGCAACAGAATACTTGTATTGTTGGGAGTCACAATATGAGGAACTGTATTGAAGGGTCACAGCACTAGGAAAGTTGAGAACCACTGGATTAGCGGTGCTTTGGAAAAGGAAATGACCACTAAGGTATAGGGTTTCTTTTGGGAGGTGATGAAGATATTCTGGTATTAGATAGTAGTGATGGTTATATAACCTTATAAAATCCACAAGTACTGAATTGTACACTTATAACAAAGTGAAGCAAGTGAGACGGCTCAGCAGGTAAAGGTGACTGCCACCAAGCCCAAAACCTCGAGGTTGATGGCTGGCATCCAGAGCATTGAGAGAAGCCAAAAGCTATCTTCTTATGTGTAAATCTCATGCGTGGGTGTGCATCCCCTCCTTACACACATACAAAAGTCTTACAGTGATTATAAGGTATGAAAAGTATCTCAATTAAAAAAAAACTATGGAAAATTAAGAAACACCCATGTCTGCAGAAATCCCCTTTTCAGTGAACTTGTAAATCTTAAGCTTACAGTAGACCTCTTCTTTTCCTCACACTGACAGTCATCTCTATTAAACTATTTCATGACCATTATCACTATACATCTTGTCATCCAACGACCAGTATGTACCAGTCAGTTCTTACCTCCTTGCACTTACCCCTCAACCTCTCCATTCCTGAGAACCTGATTATCAATAGCTCTTGGTATCACCTCAACTAATCAAGTGAATGACAGACACCTAAAATCTTGACAAGCAAGGTTCTCTGTTACAGTGCATTGTACAGGATGTAACTATGAATGCTACACGCCACTGTATTTAAAAACTGGGGGCTAATGTGTGATGGGTGCAAGACTCTGGTTTTTAATCCCATAAGAGAACGAGGGGAAGCAAAACCAAAACTGGACTGACTGGTTTTGGAGTTCTAGAAGAGTCAATTCTGTTCTCAACCTAGACTGACTTCATTTATTAAAAACTTAACTAGCCGGGCAGTGGTGGCGCACACCTTTAATCTCGGCCCTTGGGAGGCAGCAGTCGGATTTCTGAGTTCGAGGTCAGCCTGGTCTACAGAGTGAGTTCCAGGACAGCCAAGGCTACACAGAGAAACCCTGTCTCGAAAAACCAAAAACCCACGTAATTAGAGCTAGGTGTTGTGATACATACCTTTAATCCCAGCACCTGCAAAGGCAGGCAGACTTCGAGTTCCAAGCTAGCCTGGTCTACATAGCCAGTTCTAGGATAGCCAGGGCTATATTGACTGTGTCTCAAGGAGGATCAGAGTGACAGCCAAGTCTACATATTGAGATCAGAGGTCTCAACCCACTCCCACACCAAAGGCTGTTAGATTTGGAGATGGAAGATACAGCATACCACTTGTTCAAAGTTCCACATAGCTCGTATTTTGCTGTCACTAAGGTATTGACAGTAGTGCTACCTTGAGAATCCAGTCCTCAAATACTAAAATGTGTTGTCTTCTGCTTGATTTCTTTTCACACTGGCAACATGCCTCACGAATATTGCTCCCTTTCTCTGTAGCCTCTACATGGTTCTGAAGCAATTTATCAGAAAAAGGAGATGGATTTTTGGTTCAGCATTTAAGTACACTGCCTTCTCTTCCAGAGGATCTGGGTTTGATTCCCAGACCCACATGGTGGTTCACAGTGGCCTCTAAGTCCAGTTCTGGACTTAACACTCTTAATGCACTCATTTGCAACACTAGTTGTATACTGACAAGTAAAACACCCACCCCCATATATACTTACAAAGTTCAGGGGTCTGTATTAATCAGTTCCCTTGGTTACTCTAGTCTTCTTAGACTTCACGGATATGGTTCTTCCCAAGCCACTATATATACATGCTGCCATTCATCCGGGGTGCATTACCTGCTGCTGACAATAAACTGCCCTTCTAGCCCCAGATGGCTTATTTTTTACTGCCAATAAATCCTGGTATAGCCATGACAGACTTCTATGAACCCAGTCCTGGCCCATGAAAACCTATCAGGATCCTTCATGCACTACTTCCTGTTTAGATGGCTAAAACACAAGTCATACACAAGACTGTAGAACATCCACTCAACTGTGTTCCTAAATGACCCAACGGGCCAGAGAAGGAGCTACTGCATTTCTCCCTTAACATTCCTCACGAGGCAAGGGAACTGACCTGAGCCACTAGACACTTTAGGATCTAATTACACAAGTCGACCTGTCAGTAACTCATTTGCTATTATGACTTCTAAGCACCATTTGTTAACAAATTGCTTCTATTTTCCATGACACAAGTCCTTGCCATATTTGGTGTCCCAGTATTCTCTGCATGCAACGCCTGTAGTTCAATTGGGAACTATGTAAGAGCTTAGTAGTCAGCCTCTTCTGTACTCCTAGGTGATCTCATCTAATCCAAAGGATGCACAGAGCCTTTTAAAATCCCAGAGTTACCTGAGTGTAATGGTGCACACAGACACAGTAGATGGTCGGTGAATTCAAGACCAGCCTGATCTACATAGCAAGTTCCAGGCCAGTTAGGGCAACACTGTGAGACCTTAGCAAAAAAATAAATAACACATTTGACTGACACTTCATCATGAATATCCAAATTGGCCTATGAAACTTGAACATCTATGTTGTTTTTCCATTTGGAATGCTCTTCCTCTAGATTTTCTCAAGGAAATTGTTTGATCTCAAATGTGCCTCACTTCATTAACCCCCACCCACCCTGGGATATAATAGACCCATTTATGGTCACTATTACACTCTCTCCCATTTCTACTCCATATAAAACCATGTATTCTTGGGTAAACTAGTTAGCTATGTTGTGTCAAAGTTATCCTTTCCATGATATAAACACAAACTTTGCTCCTCTTACGATTACTGTTAGAACTAAATAGCCATTGACTGCTATGAAGAGTTCTCACTTCTTTGGCACACACCAAGTATTATTTGTGCCTGCTTTAAAACAATATGCCAAGTCATTTGATAGCAAGTCACCTAGTGAGATCTTTCTCTCCCAAAAGCTACAAACTTTTTTACCACACTAGACAAGGGATGGTTTTAATTGAGCCTCTCCAAGATATAGTTCATCTCTTAGAAGATCAAAACCTAACAGGCTTGCCAGACTTAAAAAAGGCCTAAGACACAAAAGGCCTTCCTGAAGTCTCTCACCACAGAATGTTAACAGCTTCTAGCTTTTGTTCCAAGTCTCTACTGGACCTCTTTACTTTGGTGCTTCCTAAATATATGCATAGGTTTGTCCAGGCTCTAGTCCCAGGACAGCCAGGGCTAGCATGACCCACTCAATGAAGAGAAGCACTTGGCAAACATTTGATAAACATTTTTCCTTTAATCCCAGCACTTGGGAGGCAGAGGCAGGTGGATTTCTGGTCTACAGAGTTCCAGGACAGCCAGGGCTACACAGAGAAACCCTGTCTTGAAAAACAAACAAACAAACAAAAAAAAAAGAACAAAAGAAAAAAATTTCAATGGCTTAGGTTCACTAGAACAATGACTCAAAATAATCTTCAAGAAAAAAACAAGAGATGCCATGGTAATAGGGACTGTGTGGCATTATTAAACAGTGCTTTGGGTCATTTGTTTTCTAACACACATGTGGCAATACATGCAGGAAAAAGGGATTCCCCTATCAATGCCTACCAGTTGAATCTCCTCAAAGTTTCAGTATTTTCATTTGTTTAAAAGTAGAGAAACCTCTTGCTGATCATGTATTAATAGAACAGAAGAACATGTCATCCCAAAATAGATGATTTAGTTAGGGTAGGCTATTGGAAATTAATCAGAATAACTGGGACAGATGTGGCAACCTGGGACACAATGGAGCACGACAGGAAAATGCCCAGTAGAGATGTGACTCCAAACTTGAGAGGGTACTTAGATGATGCTCATTATTAGAGATATATGCACAATAAATTACAAAAAAAAAAAAAAAAAAAAGTTCTTGCCTAGTGTTTCCAAGGAAATGTGGAAAAATAATATATACATATACTGGGGGGGGGGGGGGAAGGTGAGCAATAGTGGTGACACACGCCTTTAATTCCAGCACTTGAGAGGCAGAGGTAGGCAGAGATTGGCAGATCCAAGTTCTGAGGCCAGCCTAGAACTTGAGGGAATCTTACATAGAGGGAATCTTGAAAAATATGTGTAATTTTACTTTAAAGGTTATGCCTGACACAGGAAACAGTAACTGTAATAGTTCACTCATGGAGGGTCTATTACACTCAGAAACCCTAAGTCAGAGGAAAACAGCATAGGATTCAGCTTTCATGGGTAGCTACTGTACAGTCTATGGTGCTGCACCCAGCTACTAACGTAACAAAACCAAAGTAGTACTGGTCTGAGAAAGATGAGGAAAGGAAAAAACCTCTTAATGGTGTGACATCAAAATGGAAAGTGAGTAGTCACAAAAGGACTCCAAGGAAGTGACCAGCTTAATCCAAATTGAAAAAATCGGCAACTCATGTAATGTGTCAATATATCCCCGGTATTTAGTAATGCCAAAACCAGACTTTATTTTTTTATTTTTTTGGTTTTTCGAGACAGGGTTTCTCTGTGTAGCCCTGGCTGTCCTAGAACTCACTCTGTAGACCAGGCTGGCCTCGAACTCAGAAATCCACCTGCCTCTGCCTCCCAAGTGCTGGGATTAAAGGCGTGAGCCACCACTGCCTGGTGTCAAAACCAGACTTCATATAACTTGGAAGGATATTAAACGTAACACACAATAAACAGATTTGGGGATTTTAGCCGTTTCCCATTTGTCAAAACCAACCAGGAATCGTTATTTTAGAAACATTGTTTTCTGAGTCAGGTTTTGAGGGTGGTGGGTCAAAGGGTGCCTCAGCCAAACTTCACCTAAAACATACATAGGTGAGGCTGACTTTGAACTACTTACAGATGCACCTGCCTCTACCTCCCAAATGCTAGGATTAGTGGTTGTGTGCTACCCTACCTGCCTAAATTTTTCCAAGTAACTATTTTCCAGGAAAACTTAGTGGAATCTTGTCAGAAGTATTATGAACTGAGTTGTTTCTTTATGGAGAGGAGTTGCTTTTTAAAAGTTTTAGTTGAACAATAGTTAAAAGAATTTCCTGAGCCAAGTTGAGGTTGAGTATATTGCACAAAAGTACTTGCCTGGCAAGAAAAAGGTCCTAGGGTCAATGTCCAACACCACAAAAATATTTTAGATCTAAGCCAAGCAATGATTCAAAATACATACCCGCATGCTGCAAGCAGTCCCTTCATTTAGGTGGCCAAGGCAACAGGGTCACTGGACTCCATAACTTTGAGACCAGCCTGATCCTCCAGATCCCGCTGCAAAATTTACTTCCACATACATTTAGTATTGAGTGTAGCCCAGGCTGGCCTATGGCTGTGTAATGAGTCACATTACAGATCCATCTGCCTCTAACCCTCCAAATGCCAGGGTAACAGGATCTTCCCTCCCAACAGCTGTTTAAAAGTGTACCTTTGGCCTTCTCATTGTCCTCAGCCAGCTGTTAACATTTTATGTTATGGATGAGTGCTGTATGCACATACACCTGCTTGCCAGAAGAGGGCATCAGATCCCAGTCTAGATGGTTGCTGGGAATTGAACTTGGAACCTCTGGAAAAGCAGCCAGTGCTCTTAGCCACTGAGCCACCTCTGCAGCCCTCACTGTAACATTCTTACTTTTACACTAGGTCTCAAGATCAGTACTAGACTGCCCAGCACCAACAATGCTCAAGTGTAAATAACTTGTTTGGCTTTTTATATACCAAAACAAAGAGCAGTTGGTTCAAGCTGTATCATTCAGGCCATATGAAATGCAACTGGGAGAAAATATTTGGAAAAATAGAACTTCAAATTAAATTAGGGACATAGATAAATGCTGCAGACATCAGTAGTTTATTGTTTTAGTCCAAACACATTCAAAATGGAAACTCAAAAAGAATACTTTCCACCTGAAACAATTAAACTAGATTCTACCAGCATATAATGCTTAACACATTACAAAATAAAGATGGTAATCCACTTTCTTCTATACCTACTAAAGCCAAGATGGTAAAGCCAATTTGGTTGCAATAGTGTCATAAGGATAGAATATTACCATCAAAATAAAATAAAATCAGCAAATAACAGTAATGGTAGATGAGTACTTTTTAGTATTTCACTGAAAAGGGGACAAAATGTTAAAAGTCCACAGTACTGCAGGTGAACAGTCACCATGTAAACTTCTCCATGTGATGTTAATGTTTCATTTGTGGTGTGTAATGGCTGAAGCTGAATGGCTCTTAGCTCCAATTATCTGTTACACTTAACATCCGTCTGTTGTTGCCACAACAGTATACATGGGTCACAGGGCAATATCTTGGATTGGAATACATATGCTTGTGCAGATGTTGCTGTGTGTAAATATCTACACACATTCACAGGAGGGAGGAGGGGTAACAGCAAAAGAAACTTACACCTGGGGGCAAACCACCGACAAGAAAGCCACTTATTTCAAAGTAGTTTGGATAAAAGCTTCAAAACTACAAAGTAATTCTCTAGTACCAACTTCAAGTACTGTACATTACAAAGTGTAAAACTGTTTCAAACAAACAAAAACCCTTAGCCTTCCAAATGAAAACTACAAAAATCTGTGTCCACAAAATATATGCAATAGTGCAAGACATTTCCTCAAACATGGAAGACCTCATTCTTAGGGGAAAAAAGTAAATTTTACCCATATTGCCCAGTTGACAAAAAAAAAAAAAAAAAAAAAAAAAAAACCCAATAGTTTAATAACTAGCAAACAGTCACAAAGTTCAGAACCAATTTGCTCCCATGTCAAGTGTGTATTTGTTTTCACTAAGGTGGAATGGAGAAGTCTTCCATGTTAACAAGCAGCTTTAAGTGGTCACACTTGTTTTACTCCGCTTCTTGCTTGGAACACCAGAAATCTGATATATACTGATTGTTCCAACCGTAAAACCAGATAACCTTTGCCATTCTTGTGGTTCACTGGAACCTGCTATAAAGACAGACAATAATCCAGCAGCTAGAAACTTTGCTCACAGAATTGTTTAAAGATTCATGTAAAAATAAAAAGATGTCCTCCCAGACTTAAATTCAGGAGCCATTTGGGTGCTGACATCAGTTCAAGAATTGTGCAAAATGAGTGACAATCCCCATCCCCCACCCTTAAGAGCTGCCATTCTTCCCTCTGAAAATTGCAGTATCCACACTCAGGGTCACTTGCTGTTTTTGGGAATCTGACTGCTTCTCAAATGTGACAAAATGTCCACCAAGTTGTTTGACTTTCCCAAGAACTAAGTGATTATGTTTTTATAGTTCTCACTGGAGCTAAAAGTCAATTAGAGACTCCACTGACTTCTCCCTTCAAACACACATGACTCCCTCCCACATAGAACACAGATGTTAACTGAAGAACAAGATAAATAATAAGCATCCATTTTACTGATTTTAAAGATACTGCAATTTTTATACATCAATGATTTTCTTCAACGTTTTGCAGCTGTGTGGCTTTGCAGCACAGCAATTCATAAACCACGCTGTACACTCGCCAGCAAGACTCGGATGATGATATATAGAAGGCACCGTCATGCTAATTACATTACCAGAGAACACAATACAGGAAAGACAGTTTTCACTGTACACAGCTTAAAGAAAGGAAAGGGGAGGAGTGTGTTGAGCAGCCATCCATCCCTGTACTCAAGAGGGCAGGTAGAAAACTGACAAAACGGAGCTACTAAACCTGGTCTAGTATTTAAGACCATAGCTTTTGAAGTTCTCATTTTTGTTATTTCGTTCATAACTAAATGACTTCCTTCTGGAATATTTGCAGTCTTGTTAAGGTTTGTGTGCACACGCTGGTCACAGCAAGCAGACAGAAGGCCCTCATCATTTCACAAACTATTCTCTACTGGAAAAGAAGATCAAACTTTTTTTTTCCCTGTTGCCTCCTGGTGCAGATTTCAATGTTAATGACTTCAGAGTACCCGACAGTGCATTCTGATGAATACATAACAAGTTTCTGTTTGTTTGTGTTGGGGGGGAGCCAAGAAAAAAAGGCAAGATTCTCCAATTGCACAAATTGCACTATTTGTGTTTCCAACATTAATAGCAGAAACAGTTAACACTTAAACAAAATGTGCAGCAGAGGATTTTTTTTTAAACTCAAATGACCTGAACTCAGTGGGCATGTCCTTTTTTAAAAGTTCATTTTGTTGTAGACAGTTTAAGATATGGTCATTTCTCAGTCCTTAATTCTCCAAGTCTAGCTTTATAAATTAACAATATGAATCCTGTTGTGAAATCGGGGAAATAATGTCCACCTCAATTTAACTGATAACCAAAAGATGCTTTTCACATCAAAGAAATGATCAAAAACGCTGTGTCACATTCCAAAGCCAAAAAAACTTAACAAGAATGCAAACACGATGAGTTAGGTACCACTGCCAAAACTTTGTCAGCAGTGAAAGTCAACGACGCTGTCCTGTGAAGCGGCCTTCCATTTGCCCGGTTCCTCTTCCAGAACCAAGTTTCTGTGTCATGCCACCTCGTGGAGGTGGCCCTCTTCCGTCACGATCACGCATCATTCCACCACCCACAATTCCACGCGGACCACCAGGACCCCGATCGTTGCGCCTGATATCCCTGCGGTCATCACCACCGCCTCTGGTTTCTCGCTCTCTGGCAGCTCTTGTTTTTTTCTCTTCCACATTTAAACGCACTTCTCCTCGAAACATAATTGGCTTTAAAACAGAAAAATGACATGAGTGGGTTACACAAAAATAGACATTAATTTGCATATATAAGAAAATCTTTTAAGAAATAAAAAACTTTAGCATAAGTCTTAATATACACTTCAGCCTTTTTCAGTTGAGCAAATGAAAGGTGATCCATACAGCAGACTGTAATACTACCTTCTTATTCTTTGCATAAATACCATTTCACAATTAACTATTTTTAGCTTTACCATAAAAAGGATTTCTATGGTTTTAAATGTTTCAATTCATCCTATATACAACAAAAAAGGGAAAATTTTTATGCCCCTTAAATCACTTACTTTTGCAATTAAGATTCTCTGAACTGGTTCAGAGTCATCAAAAACCACAAAACCAAAATTTGGAAGTTTTCCCCCAACACCCTTGGTATTGATGCGAAGTTCCACAACGTTTCCAAAACCTGTGAAAATATACATTACAACCAAGGGTTAAATATTTTAACAAAACATCCTAGTGACTTTAATTGTTCAGAATAAGCAACTGTCATGTTTCTGATCCATCTGAAAATAAACACAGCAAAGCTGCTACACAGGATGGTTGCTACAGGACATTTGCTCAGGAGGCCACCACCTCATACCCCTACCAACCTTAGCAGACGCTTGTCTCCACATGAGGGAAAACAAAACAAAACCTGCCGTTCAAGTTTTGGAAAGACAAACATTTTCCCCACCCCATTTTACCAGTGAAGTCCTTGAGTTTTAAATGTAAGACTGTTTCTTCCAGCCATTTCTCCTTCCTCATCTCCTGAACCTGACCAAGCAACACTCAACAGTCACTGGGAACTGTGATATCGTTATCATCTCTTCCCTTCTGACCAATTAAAGTGAGACTGAAAGCAGGTAAGATACAATACAGAGATAAGTAATTTAAAAAGCTGGGTTGTATTATGACAAAAAGGCTGTTTCTTACTTTAGGGCTTTATTTAAATTCAAGAACATTTTCTTTAAAGGGAAACCTTCATGTTGTCAGATGGCAGAGTTGTTGTACTGAAAACCGTGGAGTCCTGTTGTCACTTGGACAGGACACCCCCAACCAGTGCAGATTCTCTTGCTCATGGAGGACAGGTCAGAACCACAAGAAGAGGACTGAGCCCTGGTGAGCAGCTATGTAGGGTAACCATTTAACTTAAAAGTAGAACATAAATGCAAACTAAACCACTTACTCATAAAGAATTCTTTCAGCTCATTTTCATCAATATCATGAGGCAAGTTACCAACGAAAAGTTGATGACTGTCCGGATAACGAATTATTCTCCGGTTGTCAGAGTCATTCTGTTCCATATCTCCTCTGCCTGAAAGACAGGAAGAAAGGACACACTAAATAAAGCCTACCACAACACATAAAAACAGTACAAAGAAATGATCTAGAAAGAAAAATCAGTATTAGTGCCAGGCACAGTGGTGCCCTAAATCCCAGCAGTCAGGAGGATCTCTCTCCGAGTTCCAGGCCACCCAGAGCTACACAATGACACCTTGTCTCAAATAAACAAATACAAATGAGAAAGAAAAAAAAAACAAAAACCCAATACCAAAATTCCTGCTTTGGCTTAATAAAGCAGATGTGCTTTTTTTTTTTTTTTGAGACAGGGTTTCTCTGTGTAGCCCTGGCTGTCCTGGAACTCACTCTGTAGACCAGGCTGGCCTTCAACTCAGAAATCCACCTGCCTCTGCCTCCCAGATGCTGGGATTAAAGGCGTGCGCCACCACTGCCCGGCGCAGATGTGCTTCTGGAAGATGATGTGTATTGTTAG
Organism: Uromys caudimaculatus; assembly: GCA_028551405.1. Lineage (NCBI taxonomy): Eukaryota > Metazoa > Chordata > Mammalia > Rodentia > Muridae > Uromys > Uromys caudimaculatus. The sequence continues at coordinate 75,200,193 of CM052712.1, forward strand.
TAGGTGGGCAGAGCACAGATGGACAGACAGATCCTGACTAGACTGCTAGACGTGGAAACTATGGGTGAGACTATGAATGACCAGTATTCAAGGGACAGTTATTTCTCTATAACCCAGGAACAAGCAGACTTTCAGTCAGTAAGAAAGACTCCTAAATATCTCCTTAGTGTTTTGAAATAGAACACATTTCATCTTTGAATGGCACAGCCAAATCAATGTTAACGGTACCAGCATTTCCTTTTCTAGGCCTCTTATCTTCCAAAGTACTGTCACATATAAATAATCTTAGTCACCTAAATAATCTACACTCTCATAACATAGCAACAGTCACAGAAGACAGACATCACACAAGGAAATGTCATTAACACCTAAATGGCTTAACAATTGAGCAGCTCAGGTTTGATGTCATCCTAGATCATGACAAGCTAAGACATGCTACCACCTGGAACTTTGGAATTTATTACTTTTATTTATAGAATTACACTTCTAAATTTGAGGTACAGTTGTATATCTCACTTGCATACAAAGCATTCTCTTTCTAAAAGATTTATCTGCCTTATTTATATGGGTGTTTTGCATGTATGTCTCTGCACCACAGGCATACCTACTGCTGGCAGGGCAGAAGAAGGCATTACATCCCCAGACCCGGAGTCCTCTGGAAGAGCACCCAGTGCTCGTAACTGCTGCACTATCTCTCTAACCTTGAAAAGCTCTTTAAATCTTACAGAATTCAAATAATGGTCCTCAATACACCTTAGCTAACAATACAGTTATGAGAAGTTAGTACAACAACAACTCAGGGGGGTCAGTGTGAAGAGTTTGTCCTGAAGAGACAAGAGTGGACAGTGAGCTGGATACTAATAGTTCAGCTTAGAAGTCTTAAATGCAGCAACAATCAGCAAATGATAAAAAGGCATTTTATCAAACCACGTTTCCACGGAGGTCAGCAAACCCTCTCCTCAAAGTTGTCTGTTAGCACAGGCTATCTCAGCAGCATGTCCCAAACCTAAGTAATCTGATCTTCACACGGACCTATGTATGAAACCCGATATAGTTGTTTAAAACTTAGTCTTTTCCAACTGTCCAATAAAAGCCATAGATAAGCTGAGCTTACCTGGCCTTGGTCCTCGAGGAGGGAAACCAGGTCGCTCTCGAGGTCGCTGTTCACGTACACGTGGTGGCTGAGACTGAACTTCTGGTTTAGCGTCAACCCTTGGCTAAAATATAATGGAAAAATTATTAAAATTTTTATATTATAAAGAAGTAACTTCTACCGGAGAAAATCCAATCAAAGCAACTATTAGCAAGTCACTAGCAAGGATAATATTAAGTTTATAATGTTTTTATATAATTTCCTATATGTGTGAAAATACTTTTTAAAAGATATTCTGTACCAAGCTAGGACTGTAGGGCAGATCTTAATTTTCTTACTCAATACTGTAGAATTCACACTAAGCTGCTTTTACACAGTAACACTCTTTAAAATTATACTCACAATGAAACAGGTAAGTTATTGCTACAAAAATCACAAAATGCAAGATGAGCAACTCCATATACATACAGAAGACAAAGTTAAAAAGCTTTCTTATCTTATAAAGACAATAAAGACACACAGTTCCTCCGTCAAGGCCTAGTTTGCTGCTTTCAGACATCAACAGTGCTTGGTAACATCTCCTACCCATCCCATCTTGAAACCAGTATTTGAATAGTTCAAACAATAACCCTTTTGCATGGTGGCAAGTGCCTGAAATCCCAACACTCAGAAGGCTGAGGCAGGAGGATCGTAAGTTTGAAGCCAGCTTGAAACAGAACCACATCTCAAAAATAAAGCGACAAGAGTTTCCATATAAAATCTCAAATAGTCCAAGAAGCCCTTTAGAAAGGATTGAACAACCATCTTCCTTAACTGGGTGGGGATGACAGGACCAGTCTGTCAACTGCTGACTCAAGTCCACTCAAGGATTCTGTAAACAGTAACGTCCGTCCATACCTCGCATTCATTTCCCCTCATACAACAGCAGTTTCAGTATTCTCAACCTCTGTGGGCCTTCTACTTGCTCAAGGATTTATGGCCCAAGGAAAAGACAAAACTAAATGAATCATCAAAAGACGTTACAAGCATTCAACAGACTACGGGCATCCCAAACTAAAAGCTAGCACTTCAATCTTTAAGGACCTTGGTCTAAGCAATACTCTAACTTTCATTAATTATATAACTTGGATGTTATAATTTGCAAGGATAAATCTAAATAAAAAAGTTGCAGCCACTGTAACCCTAAGATATATATTGACGTTATTTAGAAGATTTACCTACTTCTTACAACCTGGTTTTTTTCCCCCTATGTAGACTAATTTTCCCAAAATGAAATCTTTTCACATGTCCTGGAATCTGTCTAGTTACAATGTTAATTTTGCTGGGTGTGGTGGTGCATACCTTTGATCTCAGTACTTAAGAGGCTTTGTGAGTTCACAGGCCAGCCTGGTCTACAGAGTGAAAAGATTCAGATTTTGTTATAAAGCCTATCTAGCTATCTTGCTCTGGGTGTACGGGAGGTGGCAATCCTTGAGAGAATTGGGGGCTTTTTAAAAGATTTTATTTTTATGTGCATTGGTACTTTGTTTGCATGTATGTCTTTTATGTGTCTGTGTGAGGGAGCCAGAGCCACTGGAACTGGAGTTACAGACAGGTGTGCACTCCCACATCTGGACGAGCAGCCAGTGCTCTTAACCACTGAGCCATCTCTTCAGCCTCAGCCCAAGGGGATCTTAAACTTGTGATGCTACTACTGTTACTTCTCGCCACTGCTGGGACTGCAGACGTGCACTACTGAAAGAACCAAGCACCGTGCTTGAACAAATGGTCAGCAGTTATTGGTTCAGAGTATCATATACCTGACAATGAGGTAACTGCTGTCTGTACAGTTTAATAGTATAGTAACAATCTAAAATGTGGTATATATTTATAACTATATTTATAAAAAGGCATACATTTATAACTATATGCTTACTTCCACTAAAGGAAGTCTCAAAAGCAGAACTTGGTAGTTTGTATTATCAATCAGAATTGAAAAATGGATGTACTTTATTTACTCAAATTTTAGTTAGTATCTTATTGGAAATAAAAATGGCAACTGTGTGTAATGAATGGTGGTCCAGCCTTTGATCCCATCACCCAGGAGTCTAGAGAGGCAGGTGCAAACTTGTGAATTACAGGCCATCCTAGTCTAAATAAGCAGAGTTCTAAACCAACCATAGGTACATAGTCAGATCTTGTCTCAAAAGAGGCAGGAAGAGATGGGTAGGCAGTTAAGAGCACTTGCTGTTTTTTCAGAGACAGTTCCCAGCATTCACATGGTACCTAAAAGCCCTTGTAATTCCAGTTCCAGGGCACCTGAGGCTCTATTCCGGTCCCTATAGGTACCTTTGCACACTGATTTGGTGACTCCGACTCTGGAAGCAGACAAGAGCGCCAGTGCAGAAGAACACATGTTTCGGTGCCTTCTCCCTCTCCTCACCCACCAACGACAACTAGGCATTCCTAACAGATGAGCGGCTAACCGCCTACTATGAAGGCTTTCAATTTAACTTCATGTAACCAAAAGTATTATCTTACAGTAAATCCTACGAATGAATGTCAAACAAAATATAAAATAAAAATGGTCAAAGCAAGTCAAAAAGGCATCACTACAGTCATACACAAGTCCTTCAATTAAGTGTGAGCTATCAAGACAGCCAGTCAGTTCCAGCAAAGACTTCACTTACCTACTTTTATCTCAATGCCTACCAATACCTTAAGGCAGATTTATCTTTCTTTTACCAAATAATCTATTTAAAACAAAAGGAAAAGAATGCTGTTCAAAAAAGTAACAAAATAAGTTGAAGATTACTAAATAAACTGAATATATCACAAATTTACTCTACACATAGCACAAAGACACAAGGATAGTCTTAAAGCTTATGTTTTATTATTTTTCATTCTGTATGTGTGGGGGCATGTGCAGATGAGAAGCAGATGCCTCCAGAGGGCTAAGGCATCAGGTCCCTGGAAGTGGAGTTCATACAAGGCAGTTCAAAGTCACCTGACATGTGTGCTGGGAACCCTAACTCAGGTCCTCAATATCTGCTCTCAACTGCTGAGCAATCTCTCCAGCCCCTTAAAGTTGAATTTTAAAACATTTCTTTAATGGAGTGGGAAATAAAATAACTTCAAAAGTGACTCAAATGTAAGATACCTAAGAGTTTAGAATCTAGTAAGACATACCTTAAAAAAATAAAAATAAAAAGACATACCTTAAATACTAAATACCTTAAATTCTGTTATGAATACAGAGACCTAATATCTTCCACGAGACACTAAAGAAAAACGTATGCATTTAGAACCACATATAGTGTGATGTGCACCTACATAAATTCAAAAGCCAGGCTATATTTCAGCTGTCTAAACATGGGTGAGTTATGCTAGAATCTAATTTTCCTATCTCTAAAATGGGAACGTTAATACCTCTCATGAGGGGGGTTGTTTTAAGGACTCAGTAAGAAGAAATATGTGTACACTTTCTACCTCTATCAGAGGCAGATAGATGGATCTCTGATTTCAAGGCTTGCAAGGGCTATACAATGAGACCCTGTCCCCACCCCTACTCCCCAAAGGAAATGGGAAAAATAGCACACTGACCATAAGGCTAGGCAAATAAAAGGTATATATACTGAACTTCTTAAGAGTAGGCACTGGGCTGTAGCCATGACTTAACAGTTAGCAAAGAGCACCAGCAGCTCTTCCGATGGACCAAGGGGGTTCCATCCTCAGCACCTATACATGGGAGCTCACAACCATCTGCATCTCCAGTCCCAAGGGAACCAACACACTCTTCTAGACTCTGAGGGCACTACATGCACGAGGTGCACAGGAATGCACATAGGTAAACACAAAACTCTAAGTTAGAATTTTAAAGTGTCACCAAATCTCTGAAGTAACAACTCAAAAGACTCCATATGTGACTCTGATAGAAAAAGATTTCAAAGTCCCAAGTCACTTGTCCCTTCTCCAGATTGGTTTGAAAAGCACAAATCATTAGGGTTGAACCTTAACTATGATCAAATCCAACCACATTTAAATATTTAACCAGAAAAAACCACCACCACCACCACCACAGAGGTATTGTGGTACCGTGTACATGTGTGGGAACACCAAGGACAAGATCGTTACTAGTTACTTTCGAAGCCTCAATTCAATGTCTTAATGTTAGAGCATCTAAAAAATGTATACAATAACCACTTTACGTGTAAATTTTGTAGGAAAATGAAGCTCAAAATGTAGGGTGGGGAGGAAACTGGATACTTATGCCAATAAACTTAATTCAAATTTAATCTACACTATCTACCAAGCATCATAAATAGTGTCCTATTTTCACAGTTTTGGAAAGCTCTGAAATGGATAAGATGACAAACAGACAAAAAGCAGAATACTGAAATGATCTGTTAAGGTGAACACTACAGTCATAAGTTGGTACAGGCTTCAATCAAATTGTGTCAAACACTCACAGACTGAGTTTAGGCAATGTAAATATATATAATATATATTACAACATATATATTATATATATACATACACACATATATCAAGGTTTCTATTTCTTTAGAACAGTGATTTTTTTTTTAAAAATTCCATTCTATTTTGTGCCTTTCCAAATTTCTTGCCTAAAATACTCTTGCTAAGTTGTAAAATTTCAAGGAGTATTTTTTTAAAGAAGCCTTTAAAATGACAACATTATATCAGTAAAACCAACTTAATCTGTACTGCACACACCCAAATCCCAAATACCACCTCTGTAGATTAATAGAGATTTGGCATTTAAAGTGGGTGCACTGACATTTAATACATTTTTGAATGTTTAATCCATAGTTCTGGTTGACTCACTTAAAAATGTATAAAAAGTAAGCAATTGGCAAATGTAACAAGGATACAATCCAATGTGTTCACAGATTGGTTACCTGTGAGACTGGTGCTTTAACATGGGGTGGAATTCCAGAGGAAGAAACAGTACCACTAGGAGGCAGGTTTTTACTGGTCACTGAAGCCCAGGAGAAAGCCTGCAGGAAATGCAACAAACCTAGACTACTAATCATGGAAAACCACCAACATTCCTATAGGGAAACTTCCAAATATTTAATCTGTTTTCATTTCTAATCTGTTCCTTTATATAGAAGGACTTCCTAATAGAAAGGCACACACACACATGCCAGTCTGTGTGCCAACTTTCAAAATCTCATTATGCAAGATATGACTGTGTTGTCTCAACTGCTAAAACCACACCAAGTTCCTACATAAGCAAGTGGCAAACCACTATCAACTAAACATGCTGTAAAATCTGAACCAGAGAACTGACTTCTCTCCCCTGGGGGAGGACAGGATGTGTGGGTGATGATGTTAGGGAGGAGAAGCATCTAGAAAGAGCAGAGTACTGTGGGAGACTCAACAGACATTACAAAGTGAACAAGGACTCCTGCATACTCTCCTCTCACTGCCCAAATCTACTTTAACCATCTGCTTGACAGAGATAAAGAGTTTACATGATATACTAAGGGTGTCACACATCTGTACAAGAGAATTAGTAGAGTAAGGAAACTGATCCCATTTATATCACAAACAGGTGTCTCTCACAGATCAACTTCAGTTGGGGCATGGCATGACTCCTGGAGCATCAGAAGAGATGAGCAACTGAAAACCTCACACATGGACTTGAGTAATCTCATGTAAGTCATTCAACACTGCATACAGACAAGAGGAATCTTAGGTTATAAATTTCACTCTCAGGAATATTTTTGGGGTAGAGAGAAACCATGAAATCTCCCCAGAACAACAAAAACTCCAGCTTCTTTCATATACATGTTAAGTATAGCTTACTGTATTTCAAATAACAGAACCAAAACCATGCTTTATTAATGGCACCAAGTATGAAAATGTGAGGTCCCGGATCTGGAAAGTTCCTTTGGTCTCACCTTTGGCGGTTCTTGAGGCAGAGAGGCAGGCTCAGCGGGAGGAGGAGTGGCCGACTTCTCCTCTAGCTCTTCCAAGTGTTTCTCCTCCACTTGTGGTTTCAACTCTTCAGTCTTTGTTTCAGATTCTGGCTCAGGTTCAGGTTCATGAGAGGATTCTTCTAAAGGCTCCTCTATGCCATTACTAGAATGAAACATCTAAGTCACTAGGTATTCGAATAAAATAAAACTGTCTCTCCAAACTAACAGTTGTAACTAGTTATGTTCCTGCCAGTGACCTGTTCTGCATTTTTAAGAAAGCAATCTCTGGTCATATACATGCGGTGTTAGGGATGGATGAAACTGAGGTCCTGCCTGCTGTGCACATACCAGTGAAATTACTCTACCAGAGACTCACCTCCAGTCTACACGGAGATAGGATTTTACTCTGTAGACCACACAGGCCTCAAACTCAGTGACATCAACCTTTTGCCTCCTTGGAATGCTAGGATGAGAGTGTACCACCACATCTGGCCCCATCAATTTTAAAAAATGGGTTTTATTATTTTGCACCTAGGGGTGTTTTGGTTACATGTATGTCTGTGCACCATACATGTACACTGCCCTCGGAGGCCATAAGAGGGTATCACATTGCCATGTCTAGGGTTCCAACCAGCCATGTGGGTGCTGGGGATCAGCTGGTGCTCTTTTTTTTTTTTTTTTTTTTGGTTTTTCAAGACAGGGTTTCTCTGTATAGCCCTGGCTGTCCTGGAACTCACTCTGTAGACCAGGCTGGCCTCGAACTCAGAAATCCGCCTGTCTCTGCCTCCCAAGTGCTGGGATTAAAGGCGTGCACCACCACTGCCTGGCCAACTGGTGCTCTTTAACTGCTGTGCCATCACTACAGCCATCCCCATCAGTTAAAATCTCAATGGTGACAAGGCTTACTCCTGTGTTAAATATAAATAAACCCTGTGCTTGTAACCAGTGTGTATAGGGACAGTGCATGAGGTCAGGCCTTCAGGCCGGCAGCCATCTTCCACTTTATGTCAGGAAGAAAACCTAGGACACCAGGCTTACAGAGTGAGTACCTTCAAGGGCCAAGACACTTCTCTGCCACGTTAAAATAAAATTTTAGAGAAGTCCAGTGTACTGTCCTAAACAGCAGTCAACCACAGCTTCAATACAAACCACGTGAAATTTTTGAATTAAGTAGTAATTTTCAGTATCTTGAAACATGTTCTAAGTAACCAAATACTGGCTTAAATATGCGGTTTTAACAAAAATGTATTCCCAGGGGCTGAGGGTGTGGTTTGGTGGCAATGTGCATAATTTAACATGCATGAAATACCTAGCACCAAAGAAAAAAACTAACTTCCAACAGTAATCCTAGAAAAAACTACTTTACAGTTAGTTCACTACAGGTGAACTAACAAATGCAACCTTGCAACTGCTAGCTAGTCTTACGTCACAGGGTGCGCGTCATAGTAGGCGTTGTTAGCATTCTCTTGCACAGGTTCAGGAGACGGCTGCCTGTCTTCTTGCTCCTCTTCTACTTCATCTTCTGACTCTGACAACACACGACACACCACATCCTTTTAAAAGAGGCTCATACAGGCTCTAACATACACACTGTAATATGGTTAGAGTTTGCTAGTTTAGAATGTCAGCAGACTTACAAAGGCAGTCATTCACTGAAATATTCCCTGTTCCCCACAAACTAAAGAGAACAAGCAGGAAAAAAGTTATTATACTCTATTTTAACAAGACGTATTAGTAAAGAAAGGAAAACCAAGGAAGCTAAAAACCATTATTTTGGCTCTGTTATCATATCTAAGAGTGGTAATGAAAAACCTGGTGTTCTAATCAGTGGACGATGAATGACCACAGCACAGCCACAGTGGATGGGCAGCGGACAGCGAGGGAGGGAAAGGGCTGGGTTCTACGCCACTCAATCCATTTTGATAAAAGTGTTTGTGTTCCCAAGACAATCACAGAGTATGTACCAAACTCTAGTATAGTCTATACAGACAAGTCACCTATACAGACTTCCTAGGTTTGGTTTTTACATCATTTCATGTATACACAGTTATACTTCCCCTAACAAGAGTTTCAGTTCAATAAACAGCAAATTTTCAAACGTTTCACACTTACAGAAATTACAAAGTAAGACTATTGGGAGAACCTTTCTCCTTCAAGTGACGCTCACCTTCATCAAGTTCTGGTTCAGAATCACCAAACACTTCATCTTCATAACGAAACATATCATTGTGAACATAAAATTTATTTGGAACAGATCCCTACAGAAAAACAGCATACAAGTATTCCATGAATACCCATAAATAGAAGCGCCCACAATATCTGCAAACAACTGTAAACATCCATGGTATTGTATTAAAAGAAGAAATTAAATGTTACACACAATCTTGCATGCAATCTATATTTTAGTACCATGGAAATAATCTAGACTAAATATAATTATCCAAAATTGAACATGTTATGATGGGTTTAAAAAAAGAAAAAAGTTATCTAGGTATTTTATGTATGAGTACCCTGTCGCTATCTTCAGACACACCAGAAGAGGGCATCGGATCCCATTATAGATGGTTGTGAGCCACCATGTGGTTGCTGGGAACTGAACTTAGGATCTCTGGAAGAGTGCTCTTGACCACTGGGCCATCTTTCCAGCCCCCGCATGTTATGATGTTAACAAAGAGAAAACAAACATATCACCAAATGATTATTATAAAATGTGGTGGCCAACACCTGTAAACCCACCTCTTCAGAGACAGAGGAGGGCCACAGATTCAGCTACAGGGAGACATTAAAAAAAAAAAAAAAAAATCCACAATGCACAGACATGAAAATGTCAAAATAAAGCCCAGCATCATGAATGAGTAGATACTAGTGATTAAAAATAAAAACTTGGAGCTGGAGAGATGGCTTGGTGGTTAAGAGCACTGACTGTTCTTCCAGAGGACCCGGGTTTAATTTCCAGCACCCACATGGCAGCTCACACTGTATAACTCCAAGATCTGACAACCTCACACAGACATACATGCAGGCAAAAACATACCAATGTACATAAAATAAAAATAGATGATTTAAAAAATAAAGAAAATTAAAAAATTATTACAATTAAAAAAACTCTTCTAGAAAATTGAGTTCATAAAGTTTTTCCCCTTTTTCAAAACCTTTTGAAAATACAGTTTAATATTTCAAAGACCATGTGGGTTTTTTCCTCTGTCTTATGGTCCTGGGAATCAAACTCAGAGCCTTCAACACAAAGCCAAGTGTTCTACCACTGAACTACCTCACCCTAATCCTCTTCTCTGTATTCATCGCCCACTTACACATTTATTTCAGTATCTAACTTTAAAGCACATGCATACATACAATGTCCAACACACCTAATAAAATCTCTCAAAAACAGCTGCAAGCAGAAGGAGAGATGCTTAGTAGTCTAAAAAAAAAAAAAAAAAAAAACAACAACAGGCTGCTTTTGAAGACCCAGGGTCTAATTCCCAGCATGGCAGCTTACAACTGTTAACTCCAGTTCCAGAGGATCTGATACCCTTCCCACTTCTGTGGGCATCAGACACATCCATACAAGCATAAAACAAGAAACAAAATGAAAGGGGCTGGAGAGATGATGGTTCAGCAGTTAAGGGTGCTAGCTGCTCTCTTACAGGAGGGAGCAGGGTTTGCTTCTGGGTACCCATGGAATGACTGTCTATAACATCAGTTCCAGGACATCCAAAGACACCAGGTGTGCAAGTAGTGCAGACTTAAAGGCAAAACACCCATAAAAGTAAGTAAAATTCAAATATCAATTAGTTAATTTAAAAAAGAGCAACAAGCAAATCCAAGCCTGTAGGAAGAAGCTCTAGCATTTCAATAGACTATTAACAAATAAATCATAAATACAAAGTAAATAAAGTGAAAACTTACTTCTGGAGCCAGAACAAAGGTTTGCATGAACTTCCTCTCAGGCTGCCCACTGTTAGACAGCAAGCCCATAACCTGCACCACTACACCATCGCTCAAGGTTGCATGAGCATCCACATGACGAATTTTGGTATGACATTCACTGAAGTTCAGAGATAACACTTTGTGGTGTATATCCTTTACAGAGGAAAAGGGTGAAGAAAATAAATTTCCTGTGCTACCACATTAACTACACGTCATGGTATGTACATTTCCTCATAACCCCAAAAGGTTAACTATTTGCCTTTTTTTCATTAATTTGAATTCAGTCCAGAAACTATGTATTACTACAGACTACCTGTAAACTACTATCAATCACCTCTATATAAGAAGTCCTAATGCATCTTGATACTGTGTTGTAATCTGGGCGTTCATTATGCCGATCTCCCCTCTTTCATTTCTCTGGCTAGCTCAGTTGGTAGAGCTTGAGACTTAATCTCAGGGTTTGAGCCCTGTTAGGGGCCAGATTTAAAAGTAACTTTTATACCCTTGATACCTACCTCTGTCTGCTAATGTAGGCCTCGCCCTGGAAACTTCTAGCCTCTGTACAATCTAATCTAGGCCTGGAATGTTTTCAGCCTCTGAGACTTGCTGCTGAATAAGCTCATATACTTTCTTAGTTCTTTTTGAACTCTGGCTGGCTGGTCAGCTCAGCTGTTCTGGCTCAAATTCCTCTCTCCAAGGTGACTCAAACTGACTTCTCTCTCTCTCTCAGCCTCTCCCGAACTGCTCTACTTGGCCTCATTCTAACTCTGGCAATCTATTCGAACCTTCTGGTTCCTTCTCATTCTCTGGCTCATTCTATCTTCACATGTGTCTAGTTTGTCCTCTCTTCAACCTGTCTCTGTAAAACTATTCTGGTAAACCCGCCTCCTCTCTCTCTCTGCACTGCCCCTTAAGTAGCGTCCTTTTCCTCTCTCTTCTCATCAGAGTTGGGCAGATCCTGGTCTGTCAAATCTTTCTCTGATTTGTCACTTTGCCACTCAATTAGACCTTATTTCAAACTTGGGTGCTTCCTTCTACAAACTAACTTTACCTTCATTATTGGGATTAAAGATGTGTGCTAAGGGCATGTCTGTATTCCAGCCAGAGGGATTAAAAGGTGTGTGCTAAGGCTGAGCCATGCCATAATTAGAAACTGGGTTTTTTTTTTTCCAGTAACTAACACAATCTTGGGGTTCACAGTGATCAAATGTCCTCCAGGTTGCCATTCTCATAAACTGTTACCAACTGCCTTTTGCCCTCATACCTAATTTTACTTTATTATGATGTTTGCTGATGCTATTTTTCTACATCCACCGAGTGTGGAGTCCAACGGAAGCCCCAAACCCTCTAACACTCTCTCTTCCCACCAAGACTGTCTCATACATCCCTCTAACATGCAAAATATGCTCTCAACTCTAGGGGTAAATAAAGCACCCCACACTCTCCTTTTGAAAACATCCCGATATAATATAGTTTTACTAAAACTCTACAGCAAAAGACCACACCAACAACACTTACCCAAAGGCTATCCTTTTAAAGCCATCTTAATTCAAAGACATTTTCAAAATAAATAATTTGTGACTTACATTTTGGCCATAAACTGCTTCCTGGGGCTTTCCACTGGCATCCACTCCACCATGAACATAGGAGGAATTCCTGCCATAAAACCTGCAAAACCATTGACAATTAAAAATATTGCCACTGACATGTTAAGAAAGTTTAGGAGCCACTAGAGTTCTGGTACCAAATAGATAAAGGGTCCTTAGTCACAAACATGACTGTGACTACTCCCTATAGAGCTGTTGTAAGGGCTGAGTGAGGCCACGCCCACAGAACCCTCAGCATGGAACAAGGCAGACAGATGCTCAACTAGCTAGCCCCAAACTGCTGTCAGTCTTCCCTTATCAGATCACTTAAAACTGAAACAATGAGTCCAAGTGCGTCCTAAATACACTTAGTATCTCCTAACTTATTGATCATTTTTTTTTCTTCTGATAAAACAACTCAAGTTGACCTGATGTATCTGACAATCAGATGTCCCATTTAATACTCCCCTCAGTAACCTCCAAGTGGTTACTAACTCCACGGGCTTACAGCTTACAAATTTCAAATAATCAAAAATAATTCAGCCGGGCAGTGGTGGAGCACTCCTTTAATCCCAGCACTCGGGAGGCAGAGGCAGGCAGATTTCTGAGTTTTAGGCCAACCTGGTCTACAGAGTGAGTTCCAGGACAGCCAGGGCTACACAGAGAAACCCTGTCTCGAAAAACCAATAAATAAATAAATAAATAAATAAATAAATAAATAAATAAATAAATAAATAAATAAATAAAATAATTCAAAGACCAAGTAAAAGTCTACCATCATCTCAACATCGACTTTCCTCTTATTTATGAAGTACATAATTTATGTTCTCCAGCACTAGTCAAACATGTCAGAACTTCCTCTGTGCCAAGCAGTATTTTCAGTGACATATACTGATTCTTTTAATCCAAACAACTTCATAAAATAGTGCTATTATCTAAATATGTACAGAAGTTAAACAATCCACATAAGCAGCTTACACCAGTTGACCGGCTCCAGCAGGATCTAATTCCTTCAGCCTCCTCAGACACCTGCATGCATGTGCATGCCTACACGCATGCCTACACACACATACACACACACACACACACACACACACACACACACACACACACACACTTAAAAACCAATCTTTATAAAACCTAAGAAATAATCAGACTTTAGATGTGACAACTCTTCAAGGAACTTACTCTAAGAATATAATAAACTAAGGTATATAAAAATGGCTATCTGAGGAGAAAAGTATTAAAACTTTATTCAGGTTTTAGATTCGTATGAGTGTTTTGCCTGTATGTGTGTAGTACACCATGTATGCCTAATACCCGCAGAGGTCAGATGAAAACACAGGATCCCAGAGACTAACTAGAGTTTCAAATGGTTTGAGCTGAAATGTGGAATCAAACTCAAGCCTCTCCAAAACCAACAAATGTTTTTTACTGCTGACTCATCTTCCAACCCCTTGGTGAAAAATTTAAAAGCATCAAAATTTTTATTAAGAGTAAAAAGTGGTTAAATAAGCTAGATATAATACAGAAGTTGTACCATTTTAAGATTTTTAAAAATGATTTTGTGGATATTCATGTACAGAGTATTTGTGTGGAGACCAGAGGGATCTCCTTCCACCTTTATGCATGCTCCAGGTCATAAGTCTTTCCTGGCAAATCCCTTTACCCACTGTGTCATGTTGCTAGCCCCAAAGTTATACTGTTAGTAATATAGGTATACTATTAGTTGAAAACCTTATTGTTAGCCAGGTGGTGGTAGTGAATCCCAGCACTCAGGAGACAGTCCAAGAACTCTGAGTGTGAGGCCAGCCTGGTCTAGAGTGAGTTACAGGATAGCCAGGGCTACACAGAGAAACACAGATGGCTATCAGCTGTCAAATATGAGAAATAGATAATTAAAGTGCCTACATTAAGACCAGCATAAAGTCTACATGGGGGAAAATTCCCATAAAGGGAATTCAGGAAACAGTAAATACAAATCTCTCCTACAATACAGAATAGGCAATAGTAACTAACACATGTCCAACAGCATGCCTACAAAGCCTAACTCCAGAGCACTTACCTGAGACCTACATACTGTCAGTAAAAGCCTTTCTGAGGGAAGTAACAAAGGATGGACAGCAACTTGAAAGACTCATCTTTCAAGAGTCTCACTTCCCCCCACTTGCTCAAGGACTTCTTCCACCCAGAACACATAAGTCATTTCAACCTCCGGAAACATTAAGCTTACGGATGTTCAACTCTTGCCAAAATAGTGAACAAGCTACTAATAGCAGCTCCCGAGTAATCCTGCTTTTCAGGTGAGAGCACACATCCCTCACAGGTGTGTAGCAGCAGTTCTCAATGGTATGACAACTTGAAAAGATGAGTTTAAGTCATTGATTTCTAATCACTAACTGGAACCTTGTAGTGAGTCAAGCTCCACATTAGTATAATGAAACATGGAATACTGAGGAATACGTGTGTGTGTGTGTGTGTGTGTAACCAAATGTTTATAGTACTACGATATGACATGCTGTTCCTGTTTGCAAAGATACTATCAACATATAAAGAGACAGAACAGACAATAAAATGTGGCCATACCCAGAGAATCCTAGGTAACGGCTCATCTTACCTGTGCAAATACTCGGGAGCTTTGTTCAGCAAAGTGTAATACTGCCTCACAAACTCCCGCCCCACAAGCAGCGGGCTGGGCTTCTCCATAACCATTTCTTTGCTGCACAATGTCAAATGCTGGAGGAGAAAACACAAGAAAAAACAGCTAGTATTAAGTCATCTTTGTAAAATACCACAAAATAAATCTTCTTGGATATATATCTGAGAATAAAGTAAATTAACATCATTTATTATAAATCTCTGGCCTAGAGGGATGGTACAGCAGTTAAGAGCCTGTTCTAACAGAGGACCCAGGTTCAATTCCCAGCACCCACATTAAGGCACACAACCATATAACTCTGTTCCAAAGGGTCTGCTTGCCTCTTCTGGCATCTCCTTGGGCACCAGGCACACAGTGTACAGACACACATGCAGGCAAAACACCCATACACATTAAATAAAAACAGAAGAATTAGCTTGGTTAAATACAACTTATTACTTACTTTATACATCTAGCCCTCAGAACAGTCTAATTATAGTCAACATAAAGAATAAGGACCAGCAGGCTATATAGATGGCTCCTAACTGCCTGTAACTCGGTTCCAGGGGATCTGAACCTCTAACCTCAAGCACATATCCACACATGGACACACAAATACACATGATTACAAATCTGTCTTGGAGAGAGGTGACTCAGCAGCTAAAAAGCACTTCTTGTTGCTCTGGCAGAAAGAAGACCCAGGTTCAGTTCTCAGAACCCACATGGTAGTTCACAATTGTGTTCTCAGTAACAAAGACACCCTAATGTGACCTATACAGGCACCAGGGAAACAAACACAAGTATGTATGGTACACATACATACAAGCAGGCATACACTAAACACACACACACACACACACACACACACACACACACACACACACACACACACTCAGAAAAAGGGGGAAGGTGGGAGGGCCGGTGGGGTGGTTCAAGAGGTAAAGGCATTTGCCTGACCTGAGCTTAATTCCTCAGGACCAACACAGTGGAGAAAACGGACTTCCATAGTTTGTCTTCTGACCCCCACTTCTATGTACACACGCACAAAGAAAGTCCCAAACTCTACTTTTTTCCCGTAAGATGGCTGATTACTATCTAATCAGTGAGTAGTACAGTAACTCTAAGAAATGGTTCTGGATTTAATCCCAAGTACCAAAAAATGTGTGTAGATCAATAGACACACACCAGCACACTTTGTCTTAAAAGGATGTGACTCTGTTCTCATGCATGTGCATGTCAGAAGAGGGCGTCACATCCAAGCCCTGGGCCACGATCACAGGCACTGTGTGAGCAGCAATGGAATGAACTCGGGGCCCAACTCAAACCCCTTTTCTTAAAAGTACTCGGGGAGAGGGAGGAGGGACAAAACCAACAACCAAACACACATCTCAGTGTGTATCAGGCAAATCAAAACGCTACCCGAACTCCTATTTTAGCAAATTTCAATGCAGGTTTTCTTTAAGCAACTAAATAATTTCACAGCCAAAGACATCCATAGTCACCCTAATACAATGTGGTTAGTATTTTTCTTGTCAGGTAAGGTGCTCTGGTGGAGCAAAGAGGTTCAGTGCTGCTCTAGGGACCGCAGTGTGACCTGCTGTTCCCTTAGTTGTTTCTTCTCTGGAACTGTCCTTCTAGACTTTCTAATGACCCAAATCTACTTCAGTTTTTATATGGCATATCACTTGCTTTCAAAAGCAACTCATGAAGCAGATGCAAACAGCACATTACAGGTGCCACTGTCTTCCTCAAACACAACTTTTCAGAGGCTCACAGTCCTAAGCAGAAAGACTCCTGTGCTACACTTACGAAGCTGGGCTGGCAACCAAGTGAAATGCGAGACACACCAGCAGCTTCTTACACGCACATGTAAGAGTACATGTCCACAGACATACTCAGGGGCCACTGTCCAGGCACTGGCCACTTTTTTTAAAAAGACAGCGTCTCTCACTGTCCTGGAACTTACCAAATGTTAGGCTGTCTTGTTACTACTGAGTAGTCTAACATTATGCTTCAAAAATATGAAAAACAGAAAAATTACCAGTGCAGACAAGAATATCCACCTTACCAAAATTTACAATTGTGAACAATGCTATCTAAGAATCTTAGCTTCAAAAATGAGTATGTGAGCCAAGTTTAGTGGCTCAGGCCTCAAAATGAGGCACTTGGGAGTCTGAGGCAGAAGAATCGTTGAGTTCAGGCCAGCCTGGAATACAGAATAAAGCTCTGTATTTTTTTTAAAGGTTTTTGCCGGGCAGTGGTGGCGCACGCCTTTAAACCCAGCACCTGGGAGGCAGAGGCAGGTGGATTTCTGAGTTCGAGGCCAGCCTGGTCTACAGAGTGAGTTCCAGGACAGCCAGGGCTACACAGAGAAACCCTGTCTCGAAAAAAAAACAAAAACAAAAAATCAAAAACAAACAAAAAAAAAGTTTTACACACACACACACACACACACACACACACACACGTTTTGCGCGAATGTATGTCTGTGCACCAAGTACATGCCTGGTACCAATGGAAGTGAGAAGAGGACATGGGATCCCATGGAACTAGTGTTATGGACAACTGTGAGCCATCATTTGGATGCTAGGAATTGAACCCAGAAAGTGCTCTTAACTTCTGATCCATCTCTCCAGAACCCTGAACTTTTTTCCCTCAAATTTTATTGATTTAATGTTAAGAATGCTCTGCTGCATATACATCTGCCTGCCAGAAGGGGGCATCAGATCCCATTACAGATGGCTGTGAGCCACCATGTGGTTGCTGGGAATTGAACTCAGGACCTCTGGAGGAGCACGCAGTTGGAAAGCTTCTTCCACTGCCATCACTGCCACCATGGACCAATCTTTTCTCTGTGCTATACTCTCAAAAGATGAGGAAATCTTCGGCCAATAGCCTTACCACCAACATGAAGAAAGTTACTATGTCACAGATGCACAGTAACTTTAAATTTAAACTGCTTCATAACAATTGTAATCCCTTTCTAATAACCATCTAACAGGTGTGCTACTAGTTAGAAAATAAGGTTCTAGGGGCTGGAGAGATGACTCAACAGTTAAGGAGGGAGGGGCTGCTTTTCCAGCATTCCTGGGTTTTTGATTCCCAGCACTCACCTGGCAGCTCCAGTTTCAGGGGATCCACAGCCTCCTAAGACACTAGGCATACACATGTATGTGGTACAGATACGCAAGCAAAACACCCATACACATACATTTAAACAAAGCTAGACTGCCAGGAGTGATGGCACCCCTTGAATACCAGCACGTTGAGTTTGAGGCCTGCCTGCTCTATACAGTGAGTGTCTTAAAGGAAAACAAAAAAAGCTAAAGAGAAATACGGTTTCAGAATAAAGATCAATAGTATGAAAAGTGACCAGGGATTTTAGCTAGTTTGCCACGTCCTGGACTCCAACCAGATCACTGAGGGAGATGAAAATTTACTCAACGTTACTGGTTTTTGCAACAGAGGTCCTCTAGTCAAAACTGGCCTTGAATTCATGGCAACCTTTCTGCCCAGGGCTCCTTAACACTGGAATTAAGTAAATGTACCATGCCTGGTATAACATCACTAAGCTAAAAACTACCCACTTTCGATATGCCCACATTAGTAAGATTCTGACACAGTAATATCTAATGGCTAAAGTCTGGTTATACTAAAAAATACTTGGTAACGGTAAACTAGGGAAGTTAGATGGCAGGGAAATCTAGAAAAATAAAGAAGAGTCTGGAGAAATGGCTTGGTGGTTAAGAAAGTCACTGGCCGCTCTTCCAATAGACCTGGTTTCTATTCCCAGCACCTCCATGGCAGCTCATAACCATGTATAACGCCAGTTCCTACAGATCTGAAGCCATCTTCTGGCCTCTGTAGACACCAGGAATGCATGTGGTACAGACACACATGCAGGTTAAAACTCCTTATATAAAAAGGAAAGGCTTTGGGGCCAGGAGCTGACTTACATCAGCAAGAAAGTACATCCACAGCTGACCCAAGGTTCTGGTGGAAGGCCCAATATCAGCACTAAGAGAGAAAAGCGTGTGATTCAGATCCTAAAGAGCAACTCCAAACTTCGCTGTCAAATGATAAACCACGAACTTGGTGATGTTTCAGACTTAAGTCCCTAATACTGCCAAAGGCTACAGAGCCATTAAACAAGACACTGAAAGAACCAGAACAAAATTTAAAATTAAATTATGGTTTCCTTCACAGAAAGGCAATGTATATGATAAGCAAAAGAATGGAATTAAATTTAAAAAGCCACCAAGTAGTAAACTTATTAGAGCATATTACAATAGAAAAGATAGGGTTGGTTATCCAAAGCAAAATAATTCTCATTAATTTCATAGATAACTAAATCGTCTCTCCCCTTGTTCTTACTAAGTAAGGACATAGCTCTATTGCTAGTGATAAAATGGCTCTTCAGAAAAATCAAATCTAACTGCAAATACCTGCCCATAATTACCAATGCAACTATCTCAAGGTTTCAAATTTGAGAACATTCCAGCTTTTCAGGCTGGAGGTGTTTAGCCTATGCACAGTTCAAACACCTAAAAATCCTGCACTGTCCTTCAACACTTGTGATCCCAAGCATTTTCAAACAAAGGGGCCTTTGATTCTCATTCTCTGTCTATGTCTATCTATCTGACAAGGTGTCATGTAGTGCAGAACTACCTTAGGTTTCTGCTCTTCCTGCCTTCAAGGCCTCAGAAGCAAATTACAGTGTGTAGTGTGACATCACTACATGCAGTTTATGGAGCACTGGGGATCAAACCCAGAGCCAAGTGAGAACTCCACCAACAGAGCTATATCCTCAGTACCCTCAATCTTTACAAGCATTAACACACACACCACCACTCGCCACAGTTAGTTGTATGAAATTTCATGTCATTCTTTGGTTATTTCAGTGCTTGGAGAGAACAGGCAAAATGAGTACTCTTGCAGAAGAATCGTACTTTCTTACTAAAAGAGGTCAAGAAAAAAAAAACAATACCTAGATAAAGAGGGGAAATGCAGAAGAATAAACTCCCAACCTTGGAAAGGTACACATAGCACTTTACCCGTGGGAAGACTGTCTCCAACAGCACACTGTAGCCTCTTTACCACAATGTGCTATCAAAGTGTGCCCTGCCCATGCTTAACCTCAGCTAATCTCCAGGACAGGATGCTCACCCCTACTCCCTCTGCAGGGCTCACACTTCGCCCATTCTCACTGACCCAAAGACTAGATCCCATTTTAGAATGTCAGCTCCATTTTAACACTGTAACTATATCCAAAGCTCCCGAAGGTCTTGTTTAAAGTGACTTTAATAAGCACAGTATTATCTATGCACTCATTTTTAGGACAGGGAGGAACAGATTTGTTGTGGCAGTGCTGGCTCCCAGCACGGCAGTGACAGACCTAAGGAGGTTATGGATAAGGCAACCCTAACGATGGGGGTGAGCTCTGAAGCACAGAAGCGAAACACAACCACCAGTAAGAAAGGATGTGCTGGGGCTGCAGAGATGGCTCAGCGGCTAAGAGCACTGACTGCTCTTCCAGAGGTCCTGAGTTCAGTTCCCAGCAACACATGGTGACTCACAACCATCTGTAATGGGATCCGATGCCCTCTTCTAGTGTGTGTCTGAAGACAGCTGCAGTGTACTCATATACATATAAGTAAATAAATAAAAAAGAAAACGGCATGCTGCCCCACCCTTCTGAAGCAAGGTCTATGTAGCCCGGCTGTTCTGGAATTCCCTCTATAGGACCAGGCTCCCCTCCAATTCAGAGATCTACCTACCTACCTGCCTCTGCCTAAGATTACAGGCATATGCAACCATGCCCACCCTCACATTATATATAAAGTTTTTTTTAAGATTTATTCTTTTATGTAGTAACAATACATTGTTGCTGTCTTCAGACACCCCAGAAGAGGGCATCGGATCCCATTACAGGTGGTTGTGAGCCACCATGTGGTTGCTGGGAATTGAACTCAGGACCTTTGGAAGAGCAGTCAGTGCTCTTAACCACTGAGCCATCTCTACAGCCCTATGTTTTAAAGTTTAATGAGTATCCTGTGTTCGTTTCCTTTACCTCCTTGAATACGGAGGGTTTTAACTTCATTTACAGAAAAATGAAACTGATACTTAGAATTCAAGAAGAGATCAAGGTTCCTCAGCCTTAGTTCCAAGAACAGGAGTTTTAGTTATCTGTGTGATGTTTTCATTATCTACACCTCTCTGCTTTGGGCCAGGTGTGGTGACATAAACCTTTAATCTCAGCGCTTGTAAGGCAGAGGCAGTGGATCTCCGAGCTCAAGGCTAGCCTGATGTATACACAGTGTGAGTTCCAGGACAGCTGGCGCTATAGAGAGACCATGCCTCAAAAGAGGGGAGGGGAGGGCGATGCAGCATCATAATATGATTATTTTTGTGGACAGGAGACTCTCTGAAAGTTCAAGGCTAGCCTGGTCTACACGGTGAGATCCAGGACATCCAAGACTACTACATAGACAGTCTCAAGAAGCCCAGAAAAGAAACAAAAAAGAAAAAAAGTTAAAAAAAATTTTTTTGAAAGGATCACCCAAAGAATCAAGAATAAAAAATTTTATGGGAAGAGGTGGCACACGCCTTTAATCCCAGCACTTGGGAGGCAGAGGCAGGTGGATTTCTGAGTTCGAGGCCAGCCTGGTCTACAGAGTGAGTTAGTTCTAGGACAGCCAGGGCTACGCAGAGAAACCCTGTCTCGAAAAATAAAACCACAAAAATAAATAAATTAATTAATTAATTAATTAATTAAAAAAAATTTAGAGGCTAGGTGTGGTAACCCACTCCTTGAATCCTGAACACAGGAGGCAAAGACAAGCTGGTTCAAGGCTAGCCTGGTCTAGAGTTCAGGTTGGCCAAGGCTACAGAGACCCTGTCTCAAATAACAATAACAACAACAAAGTAAAACAAAAGGTGGTGAGCAGGTGAGTACATTATTTTGTGGGCAGCATACTCGACCCAGTATGTTTAGGGTTTTGGTTCCTTTACCCATAACTTCCTTAATCTATCAATGCGGTTCTTGGATCCAAGGTCACCACAACAAATCTAATCTCTGGGAATTCAAGATCAGCTTGCCTCAAAACAACAACAAAAACACCAAACTTTAGGGGCTGGAGAGAGGGCTCCATAGTTAAGAGTGCATACTGTTCTTGCAGGATCTGAGCTCCTCCCACCCAACATCTGGCAGCTCACAGCCTGCCCCCCACCCCCACGTACATCTGCATGGACATAATTAAAGTAATAAAGG
This sequence comes from Uromys caudimaculatus, assembly GCA_028551405.1. NCBI lineage: Eukaryota > Metazoa > Chordata > Mammalia > Rodentia > Muridae > Uromys > Uromys caudimaculatus. Next base: position 75,222,634 of record CM052712.1, read on the forward strand.
AAGCTCTCAAGAAACTGTACAGTTCAGTTTTCACAATGAGCATATACCTGTAGTACCAGTGCCAAGGAGGCAAAGGCAGGATACTGTAAATTCCAGGCCAGCCTAGGACACACAGCAAATGTCAGGCTAGCTCGAGCTATACAAAGATCCTGTCCCCAAAAAAAACAAATAAATGCAATTAAAAAAAAAAAAAAAAAGCCAGGCCAGCAACACAATATGGTAAGAAACATCCCCAACATTAGTACAGTGACAATTTCTGGATAGATACAATATCCAGAAATGAGATGATTACAATAAACCAAAGCACAAAAAACTTTTTTGTCTAAGAGTCTGGGAAAACCACACTGGTTTGCTTTATTGGCTATCAAGTACACATTTGCCAGTGTAGTAACCTGGTCAAAACTTTCACCTCTGTTCCACCCTCTTTCTGTTCAAAAGCAATCCGACGTGTGCTTCAGTGTAAAACGTTGAGAGATGTTATTTATCACCCTCATGTCCACTCAACATAAAATGTAGGAAAAATTAAGGCAATTTAGAAAATAACTTCTAATATTCATAATGTATAATAACAATTCTGCAACAAAGAAAAAACTGCTGTCAAGAATCTAAGGACACTCTGAGTATCTGTAAATTTCCAGTTGCTGATACTGAAATTTTGGTATTTTAATCTCTAATACAAATATAGCTGCCGACATTCCCCTGCTACAAACAGTGCCAACGATTTCTTCAAAACCAAACCTTACCTAATAATCTGACTACTCAGGTCATTAACATTTAGTCTAGATAGTAAATTTGCCCTAGGTTCACAGGCCAAAGGCTCAACAAGAAACTGCCTTCATCACCTATCAGCTAACGGTGGTTGGATCTGGGTACTAGCAATGCACCAGGTATTGCTGGTGCCTTGAACGTGTAATTCAGACTCTTAGCCAAAGCTAACTTACTAAATTATCGAATGACTCCTTTACCTACTCCTGATAGCCACCCATTCTACAAGCATTCTAAGTTACTCCATCTGAGGCTTGCTTTCACCATCACTAATGTTTCAATTCTATTTTGTGTTCTGTTTGAGTCTACCTTTTCTGCGTAGCCCTGGCTGTCCTGTAACTCACTCTGTAGTCTACAGATCTGATCTGCCTGCCTCTGCCTCCCAAGCGCTGAGATTAAAATCGTGCATCCATGCCCACCAGTATTTCAATTCTGAACACTCAATAACCTAAACCATCATAGAACTAAACCACTAGAAAACACACTTTGAAGCCATTCTCAAAATCGATTTTTCAGAACAAAATAATTTGTATACTCTAAGATTAGATGGAACATATGACCTAAAACGGTAAAGGGACAATATATAATTCAGTCCCAAGGTCCAAACTGACCAAATCTTTTTTTTTTTTTTTTTTTTTTTGAGTCGGTACCACACTAGGTAGCCCTGGCTGCACTGTGGAGGTATGTAGACCAGGCTGGCCTCGAACTCAAAAAGCCACCTGCCTCTAAACTCCAGAGTGGTGGGACACTGGGTCCAAACCTAAAGACCATAAAGGGATCACTGGATTTGGCAAAGCCAAGTGTTTACTCAGAAAGTTTGGTTCACATGCCTAGGGCTACAATAACTGCCAAATATGGAATTGGGACAAGAAATTACTATCCTCATCTAGAATTAGTGCATCCTTTTAAACTGCAGCTAATGGTTCCCCTGCCTGGGTACTTGGAACAAACGAGGTAGGAAGTCTAGAATCTAAAAACCAGAATCACACCCGAAGAGAAGGGGGCAATTTTCCTTGATCAGCTTTGGTGCACGTGTTTTGTTTTTAAGGAAGCAAAAGGCACCTCCTCAATGTTTTTTGTGCTTTGGTTTAAAACTAGTCGAATCTTAGAGTAGAAATTGTGGACACGACCCTACAGCCCCAAAGCACTACAGGGGCACCTGAAGAAATCTGCCCTTAGAGACGCAGGAAAACCTCAATCAGATTCCACTAACAAAATCGACACCATCTAGGGAAACTTAACGTTCTTTTCCCCTCATCCTACACCAAAGAACAGTGGGGGGAGAAAAACCCATTCCCAAAGCACTGAAACGTCCTTTTTATTCCTGGATAACCGGAGATCGCCTGCAGAAAAAGGACGTAGGAGACGCACGTTACAGTCCCAGTATCCGAACACGTTCGGGATAATCCGGGAGGGGCGGGGGGAACGCCGAACACCCGGCAAGTGGCGCGGCGGCCACCTTCAACCCCGGATTCAGTTTCCGGGCACAGAAATGGTGCCCGGAGGCCGCTACTTTCGTATCTGCGTTGCTTCTGCCTCCGCTGACACGGCCTCCTTCCCCTCCCCCACGGGCGGGGCGACGACCGGGAACTAGGGCCGCCAACGAGCGGAGAAGCCAGGCGGGTGGGCTTCCCACCCTGAAACCGCCTCTGCAGAAGCCCACTGCCCCGCTTCGCGGCTTGGCGCCCGTAGGCGCGCTCTGGGAGCTGCGGCGGACAGGGTTCTCCCGGGCCGCCTCATCCTAGCAATCCCCAGCCCCACCTGTGCCCTCCTCTGCACCACGCGCGCGGGTCATCTTCCTCCCCACGCAGCCTCCCGCTCACCTTGCAGGAAAGGCTCGGCTCCGCACGCACGCACTCTTGCTGGCGTAGGCAGCCGGCGAGAACAATGTTTCTGCCGCACCAACCCCGACACCTAGCGCACACACCGGACGGTTGCCGCGAGCCGCGGAGCGGAGGGAAATGTCCCCTGCCGACCACCACACCGACCGCCCCTCTCGGCCCCGTACACACCTCCAACCAACAGCGGCGGCGGGCACGTCGCGCGGAGGTCAGGAGTGTCGCGGGATCGGCCGCAGCAGATTCTCCTCCCTCGAATAAACCCGAGGCTTCGGAATCCAGAGAGCCGCGAGCTCGGGCCCCTCACAGCCACCTCTTCCCAAGAGCCTAGAGCTGCAACGAGCTCCAAGAACACGGACGTCCCGCCCCCTTTGCCGCCGCCCCCTCTTATTGTTTTACCCCTGCGGAAAGGGCTAGGGAACCCCCCAGCACAGCGCCAGCCAATCAGGCATCAGTTTGGAGAGCTGGCCCCAACCTTCTCGCGGAGCACGCGCAGTACGGCGCCGCGCTCGCTCACTTGGGCGTCCGGAAAGCCAGGGAACCGGAACCGGCCTAAGGCCGGGGCGAGAGCCCGCTGATTGGACGTCACAAGGAAGCTGCCTTTCTCTTGCAGTGATGCTGAAGCCTCCCTGTCCTTTCAGGTGGCGCGAACAAAAAAGATGGCTCGCTGCTAAACGGTGTCTTTTACAAACGGTTATTCCTGGAGCCTTTATTCGTGTTAAGAGGGAACAAATTTAGTAATGTCCCCGGTTGCTGCGTTATGGGGGCATTAAAACGCAGTTTTGAACTCTGCGCAGTGAGCTCACCTGTACCGCTTATTAACCTGTTTTAGGAAATGGAGGTTTAAAGTCTTTCTAGCCAATGTCATCCAGCTAGTTTTAAAAGGTGCTGAGCCATGAAGTATGGGGAAAATACCACATAAGCTGTATGGACTTGGGTCTTTTGAATGGCCTTGGTGGTTCCATCCTTAAATGGAACTTATTGGAACATTTATAAACAAAGGCTGAAAGGCTTAAATTTTAAAAAAAAAAAAAAATGCCACTTATAAATATAGGCCACTGGGACTTAGTTATGGACACTACACTGCTTTATGAACCTTGATTCATGGAAAAAAGCCTTTGTAGACAAAATGCTACTTTGCCACTAATAGCAATATAGCAGAAGAAACTGGAAATGAAGCTATGAAATGGTGAAAGGAACGGAAGGGCAATTCGAGGGGAATTGAACACATCTGAACCAAGCATGATGCAGACTTAAGTACATCGTCAGTTTTCCCTCACAGTCCTATAACGGAGATTTCAATGTAATCCCTAAAAGTAAAAAAAGGTTCACAAAAGGCAATGCTGATATCTGAGCCTCCAAAATCTACACTGGCTTTACTTTGAATTGCTTAATAATTTTTATATGCAAAATATATAGGCAGACCATCACTTATTAAATGAATCTGAGATGGTTTTCCTTAATGCATTACTTATGCAGATTGCCTTTTAAGGACACTATTTATAGACCAGATACTCCTCTGGTATTTTATAAAATCACTTATGCCTCACAAAAACCCACTTAAGTAATTACCTATTTGAATGCACACTTTACAGATGAGGAAAGTAAGACTTAACGAGGCCCATTTACCCAAGGACACACCTATTACTCATCTCGGCCAGACACGGGGCTACAAACCTATCCCAGCACCTGGGAAGCAGAGGCAGGAAGACGACAAGGTCTAGGCCAACCTGGTCTACAAAGCAAGTTCTAGGTCAGCCAGGGCTACATAAGGAGACCCTCTCAATTATACACAAACAAACAAGGATTACTCACTTCAACATAAACAGTCTGCACCCATACCCACACCCTTAATTGTAAACTATAGAATGCTATTATTATTGACTGCTAAATTTTCAACTGTTTCTAGTCACATCCAGGGCTTTTGGTTTGTTTTGGATATTTCAAGACAAAGCTTCTCTGTGTAGCCCTGGATGTCCTGGAACTCACTCTGTAGACCAGGCTGGTCATGTGTGATACCATGCTAGGCTCCATGCAGTGTTTTTATAAGTATTTTTTATACTCTAACCTGGGATAAGGGTGGAAGTTTCTTGAGAGTGTGTTTCTCAGGTTTTGCTGTGCACAGAATCAGGTCTGGGTTTGTTAAAACTCCTCTCGGCGTTTGTGACTCTGCAGATGTGTGCTGAGGTCTGGGAATGTGCATATCCCACAAGTACCAGGGGCTTGTTAGTGCTGCTCTGGGAAAACAGTCTGCCACCCCTAAGACAGAGGCCAGCAAATGTCACTAAAGGAGCAGCTGGTATCTTCCTCAATCTCCTCCTTTTATCATCCTTCAAAGCATAAGAAAAATTCTAAGCTCAGCCCCAGGATTATACAAAAGCAGGCTTCAGGCAATCCCTGCCATTAAGACATACCAATTAATGTTTACTTCTTTGAAAAAACAAAACAAAACACTCAGCTATCTCCAACTTTAGTAAATTAACCAATTCCAATTCCTACAAGCAGCTAGCATTTGTTTTTATTTCCTAAACGTCTCTAGTCCGTTCTCTGAATACTGTCGGCTTTGCCCAGGGTCAGGCCAGTTTCATCTTCCTATGATGAAGTAACAGTCTAGTTAATCTCTCCGCCTTTCAAAATAAACACTGTGAAGCAACCACTGTCCCCACGGACCAAGCAGGGAGGCCAGTGTGAGTGATACTCAGTCAAGTTTTGGCTCAGGCCAAAAACCCAACTGTGACCCTTGACCTCACCCTTTTATCAGATCACAGAGCCAATTGTCAATAAGTGTCAGCTCCCTCTACTATCTTTCATTCTGGATTAAATACACCAGTTTCTCTTGCTGTAGTAGTTAAAGCCTACTGCAAACCTTCTCCACTCTGCTTAATTCCATTATAGCTCATCCTCATAAAAGCCAAACCTTGTGGGCTGTTTGTTTGTTTGTTTGTTTGAGACAGAGTTTCTTTCTCTAGACCAAGCTGGCCTCAAACTCAGAGATTCTCCTGCCTCTGCCTCCTGAGTGCTGGAATCAGAGGAGTGCGCCACCACTGTCTGACTCAAAGCTCGATCTCTCACAGCTTCCAATCAGATGGCGTTCCCCAAACCTCCCAAAGGCAGTACTAAATTGTAAGTCCCTACTAAGGCCTACTAGGCCTACCTAATACCAGCCTGGATTTGTTAATTCTACCTTCCTCCTTGCCGTTTCTCTCATGCCATTTCAGCTCTACTGACATTCAGATTAACTTCCCATCACAAGGTGATGCGAGCCTACGCCAAAAGTGAATGAAAAAAGCAAGAGCAAAGTGTATCTGGGGATTCCCCTCGGGATCCAAGATTACTCTGCCTTTTTTCCTTTGTAATTAATCATCTGGCTTAGGGCTGGCTATACTTTGAGGCTGTGGTAGTTTGAATGAGAAATGTCCCCCATAGGGTCACGTGTCTGAACACTTAGTCCCCACACGATGGGACTATGTGAAGAGGTTATGAGGATGTGCAGGCTTCCTGGAGGGAACAGGCCACTGGGGAGGGCTTTGAGAGCTTATAGCCTTGCCCCACTCCAGTTTGCTGTCCCTGCCTCTGGAAATGTGACCTCTCAGTTTCCCGCCTTGCCTGCTGTCCGGCCTCCCTACCATGATGGACTCCGATCCCCGGGAACCATAAGCCAAAATAAACTCCTTCCATAGCTTGCACGTGATGGTGATGTTTTAACAGAGCAACCGAAAAGTCGCTAGCACAGACACATGTACGTACTCCGTATGTCTGCACCTACCACTGCGCTTCCTTTGGGGAACCTTATTTATCTTTTTAAAGGGGGATGAAGTCTGAGCTAAGACTGATAAGGAAAAGTTGAGAACTATGTGGCTAACACTGCTATGGTGGTACATGACTGTAATCTCAGCACTCAGAAGGATGAGGACAACCATGAGTTGAAGTCTAGCCTGGGCTACCTGGAGAGACCATGTCTTTTAAAAAAAAAAAAAAAAAAATCAGAGCACAGTGGCTGGAGAGATGGCTCAGTGATTAGAGCATCAGCTTCAGTTCAGAGGCCCAGGATTAGATTCATAGCATCCAAACCGTGCTTCATCCAACCATCTGTATTTACAGTTCCAGAGGATCTGAAACCACTCTGGCCTCCGTGAAAAATGCATATATGGGGTGCATTTAAATGCAGGCAAAATACTAATAGTCATGGAAAAAAAATAAGTCTTTAAAAAGAAACTACCCCTCCCCCCAAACTTACATTGCTACCTAGTACACGCCAATGAAGTGCACATTTGAGAGAAGCCTAGGGAAGGGTGCTCTGGGAATTTTAGTCTGGGTGACACAGATAACATTGAGAAGGGAGAACAGAACGTTGGCAAGTGTTCTTAGAACGCTTTCTTATTCTACATAAACAGATATACCATACATGCCGGCAGCCCTTTGACCACTGAATCATCAGAAGCACACCACGGGCGGTCCTTACTCTACTCCAGTTCAGCTTATTAGCTATCATGCAGTAGGACTGTCCCCTTGTGGGCCTCTCCAGGAAACTCTGCAAGGGCCCTGGTTTTACCTACTCTGTCATGCCATGTCTGCTACAAAACAGAAAATCCAAATAATTAATGAGGCTAGGCGAGAGTACCTACCTTGCTATCTATATACAAGGCTTTGAATTTTATCCCCCATTACATCATCTCTCTCTCTCTCTCTCTCTCTCTCTCTCTCTCTCTCTCTCTCTCTCTCACACACACACACACACACACACACACACACAGAGCTTCTTTTTGGAGGGGAGGGATAAATTCATCTTAACTTTTTTTTTTTTTTTTGGTTTTTCGAGACAGGGTTTCTCTGTGTAGCCCTGGCTGTCCTGGAACTCACTCTGTAGACCCAGGCTGGCCTTGAACTCAGAAATCCGCCTGCCTCTGCCTCCCGAGTGCTGGGATTAAAGGCGTCATCTTAACTTCTAACCAAAATGCCCAAAGACACATGTTCTATAGGATGGATGCTTTCAGAGAGAAAGAGAAAGAGAGAGAGAGACCGAGAGAGACTGAATAATCAGTGAATAAACAAATGCTGATGGTATCTGGCAGATAGAAATGAGTTAACATATCTAAAAAGTACATCTATACGCACATAGAATAATAACTACACTTTCAAATAATATATATGTATGAGAAAGAAGGAGTAACAGGATCTTTATTTCACGAATCAAAGTATTGTTTTATATTAGTACATAAATACATTTAATTTTTTTTCCCCAATGGCTAGGCAGGTTATCTTAGGCAATCAAAGTAGAAAATTAATTAGCTGGGCAGTGGTGGCTCACGCCTTTAATCCCAGCACTCAGGAGGCAGAGGCTTGCGGATTTCTGAGTTCGAGGCCAGCCTGGTCTACAGAGTGAGTTCCAGGACAGCCAGGGCTACACAGAGAAACCCTGTCTCGAAAAACAGAAGAAAAAAAAAAGAATAGTAGATTATTTCTGAGTTTTCCTTTAGTGTAACTGGCTTCCTTACAAAGTCTTAAATGCACAGGGAAGTACTCCTTTGAGAACAAAAGCGGAGAAGCCTGTAACGGCTTGAATAGAGGATCCCGGAAGGACTTCCTCCCTGTAATTTTTCCATCCAGTACTAAGGCTGGGATGGATTAACGCTGAAAAGGTCTTTTCCTCTCCATTTCATTATTATGTGTGAAACATGTCACTCATCTAAAAAAAAAAATACATATAAAATGCATACTACCCACCCATTTTATACCTGCTTCAGCTTTTAGAGACAGTCATAACCAAAAATCAACCTACAAAGGGTTAGATTACAAGACTGTCAAAATACCTCATCTGGATTGGCGAGTTCTAATAGAGTCTATGCAGGACTCGTGAAGCTACGATGACAGGTTGCCTGGAGCTACCTGCAGGCCAGGGGAAAAGGCCTGGTGCTTATCTTCCTCCGCTAGAATGGGCTGTAATTTGTCAGACAAGGCAAACTCTGGACACTACCGGGCTGCAGGCGTGTTTCACTCTTCATGCCTTACAGTATAAAATATCTCAACGGTATCTGGCACTCCTCTCTCGTTCGTGTTCACCGGGCACTGTGGGGGCCTCCTCAGGACATATGTTGTTGGGAATGTGCAGCTCTCTTTGTGAATGGAATTCTGGCGGTTCCTTAATCAGGCCCTATGGATTAAGTCAGTGTCCAGGAGAACTGCTGAGCCAGAGGTCTCTCAGAGAAGTGGCATGGAGAAGTCAGAGCTGGAGAACCAACTTTCAACAAAATGCAGAAGTGTGAATTACACCAGGTCAGTTCCTTTCTCTGACCATTTAGGGTAGGCGTGAAGATTATTTACAGCGTTTAGCATGGTTCCTGGTAAGGTATGCATATGTATGTATGTATATATGTATGTGTGTGTGTGTATATATATATATATATATATATATATGTATATGTATATGTATATGTATATGTATAGGTACACACACACACACACACACACACACACACACTTCCCATGTGTGGGAAACAAGGTAAGTCAGACATGACTTGTGTCTCCTAGTATTCAGGAGGCTGGAGCAAGAGGACCACTTGAACCCTGGGTACAAAGCAAGAGTCTTGGGGCATGGGGAGAAGAAATGAGGCTTAGGAGAAAGAACACAAGCAAAGAAAGAACCATTGTCAAGGGACCCCCAACAGTGCTGCATAAGGTCAGAAGGCCGGCCGGGGTCTCCCAGCCCCCGCCTGCCTCCTCCTTACTCTCTTTGCCTCAAATACTTGACTTTGGGAGCAGAGCAGAGAAACCATGGTGTGCATCTTAAGTGGAGTCAAATGTACTCATCTCTTTCAGGAACTCGTCTGTAAAACTGCTTGAGACAGTAAGAAACGAACTGCATGAAAGCCACAGGGCATCCATCAGCCGGCAGGATGCTTCAAAGATAGTGGACTCATGGTGAAGAAACTGCTGGCTGGAAAAACACCTCTACACGGAGATTAGCCACTGGTCCATTCGGTGACGGCACCGGTTCCTACCTCCAGGCCTGCTTGGAGAAGAACACAGCCAAGCGGCCCTTGTTGAGGTCAGCTTTGGCCTTATATCCCATCTATGTGTTTCCAGGGTAACTGCTTTCTTATTGTCCAGTAGATGAGCTGGGCTGGGGGTTCCATGCAGCAGAATACTCATCCCAGCAGAAGAATAGAGGAGGTTCAGGGCTGAGGCAGGAACCTCCAGATGTGTCCTATCTTTCTCATCACAAGGCAAGCCTGGCTTTCTAAACTGTCGGCAGGCAGCCACCGTGACCTCTGCCTTACTGACCCACCGACCTCACTGTATACGGCTTGGCACCTGCTCAGAACTGACAGGAACCCTCTTCTCTATCTAGCCAGCCTTTCATGACCCAGTGAGGCCTCACCCTGATTCCAGAAACGTGACCCCAAATTACCCACTTTCACGGTGCTGACTTGCAAAGGGAAACAGAACCGGAAGTAACTAATTGCTTCCTACTTGGATAAAGCCTGTGGGCAAAGGCAAAGGTGTTAGAAGCAAAGGTCTGCAGGATTTGTTTTCCCCTCTGATAACAAAAGACTGCACAGAATCTAAAAAAGGCTTTCAGTGCGTTAAATAAATGAATTTTTTTTAAAAAAAGAATTGGGAATGGAGCTTTTCTGCAAGAAGTAGAGAGGTTTGAGATGGCTCAGAAGGCTAGGTATCCACTGCACAAAACCGATCTCGACCTGAGTTTGATCCTGGAAGCCACATAAAGGTGGAAGGAGGAAACCCCTCCACAAAGTTCCCCTCTGACCTCTACACACTGCTGCAGCATCAGTCTTTCTCCCATAAATAAGCCAGCATTAATAAAGACAGAGCTAGGCTATTTAAGTAAATTGTATTTCTTTAAACAGTGGTTTAAACCAGATGTTTTCAACCCAAAGTCTGTGCATATATTTGAGGAGTTTGTAAAATCACAAACTTTTTTAAAAGATTTATTTATTTTATATGAGTACACCATAGCTGTCTCAGATGCACCAGAAGAGAGCATCAGATTCCATTACAGATGGTCGTGAGCCACCACGTAGTTGCTAGGAATTGAACTCAGGACCTCTGGGAGAGCAGTCAATGCCCTTAACCGCTGAGCCATCTCTCCAGCCCAATCACAAACATTTTGCATATATGTTTGTGTGTCTTTCTTTTTTCTCTGAAAGGGCACCTATCTCATTGACTTCTAAAACATCTCTATAACCCCAAAAGATTCTGATCTGGATCGGGTATGTGGGTCAGTCAGCTGTCTAGTTCAGGAAGCCAGGAGTTTGATCCCAGCGCTGCATACACAGGGTACAGCACTACATAGGTGTGTACAACGGCACTGCATACGGAGGTACAGTAGCACATGCCTGCAGCCCTGGTGAGGGTAATGGTGAGGGCATCAGAAGCTCAGGCATCCTTAGCTGCAGAGCAAGGGTGATACCAGACTGAATGCATAAGGCCAGGCAGTCATGAACAAGACAGCAGTCTTCACTGGGTGACATGTGCATGGTTTTCAGACAGTCCCCAAAGAGGAAATGTGTTTCTTTGAGGTAATCTAAGAAACCCAAATTTTTTTTTTTTTAAAATGATAGTAAGCATCATAAACAAGGTCCTACCAACTGAAAGAAAACTCAGGGTCAGTAGCAGAATGCTAGCCTAGTATGAGCAAGACCCTGGTTCAATCCTCACTACTGGCAAAAAGAAAAAAGAAAAAGAAAAAGAAAAGGAAAATCTAATGTAGCATACGCATACATGGTAAAGTTTTTTGGGTTTTTTTGGTTTTTCAAGACAGGGTTTCTCTGTGTAGGGTTTCACTCTGTAGACCAGACTGGCCTCGAACTCAGAAATCCACCTGCCTCTGCCTCCCAAGTGCTGGGATTTAGAGGAGTTTGCTACTTTAAGGAGTGTGACTCAATCACAATATTAGGATTTTAAAAATAAGTAAATGAAGCTAAACATAGTGACTCCAAGCTGTACTACCAGTACTCAGGAGACTGAGGTGGGACACCATGGAAAGCTTGAAGCTAGGGATCTGGAGAGATGGCCCATCTTACAGATGGCTCTTTTTTTTTTTTTTTTAAGATTTATTTATTTATTTATTATATGTAAGTACACTGTAGCTGTCTTCAGACACCCCAGAAGAGGGCATCAGATCTCATTACAGATGGTTGTGAGCCATCATGTGGTTGCTGGGATTTGAACTCATGACCTTCGGAAGAGCAGTCGGTGCTCTTAACCGCTGAGCCATCTCTCCAGCCCCAGATGGCTCTTTTAAGAGCACTTGTTGCTCCTACAGAGGACCTAGGCTCAATTTCTAGCACCCACATGGTGGTTCACAACCATCTATACCTTCAGTCACAAGGGACCCTCTTCTGCCTTCTGTCAAGGACATCAGGAATGCACTCGATGCACACACATACAAGTAGGCCACTCATTCATCTAAAACAAAATAAATCTAAAAATAAAAATATGAGGCCAGTCAGGACTATAGAATAAGATCTCCCTCTCCCTCTCCCTCTCCCTCTCCCTCTCCCTCTCCCTCTCCCTCTCCCTCTCCCTCTCCCTCTCCCTCTCCCTCTCCCTGGCTGTCCTGGAACTCACTCTTGCAGACCAAGCTGGCCTCAAACTCACAGAGATCCCCCTGCCTCTGCCTTCCAAGTGCTAGGAAAGTCATTATATAATCAATCATATTTATTAATTGTGTGTTTTCAAAGAATGTATTTCCTGCCGGGCAGTGGTGGCGCACGCCTTTAATCCCAGCACTTGGGAGGCAGAGGCAGGTGGATTTCTGAGTTCGAGGCCAGCCTGGTCTACAGAGTGAGTTCCAGGACAGCCAGGGCTACACAGAGAAACCCTGTCTCGAAAAACAAAAAAGAAAAAAACAAACAAACAAAAAAGAATGTATTTCCTAATGGAAAAACGCATTCAAAGAAGGACTCTGATATCACTCTAGCACAATAAAGTTTGAGGCAGATTTGCACACAGTGAGAACTGAGGAAAGAAATGATTTTATCCAACTAGATATTCGGGACTGCTGGAAGGGATGCTGCCTCAGCTAAGGTATTAACGGCTTTGCCTACATTTTTTGATGGATCACTCTTGTGCTAGAAAATGACTCTGTTATTGAGCTATCTCCCTAGGCCTGGAAGGGGTCTTGCAGGTGTAGCAAGTCTGAGGCCAGCTAGAAAGTGCTTTGTCTCATAATCACTGCCCAGGCCTACGCTCCAGCAGCAATGAGCTGGGAACCACGGCCTTGGGCCTTGATTGCTGCCAGAGCAAGCTCAAATCAAGTCACAATCTTCAACAGCACCACCTCTCAGAAAGGAGAGGGGGTGCACAGAAAGAAAAGGTTTTCTTTAAGCATTCCTGTTCTACACATGTTATAGAAACACATTTCATGCAAAACTCTCTTTCATCACACAAAGTGATGACGAAGGCTGTGCCTAGCCAAGGACAAACTACCTCTCCTCTCTATTTTCTTCTGTAAACTGAGAAACTATATAGCTTTAAGCATTGAAAGGCAGTATTTTAGCAAGGGAGAAGTCACACACACCTTTAATCCCAGCACTCAGGTGGCAGGGGCAGGTCAGGTGGATCTTGGTGAGTTCAAGATCAGCCTGGTTTACAGAGAGACTTCCAGGATAGCCAAAGCTACACAGAGAAATCCTGTCTAAACAACCCAAACCTAACCCAAACAAACAAACAAAAAGTAGTGGCTTTGTTTCTCATAGAATGGAGAGAAGTCTGGTGACATTTCTTGTAAAACGTAGAATCTTACGGGATTCGGAGCAGAAGCTAGGACGACACTCAATCAGATGTCTGAAGAAGAGAGTGAGCAAAATAGCCCAGCTGGCAAGAGCAGCTGTGGATAAGCCCGGGGACCCAGGTTTGATCCCCGCTGGAACCCATGTAAGGGTAGGAGGAGAGAACAGACTCCTCCACGCGTTAACTGTGACATGTCGGTGCCCACTGAAACCTCTCCCTCTCCTTCCCTCCCCCACCCACACAATAAAAATAAAGTTAAAAAAAGATTGAAATCTGTAGACGTGATTGCTGATTCCTGCCCATTCACTTCGGGAGAATTTTTCTAGCCATGCCTGGTTTGAGGAGTAAGCATTGTTGTTAATTTGATGGCCACCCAGTGTGGAAGCGCATTCAAGGAGGGTTCTGTGGGTTTTTTTTTTTTTTTTTGGTTTTTTTCGAGACAGGGTTTCTCTGTGTAGCCCTGGCTGTCCTGGAACTCACTCTGTAGACCAGGCTAGCCTCAAACTCAGTTCTGTGTTTTTTAACATCGTGGAGTCTTCTGCTGCCTATGCTTCTGCTGTGGCTGCTAAGCCAGTATACTCTTACAGTAGCAGATGGGCCCATGAAGAAAAGGCTCCTAGCTCTCCAGCTAGACAAGCTCAGCGATTGGCTAAGAGACAACTCCTCATAAAGGGTGATCACTCCTAGGAATGTGGGCTCACGTTAAGCCATGCTAAAGAGGCAGGCAGGGTCATTATTCCTTTACTGAGATATTATACTTTATATTCTCCAAGTTTACACCCCAGCACAGTCCCACCAAGCTGCCATGAGCGGCCACGAGCTTCACTGCGTCTGTCTTCCTAGGTCAAGTCATGAACTCAGAAAGATGGAACTTGGGGCCTGGAGCAATGGCTCAGTGGTTAAGAGCACTGACTGCTCTCCAGAGGTCCTGAGTTCAATTCCTAGCAACCACATGGTGGCTCACAACCATCTGTCATGGGATCTGATGTGTCTGAAGGCAGCTACAGTGTACTCACATACATAAAATAAATAAATAATTAAAAAAACCAAAGTGGCTATCCGGGCTGAAGAGATGGCTCAGCAGTTAAGAGCGCCCACTGCTTTTCCGAAGGTCGTGAGTTCAAATCCTAGCAACCACATGATGGCTCACAACCATCCGTAATGAGATCTGATGCCCTACAGCGAGCGGGGGCCAGAGCGAGAAGAAAATAAAAAGTGTCTGAAGACAGCTACAGTGTATAATAATAAATAATAATAGATAAATAAATCTTAAAAAAAAAAAAAAAAAAGAAAAGAAAAGAAAAATGGACCTTTTCTGGTTTTTGTTTTGATTTGAGACAGGGTCTCACTATGTAGCTCTGGCTGTCCTGGCCTCATCCCACCTCATCCACCTGATTCTGCAAATAAAGGCTGGCCTGTTTCTTCCTGTGGGACTCTGGCTACAACCCAAGGATGCTCTGTGATGTTAGGCCTCCTCCCCTTCCCCAGTTCCTCCTCCCCTTCCCCAGTTCCTCCTCCCCACCACGTGACTGTGTGTTCCGGGCTTGTCTGACCTCCATGTCAGCTGACACTCAGCCTTTTCTCCTTCTTTTCCATTTCCCTCCCCCAGGCAGCCACCCAGATTTACAGCTGCCCTGCCCTGGGCTTTTTAGTTTGTTTGCTATTCATTTGGGCTCTAATAAAACTATCCTCGGGCTTCTCTTTGAGTCCATTCTTAAATTATTTTATTAATGAGATAATTCCAAGAAGGGACCCCAATGCCTTCGGTATCAATACTGACCTCATTCCCCTTTCACAAAGAGCAACTGGGGCTTAACTTTGGGGACGAGGGCACAGCGCAAATCCTGTAACACCTGATACTGTCACAGTTTCCCCAGGTCCCCTGAGCATTCAGAAGACTAGCCAAGGTCTGACTCACAAAACCTGCCTTGTACTTTGTCCCCAGGACAGAGTTGCACTGGCCCACAAATAAAATGTGAACGTCTATGACGTACTCTGCCACATTTAAGAAGCATTCCACTGGATTATTCGAGAATAAATCTTACAGGAAAAAAAAAAAAAGAAAAGAAAGAAACAGCTAAGAAATCTGGGAGGTCATTGGATGGCATTTTTGAACATTTGGTGGTAATTACTGACATAAATAATTCAGAAGATAATTCTTCTATTTTCTTGTAGATGTCAGAACCCCAGCTCTACATGTAGTATTAGATATTCTTAGACTAAAAAGGAAACCAAAAAGGTGACCTACTAGACTGGATATTATAGGTAAAGAAAGAAACCAGGATGAAAAAGTATAAACAGTTCACAAAGATATCACTGAAGTAATCCTAGAAAGACTCAGATGAGCAAGGCGGCCCAGCTGGCCTGGAGCTGATCATAACCTGTGACTCTCAGAGACTCATTATGGACTTTACACCGCTGTCCTCTTTGAAGAAGTTCAGGATTCATTTAACAGGCTTTGTCCCCCATTTTTTTACTTTTCATTTTAATTTGGAATACATTTCTAGTAGAATTAAAAACATTAAATAATAACAATAATAATAAAGAATCCTGGTAGCTATGGGTAGGAGCATAGGCACATTTCATGCCGTTGAGCAAAAGCAACCAGACACAAAATGTGCACTGGGAAGGGGGCACACACCCGTACCCTAGTACTCCGCTGTGTGTTCCAGGCCAGCCTGACTTGCACAGGGAGTTCCAGACCAACAGGCGGACAGATAGACAGACAGCAGACAGACACAGGCACACTTTATAACACTTTTGCTGTAAATGCAAAAGAAGTAGTGGTCTATGATTTCATGAGTTAGAAAAGTTAGCCTGAAAGAAGCTGGGCATCCCAGGGGCTGATAAGGGTGGGGTCTTCAGATCTGGACACTGTTTACGTGGTAGGCGCAGTTTGCAAAGTTTCATTAGTATGTCTTATGCTTTTCCTCTGTACACATGTTAGACTTTAAAAGAAGTAAAAACTACCTAAAATATCCATGGTGGCACATCCTTTAATCCCAGGACTGTGGAGGCAGAGGAAGGCAGATCTCTGTTAGTTCCAAATGAGCCTAGTCTATACAGTGAGTTCTAGAACAACCAGGCCTACACAGTAAGACCCTGTCTCAAAAAAAAAAAAAAAAAAAAAAAACCCTACCCCAGACAGACAGACAAATGGAAAACTACATAAAAATCACAAAGGTCACCATGAGTCACCATCAGGGAGGCGAGTCATTAGAGGGCTGAGGGATGTAGCCCGCTCAATGGTTGAGTACTAGCCCAGCAAGCACAAGGCCCATGAATGGCCCTCAGGTTTGCAAAAACAAGCATAATGCCGTTAGAATGATAGGAAAATCTATAGAGATGGAAAAGTAGACCAGCAGTGGCTTAGGCTGGGTGGGGCAGGGACAGCAAGACTGCTCGCTGAAGGAGATCGACTTTTGAGAATTTCTGATTTACTAGTTATTTATTTGTATGTATGTGCCAGGGACCAAACTAGGGCCTTATGCATGCTAGGCAAGCAGTCCATCAACTGAGCTCCACCCCTATCCTTGCAGTTGCTGCTGCTCCAGCACCACCAGCACCAGCACCACCACCACCATTATCGTCGTCGTCATCATCATCATTTTTTGAAATAGGTTCTCACCTGTCCTGGAACATGCTTCATACACAGGCTGGTCTGTCCTTGAACTCAGAGAACCAACTGTCTCTGCCTCCCATGTACTAAGATTAAAGGTCTGTGCCGTCAGACCTGGCCTGAAGTGACAAAAAAAAGTTCTAAAAGCCCCTGAACTTTATACTTTAAGCTAAACAAAACCCAAAAACCAACACTGGAAGTTTGACTACAGTATCATCTGGACCTCCCTGTCCTTGTCTCCAGACTGGGTATGTTTGCGGGATGAGCACTGATGTTCATAGCCACTTGGGACAAGCTGGTCACAGTGAAATGACCTGAGTCCCAGTGGCCTCCCAACTTCCACTCACTGGTCTTCTCTCTGTGAACCCTACTCAGCAGGAGTCACATTAGGGGTGGGGGGGTGCAGACCTAGGAAGCACAATGACATCACCCCCCAATCCCATGATACCTGGGTTGTACTCTACGGATTTTATTCAGTTGCTACGGATTGCAACACACATATTTGTGAAAGAACGTCCTTGCAAAGAAGCTTAGTCTGCAGAGACCCACGGACTGATCAGAAGTTCCGTGCTACAGAAAGGCTGGAATGTTACAAGTCCGGAGGTGAATTACCTTATCTTGCTACCTCCAGCGCCTAGGAACACCTCTTCCTTGCCAACCTCTGTATCCTATGACTCATAGGGAAAAACCTTTGGAATCTATTGATGTAGCGGAGTCACTGGAATCCACCAAGCCCCAAACTAGAATGTCATCAGATAGCATCTTCGGCCTGTAGCAAGCCTCTCTCCCACCATGCTGTCACTGCCTCTAAGGCAGCCACCGCTGTAGTTTAACTTTCCTTGATTTGTGGATTTCTATGTTCTGTACAAACTATGAAACTGCTTCAGTGTTGGAACACGGAATTTAGGATAACCTAAATCTGTGTTCCCAGGCCATGGTCAATCAAAATGGCACCAGAATAAACTATCTTTTATTCCCTTAAGATGAGAGCAGTGGTTTTTGTACCGACAGTGTCTGAGCTATAAACACTGCTTAAATCCTACAAACGTAGATAGTCACTAGGAAGATACATCTGTCAACCTAATAGGAAGGGAAGTGGCTGAGGACGGCTAAGATTGAGAGGCCATCTTGGGCTACCTAGTGAGCTCCAGAGCAACCGAGGCTACAATGTAAGACCTGTCTTTAAAAATAAACAAAACAAAAGCAAAACCCTACCACTTTCTCTTTTTTCTTTCCCTTCAAAACCCAGATATTTGAGGGGAACAGGAGAATGGGAGAAAGTCTCCCAAGCTGGCTTTGAATTCACTGGACAGTGTGGATGGCCTTGAACTCCCGATCCTCTGGCTTCCGAGTGCTGAGATCATAGTTACCCAGGGAACAGCGTCATGTGCATCTGGATCACTATTTATAAAGCAGGACTTTTGTGACCGAGTGTCATTCTGTTCTCCTGCAGCTTGTACCTAATACTCACTAGGTTCCTTGGCCTAAGTTAGGGAACACCCTGTGCTCTGACTCCCTGTCCTCTGCCTCTGAACTTGTCAACAGAAAATGTGACCCTGCTTTAGGTGGCCTCCCAGGTATCCAGACCACCTTCCAACCCATTTTGAGTTTGGCTTCCCCTGTGTATTGCCTTTATGGCAACTAAAAAGCAAAACACACTTCGAAGCAGTCTTTGAATTACAGGAGTGAGCATTTGGACCAAAGAGAGGAGAGACCACATACTGAAGACAGGACACGTGGGACCCAAACTGAGAGAATGTCCAAGATTTGGCTGTAGCCTTCAAGGACTTTTTACAAAAGAGGTGGAAACCAGACAGCCAGGAGTTAAGACAGTATGTGGCGAGGAAGTCAGAGCGCCCGAGAAATTGTTGATATTTATGGTAGTGAGGGAGGTTTGAGCTGTGTTTGTTTTGGCTGTAGAGTTGCTAGGGCTACTACAAGCACACGCTGAACTGTTCTGTGGCCACCTTTGATGTCTGAAACTCAAATCACCTATTCTCTCTCTCTCTCTCCCTCCCCCTCTCTCTCTCCCTCTCTTGTGTGTGTGTGTGTGTGTGTGTGTGTGTGTGTGTACACATATGTGTAGGGGAGCTTGTCATTGAGGCCAGCCTGGTTGGCTAGTGAGCCCTGAGGATCTGCCTATCTCTGATCCACTTCAGGTGCTGGAATTAGAGGAGGCATCCCAGCATGCTTGGCTTTTGCTCAGGTACTGATGATCCAAACTCATGTCTCCTGCTGGAGGAAGCAAACATTTTGCCTATTGAGCCATCTTCTCTCCTGATCCTCCACCTTCCCTAGTTGCCGAGTGCTGGGATTCCAGACAGGTACTGCCATAACTGTCTCTATCACTCTTAATTAGTCCTGGGAAATATCTATCCTGGAAATAGATCCTGTCATATACCTTCTCCTTCCAAGTGGAAGCCAGCAACTCACTTATATGTTTGTGCCTGCCAATAACCCATGGCAGCATAGACGGGGGACAAAAAAGGCTCTCAGTGCCCACTGTTTGGAACCACGGCTACATGACAGGAGGGAGGCTATGTCCTTCCCTGTTTTGTGAAATTGTGTTCAGTCACCAGCATCCAGCAACCCTGGCAGACATCAGTTCATTTACCAACCTACAAGCAGTTGTTCCCAGTCGTCAGTGTCGTCATGGGACGAGGACTAAGTCAGGACTGAGGACACCAATGGGTAGCCTGCTAATTTTATAAATGTCATCCTTCCACACAGCTCCCGGTTCACGTACACGCTGGGCAGCATGAAGATAAACTCAGCATTTTCCACACCGCAGGTGCCCAGACAGACGCGCTTAAGCAGTTAGAAATTGGCAGCTCCTGGTAAAGACAAGCTGAAGGAAAGTCTGCCGCCGCCTCCTCCTGGAGGAGGAGGAGGAGGAGGAGGAGGAGGAGGAGGAGGAGGAGGAGGAGGAGGAGGAGGAGGAGGAGAGGCTGGGAGTGAAGCTTGGTAGGAGAACACCTGCTAGTGCCTGGGTTCAATCACAAGCATAGCAGGAAGTAAAAGACATTCAGAATTTATTTCATCCGCTATCATAGGTAAATGAAGACTTGTGTGTGTGTGTGTGTGTGTGTGTGTCACACACACAAAAAAATAGACAACTAAGAGAAAAGAGAAGGCTGTGTGGGAAAGCACAAGCCATGAAATGGATGTATTTTGGTAAAATCTTGGCAAATGAGCAAGGTTTGGAGGCAAATGTGTCAGCATTCAGGAGAGGTAGAGGCAAAAGGATCACAAGTTTCAAGGTCACCCTTGTCTAGATGCAGAGTTCAAAGCCAGCCTGGGGTACTTGAAACTGCCTCAACAACCAACAAATAAAACCAAAACTGTAGCTGAAATTACATCTCTAAAATTTCCTTTGAAATAATAAATGTAGGAGGTTGAGTAACGATAATGAACAAATTAGCCAGGGACCTGTAATTTAATCTAAATAACAGATTGAGAACACTCTTCTCACTACGGTTGGTGATCTGACTGTCCTTTTTTGAGATAGATCTCACTATCTGGCCCTGGCCAGCCAGTAAGTTCACTATATAGACCAAGCTCGTCTAGAACTCACAGAGTGCTAGGCATTCCAGGTATGAATGACATTTTCAACAATATAAAATTTAAAATTTTAACATACTTATCTCAGCATTTTGTAAACAACAACAAAACCCACAATACACTGAAATAGGCAATACGAACACTCCACTGCATAGATAGCTACTACAACTCTCATTAGCGGTCAATTCATAAAAGAAGAATTTGTGTTTGTTTGCTTGGTTGGTTGGTTGGTTGCTGGCTGTTTTTAGTTTTTCAGAAAGGCTTTCTCTGTTTAATAGCCCTGGCTGTCCTGGAACTCACTTTGTAGACCTCACCCCAAACTCACAGAGATCCCTGCCCCTGCCTTCTAAGTGCTAGGAAAAAAAAAAAAGTTTTAAAAGTCAATTATATGAAAACACATTTTACTTCACTAATTATGGAAGACAGAATCTCTCTCTCTCTCTCTCTCTCTCTCTCTCTCTCTCTCTCTCTCTCTCTCTCACACACACACACACACACCTAGCTGCACACCTAGAAGTCTATTACTTTGACAAAGGAAGCGGGAGTTGCAGACATGAAATTAGAGTCCTGTCAGAGGGTGGCAAGTGTGTCAGTGCTGAGCGATGCCTGGGTAATGGAGAAAGCAGCGAGTGGACACACTTCGCTGCTGGCCTTGAAGCGAGAGGAACTGGCTACAAGCCAAGAAATGCAGGTGGCCTCCCGAAGCTGACAAAGACAAAGATACTGGTTCCCCTACAGCTTCCAGAAGGAAGCCGCCCTGCTGACACTTTGACTTTAGCTCACTGACTATGCCTGAAGGCGAATAGACCACATACCTCACTGAGCATTTTAGGCTACTGACTTCCGGGTCCAGGAACACCACAGTCCTGCAGTAGACCCTGTCAGTTTACCCTGGTGTTCTCCTCAACAGCTAGCTAGTTCATAGCTTCTGAGCCAACTCCACTCACTTCCCTGGTCACTTCCTTTGTTGAAAGGAAGGACTTGATCACATGCCCACACAACAGGACCAAAAGAAACCGGGATTCTTTCAAATCCTCCAGCCTCTACTACCAGGGCTTCTGTTCCCACTCTTTGGTCCCACCTGGTACTTCTCAGCAAATCCCACCTGCCCAGCTTCTCCACACTGCTCTTATAACAGCAAATCCCACCCCCTCAGCTCTTCCATTGCCCTACAGCAAATCCCACCCCCTCAGCTTCTCCATTGCCCTACAGCTTCTCCTTCAAACACTGCTCTCCCCCTTTTCCTCAGCTTATCCAGCAGCAGCATATAAATGGAACCTTAATAGAACACAGCTTAAAAACAGGACATTCCCCACCATATCTCCTCCTCCTTGGGACTACAGCTCACAAAGGCCGTGGACAGGTCTACGGTTCTGTCTCTAACTCCACTTCTGCCCGGTCAGAGCCCATTTCCAGTTCGGCTGTAACCTAACAGCCCCACTGCAGTGGCCATCATTTCCGTTATGTAGAGGAGGAAACGGGATCCTAGAGAAGTCTGGGCTGTTCAGAACCGACCTTAGTGAGCACTTTCCTCTAGCCCCTGCAGTTTCTACTCCCTGCTGCCTACTCTTCAAACCTCTGCTGCCCTTTTGTTGTAAATTAGACTGCCCAGCCAGCCTTCCTTAACATTAGACATATATATACTCCCCGTAAAATGATTACAAGATTTGATTCTTAGTTTATGTGCATGGTATCCTGATTTTGAAACCAGTACATTTTGGTTTTTTTTCTGGTGGGTTCACAGTTCACACTGACATATGTTCTCTCCTTACGGTTGTTTCTTATAGACAGGGCTCTGTGGAGAGTTCCCCTGGCTGTGCAGCTATCTTACCATAGTCTCTAGCACATCCATACATTTCTTATTTTCGTAGAAGAAATTCGTGCTTGGTGTGAAAATGTGGAACCCAGGAACAAAATTCTATTTACCACAATTACATAATTATGCCACAGAACACAACTGCTGGCTGTCAGCACTTTCGTCTCTTTCCAGGTTTTCATATGAGCTCACACGCACCCCAGTTATAGCCATAGCAAACACAGAAGAAGACGTCTTGAATTTATCTATTAAATATCCAACAAGTCAACATAAACAAAAGCTGTAGTAGTTGAGGACATATAACATATTTAATTCCACATAAGAAACAGAAAATTAATTTTTCATCATAAAAAAGTTATATATACATATATATATATATATATATATATATATATATATATATATATATTCTTTTTGCAGAAAGCAGAAGTAATACTAGTTTTGGTTGGCTTGTAAGAATTAAATTATGTCACTTCTTGGCCTTCTGAGCCAGGACCAAGTAGAGAATTAAACAGACGATGTGCAAGGCAGGCAGGGTAGGTAAAGGTGCAGCCAAGGAACCTGTAAGCACCTGCAAGGTCTAAGTCCCTCAGCTGAGAAGTCTGTAAACGTAGCCTCTCCCGCTCAGGCAACGACCTTGACCCTGACACCTTCATGCAGAAGGTCTCACCATCTGCTTCCTTTTGACCTTCCCCACATGACAAAATCAAGCCCAAAGCTTTCGAACAACAGAACAGAGCCTGACGAAGCACATCTTATTGGAAGGAAAAGACCGTGTCTTCTCCGCATAAAAAGGGGCAGTAAGGGTGAGAACGTGGCTCGGCAGTAAGGCATTTGCACAGTTTGTGTGAGGTTCGATCCCCCACATCACTACCGGTGGTGAGGCTCCCTCCTGTAAAACGAACACAGCCACACACAGAGAAGGGGCCTCCTGAACAGAAGCGCACCAACAATTTAAATCTGACTTACAATCTTCTTCTTGCTGCTGGGTGGAGGAAACCTTGCCAGGAGTTTATGATGCCCTTGTTCAACCCCTCATATTGTCAAAAAAATAAATATTCTTATGTATTTCTCACCTCTTTAATTTGGTTAAGAGGAAACTTGATGAGTTAGCATTATTTTATACTTGAAATTCCAGCATTGTCTGGACCTAGTAATTAACACCACACTCACTCTTTTTTTAAATTTTGGTTTCCAGGTTTGTTTCTTTTTTTTAATATACTTTAGTAACTTGATTGAAGGCTTCTTGGCTCAAATACAAACACTGAAAGAATAGGTGTTCCTGCAGAGGAACTGAATTAGGAAGTACTCTTCCTGCAGAGGAGCTGAATTTGGTTCCTAGCAACCACACAGCTCATGACCTCTTCTGGCCTCCACAAGCACCTCCCACAATCACATACGTGGAAAACACACACACACACTCTCTCTCTCTCTCTCTCTCTCTCTCTCTCTCTCTCTCTCTCTCTCTCTAATAGTAAATATATTTAGACGTATTTAACTTTGGAGCACAATTGTATTCTGCTTTCTTCTCTCCACTAGAATCGTGGACAGTACACAAAGGCAGACCTTCAAGAGGGTCCAGACTATGACATGGCAGCACCGAAATTATTTCCAGCAAGAGGCATTTCAGTTCCAGAAATCATTCTAAAAGTAGAACCTCCATGAATAACTCAATCATTATAAAAGCAGGGAAGACCGACTCTCCGCCAGAGACGACAAGTCTCCACCGCACATCCCAACACAGTCTCAGAAAACTGTTCTGACTCCCTTTATCCCTCCTGGAGCCATTTAAGTTCACGACTTTTCCTATAACTGCCCTTCTCCCTCTCCCTCCGGTGAGGATGGTGTGAGCCCCAATTCCAGGCCTTTCTGTTCGTTCCTATCAATATGTTAATAACCACGTGATTACATCTTGTCTTTTCTCTTGCTAATCGGCTTTTTGTCATACTCAGGATTTCCATCCATAGAACCTAAAGGACCAAAGATAGGATTTAATTTCTCAACAAACTTACACTGCCAGTACATTTTTGCATGCACTGAATTTGGATTCTTCTTATGGATCTCCCTATGAGAATGAACCCTGAATACTATTGTGGAAGCCACAGCAAGGAGACTGTTCTAAATGCCCCTGCCAAGACCCCACACCTGGAATCTGTAAATAGGATTGCATCAGACAATCAAGACATGCCAAGGGACCTAGAAGAAACTTCCAAATACTCCTACGAAGTGAACTCAGACTATTACTAGAATGAAAAAAAGAAAAAAAAAGAAAAAAAAATCAAGTACACAAAGGGAGCAGGCAACTGGTCTGCCTTGGAAGGCCAAAAGTGGAGTGCAGGGACCCAGGCCGGCATGACTCCTTCGTTGTTCAGAGTAAAAAGCACTTTGTCCACCACAACCACTGGAACAGAACCCATAGAAGGAAAAAGAAGCAACACTTCAAACTCACTAAGCTGAAGGCCATTCCTTAAATCAACCTGTCCTTCACAGCCAAACTAAGTAGACTCAAGAAAGAAGAAGTGGGCACCCACAGACTCTTCTGTTCACACCCTGGCTTCCCTGTAGCTTCATGTGGAGAGATAAGTGCTGAAGACTTTATGTTTTGAAGGTTTGCTTGGCAGAAGCCACTGTCCCTGGGCTCCAGACAGTTACTAACCAGTCAGGAGACCTGGAAGCGCACAGAGATATGACCCAGCAGAGAGCTGGTACCCAGAAGACACCACCTCTGAGTCTCCCTACCAGTAGCATTTACCCTTGCCAACTACGCAACTGCCACTGGGGCTTTCCTCCCAAATCTTTCCATTCAGAGAGTGTTTCTTAAATGTTCACAAAGGGCCAAGAATAAAAGATACATAACTGCAAACTACACAGAGCCCAGGCAAAGAGGGTATGTAGACGCTGAAAGTGCTGGATGGGGGCTGAAGGACGATAAGAACCAACTGTGGGGATGGAAAGTGGTCCGGGTGTAGAGAACAGAGACAACAGGCAGTCAGAACATCCAGGAACTGAAAACACAGGGCAAACTAGGCTTAAAACAGGTAATACAAGCTGGTGGTGGTGGCAAACGTCTGTAATTCCTGTACCCTGGATGTAGAGGCAGGAAGATGGCCAAGAGTAGAGGAATCTCCACAGTTAGTATCAAGCCGCGGGGCACACATAGAGGGAGGCTGTCTCAAAAAGAGAGATTTAAATCAACAAGAAAAGCCCAAGTTGAGGTAGGAAGAACAGGGAGGAGTGTGAGGAAGGGCGGGGCCAGGGAACAGGGCGGGGCGTAAGGAAGGCGGGGCCAGGGAACATTTGGAAGCCTGAAACCTGGGGCTGGAGGGGTTCAGCCCCAGCAGTAAACCAACCAGGAGAGTTTTTCTTTATGTTCCTTCTCACCCCGACTCCCACCGCCACCCCCACACCCCTACCTAGCAATTGTCTCTATTCAATTCTTCATTGAAGGTCATTTCGATTTCTTATTGAACTTAATTAAAAGATAATTTCAACCTACATCTTTTTCTTTGTGAGACCAGGTTCCCTTACACCTTCTGATACTTGTTTCACCGTGACAGAGCAAGTAATCCTCTAAACAACTTCTGTGAAAGCTTTATTCGTCTTCTGACCTCCTGGCCTGCCCTAAGAGCTAAACTCTCAAATTTAAGGAGAAAACACCCAGAGGGAAGAGTTTCCGGCCCATCAGAGTCCCAGATTAACTTAATTGCCTGACTTTCCCCTCATTAGAAAGTTCCTTAGGGAGGCAGATCTCTCACTTCAGGAGAGAGAACACTCACAAAAGCCAGGGCTTTGCCTTCAGGTTAGGGAAAGTACGGGACCCCAGAGCGAGGCAAATTAGCAATTCTCGCTTTACCATTTCAATAGGAGTCAGGAATTACAGCCCGGAGCCAAAAAAAGTCGCCTTCGTCCTTCCTCCGCAGTTTCCTGTGTATTGTTTGCGGGTGGCTCTCCCCGCTGAACAAAGTGCTGGCAAACCTTATTTTTAAAAACAAATAAAAGAGCTATGCAGGTCAGAGCAGTCCCTCCGGCCGTGAGGGAAGAGCATCCTCCCTCCAGGGGTAGCTGGGGAAGTGGAGCCCAGGAGACAGTGGGAAGCTGAGGAGGACGGAGGACAGGGAGCAGAAACCGCCCCCACCCAGTTCTTCCTAGGCAAGTCCCTCAGCCCCTTAATTCCTCTGGAGGCTGAAGCGGGTTTCCCGAAATTCTAATCCCCTTTAGGCTCCAGTATTTGCCATCCTGCTTTGTTTTCTAGCCCAAGCTAGCCTTTGCTGAAATAGAGATCCTCCTGCCTCAGTACGAAGTAAGTTTGAGATGACAAAGAGATCACTACTCCAACTTTAGTTGTCGGGACAAAGCAAACTTCACTCTTTGTCTAGAGCAGGTGCTGGGAAAAGCAAACCCACAAGGCCAGGACTCCTGCGCGGAGCGAGAATTTTCCCATTGGCTGGGGTCGGTTGAGGTGGGGGTGTTCACAGCTCCAGGCCATTAGATTCCTGGAATGCCTTAACGGGCCTTTTAGTAAACAAATGTTTTTACCAGGTTGGGTGTGTGTGTGTGTGTGTAAATCTTTCCCATGAAAGTCTTTAAAGATGAGGGAGATAAAGATTTGATATTTTTTTCTTTTTTTCTTTTCTTTCTTCTTCTTTTTTTTTTTTTTCCGAGACAGGGTTTCTCTGTGTAGCCCTGGCTGTCCTGGAACTCACTCTGTAGACCAGGCTGGCCTTGAACTCAGAAATCCGCCTGCCTCTGCCTTCCAAGTTCTGGGATTAAAGGCATGCGCAGAGATAAAGATTTGAAAATGTAATGAGCACAGTTTAAAAAAAAAAAAAAATGCCGAGCCGGGCAGTGGTGGCACATGCCTTTAATCCCAGCACTTGGGAGGCAGAGGCAGGTGGATTTCTGAGTTTGAGACCAGCCTGGTCTACAGAGTGAGTTCCAGGACAGCCAGGGCTACACAGAGAAACCCTGTCTCGGAAAAAAAAAAAAAAAAAGCCTCTTAGACATGTAAAAGTAGCTTAGTGAGGAACCCCACTGCACCCCGGGCTGAATCTGATAACCAGAACCCAGGAGCATCACTGGAGATAACAAGGCACAGGCTTCTAACTCCATGATGTCCACTGGGCAGTATATAAGCAGGGTTCAAGAGCAATAATCTGCTATGCACATCTGGACAGACACCACCTTGGTCTGTCCTGCAGCTGGAGAGTCTCCTCCAGGAACCTGACCCTCAAATCAGAGCATAGTTAAAAAAAAAAAAAAAAAAGTGTTTTAGCCATGTAAAAATAGTGAGGGTCCCTACACCCAAGGCTGCACCTGATAACCAGAACCAAGTCCCATCACTCACTGAAGACAACCAGACACAATCCTAGAGCCCCAGATGCCCACTGGACAGTATATAAGCAGAGACCAGGAGCAATGGTCTGCTCTGCACAGCTGGAGAGACATCATCTTGATCTGCCCTGTTTACTATTCTCTTGGCTATCCAGGCCCTCATATAACTCTGAGTGAACTGCTTCCACTACCACGACGTAAGGCAGAAACCCATGCCTTTGTGGGAGTTAGTTCCTGTCACAGTGATCCCTCCTCAGGGTCCTGGTTCGTTCCTTCCTTCCTGCGACCAGCTCTGGGCTACCCAGTCTTAAGGCAGAAGCCTGTGCCTCTGTGGAGGAAGTCCCGAAGTCAGGAATTCACCCTTCTACCTGGGGCCAGTTTGGGCCCTTGGGATAGCAAGAAGCCTAAGGATCCTGCTGACTAGACTACCAACTGTCACAAAATCAAGAAGGTAGATGCATGCATCTAGTTAGTAAAACAGAAGTTGTACTTTATTATGCTGACAGTTCACACAAGGTTCACAGTCTAAATTCCTAGCTTCTGTCTTAAACCTACCTCCCCAAGGCTGCTCTCCTGTGCGATGTATCTTAGCCAGAGGTCAAGTGCAGTCTGATGTATTTATAAAAGGATAAAGTTATATATCTGTTCTATGTGTGTGTGGTGAGGTGTCGGGGAAGGGTGTGCCTCAGCAGGCCCATGCAAAGGCATCCCTTCGCCCTGAGGGACCAGCCACCCCACGGAATAGTATAGAATAGAGTTTATTCAGGGCATGAGGAGGGGAGTTAAGAGGGTAGTAGAGGCAGAGAAAGGCAGAGAGAGGGAGAGAGTAGAGAAGTAGAGGCCGGCCATGAGCACATGGAGAGAGAGGGGAAGGGGATGGGGGGGGGAAGAGGGTAAGAGAACAAGAGAGACAGGAGGGGGCAAGCAGCCCCTTTTATAGTGGGTCCGGCCTACCTAGCTGTTGCCAGGTTACTGTGGGGAGGAGTTTAGACAGAATGCTAACACAGTCAATAACAGTAGTCTCTGCCGGGCAGTGGTGGTGCACGCCTTTAATCCCAGCACTCGGGAGGCAGAGGCAGGCGAGTTTCTGAGTTCCAGGCCAGCCTGGTCTACAGAGTGAGTTCCAGGACAGCCAGGGCTACACAGAGAAACCCTGTCTCGAAAAAACCAAAAACCAAACTAAAACAAACCAAAACAAAACGAACAAAAACAAAAAACAGTAGTCTCTGATTTGAGGGTCAGAATCCTGGGAGAGATCTCCAGCCGTAGGGCAGATCAAGGTGACATCCCTCTAGATGTCTGGAGCAGAGCATTGTTCTTGGTCTCCAGTGGGTGCCATGGGGTTCTCGGACTGTGTCTGGTTGTCTTCGGTGTGTGTGATGCCCCTGGGTTCTGGTTATCAGATACAGCGGGGTTCTCACTATGCTATTTTCATATGTGTAAAAGGCTTTTTTTTTTTTTTTTTAAACTATGCTCATTACTCTCTCTCAAAATGAAAATAAAATAAAATAAAACTCACAGATAAGTCTTGGTCAACTCTTACACTTGAATGTTAGCAGTCCTAATGCACTTGGGCATTGGAACATTATTACATACATGTTCTTATTATATATTGTGGGGTTCAAAATGCACTGAGTTTCAACCTCAAATTCTGCCACTTGCTGCGGATAGATGCTGTAATAGTGGCTCTCTGCAGTTTGGTTGCGAGGGTTATATTATATATTAGCAATGCTCAGGCTCTAGAACATGTCAAAGATAACCTCTACTGAAAGTCCACATTAGGCCGTAAAAAGCAAATGAGACTGAATAGGACCAATATGCACGTTCGTGGGGAGTAAAAGGCCTCAACAATTAGAGGTAAATGACTGGGCTGGGGAGGATGGCTCAGTGGGTAAGGCCTCAGTCCTGCCAAGCACACGTGAAATCAAAAGTTATGCTTTTCACACTTCTCGGAATTTGTTCCAAGCACTGAGTTGAGTGAAGATCTGTGATCCTACACTAAATGCTGATCTTGAAAATAAAACGTAAACATCCTAATTTAACGAATTAGCTAATTGAATGTCACTGCGACGACAACTGGCTGCTTCCCAGCAAGTGTATGAGTGAAATACAAATTTACTTCATAGTAAATTCGAATGTATACTCAGCAAGCCAAGCCTCTGTTACCCAGGGGTCAAGACTGCCATGGTTTTCCTGGAAGGAAGAAAACACCGTCCATTTCCACTTCAAAACACTAAAGACTTGGGAAGGCTGTCAGAACCATTTCCCCTGCCTGTCCCTTGGCTGAGTCTTGAGGAATTAGCTATCTACCTGTTACAGTCAGTTTTTATCAACTCCACCCAGATTTAGCCATACCTGCAAAAGAGAAACTCAATTTTAAAATTACTTCCATCAGCCTATGAGCACGTGTGTAGGGCATTTGCTTAATTGCTAATCCATGTAGAAGAGCCCAGACCACCAGAGACAATAACATCCTTGGGCAGGTGTGCTTGGGTTATCTAAAAAAGGTATGAGCTTGCCGGGCAGTGGTGGCGCACGCCTTTAATCCCAGCACTCGGGAGGCAGAGGCAGGCGGATTTCTGAGTTCGAGGCCAGCCTGGTCTACAGAGGGAGTTCCAGGACAGCCAGGGCTACACAGAGAAACCCTGTCTCGAAAAACCAAAAAAAAAAAAAAAAAAGGTATGCGCTGAGCAAGCCAGAGGGGAAAGATCAGTACACAGAGCAGGTGCCCCGTGGTTTGTACTTCAGTTCCTGCCTCTAGTTCTCCTGCCTTGGCTTCCCTCAGCAGTCATGGTGCTGATCACAGCAATGGAAAAGCAAACTAGAACTTCTCCCTCTCTGAACTTTGTTGAGAAATTTTACTCCTGGCAACAGGGCTGGCAAATGACCCTTACATGTTAGGAATAAGGAGCCAGTCTTCACAAAGTCCAGTAACAGTCAACAAGAGACACTCCTAAGTGAGCCAAAGATGAAACTGGCTTATACACCAGATGACCAACAGTGACACCATTCTCAGTTGTTCTGGTTCAAGCCTAGCAAGCAGCCAGAATCCAGCACTGTTGTCGATCCACAGTCTCGCCTTCTGGTCCACATTTACAGGGGAAACAGTGCCTCCCAGAGGCCAACACATAGCAACAGCAGTCATTGGTGAAACAGATGACAGGAGAAGGTACAGATATCTGAGAGAAAGGAATGATTTAATATTATGGCCCAGCTCATTCCCTCCATTGGGATAGTCTCCCATCCTAGTACTAACTAAGCCGAAGCCTGCTTAGCTCCCAAGATCATATGAGATCAGGCATGCTTGGGTGGATACAAGCACAGACTATAGGAATCATTTCTACAAAGTTCAAGTGTGTTGTTCCATTTTTATTGAAAATGCGAAGGTTTCTTTTTTCAGTGTCATCTGTCCCATGGGCTTCCAACCTATTAGTCACAGTGTACTGCAGCTCCATCACCTCACCCTGGATTAGAACTTGAGAAAAAACAAATCAGCTCTGATCACCTCTGGCTTCAGTTTTAAGCTAAAAGTGGCTGAGAAAGTCTGGAAGGGAGAGTAAAGCAAAGCTGTATTAAACATCTCAGCACATGCCGGGCTTGGGCTAAGTGTAAGGCACGACCTGCTGCTTCTCATTGAGACAGCTTATATAAATGACAGCTCAGAAGGGCTGGTCTGAGCTAAGCTTTAGGCTGCTGGATAACCCAACTTGAGAGACCAAGAGGGCAGGTAGTCTGTCTATCCCTGTTCCCATGGGTTCTGGCAAGATCACTGAGCTTTGTGGCTATAGGGACAACTGAGGAAATTGTCTAAGCGGACCTCTGAGCCTATTGGTTAGTTTTCCCATCTCACAAAGATGATAGTTTAGCTGGGTAAGTAAGTGAAGTGAAGATGGTCATTAGAAGCAGCCAATGACTAGAGGCTGAAGTGGAAAAGAAAGGGTAGGGAACAGGGCGCAGGCCAGATGGAGAAACCTCCTATCAAACCTTGGTCCTTGTGCTTTGTCACCTGCCGCAGTTACTGCCCTTCTTCAATCGTTTCCTTCTTCATGAAAAGGGCTAGGGGTTACAGAGGTATAGCACTTGACTGGGATGTGTGAAGCCCTGTGTTTGACCCTCAGCTCCCAGAAAACAATATGTAAAAGGTGAAGCCAGACACGGTGGCTCATACTTATAATTCCAGCACTTAGGAAGCTGAAACATGAGGATTGTCACAAGCTTAAGGCCTACAAATGAATTCCCTGGACTACAGTGATACCTTGTCTTAAAACACAAAGAAATGGACAGAAAAGGAGAAAGTAGGTAAGTTAGGGCAGCTGAGGGAGGCAGGCTACATGAAGAGCTCAGTACAGAATAACTAGAAATGATACCAAATAGTACTGCGTTCACGTAAAACCAATGAGTCCAAAACATGTTCACTGTAAGATAGATCAGATTAATAACCCTCCAGATCTTTACATTTGAAAACTAAGCCAAAAACTAACACAGGAAATAATAGCAGGGTTTATGACTAGACCAAGATTGCCAGGAGGACTGGTCTGAGTTAACTGGAAGCTGAGCTATGAGCCATTGCTGAGCTTGGAGTGGGGTCTACATAGGCAAAGCAGCTGCAGGTCTCATAATAGAGAGGCCAAGAGTCCAGAGAAAGCTGGTCATGGAAAGAGAAACAGCACTGGATTGAACAAAAGACAGTGAAGCTAGACACAGACAGACATGTAGGTACCCATGCATGCCGACACATCCTGTACAAACTAAAGAACCCAAAGGCTGCCATAAGCACTTCCTCACTACATCCCTGAAGATGTCCCTGTATGTCACAATCGCCCCTTCTTTGACCTGAAGGTCCCTTGCCATGCTGTTTCTTCAAACAGGACAGACACCCAAGCTTCACAGAACTCCTTCACAAGTGAAGAAGTGTCAGAAAGCCAGGATGGAGAAATGACTGAATATGGAGACACATGTAGAAAAGCCAGCAGAGCCCTGGTCCTTTTAAGAGACTCAGAGGTCTTTTCCAGTTAAACAGTTGTTTGAACTGAGAATGAGGGGCGGAAGTATTTGCTGTTTGCCCAGAGGACCAGACTTTGATCCTCAGCACCCACAGCAGGTGGCTCACAACCATCCAAGGGACCCATTGCCCTCTTCTGGCCCCCGAGGGCATCTGTACGCATGCTGCATTCACTCACATATACACATAAACAAAAAATTAATCTTAGTCAGACATGGCAGCATATGCCTCTACTCCCAGCACTTGTGGGGCAGCCTGGCCTACACAGCAAGTTCCAGGTGAGCTTGTCTCAAATTAATAATATATTCTTTGAATGTGAATGAAGGGGCCATCTACTATATGAGTTAAAGCCTGTATGTATCCCCCAGTGGGCTGTTAGTGACTCTTACTCAGTTCTTGTATACGTTCTAAGGGAGATGGTCATTCTAGAAATATGTGCCAGTGTGAGGGACTCAAGAAGGCCACAGAGATACCTCTCAGGAGAGCCTGATCTTTTCAAACACTTGGCCTTCAGAAGGAGAGCAATGAAGATCTTTTTTTTTTTTTTTTGGTTTTTTTTCGAGACAGGTTTTCTCTGTGTAGCCCTGGCTGTCCTGGAACTCACTATAGACCAGGCTGGCCTTGAACTCAGAAATCCACCTGCCTCTGCCCCTGAGTGGTGGGATTAAAGGCGTGCACCACCACCGCCCGGCTTAGCACTGAAGATCTTAAAGTCCTCCAGCAGGACAAATGAGCAGGCTGAGGATGAGGTTCAGTCTGAGTCCTACTGATCTTACCAAATCCGTGTGCATCTCCCAAGCCATGAGTTTCTGCGGGGGCCTGGCACAGCCTACTCTGGAATCCACTCAAGCCCACTCTTCCTCCATCTTTAGTCTCCACAGGTCCTCACTGAAGATGTGAGTTCCTGCATTGCTCTCTCAAAGCTCTTTTTTTTCTTTCTTTTTTCTTTCTTTTTTTTCTTTTTTAATTTTTTAAATTTTCCCTTGGGGTTTGATCCACCTGGGCCCCACTGATGCAGACTACACTAGCTCAAAGAACCCATCACAACCACAAGGATGCCTCCCTGCATGTCAGCTGAGAAGGGCCCAACGGTAAGGGCTGCTCTTTGCTCCCTTCCAGTTGGCTTGAGGAGCTCTGATGGTACCTTGGGAGGTGTTGCTAGCCTAGACTCAGACCTCAGTGTACTCACAGAAATATTAGCCTTTCCCTACAATGGAGAAACGAAGTAGCCAAGGTACCTTAAGAAACATCCCAGCTGCCAGGCAGTGGTGGCTCACGCCTTTAATCCCAGCACTTGGGAGGCAGAGTCAGGCACAACTGACACCCACCCCAGGTCTAGAAGTGGGGACCAGCTGGCACTTTTGAGGTGATGTAACTCAGCCAATCTCTCAGAGCTCTTGAGAAACAACACAACAGGTTCACACGGCCTCTAAGGGCCGCTGTTCTTTCTGTCGATCCTTGCCTTGCTGACGAGGTTATTCATCCAAAGGGCTGAGTTCTAGACAGCGTCACCTTACATGATGCAGCTGGTCAGGTCTAGGTGTCTTTCTAGGAACTCTGAAGTCAAGTTTTCCCATTGCAGAAGGTAACTTACAAAGGCAGTAAGTGTGTGCGTTTTAACGTTACCACTCAGCAATGACACAGTGCCAGCCCATGTTGGTTGAATAAATACAGATGAAGCCAAAATTCAAATCCCTGTCCCTTTGACCTTGCTGTTCTTCCTACAAAATCAAACTACTCCTTAATCTTGCCTCTTGATCCTGTCAAGTACCCGACATTAAGAGGAAATGACAAAATGAACAAAGGACTGGGGGGTCAGAAGGACAGGACGTGATGGCATCGAGGTTGAAGGAATGGAATCTGGGCTCACGCATCAGCCACAAGTGAAGCCCCTTGGGCTCTCCTCTCACGTAAATTCACAGACTTGTCAGGAGTCCAGAGGGCATTCCTCCTCCACAGCTGTTTCTGATTGGTACATTTAATGAATCTGTTATTTATGATTATTAAAAAAATATATAATGATAAAAAGCAGAAGGAGCCAGGCACAGAGGCAGGCAGATTTCCATGAGTTCAAGGCTAGCCAGGGCTACACAGAGAGACACAGAGGCTCTGGAAAGCAAAAATAAAACTAGAAATTATTAACAGAAAATTTAGAAAGAGGACTCACTTGGACTCTTCCCATAAAGATATAACTAATCTGTTGCCTTTTCTTTTCTTCTCCTCCTTTTTTTTTTTTTTTTTTAAAGATTTATTTATTCATTATATATACAGAATTCTGCCTACATGTATGTCTGCAGGACAGAAGAGGGTACCAAATCCCATTACAGATGGTTGTGAGCCACCATGTGGTTGCTAGGATTTGAACTCTGGACCTTCGGAAGACCAGTCAGTGCTCTTAACCACTGAGCCATCTCTCCAGCCCTATTTTTGTTTTTTTGTTTTGTTTTGTTCTGTTTTGTTTTGTTTTGAGATAGGGTTTCTCTGTGTAACAGAGCTCTGGCTGTCTTGGACTCAGTTTGTCTGCCTCCCGAGCACTAGGACTAACGGTGCGCGCCACAATGCCCAACACCCCAGCACAATTCTTTATTCACACCTTACCACACTTCTTTGTGAGTTTTCCCTTATGCATATGTTTTGGTTTTTATTTTATGTGCATGTATGTCTGTGCACCTCATGCATGCCCAGTCCCCGAAGTAGGCCATTAGAGGGCAATAGAGCTAGAGTTACAGATGACTGTGAACCCACCATCAGAGTGCTGGGAACTGGTCCAGGTCCTCTGGAAAAGCAGCAAGTGTCCTTAAGCACTGAGGTGTCTCTCCAGCCCCCATGGATAAACAAGCTGTGATCATTCCGTGTACGTAATTTGAACCTGGTTTGTTCCTCTCCAAGTATCGTACTTTACTTCTGTCCTGTACTGATATTATTATTTCATAACATTGGGTGCAGAAGTTGTAGTGAAATGGTGTGAGGTTCTGCTGCCGCTCATCATTAAATGTTCAGGCTCTCTCAAACTAGCTCAGCAGCAAGGCAGCTTTAAAATTACAATTCTTGTAACTGTCAGGAGAGGAAAACATTTTTACAGTTCCCTCTTTCTTGCTGTTGAATATTTTAGAAACTACAAAGAATCAATAACCATGGCTGTGTTTGTTTATCAAGCTGAGCAAATGCCATTATTCTCTGACCTTTTTCCCTTTCGAGGCCTTTCCAGAAGCTGATTATTGGAGGGAATTAGGAAATACCCATTAGCCCAATCAGCTGTCTGGGGGGGGGGGGGAGAACAAAAGATCCAAAAATGAAGAAATCTGAGTCAAGGCTTTACATGAACGTGACTCTGCCTCCTTCCATCTAGCTGGTTTGGGGATCTTGTTATTGGTTGTTTTTGTTCTGAGACAGGGTTTCTCTGTGTTGTCCTAGCTGTCCTGGAACTCTGCCGTGTAGACCAGAGTGCATTACCACATCCCACATGGGTTTCTCCCTCCTTCCTTCCTTTCTTTTCTTTCTTTCTTTTCTATTATGATGCCCATACTACAACAAGAGAAGAAAAAAATACGTCTCCCAGCTAAAATTGGATACAATTCTTAGCAAGATGGGTGGAAGTCAAAAGATTGCCACTGGGAAAGCTTCTCACATGGGAGGCAGAGTAGTAACCATGAGGGAAGCAGGAAAGAGCATATTCATCGTGCTGGGTGCTTTGCTCAGGGTTAGACCATTCGCCTAGTGTGTACAAGGTCCTAGGTTCTATCCCCAGCACCAAAAAAACAAAACGACAACAACAACAACAACACACACACAGAGGAGGGTTTGAAAAAAATGGGGTATGCAAGCAAGCTCACCCATACCACCATTGCAACTTATGAATTACAAGGACCAGCACCTGGGAGGTAGAGGCAGAGGGAGTTCAAGATCATCTTCAGCTATATTGCAAGTTCAAAGCCACCCTGGGCTACATGACCCTCTCTCTCTCAAAAAAAAAAAAAAAAAAAAAATATTATCACTAATAATGGAAAAATGAGGTGTGTTGAGCCTTCTGAAGGATGTGCTATGAAAACTGCAATTCTGTAGTCCCTTTGACCCCTGGGCTGGAGCAAGATGAGGCAGACTTAAGTTGAGGGCATTCTACAGAACAGCCCTTGCAAACATGCACTGCACACCCATATCCAGACCATACGCAACAGGAAAAGAGAGAAACTATTCATTTCTTTCACAAAAGATTTTATTTTTTAATTAGGGGTGTGTGTATAGGTGAAGGCAAGTGCCTAAGGAAGCCAGAGATGGACATCAGATCCTCTGGAGCTGGAGTTACAAGTGGTGTTTGGAAATCACCTGATGGAGGTACTGGGAACTGAACTCTGGTCCTTAGGACCAATGTGTGTACTTTAACCATTGAGCCATCTCACCAGTCCAGTGAATTATTCTTTATTTTATTTTAGATGTGTGAATGTGTTCCTGCATGTGTGCCTGGCGCCCATGGAGGCCAGAAGGGAGCACTGGGTTCCCTGGAACTGGAGGTAATAAGTGGCTGTGAGCTGCTGCATGGGTGCTTGGAACCAAGCCCTGGTCATCCACAAGAGCAGCAAGAGCTCTGAGCCAATGGGACTTTTCTTTAGCCCCCCAAGAAATTCTTTTCTTGAAAAATAAAAATTGACAACTAAAGATACAGAACATATAAATGAAACATTTAATCCAAACCCAGAACAACAACAAAAATCCCCCTTATAAAGGTATTTAGTGGGACTACTGGCAAATAATAAGGAGGAGGAGGAGGAGGAGGAGGAGGAGGAGGAGGAGGAGGAGGAGGAGGAGGCTGGAGAGATGGCTCAGTGGTTAAGAGCACTGACTGCTCTTCCAGAGGTCCTGAGTTCAATTCCCAGCAACCACATGGTGGCTCATAACCATCTGTAATGGGATCTGATGCCCTCTTCTGGTGCGTCTAAAGACAGCTACAGTGTACTTACATAAAAAAAAATAAAAAATAAAAATAAATCCTTGGGCCAGAGCAATCGGGGCTGGAGCAAGAAGAAAAAAAAAAAGTAAAGGTATGTAGACAATAGCTAGCAGCTGGGTGGTGTACCCCTTAACCCCAGCACTGGGGAGGCAGAAGCAGGAGAATCTCCATGAGTTTCAGGCCAGCCTGGTCTACAGAGCGAGTTCTATGACAGCCAGGGGCTACACAGAGAACCCTGTCTTAAAAAACCTTATTTTTGCCAGGCAGTGGTGGCGCATGCCTTTAATCCCAGCACTTGGGAGGCAGAGGCAGGTGGATTTCTGAGTTTGAGGCCAGCCTGGTCTATAGAGTGAGTTCCAGGACAGCCAGGGCTACACAGAGAAACCCTGTCTCGAAAAAACCAAAAAAAAAAAAAAAAAAAAAAAAAAACCCACAAAACTTTTTTTTTTTTTTTTTTTAAATTATAATAGAAGGCATTGTAGCTAATTTCTTGGTTTTGATCACAGTGCTATGCTGTTTAAGAAAGCAGTTTCATCTTTAGGAAGTGGATGATGAAGTCTCTGGGGGCAGGCCAACACATTCTCCAGGGATGGTCAGGAGATGTATATATTTGCAGAGAATGAAGCGACCATGCGTCCATTCGGAGGATCTGGGTGAAGGGCATAGCGGAATTCTTTATATAGCCTCTGCAGCCTCTCTCTGGTTCTGAAACGAGTTCACTAATAGAAGGTTAAAAGGGTGAAAGGGTGGGGGGCTCAGGGGGTAGACTCTCTTGAGTCCTCATCTTTATTCTTTCTCCTGCCCAGAATACGGATGCAATGCAGGAGATAGGAGACCAGCAAGAGTCACAAAGCGAGCTGGGCATCCTGCCAGGCAGACAAACCTGGAGCCAACAGGATATCCGAGGGCAGCCAGGTCAGGTATCTTATCTGAGACACTCTTCTGTATGCGTAGGGACCACAAAGATAGAGCAAAGTAATCTGCCCTACAGGGGTAGCTCAGTGGTTGATTACTGGTCCAGCATGTGTAAGACCCTGGTTCTACATTTTTTTCTTTTCTTTTTTTTAGATTTATTTATTATTATATGTAAGTACATTGTAGTTGTCTTCAGACACACCAGAAGAGGGTGTTAGATCTCATTATGGATGGTTGTGAGCCACCAAGTGGTTGCTGGGATTTGAACTCATGACCTCCGGAAGAGCAGTCAGTGCTCTTAACTGCTGAGCCATCTCTCCAGCCCCCTGGTTCTACCTTTTTAATTTAAAAAAAAAAAAAATTTACTT
The DNA here is from genome assembly GCA_028551405.1 of Uromys caudimaculatus. NCBI lineage: Eukaryota > Metazoa > Chordata > Mammalia > Rodentia > Muridae > Uromys > Uromys caudimaculatus. Next base: position 75,261,549 of record CM052712.1, read on the forward strand.
ACTTGTATTTTATTTGTATGAGTGTTTTGCCTACACTTATGTATGTGTACTGTGGACATGCCGTGCCTAAGGTAGTCACAAGATGGTGTCAGATCCCCCAGAACTGGAGTTGTGACCTTCTGTGTGCATGCTGGGAACTGAACCTGGGTCCCCTGCAAGAGAAGAGGCAAGTTGGCTTAACAACTGTGCCATCTTCGGAGCCAATGGCTAAACATCATGGGGGGGGAGGTTTTCTCAAGACCAGTTCTAACATGGCAGGATTGCAAGAGAATCCTAGAACCGTCTAGATTTGCAAAGAAAATGTGTCTGTTTCTGCTTTATTCCACACCAAAGGCAGGCCTGGTTCTGTAAACAGGAAAAGAACTTCCTAGTCGTCTCAAGTGAGCAAGCAGTACATGGGAGAGAACGGCCGAGCTTGCTACGGGGGCGTGGGTGAGAGAGAGAGAGAACACCAGTCCAGTGTTGGCTGAATCAATAATTCAAGAAACCAGGCACATCTGTTTTTCAGTGTGCTGGTACAGTGTGCTATTTTTAAGCGTGGGCGGGGGAGGTCACTGTATTTATGTGGGTAAGGCTCGATAGGACTGCAGAAGTGAGTCAGCAATTTCATTCCATTTCTTGGCTCTCACACCGGGCACTTCCCCCCCCTCCCAGTCCTGCCTAGAAGCCCTCCGACCCAGCTTCAATCAGCTTCTCTGTCTACCTCCATGGGAGGGGGGGGGGTAAGGTTACCTTGTAACAAGTTCTAGGAGTAAAAAACGGCTCCCTGGGAGGGTAAGGCTGCCTTCTTCCCAGCTGGCAAAAGAAAGCCGAAACTGCTGCATGACGGGCTGAGCCCGGGCTGAGCTTCTGAAAGCTCTAACCTGCAGAAGGGAAGCTGAGGCCAGGCACTGAATGCTAGCCAGACCCATCTGTCCCTCAGGGCCTGCTGTGGGTCCTTGCTATGTACCTCATCTGAGACTGCTTGGCTTTCCTAGTGCTGCCTCACAGACTGAGGCCAGGGTTTAGGCGCATTTTCTTTGTAAATCTAGACAGACTTCAGTTTTCATTGCAATCCTGCCGCTTTGAAACTTTGTTCCCCCAAACCCCCATGATGCTTAGCCAGGAACTTGGGCGACGACTCAGTGGTTAAGAGCTAATATAGGCTCAAATGAAATGTGTTCAACGTGTCGCTGCCTGGCTTTGTTTAAAATGGTGTGGATTCTGAACATTCTTTAAAGTCCCTGACGTCGACTGTACCATCCAATTAATACCGAAATCATCATTTCGCTATGGCCCAGATTCTAGACCCAGACCTAGTTAGCAGCCTTTCAGGAAGGAGAATGGCTGATCCCATGACCTATGGAGATCTTGGATCTCAGAGGTTTTGTTGTTTGAGACGGCCTCACTTAGCTCTGCTGGCCTACAACAAACCGATCCTCTTGCCTGTCTTCTGAGCGCTGAGATTGAAGGTGTGTATCCCTACTCCTGGCTGTTTGTTTTTCAATTGTACATGTAAGATATATGTGTGTCAGTGCCTGCATGACACCATGCACATGCTGGGCTAGAAGGACAACTCTGTGGAGACAGTTCTCCCCTTTGGTCTGGAACTCAAGTCACCAGGTCTGTACCATCAGATGGCAAAACCACCTTTACCTCCTGAGTGATCTGGCCAGACTGCATCTCAGGTATTTTACAGACAAATACTTGGTAGATTTTCTAGGGCTTGGCTCTGGGTCACTTTGGGTCTCACAGACTTTGTGGCTCTGTTTTGCAGAGACATGTTCAGTAGGTGGAGAGAAGGAGTCGAGGAGGGCAAGTTGGGGTTCTTCTAACTCTTTATCTCTTGTCTTAGTCTGTGCTCTATTGCTGTGAAGAGACGCCATGACCAAGGCAAGTCTTAGAAAAGAAAACGTTTAATTGGGACTAGCTTACAGGTCAGAGGTTCAGTCCACTATCACGGCAGGAATGGTGGCAGCCAGGCAGTCACTAGAGTAGTAGCTGGGAGCTACTTCCTGATCCATAGGAGAGCCTAGGCCACACCCACTCCAACAAGGCCACACCCATTCCAACTCCTGCTCCTTCATATGGTGCTGCCACTCATTGAAGACTAAGCATTCAACTATGAGACTATGGGAGCCATTCTTATTCAAACCACCACATCTGCCTTCAGTTATTTCCTTTAGGATAGAAATATAGTCTGATACAAAATTCCCCAGATTCATTAAAGGCATGCTCTTTGAAGGCTTTGCAGAGCCACAGAATGGATGCCACCAATATGCGAACGCAGCAGAGAAGGGAGGCCAAAGGGAAGCCTCTGTCTCTCAGCCTGTCTATTCTCCATTTTCCACCTCTCACACGGCTGTCCAGGGCCTCCTGAGAGGCTGGCAGGGAATAGCGTCTATACCCAACCCTCTTCTTCAGTGTTCTTATCTATGACAGTTCTGGAGTCTCCACCTGCAAGTTATCCAGCGGAGCCCTTCCTGGGTATTTGGTGGGGGTGGGGTGGGAGGTAGGGGGTGTAGTCACTAATCATATGGCATTGGCGCCCCATCACCAGCTCCATTAAAGAACTAGAGCTGGGGGGCTGGGAATGCGGAAACAGCATGTTTAGCATGCTTGCAGCCCTTGGTCTAGGCCCCCGTATTACACACATGCGCGCGCGCACGCGCGCGCGCGCACACACACACGGGGGAGGGGTTGGAGGGGAGGTGGGGGCGGGACTTTGGAGGTGCAGGCTGACTAGCTTCGGAAGTTTCTAGTCCCAGAAGCTCAGGTTAATTTGACAGACTGCATTCTGTTCTTAAGAAACATGGGGGTAGCCTTGATATTCAGCCTGCCACCTCCTCCATGGGCCACCAGCAAATAATACAGACAGCTGCAACTTGCCCTGTACCCCAGGCTTGCTGGAGAAGGGGCTGTGGCCCTGTAATAAATCATCTTATACTTTCATGGAATCTTGGCATGAGCCGATGAAAACTTCAAAGGCTCGTCCTAGCTGTGGAATGGGACAATAAAAATGTTAATCCCTTGTCTTAACTGCTTAGGACCTGCCAGTGCAGCCAGTGGTAGGAGCAGGAGAGGGCAATGGAGGTGAGGAGGTGATGGTCAAATGCCTCACAGAAGCGAAAGTGCTAGAGCCTGGATCCCACAAACTTTTTCCTCAGCAGTTTTACAAAAAAATTGTTTGGCATCCCTAATTTAGATATTTCCATAAGTAAGCACTTTTCTTTATTGTACTTTCTTAAACTTAGAAACACACCAGGAAGACACTTTAAAAAAAAAAAAAAAAGGTCTAGATCTCCTTGCAGACAGAAAAAAAAAATACACAATACAAATTTATCAAATAACAGCATCATTTGCTGAGCCTTTTGCAAAGCCATAGAACTGATGCAATGTTAGTGAAATTGCTGCGTAGGTATTCTAAATACATCAAGGGGAGGAGGGATGGCTCAGTGGTCAGGATCACTTGCTGCTCTTTCAGAGGACCTGAGTTTGATTCCTAGTACCCACATGGTGGCTCACCAGCACCTGTAACTCCAATTCCATGGGATCTGACCTCTTCCAGCCTCCTCAGGCACTGCGTGCATCTAGTGCACAGACATTCATGCAGGCAAAACACCCACACACACATAATAATGACAGTAATAACAATGATGATGATGATAATAAAGATTTTTACCCAGTACTTGGAAGGCAGAGGCAGGCGGAGTTCTGAGTTCGAGGCCAGCCTGGTCTACAGAGTGAGTTCCAGGACAGCCAGGGCTACACAGAGAAACCCTGTCTCGAAAAACTAAAAACCAAAAACCAAAACCAAAACCAAAAACAAAAAAAAGAGATTTTTAAAACCTGGCAAGGAGCTTGGGAGGCCGCTCAGCAGGCAGAGGTGTTTGCTGCCTTGCATGTTACCCTGAGTTCCAACCCCAGGAACCACACGATGGAGGAAAGAACCAGCTCCCAAAAGTTGTTCTCTGAACTCCGCACACACGTTTCACACTACACAGGATCCCCAGAAAAAATAACAAAAACAAATAAATAAATGTAATTTAAAAAAATCTAGCAAATGATTCAAAATTGTTCAGTCCCCGAGGGGGTTTTCTTATACTGAAACGTTACTAATAGCGCAGAACTCCAGTCATCTCTTAAAGGACATCCACTTTTCTGTGCATTTCAGGAAGAGCTGAGGTCCCCCCCCCCCCCCGGCAATGCACACCAAGGATGGCCTGGGGCTTCACCGTAATATCTATTATATGTTCCAAGTACTATTCTAATCTTACAAACAACTGTACCAGGAGGGGAACAGTTCCAGTTCCTTTTTAAAGAGGTGACCAAGAAGCTTGGACTTCAGAGCATGCACAATACCCCAACCATCCCGAGTCCTGGTCTTGGCCACCTATGAAGGGTGCCTGTCCAACATTTTTGCCTCTGAATCCTTGTGTTTAAACCGAAACAGGAAGCATTAGAAATCCCGTCAATTGGAGAAGGATGTGATTGAACCCAGACCATTTCTTGCTCCTTTTTCTAACATGGCTTTCCAGAGCTGAAGCAATACTTGGGAAAGTGCTTCAGAGGGCTGGATTTCTGGGGCTGGAGCACAGTCAGGAGAGTGCTCACCGAGTGAGGTCTTATCCCTACCACTGCCTAAATATGCAACGGCAAAGTGGCACACATCTGACCTCCCAGCACTCGGGAGGTAAGTGCAAGATCAGAAGTTCAAAGTAATCCTCATACAGCACTGTGAATTTGAGGCCAGCCTGGGATGCATGAAACCCTGTCTCAAAGAAGGTGCCTCAGATCAAGAAAGAATAAGAACACGTCCTTTGGACCGATCTAGAACAATCGCTACAGAGAATCGGGCCTGTGGACTATCTCAGTGGCAGTGAGTACTCAGAATCACTGGGACTCGGTTTAGTCTCCAGCTCTACCAAAGGAGAAAAGATATAAAACAGTGGAGACCACGCAGTACAGTTATTTGTATTAGCAGCAAAACAGTACTATAGTTACACACACACAATTGTATGTGGATGAATATACAATTGCTTATGTTAACTGCCTGGGTAACCAAAAAGTGGTAAGAAAGAAACTTTCTTACAGACCCTTTTCTGCATATTTTAGGTCAGCAATGTGTAATAGTTAATGTTTTGTTTTGAGACAGAGTCTCATGTATCCCAGGCTGGCCTCACATTTATGAGATTACATAGAGGGCCGGAGAGATGCTCAGCAGGTAAGAGCACTGGCTGCTCTTCCAGAGGTCCTGAGTTCAATTCCCAGCAACCACATGGTGGCTCACAACCATCTGTAATGGGATCTGATGCTCTCTTCTGGTGTGTCTGAAGACAGGGACAGTGTACTCATACAAATAAAATAAAAAATAAACAAATCTTTAAAAAAAGAAAATTTTATTGATATAATAAATTTTGAAATTTTGCTCATAGATATGTGGGTGGCCTTCAGTGATTAAATGGACAGTTAACCTTTATCAGAAGTAAATACAAATGTCTGTGGAGGGAAGGACTTAACATTTTTAGCATCAGATCTCAGTCCAGTTTCCCTGTGGTCAACATATCTTACGTTAAGATCTACTACACTTGGGGATGGAGAGACGGCACAGCAGTTAAGAGCACTGACTGCCGTGCTCCTGCAGAGGACCCAGGTTTGATCTCCAGCACCTACATGTGAGCTCACAACTACCTGGAACTCCAGATCTAGGGCACTGGACGCATTCCTATGGCCTCTGCGGCACCAAGCATGCATGTGATGCACAGACATACATGCAGGCAAAACAACCATGCACATAAAATAAAGTGAAAGAAAGAGAGAGAGAGCGACGGGGGGGGGGGGGGGGGGGAGCAGTTGCTCCTGACAGCTGGCTTTTTCCTTTGTCTACCTTTGTGTAGATTAATGGTGTTTACATTCAAGTTGGGTCTTCCCACCTTAGTAAATTCTTTCTGAAATGCCCTCACAGGTAAACCCAGAGATATGTTGTATTCAGCTCCTGGGACCTTCTTATTTCCATCACGTTGAGAGTGAGAGTCAGGTTTGATCATCATAGGCTATCATCCCAGCACTTAGGAGGTAGAGGCAGGAGGATCGGGGAGATCAAGGCCAGCCAATGCAATCTTTTTTTTTTTTTTTTTTAAGATTTATTTATTTTGTGTATACGAGTGCACTGTTGCTGTCTTCAGACACACCAGAAGAGGGCATCAGATCCTATTACAGATGGTTGTGAGCCACCATGTGGTTGCTGGGAATTGAACTCAAGACCTCTGGAAGAGCGGCCAGTGCTCCTAACCGATGAGCCATCTCTCTAGCCCCTAATAAAATTTTCAAGTGAGGTGTGATAGTATGTACCTACAATCCCAGACTTTGGGAGGGGTAGGAAAGGGGATTTGGAATTCAAGGCCAGACTCAGCCAGGTTCAAGACCAGCCTGTGCTGTACTATAGCCTGTTTCAAATAAGATAGATAGATAGATAGATAGATAGATAGATAGATAGATAGATAGATAGATAGATAGATAGATAGGCTGGAGAGATGGTTCAGTGGTTAAGAGTATTGGATGGTCTTGCATGGGACCAGGGCTTGATTCCAGCACCCAGGTGTCATTCAGTTCCAGAGGTTCTAATGCCCCCTTCTGGCCACCAACGGCACTGCAATATGTGGTGCACAGACATACACACAAACAAAACGCATAAATACAAATTTAAAAATCAGGCTTTTTATTTTTAAAAAAATAAATTAAAAGAAAAACCCGAGACTCCTGAATGACTATGGCTGCTTTGCCATGCTTAGCAAACTACATAATGGGCTCTATACCCAAGTCCACAGTGGGGATCTCCTCTTTGTGCTAAACAGTGGGGTAAGACAACTTACAAAAGAACTGAAATCTTTGCTCTCACGGAGTTAGAATACTAGGAGTTGGGGAGAAACAGACAATGACAAGATGAAATATACATGGCATATACTATATTTCATGAATCCTAAAATGTACATTTCCCCACTGTCTTAGTTAGGGTTTTACTGCTGTGAACAGACAGCATGACCAAGGCAATTCTTATAAGGACAACATTTAATTGGGGCTGGCTTACAGGTTCAGAGGTTCAGTTCATTACCATCAAGGTGAGAACAGGGCAGCATCCAGGCAGGCATGCGTTGGAGGAGCTGAGAGTTCTACATCTTCACCTGAAGGCTGCTAGCAGAAGACTGTCTTCCAGGCAGCTCGGATGAGGGTCTTAAGCCCACTCCCACAGTGACACACCTACTCCAACATGGCCACACCTTCTAATAGTGCCACTTCCTGGGCCAAGCATATACAAACCATCACACTCACAAAATCTAAGCTTGGTATGTTTATTTTGGTAGGTTGTGCCTTACGGGAGCTACGGAGAAAGTATAAGCCTAGCAGAGAGAAGCAGGAGAGGGGCTCCCAAGAGTCAGGCAACACCTGTGTAACATCTGAGCCGACTTAAAGAGGGTAGGGATGGTAGACGCCTGCAGGCAACACAAGCCTTTAACTTACCATATGGGCCACAATGTTGATGTTAAAGGGGAAGAATAATAATAGCACACAGGGATGCAGGCTTTGGAGCCAGACTGCCAAGGTGTGCTCACCTCTGCCTACAGCAAACCACCCATCAAGGCAGAGCTAAGAACACTATGTCATTGAGTTCCTATGAGGATTAAGCCAATTATTATTGGGTCAGGTGTGATGGTACATATCTGTAAGTCCAGTACTCAGGATGTGGACTCAAAGCTAACCTGAGTTACACAGAGAATAAATGCCTGTCTCAGAAATACAAGGAAGCATTCAAACAAACAATAAACTAAAATATATATTATCATAGCCCTGCAGGTTGAATCCACAGCCACGTAAATGTAGGCAAACTTTCTGGATGCGTAGGAGGATTTATTTGTTTGTTTGTGGGTTTGTTTTTTTTTTTTCCTGTCGGGTGCCTCTTCACTTGCTACGGACCTTGAACTTCTGATTCCCCCCACACTCCTCCTGGAGGTGATATGGGGACCACACCCAGGGCTCCATGCATGCTTGGCAAGCACTATACTAACTTGAGTTGTACCTGCTGAGCCAGGCCTCCAGCCCTAAGCAAGCCTCCAACACCGACCTACATCTGCAGGCCGGGAGGGTTTCTTTTGTGCAAAGCATTCTGAACACAGCCTAGCAGAAAAGGGTAAGGTACTTGGCATTGTTATTGATTAGGCCTGACCTTTGACCCCGCAGCCTCATCATCAATTTATTTTGTTGTATGTCATTGGGTAAATGGCATAGTAACGAACAGTTTTATTAGCAGTGTTTTGAGACACTGCTTTTCCAGTAGGAGTATTTCGATAACCTGAATGTGATGTGTCTCAAACGCAGATAACTGTGGTTCTCAACCTACGGGTTGAGACCCCCTTGGAAGTCAACCAACCTTTTGGGGGGGGAGGGTCACATTATCAGATATCCTGCATATCAGATATTTACATTACAATTCACAGCAGTAGCAAAATTACAGTTATGAAGTTTATCAACAACAATGCTATGGCTGGGGACTGTAGTGAGCAACCTGAGGAACTGCAGTAAAGGTCTCGGCACGCGGAAGGCTGAGAACCACCACTCTAAGGCATAGACGGTGCTCCTGGACCCACCCCTCCAGACTAGAAAACAATCTTACACTACGATGTTCATTCTTTTTGCTGAGTTTTCAACCAGAAAAGGAGGCTAGGCAAACTCAGCCCCTGAAGGAAATTGGTTATAACGAAAACAAAACCAAACAAACAAAAAAAATGGATTTCAAAAGGATTAATTTTAATAGTTTAGGAAATGGGAAATTCCTCTCATCAACTCAGTTTCAGATTGTGAAAATGTTACTAAACCTCACCATTTACTGCACCCTCCCAAATCCTTACAAAAGTCAGTTACAACTTTCTCATGTTTTCTCTTGCTTCGACAAGTGGTTCTTAAGTAACTACTGTACTGGTGACTTCTGCCACACAACAAGGAAGCACGAGTAGGAAGAAGACATTGTCCTTAACTCTTTCTAGAAATACCATACCAGTGTTGATGGATTAATACGTAACCCTTTTCTTTTTTTTTTTTTTAGATTTATTTATCTATTATTATTTATTATTATACACTGTAGCTGTCTCCAGACACTTTTTTTTTCTCTTCTCGCTCTGGCCCCCACTCGCTGTAGAGCATCAGATCTCATTAGGGATGGTTGTGAGCCATCATGTGGTTGCTGGGATTTGAACTCACGACCTTCGGAAAAGCAGTGGGCACTCTTAACTGCTGAGTCATCTCTTCAGCCCGGATAGCCGCTTTGGTTTTTTAATTATTTATTTATTTTATGTATGTGAGTACACTGTAGCTGCCTTCAGACACATCAGATCCCATTGTAGATGGTTGTGAGCCACCATGTGGTTGCTAGGAATTGAACTCAGGACCTCTGGAAGAACAGTCAGTGCTCTTAATTGCTGAGTCATCTCTCCAGGCCCCCGTAACCCTCTTCTTAAACAAGGAGTTACTTCATGGCTGCTCCTGAATGGGCTCCCTCAGGTACTACTTGGGGCATAAATAAGAGTTTACACCTTCTCTGCCTCCTCTTTATACCTCAAGCAGTGAGCAGAACGCAACAGAGATTGTGAGGCCAGGGAATGTGGGTAGGTAGGTTACCCTCATCACTACTGCACCCAACCACCCATCCCTCAGTCCCTCCTGCCCACAGTCCCTCCTGCCCAGGGCACATTAGGGAATAAAACAGGTCAAATGACAGACCTCATAAGTCATGACTACTATGTCCACCAAAGTTTAAAACAAGGTTTGTCCCTTAAAACAATTTTGTAACAATGTCAAGGTCCTGTGTTCCATACCAACTAACAGACCTCTCTAAATCCCCTCCAATAGTATCAGAGCCTCATCTCTTAAGGTAGGACAAAGTGAGACTTGGGATAGAGGAAAGGTCAGGCTCAGGGAAAGGTGAGCCTGCTAGGTGAGGTTCTTTGCAGGTTTCTTGCTAACTGGCGAGAATTTAGTGGTTCCTTTTTTTAGGCTGCGACAAAATGCCTCCATGGAAAAATGTCTAAAGCAAAATGTCAAGCAGAGGACAATACTCGGCACACACTGTTTCTGGCAATAGTCTCCCACCATGCTCTGTGTCCAGGCTTACGACCTTGGGACTATCACTGTGGCCTGTGTGGTGTGTGTTCTGTAATTCACAGACAGAATAGACGGCCTCTCTTAGCATACTATTCACATATGCATTCAACAATTTATTCACTTATCCATCAAAGTCACTCTGAGAGTGGTAAAGACACTAGCAACTGATATACAAATGGCCCAGTCATTAGGTTCGGCTTAGCAAGTTTTAATTCAGTGTCCACCAGCAAAGTGGCAGCACAGAGATCTGCATCTTAATGTCAAGGAACTCTCTCCTGGGATGCTGGAGTAGAGACCTAAGGAACTAGCAGGAAACTGCCTCGCAAAGAGGGAAAGAGCACACTGAAGCAAGAGAAAAGTGTGAGTGTTCAGGGGACACCGGAGCGTCAACCCTAACAGGTGTGCCTGCCAAACTGAGGAGTTAGGATGTCATTATATAAACCGGGGGAACCACCGGAGGATTCTAACAAGAGGACTGACATATTTCTTCCTAGGCTCACCCAAGGGTGTACTGAGGGAAGCCAGGGCTGAATGTAGACAAACTAGTACAGCCTACTGCTGTAATCTCAGTGTGGGTGTAAGTCATATCAACAAGCAGAGTATTCAAGGAGAGGAAAGATTTGAGAAATATTCTATAATTCTATAACCATACACTCAACATTGGACATGTAAAAGTGGAAAGCCAAAGTCTGCGGATTCCTCCTTATAGACTAGGGAATTATTTGGGTAGAGGTACTACTGGGCATGCTAGGGCACACCATGGAAGCATACTGATTTCTTTTTAGAGGGGGGCTAGGGAAAACACGGGTCTTAATCGTTACATCTGAGACCCATTGAAACCGAGAGATGCATGAGTCAGTTGGCTTATTAGACTGCCTTTCAGAGTCAAGAAATTTGCAAGACTATTCCAGAAGCATGTGTACCTGGCACCCTCATTTGGAAAGAACAAGTATACCGATTTGGAAAAAAATGGCATTCTGCTTGTTAAAACATTGAAAATGCAGAAATTAAGAGTTAATTTAAAAAAAAAAGAGCATTGTGCTACCAAAATGACACTCTGGAACTGTTTATTTCTAATCTCTTATTAGAGATAAACGCAGGGTTCGGTGGGGGTTCCTTCTCACACTTGAAAATGAGCGGAGAACCTGGTGTTTAGATCTAGGAATTCCTTTTAGCAGGGTTGAGGAGCAAGAACTTAGAAACGCGCCCTCAAGTGGTAGTGGAATGAGGGGTCTCTAGCACCCCCTTTACCGCCAAACAAAGCCCTGTGTAGAAATGCAATTTGCAAGGATCAAAAGGCCACCTCGCTCATACCGCTTAACCAAAAGAACCAAACGAATCCTCCCAGGGGAGAGGACACCCTTCTCCCCCTTACCTGTCACGCTGGCCAAAGGAAATTTTCACTTTCGACTCAACAAAATAAGCCCTCGGGTTTGACAGCTTGCAGTCCGATCGGCTCGGCGACAAAACACCTACCAGCCGAAGCGCGTAGTCTAATCAGAGCCTCGGGAGCAGACTGGGCAGGGCTGCGACCACGTGGGTGACCGCGGCCAGCAGCAGCAAGCGGCGCTAGGAGGAGGAGGGGGCGTGCCCATGTGTTGGGAGGTCTGATGGTGGGCGTGGTCTTCGGCCCCGGGCAGGTGGGCGTGGTCTGCGGCCGGGGGCTCCCTCCTCTCCCCTTTTGCCTTCGCCCTTCGAGCCGCCACGTAACGCCACGTCCCCGCGCATGCGCACCGCGGCTGGTGGCGGCGGCTGTTTCCGGGCTCAGGGGCCGGAGCGGCTGCTGAGTAGGAGGCGGCGGTGGCGGAGGCCGGGGAGTGCGGAGATCCGGCTCGGGGGCTAGGCCCTTCGGGGGCGGGGAGCGGTCGTGGTTTCTTTGGCAGAGGGGCTGGTGAAGCCGGCGGCTGAGCGACGAGATGAATTTCCTCCGCGGAGTGATGGGGGGTCAGAGTGCCGGACCCCAGCACACAGAAGCTGAGACGGTGAGCGCAGCGCCGGGGCCGGGCTGGGGCCGGGCTGGGCGAGAACGGGGCGTCCACGCCGCTCCCTTCGCCTTCCTTCCCCTGCTCGGACGCGCGAGCTCCCCACGCGGCGGCGCAGCCCGGGCTGTGGTGACAGGAGGGCTTCGGGGACCCGGCACGGCGACGGACCGCGCGGCCCCTCCCTCCTTCCCTTTAACCTGTCGGCCAGCCGGTCTCGGCGCCGGCTGAAACCCGGCTCTGGAGGGCTGGAAGGAGGTTAAAACTCAGCTGTTGGCGAAGGCGTGTGGCTAAGAATAAAACGATATTCTTGGGGCACAATGCCACCTGTTCTTGCCGTATCAGCTGTAAGAATGGGCGTTTGCTTAGGGTTGGTGACCCTACTTTTCAGGTTCACCCAAATGTGTCATGGGGCAATACTTCTCTTGCATGCTGTAGTGATCTGCGCGCTAACCACTCTAGGGACGCTACTGCTCTATTGGTGACAAGATTTGTTAGTGTATTTTTTTTTTAATTACTGAGACATGGAAAATCTTTGTTTGATTTTATGTTTAGAATACACTTCCTGTGAAGTTGGCAAAGCCAATTGGAAACTGCTGTGGATGGCTTACCTGAGAATAATAAATTTAGATATACAGAAAAAAAAATGACCGCGTGTGACATTTTAAAGATAAACTTTGGATAGTTTTCACAGCTCTGTTTTGTGGATTCAGAAGGGTCATAAAATACCCTGCAAGATAGGATGGAGTCTTTACTAATGAAGATAGAATTAAAGTAACTTGACCAGAATCTTGGAGTAGAATTTACTACCTCGGAAACTAAGAAACTAAGCGTTCTGCTAAACCTAGACTTTATTGCCGATCCCAATGTTTCAGTTCTCCGCTGGTGCTTTTGGAAATTTGCATAATATCAACCACATTAGTTAGTTAGGATTAAGTTAACGAATGTAGTTTCCTAATGTAATTAGTACTGGGGGAGATGGAGGAGTTCCTAGGACTGAATCCAGGGTCTGATTACATGCAAGGCAAGCATTCTGCTACTGAGCCAGACTTCCCACCAGGTCAGAACTGAGCTGAAAGCTGTCAAGTCTGTTGCTTTTGAAAATCAGATCTCCTCTTCCCCCAATTCCTGGCTTCTCTTGTTCCTTCCCACATGACAACAAGGCTGCTGCTACTGGAAAACCAGGGACTCTAGATTACCATAGTCACAGCCCATTTCTTTAGCCTTTCTGGTTTTTTGTCTGATATTTATGTGTCAGACACACACAAATTAAGAGCTTGCTTTGAAATTAGACCTTGATTTGAATCCAGGCTTGATTGACTTGGACAGATCAGGGAAAGCTAACACTTTCTAAGCAAAAAAGAAGTGCTGGCTCCTATGGCTGTAATGAGTCTTTTAAGTGAGAAACAGAAAGTGCAGCCATTAGTAGATGCTCAGGAAAGGGTAAGCTTGACTCCCAGTAGGTTGGACTGTGATTATCCTTTGGCCTTGTCACAGTGGCCTCTGTGGAAGAGGTGATGAATTCTTCAGAGTTAGAGGAATTTAAAGCTGAGGCTCCTTCTGGAGCAATGAGAGGTCAGGCCTCCTCACTTTACACTCAGCAAAGAAACTGGTGCAATAGATATTACAGAGCTGGGGCTGGGATGCTTGGGTTCAGTGTGCGTGGATCAACATCCTGGTTTTACATCTTGATTTCATAGTGATGCCCCAGTGTCACTGTGGTGAACATGTAAAGAGAAACCAAAGGGATGCCCTGTTACATCACATGAACTGAGAATTGAAGCAGCAGACTGCCTTTGAGAGCTGAATTCACTTAGTTACTGTGTGATCAGAGTTACTTCTTATTCTGTCAGGAAGTCCAGCAAGGACCCACGGGCCGGCCACTAATTGACATGGATTTATAGAGCCTCAGTGGAGTGCATGGTGTAATCTTAGATGCTTTAATTGTCGATATTTGATTTGGCCTAAATGTTTGACTAGCCAGGGCTTTGAACATTTACTATATAATCATCTACTTTGTAGGTTCTTCCATTGCTGCAAAATTAAATTGTATCTTCTTCAGAATGGTTTTACATTCTTTTTTTTTCATTTTTTTCTAGTGGAACGCCTCTTTTATCTGCATTCGACCCATTCTTCTCTAGTATGCACCCCTAACTTCTTTGTCCAAAAAACTACAAAGTCTATCTTATGACTACAAATAATCTACAAATAAACTACAAACAATCTCTTTCCTCACAGAACAACTATTGCTTTATAAGTAGTAAAAACAAGACAGGTTCTTGTTCTGTCTACCATTAATATGGTGCGCACACACACACACACACACTCTCTCTCTCTTTCTCACATCCTTTAAAGTGTCCTTTTGCCCCAGAGTCAGTTGTATTTCAGATGTTTTCCCTAGTAATATATGCACTATAAACACTTCTTCACTGTCATTTCACTGAGCTAAATCTCCAATCCCCCTTCATACACATTTTTTAAAAATAATAAATTAGATTTATATTTCAAATAAACCACAGATATTATAGTCAGAGCAACTTACAAATATTAGGTAATAAACAATGCCATTTTATTCCTTCACAGTTGTTAAGTAATTGAAGTCTCTGTGTTGGGCTTTTTGCTCAGAGATTTTTCTAGTATACGACTGCTTTAGCTGTTTTCTTACCTTCACTTTTTTTCTTTCTTTATTGTGTAATGTAGGAGGGGGTATGGGGTGGGGGTGGGGTGCTAGTGGTCTCCATGCTAGAAATTGAACCTGGATGAGTAAGCTACACTCCAGCCCAGCTTAGCATCTCCTGTGTGTGACAAGAGTAACAGTGCAGACTGTGTGTGCCTGACCTTTCATAGCTTCAGCTGAGAGGAACTTTGGACTTTCATTAAGATATTCCTCAAAACCAGCCAAGGTCTGTATTTGTATCACAGGACCATCAGCAAGTCTGTGAAAAAAGGGGACATTTTAAATCTATAATTCCACCCACAGTACACTTTGCATTTTAAAGTCTAGTGCCTTTTAATATGGTTTCTTCTCCCCTACCCCCACCCCCTTAAGGTAGAGAAAGACACTGGTCTGATGATTGAAACCCCTTTCACCTTGACGGGTTGGCTATACTCATACTTGTAAA
>CM052712.1:75277280-75293840 GCA_028551405.1 Uromys caudimaculatus
GTCTCTGCCTTTTGAGTGCTGAGATTGATTGCAGGCATATGCCTCCGTGTTCTGCTGTAGACTCTTTTATACAGCAGTTTTGTTCTCTAGATTGTAAACTTGATGTGGAATTCCATCAAAAGGTCCCATAGTGCTTTAAACAGTTTATACTGGAAACATGCATTTATAAATACATTTTAAGAACAAATGCATTTGTATGTATTTAGTTAGAAACTAATTCTATAAATAAATCTGGAAAGTGGTGGGGTATATGTGTGTGTATTATATATACGGGGTATGTATATGTATTCAAATACACACACACAGACACGTACACAATCCTTAAGGACTAGTCTTTGCTTTTACTCTTCTGCCTTAGGCTTATCTTTGCTGTAACAATAGATCACTTATTTTTTCCCCCACTTTCATTAGGGATCACTTATTTTTACAGATCAGAGAAAGTTGCACATAATATATAAACTAAGATTAAAGCGATAAACCCAGCTGTGATATAAGTGTACCAAATCGGCAAGATGGTTTGTCACATGATTTTGCCTATATGTATAATAGATATTGTTTTGTTTTGTTTTGTTTTATTGAGGCAGCATCTTTCTACATAGCTGTGGCTGTTCTGAAACCTACTATGTAGACCTGGCTGGCATAGAACTCACAGAGATCTGCCTGCCTCTGCCTCTGCCTCTCAAGAGTACTGGGATTAAAAGTCTGTACTACCATGCCTTGCTAGATAAAAATTTCTTATGACTATAGTTTTGATTTATAGCTTTAAATGTGATTAATAGTTTTAAAGAATTTTACCTTACTATAGCACTAAAAGCTTTTTGTACTACTCCTTGGCTAGTTTGAAGGCATTGCATTAAAGTGTAGAGTGCTGGGCTGGAGAGAGGGCTCAGTGGTTAAGAATACTGACTGCTCTTCCAGAGGACCACAGGCTTGTTCTCAGCCCCCAAATGATGGCTCACAACCTTCTGTCACTCTAGTCTCGGGATCTTACACCTTCATTTGGCCTCTACAGGCACTGCAAGCATGTGGTGCTCACACATACATGCAGAGAAAATAATCTTTGCACATAAAATAAAGATAGATAAACCATTAAAGTTTGGAAGTACTGCCTTACAGCTGTGACTTTTTTTTTTTTTTTTTTTTTTTTTTCAAGACAGAGTTTCTCTGTGTAGCCCTGGCTGTCCTGGAACTCACTCTGTAGACCAGGCTGGCCTCGAACTCAGAACTCCGCCTGCCTCTGCCTCCCAAGTACTGGGTAAAAATCTTTATTATCATCATCATTGTTATTACTGTTATTATTATGTATGTGTGGGTGTTTTGCCTGCATGCTGGGATTAAAGGCGTGCACCACCTGTGACTTTTTAAAATTGATGGTTGCCTTGGTTGGTTTTGTTAAGTTAGTGCAATCCTAGACATAGCTAGGAAGAGTGAACTTAATTGAGAAAATGGCTCCATAAATTGGCCTGAGGGCAAGAATGTAGGTGATTGGTATGACTCTTGCTTGGTGATTGGTATGGGAGGGCCCAGCCATTGTAGGTGGTACTGTCCGTGGGCAGGTGATCCTGGGTGCATAAGAAAGCAGGTTGAGCAAGCCAGTAAACAATGTTCTTCCATGGACTCTGCTTGAGTTCCTGCTTCCAGGTTTCTTGCCTTGAATTCCTGCATTGGCTTACATTCATGCTGGACTCCATGTTTAAGCAGAAGTAACCCCCTTCCTCCTCCTCAGTTACTTTGCTCATCATGATTTCTTGTGGCAGTAGAAACCCTAGCTAGGACAGAAGTCGTAGGTCAGATTATATCACACTAGCTCACTTCAAAATGTAGAACCAAATGATAATAAGCTATGGTCTTTTATATGTATAGTAACAGAATAAGTCAAAGCTATAAACTGTTCCTTGGTAGGTTATTCTCTTTATTTTTGTTGTGAGTATTGAGTAAACCCTTCTCTTTTATTTGGCCTGTGTCCCTGAATGTGCACAAGAGTTCTAAGACATGTCTTGTATAAAAAAATGTCTAAAGTAGATAACTAAAGAAGCCCTACAGATTCCCACGAGGATTGTAAGTGGTGAGAAGCCTGTGGTGCGAAGCCGCTCGGCTCTGTCAGACATACCGACCTCCAGCCTCTTGCTTCACCAGATGTATATTACCATGCCTCAGTACTTTAAAACACTTACCCAGGCTAAAACTATACATTAATTATTTGTATTTACCTACATAAAAATAGTTCAACATTAAAATAAAATTTAGGGGCTAAAGCAGGGATTAAGAGCATTTGTTGCTTTAGTGGAGGACCCAGATTTGGTTCCCAGTGCTCACATGACCGTTGACAACCATTCGTTACTCTAGTTTCAAGGCACACCTATGCATACATTCAGGCAAAACACTCATTCATGAACTTAAAAGGTAAATAAGTATTTTTAAATTAACAACAAAAAAAATTATACAGTGACTCCATCAAATTAGTTCTTTTTTCCTCCTTTCTTTGAATAGTTTACTTTGTTGGTTTTGTATGTATACGGGTATTTTGTCGGCATGTGTATCTATATATCACTTACGCCTGGTGCTCACAGAGGCCAGAAAAGGGCATAGGATGCCCTGGAACTGGAGTTCAGATAGTTGTGAGCCAACATATATATGTCTGGAACTGAATTCATGAGCTAGTGCTCTTAACCATTGAACCATCTCTGCAGCCCCAATATGTAACACTTTAAATCCTTTATCTTAGTGGGTGGGCATTGAGTTGCTTCTAGTTCAGGACTACTGAAATTTGATTAGGCCCATTTCTATCAACCTTTTAATAATTTAGAGTTTGTGTATGTTTTATTCTGTTACTATAACAAACACTATGATCAAAGCAACTTGGGGGATAAAAGGGTTTATTTGGCTTTCACTTCCAACTCACAGTCTACTATTGAAGGAAGTCAGGGTAGGAAGTTGAAGCAGAAATCATGGAGGACTATGCCTTACTGGTTCACTCACAGGCTCATGCTTAGCTAGCTTTTGAAATACAGCCCAAGACCTGCTGCTCAGGGGTAGTGCCAAGCACAGTGAGCTGAGCTCCCCTGTAACTGAGGCTACACCTTCACCACTGACTCTCCTGGACTGTCTTCAGAAATTCTACCCTGCCACACAGTGCCAGGTCTCAGCTGCTCTCTGTGACACTGCTCTACCCCCACTCCCATCTTTCACCTCTCGAGCCTTCAAAACCAGTACCACAAAGGTATTCTTACACCTTGCTGAGTTTTAGTGCCAGCTTGAGATACAGGCTTGGCTCCCTTGGACCACAGGTTCTGTGTATGACCCTGGGAAAATACTTTGCTGTTGTCCCAGCAAAGCGCAGAGATTTCTCCTCAGTGAAGCAGATCTCTTACCAATTGCAGCTGACTTTTCAGCTCTAGCCAGCAGGCATCCCATTGCCCCAGTGAACCGTGGTGGTTCTGATCTCTGGTTAGTCGTAGTTAATTCTTCAGTCCCAACTGACCAGTATACACAGGTTCCTTTTTCTTGGGGGGAAATTTTTATTATTATATCTGAATGAATGGTTTGCCTGCACGCTTGTCTGCCCACCGTGTGTTTGCCTGATGCAGGTGAGGAGAGGACATCAGATCCCTCGAACTTGGGTTCTGGAGTTACGCATAGTTGTAAGCTACCGTGCGGGTGCTGGGAACCAAACCCAGGTCCTGTACGACAGCAGCAAGTGCTCTCAGCTGCTGGCAGCTCTTGCTCCATAAAGATTCTTAATCAATAATACCACAAACTGCCTCAGTAGCGCCTTTGCTCCTCTCTCAAACCCCACAAGTCAGACCCCCATTGTCTGTGTTTCTTTCAAGCTTCCAAGAATGAATGCCTTGTGGAGTGTTGGATGACTTCTCTAACCCAGAGTTCCGAAGTCCTTAACAGTCTTCTAACAAAACCAGTCCAAGGCATAAAAGCCACACGGTTAGCTTTATTCCAGCACCCCACTCCTAGTATTAATTTTTGTTCTAGTTTCATTCAATTGCTGTGACAAACTCAAGGCCATCATCTTGCCTTAGCCACGTGAGTGCGGGGACTACTACCACTTAGGCCTATACAATTTTAATTATTTTAATACGTAACATTGTAAAGAAATTCAATGTTTTCTGCTTTTATTGCCAAATACTTGTCTAGGTTCTATATAAAAACAATACTGGTTGATCTGAAGGTGACTGACTTAATTTTATAATCACACTGTACTGACAAGTTACAGATCAACAGAGACTGCCATTTTGAGGTGTACTGATTTGGAGATACAATTAACGTAAAATACAATTGCTCATAGACGTCGTATCGTCTTAAAAGTTTCAACAAAAGAGTTCAGTAGTGGTTGATGGGACGTGGCCCTGTGGTTAAGTGCTTTCCTGACATAAAGCAAGCCCTGGGTCCAGACCCCAGCACTGAAAAAGAAATTGTATAACCACTACCACAATCAAGACGGAATACTTCTGTTGCTGTAAACAATTGCCTTATCCTGATAAAAGTTTAACCCGACGTCTTTGAGGAAATGTGATATCTAACTGACCCTAAAAGTGAGTTTACAAATACAGTTTTCAATCTTAATTGCATTACTGATACCAGCCGTACTGTTGAATTGTTTATATTCCAGGAAAATTACCATTTCTGTTTAACTCGTCAGTGAAAGGATACTTTAACATAGCAGCATGTTGAAGTACTTTGTTCTTTGAATATTACAGAAGAAAATTCTACAAGACAGAGTGAGGATTTGGGAAGCCAGTTTACAGAAATTTTCATTAAGCAGCCAGAAAACGTCACTCTCCTGTTATCTCTGTTGGAGGTAAATAGGGAACCTTGACATTCGGTCTCGTTAATAAGCTGCTTTCACTGCCTTTGTGGGTGTAACTGAAGAAGCAATGTGTGCACACATGACAAGGTAGTGAGTGTATGTCATCTTTTGAATGCATGTGAGAGATTCACATACTTGACATAGGAAATATGTGATATTAAAATAATATGCATCTTATTTCTAGTTTTACAAAGTGTTATTTTATCATTAACATTTTACTGAGTTGAATCAATTAACATTAACTTTTTATTTCTTAAAATTTATTTTTAAAGTTCACTGAAATTCTATTTTCTCTCGTAGTTTCTTGTTGCACTATTTGTTGAAAACAGTGTTTTCCTTGACAATAGCAATTATCATTGCTAAACAGTTGAAATTCTTCCATTTTCAGGAGTTTGATTTCCACGTCCGTTGGCCTGGTGTGAGACTCCTGACTTCTCTTTTAAAACAGCTAGGGCCTCCTGTGCAGCAAATCATCCTAGTCAGCCCCATGGGTAAGCAGCTCCTCCTGAGTAACTGAGTACAAAGTAAGGGTCACTGCCTAGAAGGGACTGAAGCAGTGACTTAATAGAGTGTAACTTAAATCAGTATTCGTGCTTTTGGTCTGCCTGTAATTTTCTCATGGTTGTATGTTCTAGGTGTTTCAAGATTAATGGACTTATTGGCAGATTCCAGAGAAATTATACGTAATGACGTAAGTTTAATTTGGAAAAAAAAAAGAACATGATGCTTATTTTCTCTCTTTGCAAATAATTTCTTTTAGCCTTTATGAGTTAAGAAAAATTAGTTTCAGAAAGTTGGAGTGTTGACCAGCTTTTAAACTTACGTGTAAGGCATATTATTTCTTTGTCTTGTGCTTAGCAAGTATTTAGAGTTAGACAAACCATTTTGTTATTCAAATTTACCACTTCTGTATGTTTAGGCTTTCTTCCATGCTCTTCTGAAATGCCGACATAGAATTACAGCTCAGAAATTGTCTTTCCTCCTACAGTAAACATTCTGAGACATGAATTGGTGGAAGTTTACAGTATGTTGCATGTGGCTTCCTCATCCTTACTTCATTGATTATGTGTCCAGAGAAGTTTTGTTGGTAATCTCTTTATGCAATGTTGCTGTTCTGTAGTCATTCTCCATTCTGATACTTACTTTGATCCTTTCTTATGATTTTGAACTTTGTAACAGGTTAATGCAAAGCAGAAACAGAACTAAACCAAACCATGACTTGTGATCCACATGATACATACCCTAACATTAAAAACTTGGTTGTGGTGGGGCTAGAGAGATGGTTCTGAAGCGTGGAGTGCTTGCTGCTCTTGGATAGGATTCAGGTCCAGATCCCAGCGCCACATGGCAGCTCACAACTAACTGTAACTCCAGTTCCTGGGCAGGCACCAGCCGTGTACACAGTGCACATACATAGAATCAAAGAAGCACTCATGCACATACGTTTTTCGAGACAGGGTTTCTCTGTGTAGCCCTCCCTGACTGTCCTGGAACTCAACTCTGTAGCAATCTAAAACTTTTATATGTTGTAGTATCTATGGCAAAGTAATATTATAGATAGTAAAATGCTTTAACAATGTAACTTACAGAAACAAATCTTTATTCAATATTTAAATTATTTTGCGTTTGTTTGTTTTAAGATAGGCTGGCCTTAAAACTGAACCCCCCTCCTGAGTGCTAGCATCACAGACAAATTTCTTTGTATCTGCTTTACACGTTTGTTTGTTTAAGAACTGTCTCTTTTGAAATGAACATCCATCTAGTAGGAATAATTGGGGATGTTTTTCCATAATTAAAATATGACTATGGGGGTAGAGATGTGGCTCAGCAGTTAAGAGTATTTGTTACAGAGGACCAGGGTGTGGCTCTCAGACCTCATAGCAAGAGGCTCATCATCCTGTAACTCTGGTCCAAGGAGTTTGATGTTCTCTCTTCTGGCCTCCACAGGCACTTCAGGCATGGTACATAAAGAGACAAGCAGGTGTGCACACATAAATAAAAGTTTTAATTAAATAAAACTTGACTATGTCCCTTAAATTCAAGGTTTCTGTTCAGCTCTCAGTTTAGGTAAGAGACTGTTAAGCCTTCAAATGAGGGAATTGTCCTTCTCTAAGTCTTTGTTCATGTCATCAGAATTTGTTTTAATTTTCAGATATAAAGTTGCCCTTTTTACAAATGTCTACTTTGGTTCTTTAATTCCTTTCTGAGAGTATATATATTCACTGTACAAAATAAGATGACTACATACATTTTCATGCAAGCTTATCAGATCCTTTGATCTGTCCTGCCAGCACCCCCTGCCTCACCCCACCATGTTCTCAGTCTAGTTTCTTTAGCTCTTGGCCCTTCTAACTTTTTGCCTCAGTTTTTATTTGAGGCAGATAAGATATTGTCTTTTATTAATTTTATGAATGGAGCTTAAGTTTTATTTTTGTTGTAACCTCTAATATCTTAGTTTTATATGTTTTATAGGTATATTTTCTTGGTTAATTGACCTATTCAGCAAAATAAGAGGAAAATAAACTACTAATAAATGTTGAGATTTTAAAATGATAAACTCTGTAGGTGCTGTTTTCCCACCTTTTAGATTACATGACATCTAATCTAGGTGTAGTAGAGCATGCCTTCAGCCCCAGCACTCTGGAGACAGAAGCAGAAGGGTCTGCATGAATTTGAGGGCAGGCTAGTGTGTATAGAGTGCCCCGTGGAAGCCACAGCTACAGGAAGACTCTTGTTTAGGGTTAAAAAAGAGTGTGGCAGAGGGAGTCAAGATAGTAGTATTGTATCTTGAACATAAGTATATTGAGATATGGAATTTGTATACTTTGCTTAAAATTATATAGCTAGTAAGTCGAGCATTTGGCTTCTGTCCACTTTATGAGACTCAGACTTTGTGTGTCTCGTGTATACCTTTTTTTTTTTTTTCATTTTATGCAGTTAAAATTCAAGTTGGCAGCATTATGTTGGCAGATTTGACATTTAAATTCTATTTTACCTTTCTTTCATGTTAGTCTTAAAATTTGAAAATCAGGGAAAGGAGTGGAACAAGCCCAGTGAGTTGAGAGCATTGTTAAACTTGTGCAGACACTTAGCTACCTGCCACCTGCCACCGTGGCACTCACATTCCTGTGTGCAAACCTCTGAAGCAGCAGCTGTGCTTTTCCCCTTCCTGTATTTACTGTCTCTTTTATCTTGTGGTCACTGAGGGGCTCATAAGGACTTGCTGAGCAATACTGAAGTAGGAAGTGAGTAACAGTTAGAGAGACAGCCGAGCAGTTCAGAGCACTGGCTGCTCTTCCAGAGCACCCACGGGTTAGCTCTCAGCTGTCTGGAATTCCAATTCCCAGGGATCCTATACCCTCTTATGGCCTCCACAGGCACTAGGCTTGCAAGTGGTATACAGGCATACATACAGGCAAAACATCATACACATAAAAAGAAATGAGTAAGAAACTAATGTAAGTTTTTTTTTAAACAATAAATGACAAAGATATATAAACAGCTTAAGCTGAAAAAAAAAAACCCTAAAAGTCAGGGCAGAGACTTAGTTAACTTAGTTAGTTTGTCAGTTCCTAGCTTTATCCGACATCCAGTAGTTAGGTCCCATCCACACTGACTAGATCTTGAAATATGTGAACAGGGTCATAAGTAACCATGAGGCACTATAGGCTATTCCTTATTCCTATGGCCCAGACAGCTTGGTTAAGTCCTTGTCTGTGCACAGTCCCCGTGTGCATCTGGAGGCTCCCTACACACACCTGAGCCCCATCTCCTCCATGACAAAATCCGGAATCTGAGCGCCTGTGGCGCACTTCTCGAGGCTACTCCAGGCCTGTGCTTGTGAATGTCAATGGTACACTCCTGGATACACCTTGTTGGTGGCAGGACAGCCAACCTTCTCGCTACCCTTCTTTGTAGAAGCCATTCTTGCCAGCCACAGTCGAAAAAGACTGTGGAAGGAAAGCCGAGCCACACACACCTTCTGTAAACTTTCTGCACAGGGCATGAATTTCCATTTCTTTTTTCTGTTGATTTAAAATCAAATTGTAGGAATTTGGGGGCCTGATTTGCAGATTTACAGTTTCTTGAACTCTGTATAAGTTCTGTTAGAATGTGATGGTATTTCATTTTGAGTAGAGTAAATATGAGAACTTTATAGTCATTCTCAGCTTGGAGAACCTACACAGTGATGGATAGGAATGGGGTAATTGTGTCCTTACTATGTATAGTAAGGAGAAACCTGTTAATGTAAACTCCGGCCAAGGCCCTGTTCCTGTGTGATCTGTGACCTTCAGAGGAACAAACGGCTGAACTGTCTCTGCCTTCTACGTCCTTTTGTACATAGAGAGCGAAGCAGTGGGATTTGTAAAATCCTATTCATTGTAGGAGTCTGTGATTTTAAAGTAATTTTTAGGTGTCCAATAAATTTCGTACTCAACTGAATGCCACCTTTCTTTTCCGTAAGGGTGTCTTGCTACTGCAGGCATTAACAAGGAGCAATGGAGCAATCCAGAAAATTGTTGCTTTCGAAAATGCTTTTGAGAGACTACTGGACATTATTACAGAGGAGGGGAACAGTGATGGAGGTAAGACTGCCAGACCGAAGCCTGCTTTGTATCCACTCAGCGTGAGGGCAGTCACTGTGGTTGTGCAGCAGTACATACGCTCGGTTACCTAACTGCCTCTTCCCAGCCAGATCGACTGCCAGGACCAAATGTCCGTGTAAAACCTCGGGTTTTCACAGATTTCAGTCTTTTCCAGGGAGGGGACCTGGAAACGTCAGTGCGACAGGAGTCCTTAGCAAATTATCTTCCCAATAGAAGACATGAAGAGCTGTGAACATGTAAGCCAGGTAGAGAAGGGCAGGAGTCTATCTGCATTGTGAGGGCACCCTGTCAGAAACATAGATGAGCGCACTCACACCTTCAGTGTCAACGTTTATTGATAACTCCCAAGGCATTGTCATTTCAGAGGCAGCAACTTGCAGATACTCCCACTTTGACAACACGGCTCTTTTATTAAAGTCCTAATTACTAGTGTTAACTCACAGATCATACAGTACTTAGCACACAGTAAATGTATCTGCATGTGTGTAGATGTAGACTACATAGAGCTAAGGGGTGACAGCAGTTAGAGGCTTCAGAGGCCAGGGAGGCTGATGGAGCAAAGAGTCTGTATGAATATGAGAATCCACAAGCTGAGCTTTCAGAGAGCCGGGCAGTCACAGCTGCTGGCGTCGGCTTTACAGTCTGGCTGTAGGGCAGCGTTGAGCTGCAGGAACAAGGTGGAGGGAAGGACAGGGTTGGCTCAAGAGGGATGAAAGGACAGACTGGTGTGCAGGACAAGCAGATGACAGTTACAGTAGACCATGTCAGCAGCAGAGACAAGTAGATTGAAGCCATTGGACAGTTGGAAGGTCTTTGTCTGTGCATACTGGGTGGTCAGATGACAGATGAGTGCATTGTCACTATCCCAGTGCTGAGTGTCCACTGCTTTCTCAGGACCAGGTGAGGGATCAGACTCTTTCCTGGGTCTGCTGTGTGGCACGGAGTGGTGGTGGCAGGCTGGGCTGCATTTGTGTGTGTGTGTGTGGGGCGGGGGGTGTCAGAGGACAACTCAAGGAGTCGATTCTCTTTAGGTGGGTTCCAGGGATCAGACTCAGGCTCAAGGCCTGCACAGCAGCAAGCACTGGTAACCACTGAGCCATCTCACTGGCCCTTGATAGGCCTTGTTTTCCTGATAATGGTCTTATGCCCATAGGCCCCTAAACATCTTAATTCACCCCAATAAGTGTATGGGGTGCCCTTCCTACTCCCAGAAACTAGTCTGTGCCTCATGGTAGACCTACAAAGCTGGTGTTCACCTGTCTCTTGGGTGCAGAGTCCAGTCTCAAAGCTGAGTCAAACACTGCTTTAAAATGAAACCTCTCAGGGCAAGGCACAGCTGTTCTTTACAACATGGAGGAACGGAAGGCAGGAACAAACTTATCTCAAGCATTTCTAACCAATCGGTATCTTATCAATAGCTGGAGCTGGCATCAGTTTGTGGTCACTTTGCCTTGGCCCCCAGTTGCTGGGATTATAGGTGTGTTTCCTGCAGACAAGTTTGAAGGGAGAGCTCTAAAGAGGGAGGAAGTTGTTTGGTTGACAGCTTAAAAGTCTCAGGAGGAATAAAGCAGAAAAGTTGACCATTCTGGAGCCAGGGTTGTTAACTTTGAGTTTAAAGATTATAAGTGAGCCAGGTGTGGTGATGCGCACCTATGATCCCAGCACTCTGCGGGCAGAGGTACGTAGATCTCTGTGAGTTAGGGCAGCCTGGTCTACAGAGCGAGTTCCAGGACAGCCACATGATAGAGACCCTATCTCAAAGGAAACAAAAATAGTTTTCATAAAATACTTACGTTTTCAAATTTTTCTTTTGTCAATTTATATACTTAGTAACTAGCCATTGCAGAGAGCATGGTTAAGTTTGCAAACCCAGCAGCAGGTTCTTAGATAACAGTTCCGAAAGCACAGGCCTGAGGAGGGAAGCTGGTGGGTGCGACTTTATGAAGATTGGAAACTGTTATGACACTGTTATGACAATGGACTGAGAGAAAAATCTTAAAACTTAAATCTGAAAAAAAGACTTAAAAACTTAGTAGTAAAAAAGAAAAGCAAATTAAAAATAGGCAAAAGGTCTGGACACATTCTTTAGTGAAGCAGATACCACAGTTTGCAGTAACATTCAAATAAATGTTCAACATTAGGTCAGTAGGGAGTTGCACTAGGAACAATGAGACACCACTGCATAGCAGTGCAATGGGGAAAATGCATAACTAACTCTACGAGATGCAGACAAGGATACGGAAAGATCGGAATGCATTGCTGGTAGAAGTGCAAAGGGGCGCAACCAGGGTGGAAGACACTGCAGTTTCTCACAAAGCTAAACACAGTCTTACCGTGAGATCTAATAGTATTACTGTCTCATGTTTATCCAAATTACATTAAAATGTATCCACACCAAAAGTTATGCTTGAGTTTTCATAGACTTTCTATTCAAGTTGCTAAAACTTGGAAGCAACCAGGGTGTCCTTGAGTAGGTGAATGGATACATGCTAATGGGTTCATAAAATGACATATTGCTCAGCGATGAAAGGAGTTGTCAAGCTACAGAAGGGCGACGGGAGTCTTAAGGCCATGCTGCTGAGTGATTCCGTTATGCAGCTTTCTAAGAAAAGACTGTAGAGGCAGGACAAAGAATTTGCAGTTAATAGGGCTTTGGATAGGGAAAAGGGTTAAGTAGGGGAGTTTTGGAGTGGTGAGACTATTCTGTTTGGTACTATACTGGTAAACACACAGACTCTATGTTTGATCATCCTTTGTAACAAATGCACCACACTAGAGCACAGTGATGAAGGAGCTAGGGGAGGGGAGCGGGCGGAAGTGCTGTTGTCCTGTTTTCTGTAACTGTAAGCCTGCTCTAAGAAGCAGTTACTTAGATTGCTTTTCACATTTAGCGTGTAGGGACCAGAGGACAGTTTGCAGTTGTCTCTCTCCTACCATGTGAATCTTGGGGATTGAACTCAGGTCATCAGGGTTGTTTGCAAGTGATTGACCCCACTGAACATAAATCTTGTAAGACTAAAGGTGTGTGTACTGGAGACCTAGAGCTGCGAGTACTCGGAGGGGCGGGAACTGTTGGTCGTTGTAGACTTAGTAGAGGTCAGTGGGAAGGTTTTCATTGTGATGACGACAGAAGCAGTAGCGTGGATGAAACTGCCCAGGACAGCGACGTTTGTAGTTAAAGATGTAGGAGAAGAATGAAGTGGGAGGACAGGGACACGAGCAACAGCCTGAGGAGAAACCCAAGGAGAGGGTTTCAGAGAGGGGCAGAGACTGTCACAAGGGTAAGGAGTGATAGATAGGCAGTAAACGTTTAGTGCTTTGCTACTTTGTAAATAGCTGAAGTCTTGTTTCCTGTGTCTGCCTGCCAGGACTGCAGAATTCAGTAGAACATTTACAGACGGTGTGTTTGTGCATTGCAGTCTAGTGGAGAGAACAGCTTCTAGAAGGCAGTCGAACCTGTCGCAGAGTCTTGAGCGTCAGCGCTGAAAGCTTGCTATTGAAGCTTGCGTGTGAATATGAAAGGTGGCTCACTGTAGTCAGTCGGTCTGAGAAGAGCACAGACACAGGCATGTGGTGTCAGCTCAGAACAGGCCGGGCCGTGCTGACTGACCGAGGAGACGGACACTTGAGGGCACTGGTTGAGTTCTGTCAGATGTCGCCGCCTCAATACCTCCATTTTATGTTCTTTCCCCAGGTATAGTAGTAGAAGATTGTTTGATTTTGCTCCAAAACTTGTTAAAAAACAACAATTCCAATCAAAACTTTTTTAAAGAAGGCTCTTATATTCAACGCATGAAACCTTGGTTTGAAGTTGGAGATGAAAACTCTGGTTGGTCAGCACAGAAAGTGACCAATCTACATTTAATGCTGCAGGTATGTGTTCCTCAGACTTCACGCTGAAAGCATCTTGTCAGGGATTCTTCCCACAAAAAGAAAATAGCTTCAATTTGGTAAATCCAGGGTTTTTAGTTGGTTTTTAGAGGGAATATAAAACCTTTTTAAAAGGATTTTTTGTTGTTGTTGTTTTTTCGTTTGTTTGTTTTTCGAGACAGGGTTTCTCTGTGTAGCCCTGGCTGTCCTGGAACTCACTCTGTAGACCAGGCTGGCCTCGAACTCAGAAATCCGCCTGCCTCTGCCTCCCAAGTGCTGGGATTAAAAGCGTGTGCCACCACGGTCCGGCTTTAGAAGGATTTTTTAAATAACATATACTCGTTGCGTATGTGCTGTGTATATACAAGGGCGTTGTCATTACTTGTATTACTGTAGTGTACTGTCCTTGAGCATGTAGGTCGGATCCCATGTGTGGGGGTCAGAGTACAAGCTGAGGGAGGCAGTCTTTCCCACCATGTAGGGTAATTTTAAGTTCCATCAAACTCAGGTTATCAGGCACTGTGTCCCACCGGGTGCCATGGACGTTTGGAAAAGTATACACTACATATTGATCACATGTGTACCCTGTACTGCCCCGCTCTCCCTCTTCACCTCTCCCCTCAGTTCTGTAGATGTTTCTCACCTGTTTCTTTGTCACCCATACTTACACACGTCCCTGGATTTATGTAAAAATCTAAAAACCACAAATGGCAAAAAATGATGACATTTGGTTTTTTCTGTGACTGGCCTGTTCATTTTGTAGGATTATTTCTTGTTGCATTCGCTTTTCTGCAAACAACCTTTTTAAAAAGATTTATTTTATTTTTATTTATATCTGTATGTATGCCCATGTGGGTGCCCATGGAGGCTAGAGTAGAGTGTTGGAGATCCTGGGCCTGCAGTTAACATGTAGTCGTGACCACCATAGACTCTTGTTGGATCCTGTGTTGGTTCTGTGACTTAGCTGTTGTGAATACAGTAGACGCTGACATGGAAGTGTCTGTGTCATAGGTCAGCTTGGAGTCCTTTGGACCTGGAGCAGTGCAACTGTGGTATGACCTAGGCTACCATGTAAAAATCTTTTGAGGGGCTGGAGAGATGGCTCTGTGGTTAGAAACACTTGGTGCTCTTCCAGAAGAGCCGGGCTTGGTTCCATTATTTATATGTGGAGGCTATATCTGCTTGTAACTCCAGTTTCAAGGGATCAAATGCCCTCTTCTGGCCTCTTCACACACCAACACACACATGGCACTTCTACTCATTCAGCCCCCTCTCTCCTCTCCTTCCCTCTCTCCCCACAGAATAAAAATTTAAAAATAGGGTGTGGGGACATAGCTCAGAGGTAGAGAACTTGCCCAGGAAGCACAAGGCTCTGGGTTGGGTCCTCAGCACCAATAAAACATTTGAAAAATAAGTAAAGCTAGCTCTCCCTTGAAGGCCGTTTCATCCCAACATCACCCTCTCTGACCTCAGTCCTGTTATTCCCAATTTACTTAACACCACAGAAAGAGAGAGGGAGAAAGAAAAATTTTGAAGAAAGTGTCAGTTAAAAAGTATATGTAGTATATCACGTAAACAGAGAAATGCAGTATTATAGTTCTGCGTGTATTACGCATTTACGACATACATGTATATCCTAAACTATGTGTTATATACTACATATCTATGTAGGTTCGTTGCAGGGTTTTTTCCTTTATTCTCTTTCCCAGCTCGTGCGGGTACTGGTATCTCCCACCAACCCTCCCGGTGCTACCAGCAGTTGCCAGAAGGCCATGTTCCAGTGTGGGTTACTACAGCAGCTTTGCACGATCCTGATGGCTACTGGAATCCCTGCTGACATCCTGACTGAGGTAAATGAAGAGGCCACGCTATGGAAGTTGAAATTGGGAGTCCTAGGAATTAGACATTAACTGAAGGAAAAATTAGTGATAGCTAACCATTGTATGATGGCTTCCTCGCTCACTACACAGTGACGGCAGTGTTAGTTCTAAAATGCATAGTTTTTCCTTAAGCTTCATAATGTACAATGTTAACCTTAGCTCATCATCTGGAAATGTTCTTCATTAATTTTATTGAACATATTTCACAGGAATAGATCATTTTTGAAATTATAATATTATTTCCCCTTTCCTTTCCTCCCTCCACACATGGCTCTTTAAAGTGACATCATCTTTCAAGTACCCAGTGGCTTTCAGAAAGGCCGACCTATGGCCTGGGCACCTCATCAGTTCTTAAAGATGGACACAAAGATTTCAGCCTCTTGATTTGCATGATTTCATGGTATTTTTGGAATCAAGAGAGTAGCAAACCACCATCCTTGGGTTATTTCAGGCCACTTACAGGAAGAATTTACAGTTTTAATCTTAAGAAGAAATTTATTTAGTCTCCTTCAACAGGAAGACTCATGGAATAGTAAATTTTTACCTTGATTTATGGCATTTTTTGTTTCTTATGTAAAGAATAAAGAAGTTAGATCACAGAAATATACTTTGTTTGAATTAATTTTGTTGGGCTGGCAAGAAGAATCAGTAAAGATGCTTACTGCCAAACCTGTTGAGATAAATTGGATGCCAAGGAAAGAGAGAACCCTGTCCCACAAGTCGTCCTGTGGTCTCCATGTGTGCATCATAGCACACGCATGAGGCATAAACAAACAAACAAATGTAATACAAATGTTAAGTAAGTTATAACTTGTCAGTCAATATATACACATTAAAAGTACAAATAATAACAAAAGTTTTAGAACAAACTAGCTGTCTTTTGTCACATTTGTCCCTACTTTAAGTCAGCCCCCAGCCCTAACACACAGCCCTCTTACCTCACTTCTTTCTGGCACGCCAGGATTATTGTATGGAATGTATGTTTAAACTAATGGGATTTATAGATAAATACAACACATGTGAGGCAGGCTGTCACTACAGCCCAGGCTAGCCTTGAACTCTAGGTAATACTCCTGCCTCAGCTTCCTGAGTGCTGAGGTAACAGGCACGAGCCACAGTTCCCTGCTGTGGCTTATGCATTGATGCCTATATTAGCACTGTTGTGTAGCTAGTGGAGGAGGGCAGGGTGTGTGTCCAGCTCTCACACGAGCTGTGACTGCATTCCTTTTCACTGTGTAGCTCTGAGTAACCGGCCATCCTGTACTGTGCCCAGCACAGCAGGCCCCACTCCATCCTCAGCTCTGGGCCTGGGACTTCCTCTGCAGTTCTCCTGGCGTGGGGGGGGGGGGGGGGGGGGGGGGGGGGGGGGGGGGGGGGGGGG
>CM052712.1:75293940-75341697 GCA_028551405.1 Uromys caudimaculatus
CCAGCCTGGTCTATAGAGTGAGTTCCAGGACAGCCAGGGGGACTACATAGAGAACTCTGTCTTGATAGAACAAACGAAACAAATTAAAACAAAAAGCAAGCTCTAACGTTTTCTTCTTCAGAAAACAGCTTCTCCCTCTAACTTACTCTCCACGTGGTCCTCTGTTTCTCTTTCTTGACAGACCATAAATACTGTATCAGAAGTTATTCGAGGCTGCCAAGTAAACCAAGACTACTTTGCTTCTGTGAATGCGCCTTCAAATCCCCCACGGTAGGAATCAGGAAGTGCATGCTGGAGGACGCAGGAGCGTAGTCTCAGGTGTAGTGGGTCTCATGTGCACATTACTTTTCTTTTTGTTTAACTTTTTAAAAGAAATTTTTTATGTATGTGACACAGCAGAAGAGGGCATCGCATCCCCATTACAGAGTGTTGTGAGCCACCATGTGGTTACTAGGGATTGAACTCAGGACCTCTGGAAGAGCAGTCAGTGCTCTTAACCACTGAGCCATCTTTCCAGCCACATCTTACTCTTCTTAAAGGCCAGTGTGTATTGGGACTTCTGGAACTTAATGCTTGGTTCAGCTACCAGCCTTTCAGTTGGCAAACAAATCTTAGCCACACCTCCATCTTTGTGAATGACCAGTAGTTTATGTGTGGGGCTTGCACTTCCGTTTACTCTTCCCTTGCACTCTGTCAGACCGGCAATTGTTGTGCTACTTATGTCCATGGTCAACGAACGGCAGCCATTTGTCCTGCGCTGCGCCGTGCTCTACTGTTTCCAGTGCTTCCTGTATAAGAACGAGAAAGGACAAGGAGAGATTGTGGCCACCCTTCTGCCTTCCACTATTGATGGCAAGTAATTGAGTTCTAACATTAGAAAGGGGAAATCTTTTCAAGCTTGGATTTAAACTTTGCTTGCATGTTAGCCTGAGGCACTCTGTAACTTAGGGGGAAGCCTTCCTCGGGCTGGAGAAGAGCTAAGACAGACCACATCTGAGTCTGCATTTCCTACTTGTCTCGATTTATTAAAGCGTGAGGGGTTCTGGTGTTGCTCTGTACGTGGGATGACGTCATTGGAAATGTGAAGATTACACGTGCGCAGTTGCACAGGTAGAGTTGTGACCCCAGGCCTTGGTGTATAATAAACACCAGTGAACAGAGCTGCCGTTGACTGTGATTAGCACTCTGAAGAGAATCCCACCACTTAGTCAGGCTCAACATTTTGGCCTATCGTTCAGTGATAGAGTATAGCCATTACTTACGGACTTCTCCTGTATTGCGTTTACTTGAGGTGTGTTTAAAAGGCTGTTTTCATAAAGTTAAAAGCAATTTGACACAGTGGTTGGAAACATCAGTGAGTTCACTATAATTACGTAAATATCGGAAGTTGGCAAACGTCTGTTTAGTTGGATTTTACTAAAATTACTTTTGTAAAAGCTAATACCATAAAGCTTTGTTTTCTATAAATGAAACTAAGAAGATGGAGGTAGTAAAGTAATGTGCCAACTGCGCTAGAAATATCATTCTCCATGGAGATGGCGTCTGTATTATTACCATCAGTTTGATGCCTGCAGTGTTGTGATATTTCTTTGTACAGCTGCCCTTCTTAGGAGTTGGCTTTCTGTTGTCTATTTTCCTTTTGTGTTTGAAAGTTTTAGAGAGTACATAAGAGTGTTTTATACTGTTTGTGTGTAGAAAATGGTTCTTGGAAACCTCATGAGTTTGGGATTATTCCATGTGGTCGGCATCTAACGTTTCTGTCTGCTTGCAGCAACAGGTAACTCAGTCTCAGCCGGTCAGCTGCTCTGCGGAGGTTTGTTTTCTACAGATTCTCTCTCAAACTGGTGTGCTGCTGTGGCCCTCGCCCACGCACTGCAAGGGAATGCCACCCAGAAGGAGCAACTGCTCAGGGTTCAGCTGGCCACCAGCATCGGCCACCCTCCGGTGTCGCTCCTGCAGCAGTGCACCAACATTCTTTCCCAGGTAAGGGCTCCCGGGGCTCCTGAGGGGCGAGTGTCAGTGACTCAGGGCAGGAAGGAGCCCCTGGAAGATGCAGGTAGAGAAGGCTAGAAAGCACTTGCGGACTTACTGCTTCATTGAACGCGGAACGGTTTCAAGCAGGGAGGACGCGGTAACCGTGTTCATAGGGTAGTTCTGTCACATGGTCCAGGGACTGTACTATGATAAAACACAAGTTCTCGGCATGGGCCTGCTGTGAGGTTTGCTTCTTAAGTTATTCAGGGCTCTCCTTTACCGTTCCCAGTAACTGAGTCTGGGTTAGTAAAGAAGAGAAAGTTAAATGATGCAATTCGTAGTTACGTGCCTCCCTGTTTTCTCCTGAAGCAGTTGGTCAACCCCAAACAAACAATAGCAGTCTATTAAATATATAGAATGTACAGTGTATACTTCGGTGTCTGAGTTCTCACATGCCAAGTAAGATAAAGACGAAAATAATTTAAGTCTGTGTTCCTGCAGCCACTTATAGTGAGAACAGGTGGGGCATGGTCGCCAAGGCTTGGGCACGTCTCTTCCTCGATTTGCCCATGTCAGCTCAGCCTTCTGAATGTTTAAAGCCATGCTGACTCACAGCATGGCTGTAAAGTGAGAATCCTGACAAAAGCGTAGTTATAGATAAACCCATCATTCTGTCTACTGGCTCTAGCAGTGGAGGGTCCCGCCTGCTGTGCTCCCACCGTGCTGTGCTCCCGCCTGCTGTGCTCCCACCGTGCAGTGCTGTGGTCTTCACTGTTTTCTCACCACACATTGCACTTTCTTTGTTGTGAACTTTTTGTTGTCGGTGGTGTTGCTGCTCGGCACTGGACTCTTCACGATTACTAAACACCTTCAACCACTGAGCTGGACCCCTAGTTCCCAGGCCTTTTGGGGGCTTTTTAATTAAAGAAATGATATTATTATTCATAGAAGTTATAAATGAAACCTTTCAAAATAACTATAATGAGAAGAAAATTGAATGATGTTTAAATTGCTTTACTTCAGTTGCCAATTTATTGCTTGTCTCTTAGTGATTTAAAAAAAAAAAAACTGTATTAAATGTTTTAAATCTTTATTTACCTAATGTTTGGTGGTCTCTTGTCACTGTTGAAAATAACTGTTTTCAAGCCAGTTGTGAAAACTCTATGCCCACCATTGCCACCTTAGCTTTGTAAGTGTGGTGATTGTGATGTGAGGGCCTCAGGTGCTGGTGTCTAGGCCCTGTAAGAAATCACAAGGCTGTAAAATTAGTCTCTATGTGCCATCTCTATAGAGGAGTAGGGCTTCGATATCACTAAGTGTCGGCTTAGATTTGCGGAGACCAAGAGCATCCTTTAGGGTCTTTTCTGGGCTCAGATGATTTAAAGCAATGTTTATGATAATGTCTGATGTATAATTTGCAGGGTGATAAGATCGACAGACGGGTATGTATACCTGATAAGCTGAGGCCTTTTCTTCTGACAGGCTTCTTCCTGGTCTTGGGTTTTGCAGTTGGTTTTTAACAGCTTGTTTGAAGTTCTGTTTTACTCACACATGTTGGCGAGTTTGTCTGTCACAGGTGGCTCTCCAGTTTCCTCCCTTTGCTCTTGGCTGGTTACTGAGAACTATGGGAACAAGCACACTGTGTGCCTGGGCTCCTCCAGGGTGCTCGCACTGTCTCAGACTTGCAGTTGGTTCTTGTGTTGTTTGCCCAAGCTTGTTTCTTTACTTCCGTTACAAACAACTTAAAGAAAGAAAGCCACGTTTAGGGATAAAGTGTGTCTTTTAACCAATATATGAAGGAGGAATGTGTGACCTTCTATTACTTACATTATTTAAAATGTACAATAGTAAAATTATGTAATTGTAATGATTTTAAATGAAGTATTATGGATTATTCTGGTATAATCTGTATACTACAACTACCGTATTGGTTTTAACTATCTTGGGGGAGAGTGTTATTATGTTCAGTTTAGTTTAGTTTTTCTTTTGACAAAGTGTTTAACCAAAAAAAAAAAAAAAAGTCTTAATATCCTTGTTTAGTCCTATGGTTCAGTTGTACAGTGGGGTAATAGTAAGTTAGGTCCAGTTAGTGACTGCACTTCGTGTGTGAATGTGACCTAGCATGCACTTGTAACTCACACACACACATGTGTGGCAACTTGTGCCAGCAGTTTCTGTTTCTTTGTTTGTTTTACTAGATGGTTCTAGGGATCAAACTCAGACTTTTGTGTGTGCTAGGCAAGTGCTCTACCAGTGAGCCATAACCTCCAGCCCAGAATTTTTGATATTAGAATATATAAGAATATATTTAAGTATAAATGTCATGCACTTAAAAGACAGACATTATGTTTTCAATTGATTGGCTTTTAAAAAAAACCACGACAAATTATAGAATATTTTTGTATTTTCAAGAACTTCATCAGTGCTCTTATTCGTTGTTCTTAGAAGCCACTGCTAAAAGTAAATCTGATCCTCTGACACGAGAACTACTTATCTTTTACTGCTTTTGAGACAGGGTCTCATGTAAGCCAAGCTTGCCTTGGACTCCCTTTGTGACTGAGGTTGGCCTTCAACACCTCACCTTCTTGCTTCTGCCTTCCCAGTGCTAGGACTATAAGTAGACCTAGTACGTCCAACTTCTAGAACCTTGTTTTCATGCAAAAACCTTAAAAGTTTTAAGTGCCAGCTTTTGTTTACATAACAGTATGAAAATGCTCAACTTGAGTGAATGTAGGGATGAGAGGATTTTTGTTTAGCAAACATAGTTGGGAGAGTATAATAGCTCATGTTAACGATCATTTGCGTTAACTCCAAATATCGTATTTGTGCCTGAGCATGGTGTACACACCTGTCATCCCAGCACTGAAGGCAGACTCAGGAGGATCAATGTATGTGTGAGGCCAGCCTCGTATAAATGGGAGCTCAGACCAGCCAGAGATGCACAGGACCTTGTCTCAAGCAGACAGACAGAGAAACAAAAAGGGCTGGTGAGATGGCTCTGCAAGTAAAGTGCCTGCCATACAAGCATGAGGGTCTCTGTTTTGATCCCTAGCACCCACATAGAAGCTTGGGATGGTGGTGTGTACCTGTAACGCAGCACTGAGGGACTGGAGGCAGGTGGAGTCCGGCCCCTGGCTAACCAACCAGTCTACCCAAAAAGGCAAGCTCCAGGTCCAGTGGGAGGCCTGCTTGACTCAAAAACAAACAAACAAACAAACAAACAAATAAATGGTGGAGAAAGAGAGGGAAGATACTTAACATACTGTATACACAAATGTACTACATGTCTACATGTGTGCATACTGACTCCTCCCTCTCTCATAAGAAACAAAAAATGTAATTGTGTTTATGAATTTCTAGCTTTTCTTTCATCCTTTAAACTCTGCTTTCTAATGACTTCAGAATGCCCTGAGTAATGTCTTCAGTCTCTTGTAAATCTCCATGGTTACCATGGAGATTCCTTCCGTAGACTCTGGCAAGAGGCGTGTACTTGTCTTGTATTTTCTAGTCTCTGCTCACATTAAGGAGCTTAACTTGTCCTTTGATCTAGCTTACAGCTATGTCTTCTTTTCCTTGCATACCATTTTTCTTTTGACAAGTGCTCTTAACCATTGAGCCATTTCTCCAGCCCTTGTTTTGGATTTTAAAACTCAGTCTTTTATGATCTCTGCTTTATAAGTCATCCTTAGAAAGACCATCTTTAGGGGTTCTAAGACATTTAACCATAAGTTCCAGTTATTTGAGTGTTTTAACGCTGCCTTTTTTTTTTTTTTTTTTTTTTGGTTTTCCAAGACAGGGTTTCTCTGTGTAGCCCTGGCTGTCTTGGAACTCACTCTGTAGACCAGGCTGGCCTCGAACTCAGAAATCCGCCTGCCACTGCCTCCCGAGTGCTGGGATTAAAGGCGTGCGCCGTCACGGCCTGGCTGCCATTTTTTAATGAGCTATATGTAATACAGATCCACTCGTCTTTTCAAGTTTTATTCTACTGTCCCCATCACTGTCCCCATCATCACCGTAGTTGTCTGTGTCCACATGTGTGCATGTCTGCCTGCCTACCTTAGCACAGAACTCCATGGCATGGGCATGGGGGTCGGAGGACTACTTTCGGGAGCCAGTTCTCTCTTGATGCCATGAGCTCTGGAGGTTGGACTTAAGTTACCAGGCATGACAGCATGCTCTCTAACGTGCTGAACCATCTTACCAGCTCCCACAGATTTTGTCTAGGCAGCTGCCTAATTGCCCCAGTATTTTAAAGTCTATCTGCAGTACATTGGCAGTTGTTTGCACACATGGAGATTCTCATTTGTACAAGTCCATTTCCGGACTTTGGTTCTTTGATTTCTCTCCGTGCTCTGCTGTCACCTCGTTACTGTTTCTCACAGTACCCTTAAATATTTCCACTAGTTTACTTTTCCATATGACGTTAAAAATCAGATTTAGTTCTATGAAAATCAAACTTTGGGAACAGGGTCTAGCTCAGTATTTGAGCCCATGCCAAGCATGGGTCAGCCCTGACGTCACTCTCTAGCTTGAGAAGGAGGGAAAAGGAGGAAATCCATTTGAGTCGTTCTTACGTGTGCAGGGCTTTTCCATGTGCGGCATAAATGAATCTGTTACCAATCAATAGCTACTGTAAGGAATCATAATCCAGGAGGTCAGCGAAACAACAGTGCACTCAACTGAGAGTGCGTTTTCAGCTTACCGATTTCTGTAACAGGAGGCTACAGTGTGAGAACAAGGAAAAGTAACATCACGGAAAACTAATTCATATTGATGTCTACCTGGAAGGTCATTTAACGTAGTTTAATAACACATACGCCTGAGGGTAGATCATAAGTAGACCAGACCTCCAGAATCTCAAAATTAGAATAATCTGGGTAGAATTGAAGGACAGAGAGAGAATTCAGTGGTTGCAAGTCCTTGCCGATCCTGAGGACCTGAATTCAGCCACTGGGACCCACATGCTGGAAGGAGAGAGCGACTCCACCAAACTGTCCTCTGGCCTACACACACACGCGCGCGCACACACACACACACACACACACACACACACACACACACACACACACACACACACACGCGCGCGCGCACACACACACACACGCGCACGCAAACGCTGTGGAACTTGTCCCGCATTCATACTAAGTAAATTTATTTTAAATCTAAATAGAACATTTGAAAAGCGTAGCAACACTTAAGTTCATTTCTTGCTTCATTTCTTTGAATAATTATAATTTGGATTCTTTCTGAAAATTCCCCCAAAATGATGCATTATTATGTTGATTCTATTTGATTTCAGATTTTGTTCTTTAAAAAGACAATAAAGGCTATAATATTATAAGTGGGCAGTGGCAATGTTATAAATAACATAATCCCAGACTTGGGAGGCAGAGGCAGGCGGATTTCTGAGTTCGAGGCCAGCCTGGTCTACAGAGTGAGTTCCAGGACAGCCAGGGCTACACAGAGAAACCCTGTCTCGAGAAACAAAAAAATAAAATAAAAAATAAATAAATAAGAAAGAACATTTTACATGGAATCTAACTGTATTATATTAAAATTTTATCATCATACTCTTGTTGGACGGATGGCCTTTCAATATGATTTACTTGGTCTTGGCAGCATGTAGTGTGTGTTGAGGGCATTCCTAGATGTTAGAGAGCCGATCTCCACCAGGCACGCGTGAGAGGAAGCATGGATTTGCTGCCCCTAGGTTTGCAGCATGGCTTTTCATTTCCTTATTTGAGAATAATGTCTTCTCTTGGAATCTGACTAAATGACTTAGGAGATTCTTCGTGTGCATTTTTGTTTGTTTGTTTGTTTTGTGATTTTTTTTTTGAAAAAAGAAGAGGTTTTTTTTTTTCCCTTTATCAAGAATTTGTTTTTAAAATTCTGTTCGAGGTTCTTTTGCAGTGTATCTGCCTTACGCTTTCACTTCTCAACAAAATCTCATTTCTTTGCTAATTAAATAAAACAATTGAAATATAACTAATTTTTCTGGAAGATATATTTTTGTTTTTATTCATTCTCTAATTTTTTATACAGTATATTTTGTAGCTTTCCCCAGCTTCTTTCAGATCCTTCCCACTGCCCTACCCATTTAACTTTATATGGGTTTATTTTTATTTCTAATGATATGTCTTAGGATTGGTCTTTTAAAGCTCCCACACTATAGTTTTGTTATAACATCTTCTTCTAGCACTCTTTATTTATTTATACAGGCTTTCATATAGCTCAGGCTAGCCTTGAACTCACTGCATAGTCAAGGATGACTTTCACCTTCTGATCCTGCAATCTCCATCTCCAGAGTGCTGTGATTATAGGCGTGCACCACCACACCTGGCTTTGTTCAGTGCTGAGGATGGAACCTAGGGCTGCTTGTGTATTAGACAAGCACTGTGACAACTGAACTGTACTCCCAGCCCAGATGCCACTGGTTTCTTAAATAACCACTTGTATTGGTGCATATGAATCAATTCTGATTTCTACACTGTGCTCTTTTGGAAAGTGCAGCTTTCAAAAAAAAAAATGTATTTGGAAAGTGCAGTTGTAGACACAAAATGTATTTTTAGTTCAGTTTTTAAAATGTGGCTTTCTTATACCATCTCTTGATGCTTAAGTTCTTTTAACACAAAAGAAAAGGAGGAATCTTAGGCTAACTTTGAGTTTGAAAAAATAGTAAATATAAAGTGGTTTCTGCCAATTTATCTATTGCAGGGAAGCAAAATACAGACACGAGTCGGGTTGCTGATGCTGCTTTGTACCTGGCTAAGCAACTGCCCCATTGCCGTAACACACTTTCTCCACAACTCAGCCAACGTTCCATTTGTATCCTTTACCACGCATGGAAGCAACTTCCATCTTTCAATTTCCACTGCAACTTTTGAAAATGTTATGAGTATATAATTATTCATGCTTAAGCTGTGTGTGTTTGTGTAGGTTTTTATGCTATGCTGGCTTGGAATATATATAGAATTTCTTAAAGAAAATCTTATGTAAGATGTGTGTTAAATTCAGATTACAAAATAAAATATTCTAGACACTATAAATCACTCAACTCCTTAACAAAGATGTCAGCTTACAGGGCAGATTGCAGAAAATCTCGGAGAGGAAGAGCAGTTGGTCCAAGGCTTGTGTGCCCTCCTTCTGGGCATTTCCATTTATTTCAATGATAACTCCCTAGAAAACTACACCAAGTAAGTAAGGGCAGGGTGGCCATCTAGTCATCCAGAGACAGTGATACATTTTTTTTTTTTGCTAAAGTATAAGTAAATCAAGCTTATGACTTTGCAATTTCCTAAGAATCTCATGTTTGTCTATGTAGAGAGAAACTAAAGCAACTAATAGAGAAGAGGATTGGCAAAGAGAATTTCATAGAGAAACTAGGATTTATTAGCAAACATGAGTTATATTCCAGAGCATCTCAGAAACCCCAGCCAAACTTTCCGAGTCCAGAGTACATGATATTTGATCATGAGTTTACAAAGCTGGTGAAAGAACTTGAAGGTAAGATGAGAAGGCTTGTGCTCCAGAGTCATTGTGCGTGCGTGCATGTGTGTGTGTGCGTGCGTGCGTGCGTGCGTGTGTGTGTGTGTGTGTGTGTGTGTGTGTGTGTGTGTGTGTGTGTGTGTTTTTCAGGATGCCCATGAGTGATAAGCCAGGATGTTTATCTGTAGCACATAGAAAGACTTTGGATTTTAAGATTAGAAAGAGTATTTCATGACTGTCTTGAGTTAGGCTATTTTTACTCATTAAATCTTAAAAATTAAGTCATGTTTACAATGCTTCGAATCAAGCTGGAAGTAAATAGGTGAATGGTAAGCATGTATTTCAGCACTTGAGGCTCTGTATTCAGTCTGCAGAATCTCAAGAGAACCATTTAGTGCAGTTTATGTAGAGGAATTTTAATCCAGAAAC
Organism: Uromys caudimaculatus; assembly: GCA_028551405.1. Taxonomy (NCBI): domain Eukaryota; kingdom Metazoa; phylum Chordata; class Mammalia; order Rodentia; family Muridae; genus Uromys; species Uromys caudimaculatus. The sequence continues at coordinate 75,303,829 of CM052712.1, forward strand.
ATGGCTGCTCTGGCAAGAGATCACATCTAAAGACCACCTAGGTCTGTGTGATCCAGCTGGAATGCAGACACGCCCTGGATTACAGTATGATCTGGCTGGAAAACAGACTTAGTATACATCCTTAATTCCAAACAATGTCTAATTGAGGGGCGTACAAAGTGACAAATCAGAGAAAGATTTGACAAAATGGGTCAGAGCTAGGATTCGCCCAGCTCTTACCAGAACAGACAGGAAAGAGAGGCTCCTTAAGAGCAGAGCAGAGAGAGGTGGAGCAGAGTTCAGTTAGTTCTGTGCAGTTCAGTTGAATGCAGTTGAGTTCATGGAGTTTAGAAGCAGGTTTTTTAAGCACAGCAATTCAGTCAGAAGCCAAGAAATTCCAATTTGAATCAGTCAGCTAGGAGAGGAATTTGAGCCAGAACAGCTATGTTGAACCAGCCAGCAAGAGTTCACAAAGAGCTAGAAAGGGTGAGTTTATTTGAGTTTATTCAGCAGTAAATCTGAGAGGTTAAAACATTCTAGGCCCAGGTTAACAGATGGAGGCTGGAAGCTGAAGCCTTCAAGGTCCAGGCTTGCAGAAGATTAGATTGTATGGCTGCTGGACGCTTCTAGGCCTAGGTCTAGGGAGAGTTAGAACAGAGAAAGAAATGCTCTGAGCTCAGTCTAAGTGATGTATTGGTACAGCTTGGGCAGGCTCTCATCTCATCCCTTTCTCTGAGGAAATAAAGCCACATTTACAGTTTAAGTATGTTTTGTTTTACAGGTGTTATTACCAAGGCTATTTATAAGTCCAGTGAAGAAGATAAGAAAGAGGAAGAGGTAAAGAAAACCTTAGAACAGCATGATAATATTGTGACTCACTATAAGAATATGATCCGTGAGCAAGTAAGTACCAACAAACTGTCCTCTCCTGACTGGCAGCAACTCTGCTTGGGGAAGGCTGCTACTCGGCATTTCAGATGGATGAGGGATACAGAAAGTCAACGTCACTGTTTTCAAATGCATCTGTAGTAAATTGAGCGGTTTGCTTTGTGCCAGGCACTGTGCAGGATGTTATAGATCATGGATCAGGTAGATTCTCTTGTTGGTGTCAGGGTGAGACAGATATCTAAGTTATGGTGGCATATATGTTATACCATATTAAGCCTAGTGCTAGAGCTAATCAAAGGTGCAGCAGCACTCAGGGTGAGCTCAGAGAGAGCCTAGGAAGAGCGGCAGGAGAATGGCAGATAGCACAGTAAGTCTGCTGTGGCTTCCATGAACCTAAAACAGCTCCTGGCTGTGTGAAGGAGGCATTTGATGGGAAAGCCTAGAGGTAGGCCCGGAAGGAGATTATTGTGTGGGTCAGCTAGGGGAGGATGTTGGTGACAGTGACGACAGCGATGATGGTGACTACCTCACGTTTGCTGTATTCTGTGAACTCAAGTGGTTTTGGTTTTGTTCTGTTTTGTTTTAAGATTTATTTTATTTATTTACTTATTTATTTAATGTGTATGTTTGCTCTATCCGCATGTACACTTGCATGCCAGAAGAGGGCAGCAGATCACATTATAGATGGCTGTGAACCACCATATAGTTGCTGAGAATTGAACTCAGGACTTCTGGAAGAGCAGTCCATGAGCTGAGCCATCTGAACCATTCAGCCATCTCTCCAGCCCTCAGTAGCTCTTCACAGCATCCCTACTATACTGACTAACTATATTCAGTTGGGGAGAAATGGGAAATCCCAGCATCTCCCAGTAATTGTTAGAACAGAATTTAAGTGTATGTGCATTAGTGAGAGTGTGTCGTATGGCCGGGACAGACTTGAGAAGTGTGGACACTGAAGAGAAAACTTGGCAGGGTTTAGTAATGTTTCTCTGCAGGTATTAAGGTGCAGAAAGAACAAGGGTGATCCCTAGATTTCCATCTCTTGGGTGGCTGAGCCCGGTCGTGGTAGACAGGCAGTTCCACAGAGGAGAAGGTGGTGAGCTAGGCCAGAGCTCTATTTCAGAGTCATCAGTCAGCGCTCTCCTTTCACAGTGCTCGTCGCTGTCCTTTACGTACGTCGTGTTGTGCACCTTAAGCCCTGTTGCATCCTTCAAATGTCATTCAGTTTATTATGGCGTATACTGTGATAGAGTTTTATAAAGGACTATATAGTATGACCTGAAAATTAGATTACTGATGTCATTAAAATTCTAATGTCATTTTGGGAGGCAGAGGCAGGTGGATTTCTCAGTTCGAGGCCAACCTGGTCTACAGAGTGAGTTCTGGGACAGCCAGGGCTACACAGAGAAACCCTGTCTCCAAAAAAAAAAAAAAAATTCTAATGTCATAAAGGAAACGTAACAGCCTATGTGGGGTAGGTAGGTTTATCTTACCTGTATGGTATTTTTTTTTCCTTCCTCACGATATATATATATATTGAGATCGAAAATTTACAAGTGATGATTGTTAGCATTCTGTCTAAACTCCACCCAACAGTTACCTGGCAAAAGCCAGGTGGGCCAGGCCCACTATAAAAGGGGCTGCTTGCCCTTCCTCTCTCTCTTACCTCTTCTTTCTCTTCTCTCTCTTGCATGTCTTATCCCCCTCCCCCCTACATGGTTATGGCCGGCTCCTCCACTTCTTTACTCTCTACTCCTCTATTTCTCTCTCCCTCTCTCTGCCTTTCTCTGCCTCTACTACCCTCCTAACTCTCCTCCCCATGCCCTGAATAAACTCTGTTCTATACTATACCTTCACGTGTGGCTGGTCCCTTGGGGAAGGGATGCCTTTGCATGGGCCTGCTGTGGCACACCCTTCCCCCACACCTACCCCCCCCCCGTACCCCCATACATCTATAGAACATACATCTCTTCATCTTTTTATAAACACATCAATGATAGAATTCTTGGGGTTTATCCTCAGCTTATCAATGTTCAGCCAAATCAATACACTAAAATCAGTATCTCTGTTCAAAATTTGGGTCATCAAACTACCCCAGTTATGGATTTTTAATCTATGTTTTGGTTCAAATACAGCCGTTTTTAGTTTATGAATATAGCATTTTTGCAATGTGGTGTATAGCTTACATCTGGATCTGCTAAGTACAGTTGATTTAGAAAGAGGAAAGTGTTCTGACATAATTACTGACTTATTTATAAAATGTTAATTTTATAAATTCTCACAACTTAAATCCTATCAGATAATAAACATCTAAAACTATGAAAATGTTTATATCCTTTGAATGACATTTGAGAATTCATCCAAAGGAAATTCTCCAAAATTCAAGAAAAACTGTTAAATGAGCATTTATTATTTTATAAAGTGGAAATTAACTTTAGTGTTAAAAACATTTAATATAATTTATATTATATCTCCTTGATCAGGTATTGAATGAACATTAAAAAATGTGGCCTTATGACTGAAAAGATTACTCATGAAGACCACAGTTGGGGTCTGAGCACTCATATGACAGACCATGTGCTGAGTGCTTCCATAACCCTAGCTTTGGCAGAACGGAGTTGCTAGGACTTGTGAGTTGTTAGCCTAGCCGAGAAGACCTGTGCCATAGGTTCTGGAAAAGACTCTGTTTGAGAGGAATAGGCAAAATGCAACAGAGGAAGACACCCGGGGCCCTCTTTGGCTTCCATGTGCACACACATGGCACATGTGTGTGCTTGAACGTACATACAAACACAAATAAATACAGTTTTTAAAAATTATGATTATGAAGGCTGTACAGTAGCATGGACAATCAGTAAGCTATGTAAATGTTCTAAGTTTATATATGAACTGACTCTGGCAAGTTTAGAAAACATGAGCCTGCTTGTGGCCCGATTTCTTCTTCTCTTTTTAATTTATTTCTATTTTAATTATGTGTTATATGTCTGTGTGTGGTTATGCGCACATGAATACAGATGTTCATAAAGGCAGAGGTGTCAGATTCTTCTGACATGCTCAGAAGATAGAACCAATTTGTACAAATTCCCCTCTGACTTCCACTAACGTACCCATGCACGTAAAACAAGTAAATGTGATAAATTTAAGTAATATAGCTGCATATGTGTATTTTCATTACTAAGTTTTGTACATAGTTTAGTATATATTTCTTAACCGGTTTCATGGCCCCAAAGTGAGTGAGGTGCGGGCTGTGCTGTGGTGCTCGAAGCAGACCCCTGCCTGAAGCCTCTGTGATGACCAGCTTTGTGCCTGTTCACGTGCTAGTGCTTCGCTGGAGACTCTGGGCGTGTGGAGTGTTTTAACACACTGGTTTGTTTTAAAGCCCGTGTATTTTATGTGTGCCTGTGTGTGCAGTGAGGACTTGTGTCTGTTCCACAGGACCTACAGCTGGAGGAACTGAAGCAGCAAGTCTCCACACTGAAATGTCAGAATGAGCAGCTGCAGACAGCAGTCACCCAGCAGGCGTCTCAGATTCAGCAGCACAAGGATCAGTACAATCTCCTCAAAGTTCAGCTCGGTGAGTGTCTGACCCACTCTGTCCTCAGGAGCTGGGCAGAGAGATTCTCTGTGGACTGCTTGTTCTCAACCATGACCACTGTAATGGATGCTTAAATTAGAGCTTAGTGCAGGGGAGGTTGTAACTGAGTAGCTAGGACCAGATCATTCCAAAGTCCAGTCTCCATGATTGGCTGATCCAGTGGTTGCTGACCCTGGTAACATACGACGGTTTGATTCATTACAAGCTCCTCAGATGATATATCCCATAAGCTATTTGAGATTGACTGATACAGTATTTCAATTGCTTCAATTCCAGAATTGAAATAATAGCATCTGTGTCATCTGAAAATTAAATGAAATAATAGAAATGTAAAACTCTAGTCTAGTCCCCGATACATAGGTAAGAACTCACATTCCTCCATTTTGAAGGAGCGTTTTCTCTGATGTCATGACTGTCTGTGGTTGTGCGTGCGCATTTGAGTGCTGCTGGGTCTGGGCCTGGTAAACCCTCCTTTTCTTGGTGGGGACCAGGTTTGCAGTCCTGCTCCCTGTTATGTATGAGGCAGAAGGAAAGGGCTCCGGCCCTCTTAGCACCGTCTTTGGTGCCTGTGGCCTCCCGTCCACCTGCTCTATCCTCAGGTCTAGGACACCAGGAGGGCAGAAAAGGAGTCCCATTCCTGTCCCTTTCTTTCTGGGTGCTGGGGCTCCAACCCTGGACTCTGTGTGTGGGAGTGGTGCTGTACACTAAGCCACACTACCAGCCCACATGCTTGCAGCGAGCATCATCTTGCAGGCCTTGTGATGATAATGCCAGGAACTGAAGAGTAAGAAGTTTATTTCTGTGAGGGTGACTAACATTTTCAGAAACAATTTTTTCTTTCTTTATGACAATAATTTTTTGGTTATTTAACCCATGTGGATTACTGTTCCTCTGGGAAGCTTTTTAATCAGATTTGACTTCTCTTATGCTTATTGTCAGAATTGGAATTAAGGCTGCTGTAATTCCTAGTCATAATCACCAAACCATACCATTTAATCAGGACCCTCTACCAGTTAGGAGACACTTTCTGGGGCCTTAGTGATCCTGCACTGTAGTCTTGGAGTCCCCACGATGAAAAGCTTGCTTCCCGCCAGCTTTCCCCAGAGCTGTGATGTTTTAACAGGGAAAGACAGTCACCATCAAGGCTCTCACAGTGATGGGGCTCAGGTGAACGGCATTCAGCCAGAAGAAATCAGTCGGCTGAGGGAAGAGATGGAAGAGCTAAAAAGTCATCAGGCACTCTTACAAAGCCAGCTCGCTGAAAAGGACTCTCTGATTGAAAATTTGGTAAGTAAATGTTAAAAAAGAAATGTAAATGAGTGATCAAGAGTAATTCTCATCATCTTACTTGTTTGTTTTTCTGGGTTTATTTGTTTGTTTGTTTGTTTTTAAAAATTTATTTATTTATTTTATGTATGTGAGTACACTGTCACTGTCTTCAGACACACCAGAAGTGTGCATCGGATCCCTTTTCAGATGGTTGTGAGCCACCATGTGGTTGCTGGGAATTGAACTCAGGACCTCTGGTAGTCAGTGCTCTTAACTGCTGAGCCATCTCTTCAGCCCCTATTTGTTTCTGAGAGCTAAATTGAAAGTTATGTACCACCATACCCAGCCCTGTTTTTGTTTCTTTGACAAGCTCAACCATCTCAGGATGATCTTGAATTCCCAACCCTCCTGCCTTTACCTTCCAAGTGCAGGGATCACAGATGTGTGCCCACATGCCTGGCTTGATTCTTCTTAATCCACTCTGTAGACCATGCTAGTCTGGAACTCACAGAGCTCTGCCTCTGCCTCTCTGCCTGCCTCTGCCTCTCTGCCTCTCTGCCTCTGCCTCTGCCTCTCTGCCTCTCTGCCTCTGCCTCTGCCTCTCTGCCTGCCTCTGCCTCTCTGCCTCTCTGCCTCTGCCTCTGCCTCTCTGCCTCTGCCTTTGCCTCCTGGATGGGTGGCACTGAAAATGAGTGCCTGCCTCTGCCTCTGCTCGTTTACTTTTTTTTTTTTTCCCTCTTGAGACAGGGTCTCTTTATATAGCCCTGGTTTTCCTAGAACTTGCTGTGTAATCTGCTTGAACCATCACACTCAGCTTGGTTTTATTTATTTTCTTATTGATGAGGATTATTTCTTTTAAAAATAGTGATGGTGTGGTTTTAGAAACATTTGTTTATTTGTTTTTGTTTTGTTTGTAGTTTGTGTGTGTGTGTGTGTGTGTGTGTTGTGCAGACATGGGCACTTAATCCACAGAGTGGAGGTCAAAGGACAGTTTTCAGGAGTTGATTCTCCCCTTGGACTCTGTCAGGAATCAACATCCCACTGGCAGGCTTGATGACTGGTGCCTTTACACAGAGCCATCTCTGTGCTCCTCACACTTAGCATAGGATACAAGTTCAGGCACATGTTTAGATTTCATGAATCACTTGGTATGGGTGTAACTTGTAAGGCTCTGGAGAGCTGCAGTCAGTCAGCGCTCTGTTGGAATCGAATCTTACATATAAAAACTAGAGTCTTATGTGAAATCCTTGGTGAGCTTCTGTAAGCTCTGCCTGTGAGCATGAACCTCTGCTTTGACTCCCTTTCTTTCTGGGTTTAATTTCAGTTTATTTTTATCTAATTGTAGAAATCTTTGCAAGTGTCCGGCATGAGTGAACAGGCTTCACTGAGAGATCCCGAGCAAGTTGCAGAGTTAAAACAGGTAATGTTCCAACTTGAGCCCAGTTCTGTTTTGTCTTGTTTCTGTTCCAGTAGAGTAACAACACCCTGCCCTTGTATTGCTATAGAAGCCATTGTCAGGAACAATAAGATTTGGTAATTAAGGCAAGCTTTCAAAATTCTAGAAGCTGTGTTTACTTGACAGTAATGTTGTTTTGACTTTCATTGGTTTGTTTTAGTTTTTTACATTTATTCATGTACTTATCTTGTGCTATAAGTGTACACAGCTCATGTTGTAAGATCACATCTGGGAGTCAGAGCGCAGCTGCAGGGAGTTGGGTCTCTCCCTCTACCATGTGTGTCCTCAGAGTGAATTCAGGTGGTCCCCCACTGAGCTATCTTGCTAGCCCAGCTTCTTGTTTCGGTTTCCTTCTTTCTCTCTCTCTTCTCTGTCATCCTTCCTTCTTTCTGTGTTATAAAGGAATGTATGGTTATTAGGAAACCAGGCTATGCTGCTGTGTGAGCTACAGTCCCCTGCAGGAGTCCGACAGGCGTGCCCACACTGTGCCTGTGTCACCAATGTCCTTGCATCTTAAATCTGTGGAGATTTCTTTATTCTTACATTATGTGCTTCAGTGTTTTGTGTGTGGGTAGGAGGCTTTTGTTTTGTTGTTGTTTTGAGTCAGGGTCTCTCTGTGTAGCCCTGGCTGTTCTACAACTTGTTATGTAGACCAGGCTGGCCTCAAACTTACAGAGATCCTCTTGCCTTTGCCTCCCAAGGGCTGACATTAAAGGTATAAACCACTGTGCCTGGTATACACGTTGTTTAAAATGATGGTTTTATTTAGCAACATAGAGGTTTATGTATTATATTACATATTACAAAATACTATGTGTGGGTCTCCCCACTCTTGTGGGTCATTGGCTGGATGGTCCACAAGGGCAGAGGAGCAGAGTCAACCAGGGGTGTGGATTTGGAAGCCCCAGGAGTACCTATGGTGAAGGACCACACTAGGACCAGCTATCAGGAGCCAGATCAACTTTACTTTGGGTGATTCAAGGGTAATAAAGTTTTGGGGGACTGAGAGTAGTCACATCCAGGAGGGGCAAAGGTCATTGGCTGAGGGCTTAGGGTACCAGAAATGCCTCATTAGCATGGGGAACCAAATCTCGGGAATCTCAGGTGCTGGCTGAACAGGTTCTTATCAGGAGAAAGGAAGTTGATTCTGTAATCTGATTGAGGCTACATGACATTCCTCAGGTAGAGGCATATGTGGGGGCTTAGAATTCCCCAGACAAGTCAGAGAAGGATAAGCCCCACTTCTCTCATAATGTGAGAGCCCAGAGGCTATCTGGTCATGATGGACTTTGACCTTATTTAGCAGAGTTTTCCCACACTGCACAGCTGCAGGGGAGATGGCTCAGTAGGTAAAAATGCTTGCTTACACACGCATGAGAACTCAAATGTGAATGCCCAGCACCCATGTTGTCAGTGCCTGTAAGGCAGCTGGATCCTGGGGATGGCTCTCCAGGCACTCTAGCCAAAACAGTGAGCTCCGGGATCAGTGAGAAGCTGCCTCAGCATTAAAGCAGAGAACAAGAGGAGAACACCCAGTGCTAGCATCTGGCCTCCACACAGGCCCGAGGCAGCATCACTTACCCACACATATAGATGCCACATAAACACAAAAGGAAAATAAAGACAAGAACAAAAAGGATCCATCCTGTCACTGTCTGCATACTTTGTTGATAATTGGCAGTAGGAAGTACTAGAGAAAAGACATGTGTACTCATAGATGTTTGAAGCATTATGTACCTCCTCACTGCATGTGTCAGACACTGCCTGTCAGGAAAGGAGCACCACTGGGAGAACTGCATTTTAGTTGCTTTTCTGTCACTGTTCTTGGTAGGAGGAGGTCTTAAGCATCAGAATGTCCAGTGATGTGAACTGGTGTCTTCTTCCTTGTTTTCACGGGAGCACTGCCGGAATGTGCCATGGCCCCGACCTTGAGCTGTCCTGCTTCGAGTTGCAAACACCAAGCCTGTAGGCTTGAGCCAGGGCTAGCCAGGCATGAGATTTGGTGGGGATCTGATGACTCTCATAAATAAGACTTTGAACCAGCCCCCCATTACCTGTTCTTCTTAACATAGCTCATAGCCCCAGGAAGGTACAGCTATAACTAGGGGCCAGCTTTGCTTTCTCTGTGGTCAGCCTTCAGGTCTCCCAGGGGGGTTCAGTCACCAGTGTGTTCTCCAGACTCATTTTCTCTATTTTCTTTTCTTTTTTTAAATATAGCCACACATATTTTTTTTTTAAAGAATTATTTATTTATTTTATGTATGTGAGTACACTGTAGCTGTCTTCAGACACACCCGAAGAGGGCATCAGATCTCATTATGGATGGTTGTGAGCCATCATGTGGTTGCTGGGATTTGAACTCATGACCTTCGGAAGAGCAGTCAGTGCTCTTAACCAGTGAGCCATCTCTCCAGCCCCCCTCTATTTTCTTGTCCCTGTGCCTACCTGCTTGGCTGGCTTCCTTTTCCCCCCTGCTATCCCTTTGGGATGTTTTTGGTGGGAGGAGGAGGACATATAGGATCTCAAGAGGAAGCAGGGATGGATATGTGTTTCATTCTCCATCTTGATAAATTCTAAAACTTGGATGGGAATGAGTTTTGAAGATAGTGTCAAGAAAGGATTTCCCTGTAAATGGACATTTCCTTAATGAAGCCATGCTGTCCCACCACAACGCTACTGTTCTTGTTTTTAGGAACTGACAGCCTTAAAGTCCCAGTTATGTTCACAGTCTCTGGAGATCACTAGACTCCAGACAGAAAACTTCGAGCTGCTACAGAGAGCAGAGACCTTGGTGAGTCACCCTTGTCTTCCCTTCCAAAGGCAGCAGCACAGCTGATCTGTCTCTTCGCCATTAGCCAGAGCTCAGTGACAGGCTTTCTGGCAGCCTTTCCTTTCCTTTCCTTTTCATCAGTGTGTGGATTTGTTTATTTGGCTACTGAATGGTTTGTCTCACCGGTGTAACACCCCTTTTCCGTCCCTTTACATCCAAGCTGATCGCTTCCCCGCTGCTGTGGACTTGTCAAAATCCATGCAGGGCCAAACCATCACCCAGGAAAGCCTCCACAGATACCTCGCCTCTGCCCCTGGTGTCTGCTGGGTGTGGTCACTAAGAAAAGGTGGTGCAGACCCCTCATGGTTTCCCCAGAACACACTTGCTCATATTTTGCAATCTAGGTAGGCTGAAATTTTCAAATTTTTTTTTTACTTATTTATTTGTAAGTTTCTCTCTCCTCTTACACTTCCCAATAAATACAGGGAGCAAGGAGACTGTGCTGTAGTACTTGGTTTAGTAACATCAGCTGTAGAAGCGATTCAGGTTATGTAGGTAACCATCCAAGCATAGTGATGACTGTGAGGTAGAGCCCAGCTTGGGCGACGTTACAAGGCACAGTCTAACACAGATACATGGGCCAGCAGACTGGCAGTCAGCTCTTCTGTGCTCTCTTAAAATACCAGACAACAATTCTGAATGTTCTTTGCTGCTCTCTAACGGGCTGTCTTTCCCCTAATTCCTAACCATGTGCCTCCCATTTCTCTCTGTGACTTCACCATGCCTTCTCTCCACATATGTGCACAAAACTAAAATATTCTTCATAACTTTCTCTTTTCTTTTTTTTTTTTTTTTTTTGGTTTTTCAAGACAGGGTTTCTCTGTGCAGCCCTGGCTGTCCTGGAACTCACTCTGTAGACCAGGCTGGCCTTGAACTCAGAAATCCGCCTGCCTCTGCCTCTCGAGTGCTGGGATTAAAGGCGTGCACCACCATTGCTCTGCACTTTCTCTTTTCTTTATGAGTCCTTTTCAGAATTCCCTTTGAGGTTCATCTATTAGTAGGTTCTTTGAAGTGGCTTAAGCCTCATCTGATATTCACATAAAGCTACATTCCTTGTCCTGCTCCGAAGCCACTATCACACCCTTGGAGGTGCTGTGTCAGTCCCCACCCAGGAATTTTATAGAGAAAGGGTGGGGACTGAAAATTTCAATTCATAGAACACTTAAATATTAATTTCACCAAGTGATGGCATTGGTTGGTTTCAAGCTTGAGGTGACAGTGCTGACTGACCACAGGAGCTTACAGGGTACGGCACTGAGTCTGTGCATTGGCGCCTGCTCTTCCAGTCTGCTTTGTGCCTCGCCTTCCTTGTGTGTGATGATGTTGAGTGCCACTCCACGGTGGGACAGCTCACCTGTCAGCACGGTTTGTTGCTTTCACATAAATACATGAGTTTTATTTTCTTTCATTTGAAATAAAACTTCCAAATGGCAAGAGGACACACACACACACTTAACAAAGTTTGTATCATTTGTAACTTTCAAGAGACTTCAATTTTCTGTCTTCAGGCAAAATCAGTTCCTGTAGAAGGAGAGAGTGAGCGTGTGACCGCCGCCAAAACAACGGATGTAGAGGGAAGGCTGTCTGCCCTGCTGCAGGAGACCAAAGAGTTAAAGGTTGGTTGGGAAAAACTGCTATTTTATTAGACCTAAAATGACCTAAAGTCCAAAACATTTGACTTTGTTTCACTTAATCTCTCAACTTTTAAGACTTATAAAGACAACTGGAAGTTAGGGGTTTTTGTTTTTGGTGGTTTTTTCCCAAGACAGGATTTCTCTTTATAGGCTGTTCTGGAACTCATTCTGTAGACCAGGCTGGCCTCAAATTCACAGGAATCCACCTCCCTCTGCCTACTGAGTGCTGGGATTAAAGGTGTGTGCCACCACACCCAGCAAGTTTTCTTATCAATGTCTACAGTATTTAATCGTAACAAATTAATGGTAACAAATTTGGCTAATGCAAAAATCACGTATAGCCAGGGATGGTGGTGCATACCTTCAATCCTAGCACCGAGGCAGAGGTGAGACCATGAGTTCCCAGCCAGCCAGGGATATATAGTGATAATATTGCAAAAGACAAAATAGTATATAGACTTCCATAAGGCTGAGGAGTATTGTGACAGACATGTCAGAATAAGTAACATGAAGAGTCGGGTGACATTCATAAGTAAACCATGAAGAAGTTTGAAAAAGGAAGATGATATATAGTAATAATTTTTGGATTGTATTTAAATTATTTATGTTGTAGTTTTATTTGAAACTATTCATTTCTCTGAATGAAATGGAATTTTTTTCCTTTGAATTTTGAGTTTCAATTCTGATGCTTACCATCTTCTGTACAGTTTTATCTTCAGGGTTTGGGCAGGGGTGGCTAAGTAGGCTGACAGATGCTCATGTTCTTGGGTGTATGTGCCTTACGTGCCCAGCTGCTGCCAAGCACCTCAGACTCAACAGCTGTCACAAATGAGTTACCTTCACAGCACTGTAAGCAAAAGCCCTGATAGGGGACTTTAAGGATCAGAGGGTTATTTTTGGATCACAGTCCTAATGACTAGGAAGACGTGGTATCTGTCAGAAGCAGCTCACAGCTGTGTGTGGTGGCCAGATGTAGGGAAATCAAGAAATGACTGACAGCCAGACCAGAAACAGACATCACCTTCAAGACTACTGTGGCTAGTGGCCTACATCTGCCACCCAGGGGACATTTCACACCTAAACTGGGATATACAATGATCTGTCATCAACAGAAACTGTTAAGAGCTGTAGGAAGTAAGTACTGATTTAGACTGCTGTTGTTACCTTTCTTCTAGAATGAGATTAAAGCACTGTCTGAGGAGAGAACTGCCATTCAAAAGCAGCTGGACTCATCTAACAGTACCATCGCCATTCTACAAACCGAGAAAGACAAGCTAGACTTGGAAGTTACGGACTCCAAGAAAGAACAGGATGATCTTTTGGTGCTGTTGGCAGATCAAGATCAGAAAATTCTGTCACTGAAGAGTAAACTCAAGGATCTTGGTCATCCCGTAAGACTAAGACATTTCCACACATGACCTCTGTCTGTGAAACATGTTCCTAAGTTTAATGTTGCATGAGGAAGTTGTGCCTATGTTCATGTTGTGAACATGGATTATTATCTGTAGTTCTCACTGTTTAGGAGTCGTTCTGAGATAAATTTAAAATATCTTTGCAATATCTGAAGACCTCGAGCATAGGTTATCGCTGCTTTCATTGCTCCTAGGTAATAAGCAACACTGTTAAGGGTGAGTTGGGTGCTCATGTTTTTTACCACCATGCACTCAGACTCCTGGGTAGAAAGGTATGACCATTTACCAGTAAAGTTAACTGATTAGCATAACCCATTCATGCAAAAAGCGACAGGGAGCCCTGAGCATTATGAAGTCAAGGAAATCTGACTGACTGATAGTATTTATTAGCATGCATTTTGCATGTATGTGTTTATCATGTGTATTATTCTGTGTTTGTATGAACAAATCTGTGTTTTCCCCTTAGGTTGAAGAAGAAGATGAGTCTGGAGACCAAGAAGACGACGACGATGAAATTGATGATGGTGACAAGGACCAGGACATCTAGCTTTAAACCCTAGGAATGACAGAGATTATGTCATGTTGTTGAAGAAGTCTTAAGACAGTGCTTTGGTTTGCCTCCACAAAAAAATAAAGACAGAACCAGGTGGAAAGCATTCACTAATAAAACTATTGATGTATGTTTTTTAATATTGCCACCCATGTGGAAAGCTCTGACTTCATGTGGAAGTTTTATTTATGTTCTTCTGAACTCTCCCAAAATACAGTTTGCAGAAGGCACCAGGCTCTAAAACTACACCCTTTGAAGGCATGTGGTGGCAGTGCAGTTTGCCTTATTGGTTCACTGATTGTTTGCTTTCAGACCGCATCTGTGACTTCGGTACTAACACATTTGATTAATGTGTATTGAATGGGAATCATTATTTTTAAATCAGCGTTTGAGTTCTCAGCTGATTAATTGTTGTAAAGAAAGGACTGTACTTAAAGACGGGGTAGCCTAGGCTCAGGGTCCTGTGTGTCATCCCCCTTACCACCACCACCCCCTCACTGTGCCTCCCTAGAGAGTGAGAGCCTGCTGTCCTGCAGGGCCACATTCTGCCTACTGAAAGGAAAGATTGTCCCTGAGGGAGTGTGGAGGGCATTCTGAGGAACTGGAGCAGTGTGTTAACGTGGCTGGTTGTCTCTCTGTTTAAGCTAAAGATGGAAACAGATTATAGTCAGCAGTTCATACAGCTGGGATTTAGAATTGTTTATCATAAAACATGTTCTTAGTTTTAAAAAAATCCCAAACTATGATTTATGTAATTTATTGGCATTTTTGCTGAATAGGTGTAAGTCAGATAATAGATTTTTAAAAAGCAAATGAAGCAATGTGTCAAAGTCTAATGTTTTCATAATAAAAATAGATATTATGTTCACTTAATCTCTGTCCTCATTCCCTTTGTTTAGGTTTTAACAAAGTATTCAGTTCATTGTAAGAAGTCAATCAAATGGAAATGCTAAGGCGACTTCTTGTAGTCAGTGTTCTGTTGCCTTGAAGAGCACTCATGACCAAGGCAACTCTTCAGAAACAAAACGTAAAATTGAGAGCTTGGGGTCGAGTCCATTATCATGGTGGGAGCAAGGGTAGCACACATGGCATTGGAGGGGTGGATGAGAGCTACATCCTGACCCACAGAGAGAAACACACACACACACACACACACACACACACACACACACACACACACATACACACACCCTGACATGGACTTGGAAACCTCAAAGACACACCTCCTTCCATCCGACCACCTCACTTAATGTTTCTAACCTTATCAAAGCCACTCTCTGGTGACTAAGCATTCTACTGTGAGACCATGGAGGCCATTCTTACTCAAACATCACACTTTGGAGCAATCTTCCCACCAAAGCCAATGGCCAGCATTCCTTGAGAGTGAAGGGACTAATTGGAGCAGTTGCCCAAGCGGAAGAGGTTTTGAAAGTGAGCATTGTGTTAGAGCAAGGCTCGGATCTGGACAGATCACACCAAGCCAGCACAGCTCTATGAAAAGAGGCCTTTTGGGGGGAAAGCAGGGAGGAGAAGAGGAAGAAGAAAAGGATGAGGGGTCAGGAGTCTCTGCCTTTTATTTGGACCGTGATATAATCACACACACCACCGAAAGCAGGTAAGGTAATATAGGTGAGGTGCATGCTGGGAATGTGTGGCAGTTGCCATGGCAACAGATGGACCGAGGGCCCTTGTAGTCTAGGGGTGATGTCATCATTGGATTCGGAGGCTGTAGACAGCTTCTGATGCCAACAGTGAAGTTTAAGGCTTGCAGGTTTCCCCCCTTCGTTTTTTTAATGGGTCTTTGAAAATTCTGTACAGTGTGTTTTGATCATATTTATCCAACTCCCCTAACTCCCCCCAGATCCACAGCCCCTTTACTACCCATGCAACTTTTTTCCCACCAAGTTAATACATGTGGCCTTTCACTAGACTGCCTGCCCCTTGAACATTGACTCTCCCTCAGTTGCCGGTAGCCCCCCAGCTGAGGGTGGGGGTTATTGCTCACTCCTGTTCTCCATCCTGGGATCTTGTCTGTCATGAGCTTTGACCCACCTTGTGTATGCCTTACAGTTGCTGTGAGTTCCTCTGTTCAGTACACAACTGTGTACCTAAACCACTGCTTCCTCAACACTCCTGGCTTTCACAGTCTTTCCACTGCCTCCTATGTGATGATGCCTGAGCCTTGGAAAGGGGGAGGGATATGGTACAGATGCCCCACTTAGGGCTGAGCATTCCAAAGTCTCTTACTCTCTGCACCTTGACCACTTGTGGGTCTCTGAATTGGTTCCTATCATTGTAAATAGAAGCTTTTCTGCTGAGGGTTGAGAGATACACTGGTCTCAGGTATAATGATAAGTCACTAGGAGGCAGTTTAATACTGTGTCCATTTAGCCAGGTAAGAGGAGCAGGTCCTCTCCTGAGGCCTGGGACCCATCTAGCCGCAGATAGTTGGCCTGTTAACAGTGCTAGCTATGGGTTTCATCTTCTGGTGCCTCAAGGCTAATCAAAAAGTGTTGGATTACTCCTGTGATATTTGTGCCACTTCTGTACCAGTGGGCATGTTTTTATTAGAGCTTACAGAGGTAACAGCTGGGTAAAATTGATGCTTATATTTCTTCTCCAGTAATGTATATAACACATTCCAGCACTTTCAAGGCTAGGCAGTAAAGATAAAGCTTCAGGTGAGTACCAGTTTGATTTCTCTGTGTTCTGTATCTCAATATGTGGTGTCTTCAGCAGTAGGTCAAGTTCTGGAGGGTAGTTTTAATATTTTTACACTCAGATTGGAATTCTTAGAAATTTATTTTTTTTTAAAATGGATTTTGTAGGGTATGGTAGCTCATAGCCAGAATCCCAGAACTAATGGTTGAAGCAAGGAGAATTCCCACAAGTTCTAGGCCAGCTGTGCTACATAGTGAGTTCCAGGACTACATAACTAAGAATATCTCAAAGAAGACAGCTGATCGGGGCAGTGGGAGTTAAGAGCACCTGCTGCTCTTGCAGAGGAGACAGGTTCAATTCATGACACACATAGCAGCTCATAACTCTCTAACTCTAGTTCCAGGATATCCACATCCTCCGGCCTTCATGGGCACCAGGCATCCACGTGGTGCACAGAAGTAAATGCAGGCAAAACACCTATACACATAAAAAGAATAGAAGGGGCTCGAGGGCATGACCTAAATCAGGAGAGCAACGGCTAAGGCTCATTTCTATCATTTGTCCTGAGTACAGAAACGGCTTGTGCGGTTCACTAATGGGCGATAACTTTTGAAAAAGAAGTAGTCCTCTGTCTTTTAAGAAGAAAGAGATGGGGGCTGGAGAGATGGCTCAGCAACCAGTTAACACTGGCTGCTTTCCCAGAGGACCCATGGTTCAATTCCCAGCAACATGATTTGCCGGGTTCAAGGTGAGAGGAGCGGGTGATCAAGGGTTATGTTTCCTGTGGACTTGCTGAACCTGAGATCCGAGTGCACATGTCCATCTATAGGTCCATTCACTGGGGAAATAGATGTGGTGATTCGGAGTTCCTGAAACCAGAAAAATAGTATCTGACAGGCTACAGCAATGCAAGACAGGTAGATGTTAGGCGTGTGAGGGTTCTTTGCAGCCCACAGGCATAGCTACACAGATATGGATAGATTGGCATAACTTGGAAACAAGCAAGGCAATGAGCCTGCAATGTTCTGGTATCTCCTGACCCAACATCTGCTGAGTGCTGTACTCGGTTGACAAGCAACTGCGGTTGTCAGCCAAGGAGCAGGAGGCATGGCCCCGTGTTGCTAGCTGAGTGGTGCTAGCTTCTCCTCACTAGCTTGATGATAGAAACAAGCCTGTCAGATGCACTCACAGTCTGATTTTTATCACAAACACTTTTGACCCCCTCTCTTCTAAAATAAAAGGCAAGGGACCAGAGAGCAATTCAAAGCACTTGTTCTTATGGGGTTCAGATCCTAGCACCAACATAGTAACTCACACCCATCTGTAACTCCAGTTCTGAGAGATTTGATACCCTCTTCTCCTCTCAGAGGGCACCAGGCATATATGTGATACACATACATACATGCGGGCAAAATACTCATAAAAGAAATCTAAAAATTCAAAGCAGGAATCACTTACCCTGCTGACTTTATCAGACTAGTACTGTAATTCAAAGTGTTCATGCAAGGGAAATATCATAGACTCAAGTGATTTTTCTTGTTTCAGAGAAATGACAACCCATCATGTAATCAAGATACCTACTGATTAAGTGAGCTATTATGCATAAGTATATCTAACAAGTCATAAAGATGAGGGGATTTTGAGCTTCTCTGTGTCACATATCTAAATACCTTCACATTTTTCTAAGCTGATATTTTTCTTGTTAGTAAACATCCTCAAAGCATCTAGTGCTTAAACAGACAAACAAAAAAACATTTTTAAAGGCCAAGTAATAACAATACACATCAGGTTGCAAAGATGTTTTAATGTCATAATGTTTCAAGGTTTTTCCGGATTAAGATAAGTACTTATAAAAAAAAAAATAGATACTAGATTCAAAACAGTAACTTTGTGCAAGTTAAACATACTTTTTGTCCCATTTGGTCATGCTGTAGAAAACATTGAATCTTAATTTTGGGGTTTCTACCCTGCCTTGATCATTCAGTTCCCAGATAAAAGACACACAACCTTTATATTTATAATATAATAAGCCTTTCTATCACTAGAGCTGGGCAGATATCTACCCTCTAAGCTATTAGAATCTACTTCCCCATCAGTAACCCTGAGTTATAACTTGCCATGTTCCATCTGGGCAGCTCCTAACTCCAAACAGCCAGCCCTCATGGCCATGTTCTCATGATTCCTGCCCTTGTCATCTTGTCCTCTCTCCATCTCTCCCTTTCTAGTGGTCTCCTCAGACCCCAAACCTGGGAACCAAAAGCCCCACACTTATTTCTTCTGCCCAGCTATAGGCTACAGACATCTTTATTTACCAGTCAGAGATAACTTAGGGGGCAAGGTTACACAGCATTACTTCGGTCTACATGCAGATTCTCTCCTCCCTGGGAGCAACCAGACTTTGGGGAGCCAGCATTTAGCATTACAATACATAGCAAAAGACCAAACCTCAACAATTCCCCCCTTTTTTTTGTCTAAAAAAAAAAAAGTTCTTTCTCTTATAATAATAACAACATATAATAGGAACTATTATGAAATAGATATGAAAATTATTAGGTATATGTTAACATTCAAAAAGTCCAATCTGTTTGTATTTGGCAGTTTAGAAGAAAGTATTTTATTATCTATTCTATCTTGGTGAGTTAAGAGTTCTGTATCTAAATCAATTTCTATCTTAATTTCTATCCAGATTTGTAACATTAACTTAAAAATATCTTCTCAAACCCAAAACATCTTTCTAAATTCTAAACAACTTAAGTTTAATTATGAGACTATAACTATCTAGTCTTCAACCCCACTAGAGACTTGAGAAATAAATATTACCTGAGTATGTAGGAAGCTCAGGGATGCAGCTTCCAAAAATTATAGAAATGACAGAGGCAGTCTCCAATATTTTTATAAAGTTGGAGCATCTGTCTTCAGCCTTCTTGGCCAGAATATCTTATAGACCTTATGTGAAGCAGGAATTGTGAAGGACTTGTTTACCCTGTATTGGCAGAGCTTAACAGTCAACTACCTTGCATCCATTTGTCCTTTTTGGACAGCATTTTGTCTGCAGATGAATTTAGGACATTTTCTTTGCCCACTGGCCAGCTTAACACAATTGAAGCAACTCCATATGGACATTTTTGATACTTGTCATCTTCTTCCGAGTCGAATGGGGTACTGCCAGGAGTTGACTTGTCTCAATGTCAAAAAAGATTGTAAATTAATAAAGTTATGTTTAAATGTCTCTGAGATTTTTGAAGACTATCTATCTATTCATAGCATATCTGAATGAGCAAACATTGCCTGTCTTTAGCTACTTATTATCTGTACAATCCAGGATGTATATTTCTGTGATATCTAATATCTAACTAATATCTAATACCTAAAATCTAGCATGACCAAGTTTGAATGACTATTAACTTGCATTATTTAATTATCCTAAACAGTTTGTAATAGCAGCGATTCAAAGAACAGGACTAAACCTTGTATATTTAAGTGAGTTGCATAGTCACAATGCCTATCTAAGAGTTGAAACACACATGTTGTAACAATTAATCTTAAATTTGTATCAATATACAAAGATTTATACTAATGAAAACCTTAAACCTGTATCAATATATAAAAATCTGTACCAATGTGGCAAAATATAACCTCAATTCTACATAAAAATCTAAAGATCTCTACCAATATAAGATTATGACTATAAAGTGTTTTTAGTTTAAGAATAGATTCAATAATCAACCTCTCATTGTATAATTTCTTATCTTCTGTATCCCCCCTTTTCTTAAGCCCCTTACCTTTATTTAAGAGAGAAAAGATAGAGAAAAGTAAAAGAAAGTTAGAAATCCCTGAGTCTAAGCTCCATATTGCATTTCCTCCCTGTCCAAAAACCAGAATTATTTGTTATCAGCCCCTAAAATGACAACATATCTATAACTCATAAAGTGACCAAAACCATTGATCCCAACTTAAGGGATTAGGATGACAGTGTTATAATTGCTTCCTGCTGAACTGGAGCAAAGAAATCCTGTTTGCCCAAAAGGAAACTGAAAAAATGGTTAAGTCAAAAGAAAGCCAGTTGGCATCATTTGTTGCCCAGACTCTGTTGAGAAAGTTCAGGGCTTAACTGAAGTCCTGAGTGAAACAGTCTGAAAGGCTGGATGAACCGAGGTCATCTGGGATTAGCAGTCCTTTTTGAAGTTGTTGTAGAAGCAAGTCTCTGGAAACAGCATCAGTTTGAGGCAGGCTCAATCAGGGAGCTAGAACAGCAGGCCTCCACATCCTAGCAACAAGGGTGAATCCTGCCAGAGCTGCTCTCCTGGCTTTTTATTCCGTAAAATACAAACCTTATAAGCAATACATTATTCTATAAAGACATTTGTATGGAATGTGCAGGATACACAGATCAATTAAGAATTTCCCCTGCTCTGGGGCTGGAGAGATGGCTCAGCGGTTAAGAGCACTGACTGCTCTTCTGAAGATCGGGAGTTCAAATCCTAGCAACCACATGGTGGCTCACAATCATCCATAATGAGATCTGATGCCCTCTTCTGGGTTGTCTGAAGACAGCTACAATGTACTTACATATGATAAATAAATAAATCTTTAAAAAAAAAAAAAAAAGAATTTCCCCTGCTCTTTGTTTGAGCAGGTGAAAGACAACTGCCTTTAGAAGTTAGTTTGATCATATAATCAAACTGTAATATAAATTTCCATTCATGCCATATGAAAGATGGTATGTAATAATAAATCATGAGAATTCTGCAGCCAACAAGACTTATTGGCTACGTAAGCTAACATTCTGGCTGGAGACAAATATGTGTCCCTCTTAGTTCCAGAGTTGTTTCAATAAAGGGTTTAGTAATAGATATTACCAGTACATTCGGTCCTTTTGATTTTCTCCTGTCTGCAGCCAAGATCTTCAGGGGGCTCTCCCTCTACCAAATCTGATCCTTTATTGCTTTGGAAGGAGTCCAAAGCCTTTTCCTCTTCCCTGTTAACACAGACCTGAAACCTTTCTCCCAAAACAGCATGTCCTTGGTCCAGCAGTCTGAAATCATTAAAAGTATAGATTGATTTAATCTAGTAGCCTCATTTTTATTAGATCTGCTCTATCTGACCTCTCTCGTTGAAAATTTGTAATACCATCACAACCATAGAACTTATAACCATCTTCCAATTAAAATAATTTAAAGCTATTATTAACTAATTAATTAATTAACACAGGATTTCTCTGTGTGGCCTAGACTGATTTGGATTTGCTCTGTAGATTAGGATGGCCTCAAACTCACAGGAAACCTATCTGTCCCTGCCTTTATCTCCCAAGTATTGAGCTCAAACGCCTGGATTTATTTACTATCTATGTACCCTTGAAAACATTTATATCAATTTCCACTTTTTTCTGCTTTCTTTGGAGATTAGTATCTTTGATAATTTAAAACAATTATTATTTATTGAGACAGGGTTTCTGTGTGTAGCCTGGGCTGACCTGGATTTGTTCTATAGATGAGACTGGCCTAAAATTCATAAAGATCCTATCTTCTCTGCCTTTGTCTCCCAAGTATTGAGCTCAAAGGCATAAGTTGGAGAGAAAGGTCAGAGGGGAAAGGGGGCGTAGATTTCTATGTGCTACTTCCTGTTGACTAGGGACTTCCCTTTGTCATTAGGATATCCAGCAGTCCAGCAAACCATAATAATAAACACAGCAGCAGGAGTAGCCAGCAGCAAATGGGGAGGGGGGCAGCAGCTGCCACCAGACCCCTTGGGTTCTCCTATTTATACCCTCTCAAGAGTTCCCAGAATTAAACTATCAGCAACTGGCACAAATCATGCCCCTGCCGGAGCACAAGACACATTATAGCTAACTGCTATGGACGATCTGAAGCAGCACCATATCCTACACCTGGGATTAAAACAAAAACATATTCACATAACGTAACTGGGTTTTTAAAAGAAACCCAAATTCTCACTACAGCGCTGGGAACTCCTTTGCAGTGTTATGCTATAGAGAAGAACCGAGTGCTGTGTAGAGTAGGATGTGTGTCCTATTCAGAAATGTGCTGATGGGAAGGATGGACCAGAGAAGAGAGTTTACAGTGCTGGCGTAAGGTCCTTGAATAAACGAGTGGACCTAAGAGCTAAAGCGCCATTAACAACGGTGGCCTTGGATTGGAGCCTCGGCAGTATATCCATGGTAACAGAGGAAGATGCAGCATGTCAAGAAAAAAGAAAAAAAATTTCCCCCGTGATGCTGGGAATGTGCTCAGAAAATTTATTTTTATTTTCACCTAAGTATGAAGCAATTGGAAGAACTTGGGAAGAGAGAAGTCTGAGGAAAAGGGAGAGGTTATAAAAACAGACATGTCAGGATGTAGGAGGCTGAATGGACCAGGAAAACTGTTTCAAGTCTGAACTCCAGACACAAAAATGTTTAATAAAAATTTGTCTTCTGGGCTGGAGAGATGGCTCAGTGGCTGGGAGCACTGGCTGTTTTTCCAGAGGACCCAGGTTCAATTCCGGGCATCCACATGGAAGCTCACAACTGCCTGTAACTCCAGTTCCAGGGGATCTATCATCCTCACACAATCATACATGCAGGCAAAACACCAATGCACATAAAATGAATGAATGAATGAATGGATGGATGAATGAATGAATAAAAAGAATCTGTTGCCAGAGTCCAGCCCCAGTGGGATTCAGAACCCAAAGGAGTATGTGCAGAGTAGGCAAAGGAAGACCAGGCCAAGAAGTGCAGCTCACAGACTCTGGCACTGAGACACCTCAGGCCACCTTTATTTATGCATCAATTTTTTTCATAGCTGAAAAGGTTTTACATTCATTTTCTCATTTTCTCACATACAGTCTCTTTTAAGAACTTCTTACATGTAACGATAATGTGCTCTTCCTTCTCCTCCTCCATCTCCAAGGTTTCCTGCTAACCGATGGTCTGTATCAAGAAAGAGGAAACGCAGCTTCAGCAAGCAGTTAATAGCTAACCCAGCACATTAATACATAACCAAGTGTCTGTGGTTGGCAGCAATTGCAGTTACAGTATAGAGAGGTGACAGACTACATACCCAGGGAGTTCTGACTTAATTATTGACACCAAGCATCTCCCAATATCGTAATCAGGAGAACTAATTCTTTTAATGCCCAGGGCTCTCTGCAGTTTAGTGTAACCTAAGTCAGTTCCTCATCCTCGCTTGGCTCACCTCTGAATGTTCCGATTAAGTCTTGGAACCAACGACCCAGCAAGATGTTTCTAACCTTTTGATAATCCCCTAACTGTTGTTTGGAACGGGTTGGTGGGCAAATTGTTGTCAGAAATAAGCTTTCATCAGTAGAGAATGAAGTAACGGAAGCAGCCAAACCAGGGCCTTGTGTTGACTTAAGCACTTCACCGTTAATAACAGAGGACTTGTGACTTATTCTGCGCCCACAATTCTCAGAGACAAACAAGAATGAATTCCGGCCTGAGCTTCCTCTTTCTCATTCTGGAGAAATGTCTGTCACAGACAAAGTGAAAGTAAAAACTGCATTAGCAAAACCAAGGATGCAAAGGCAAGGCAAAAGTGGATCAAGCCTTCCCTCCAGAAAGGCCAGGAGATTCTGCATAAATATCCCCACAGGTCCTTGCCATATGGGGACCGTACTACTCAGGCCAAGTCATAAGAAGAGCAGTCTGCATTACAGTCGTGCAAGTAACAGCTTGTATGTATGTATGTATGTATGTATGTATGTATGTGTGTGTGTGTGTGTGTGTGTGTGTGTGTGTGTGTGTGTGTGTATTTTGGGTCCTGGAAATTGAACCAAGGCTTCCCTCACATTCTCCCACTAAGCTACACACCCATAGTGCCCCCCCGTCTATTTCCCATTAACAGCCTGGAACTCTTTCCTCCAACCCAGCTGACAACTTCCTGTAGTTGACCCTGGACCTGGTTGCCTATTTAAGTCTATTCGGGAAAGTGACCTTGAGTATAGCTTCTCCTAGCATCGTCTCCTTGGCAACCACCAAGTTAAGCTAGATGAAGAATGCTATGTGCTGGGAGCTAACTGTGTGCCATAAAACTTCCAGTTATGGATGTTTGTGTGGACAGGAATCTCTAAGGAGATGAGAAACCTGTCGAATGAACCCAGGTATCTTAATCCTCCCAAACAGCTATGGGCTTAGGGAATCGTGGGCTAAGTGATGGAAGCCAAGACACTGTCCATATGTAGCCACCAAGCCTCTGGAGGGAACATGGGTACTAGGTACTAAGTATTGCTATCTCATGTCCTTCTAAAACAGCAGTCCTCAGCCTCTGAGAGGTGAGGGCATTGGAGGTGGGACAACCCTTTCTCGAGGGTTTCATATCAATTAGATATCCTGCATGCATATCAGATATTTACATTACGATTCATTACAGTAGCAAAATTTACAGTACAAAATTACAACAAAATTATTTTTATGGTGGTCACCATAACACGAGGAACTGTATAAAAGGGTCACAGCATTAAGGTTGAGAACCACTGCTCTATAAAGTTAAGTGATTAGAATGAAGTCTATCGTGCCATACACGTTTGATTGATAGAACTGCTGACCATTGCTGGTAAAAAGAATTGTTTGAAGGGTCGGTACTCAAAGCCCAAGCTCAATTTGTCTTCTCCTACCTTGTGGCCGGAATTGACTCACAGCCATGCACTGGCCTAAGCACTGTTAAACAAAACAAGACCAGTGGGGACCTTGCCTGATTGCAGTTCACTTGTATCTGGCAGTGGTCGAGTAGGGACCCCTCCTGGGACGCCTAGCTTTATGGGGACGAGGGATTCATAAACAAAAAGTGTAAGTATAAAAGGGAACCACAGGGCCCTGGTCGGCCAGGACATAGGATAGGAAGCCATGTGTGTCCCTTCTGTGTATGGAAGGTATGCGCACAGAGTACATAACAGAATTTACTGTCAAGTCTCCACTTTTAGCTCTTTGTCTAGATCCAGGGGGATCAGCATCAGAAAGTCCGACTTACTAGTTGACCTTCCTGTTGGAGAATTATGTCACAGGCCAGACAGGTACCAAGCACCAAGGGTTTATTCAGTTTAGATTTCCACATTGCTGTTCATCACCAAAGGAAGACAGGGTAGGAACTCAAGCAGGACAGGAACCTCGAGACAGGAGCTGATGCAGAGGCCACGGAGGAGTGCTGTTCAACTGGCTGGCTTCCCCTGGCTGGCTCAGCCTGTTTTATTATAGAACCCAGGACCATCAACCCAGGGATGGCACCACCCACAATGAGCTGGGCCCTTCCCCCTTGATCACTAATTGAGAAAATGCCTTACAGCTGGTTCTTATGGAGGCATTTCCTCAAGAGAGGCTCCTTCCTCTCTGGTGACTCTAATTTGTGTCAAGTTGACAGAACCAGCCAGTACAATTACTTTCATACCTCAAGAGAGAAGAACCAGGGCACAATCGGTGTGAACAAAGCAAAAACCAAACCAAAACAGTACAAATGACGCAAAGTCTAATATCTGGGATTTACTCCTGACCATCTGGGCTCCTCCAAAAAGCTTGGAAGTCATCCATAGCTGCTGTCCTGGCCAGTACCATAGAACTGGCATCTCCAAAATTCTTGGGTCTCCACGGCAACTGGGCTGCATCTTCACCAATGACCTCTCCTGGGTTCTCTTCAGGGACTCTAATCATGCCACATGATGTCCCAAGCCTCAGCCTCCCTCTATCGGCCCCCTTCATCACTTCCAGGACTGCATCTCCACCAGTGGTTTGTTCCTTTATTCCTTCAGAACCAGTGCCACCTGGGAGACTCTTACACCACCAAGTCTGACTGTTAGCATGAGGCGTAGCTTTGAGCCCCTCTAGACTAGAGCCTTTATGTGCTAAGACTCAAGAAAACACTTCCCAAAAGATTCTGCCTCAGTGATGGTCTCTTCTTTTTTTTTGTTTTGTTTTTTTCGAGACAGGGTTTCTCTGTGTAGCCCTGGCTGTCTTGGAACTCACTCTGTAGACCAGGCTGGCCTCGAACTCAGAAATCCACCTGCCTCTGCCTCCCGAGTGCTGGGATTAAAGGCATGCACCACCACTGCCCGGCCTTGATGGTCTCTTCTTAATTACAGCCTATTGCTCTGTCCCAGCCGACCACCGTCCATTGTTGTTGGTGAATGGTTTTGTGCACTGTGTATTCAGATGCTGATTTCTATACTCTGAGATCTGGTTGCAGTCTGGACTTGGCATTGTCTTTATTATTGAAGCATCTCCTACCTCAACGTTGTGTAAAAATTGTTCTCCATCGCCTAATCAGCTAATCAGCCTATAGCTGGGCAGGAGAGCTAAGGCAGGACTTCTGATCCCAGTGAGGGGGTTGGGGTGGAGAGAGTCTCGACCAGAGTCACCATGAGGACACGGATGGAGGACATTCAGGGAAAGACTAAGATGGCAGGTAATGAGGCATGTGCATGAGGCAATGGGGAATATAGCTGAGTCCATATTGGAGTTAAGATGGGTATGAACTACTGTGTGGGCACTGGGGATTGAACTTAGGTCCTCTGTAAGAGCAATGTGCCCTCTTAACCACTGAGCCATCTCTTCAGCCTCCATCTTTTTAGAAACTTAGTAAGCCGATTGTTTAAACAGCCTATTAAGACTGAATGAAGTTACATGTAAGGTGTGTGTGTGTGTGTGTGTGTGTGTGTGTGTATGTGTGTGTGTGTGTTTAAAGAGTAGGGGCCAGCACTAGCAACAGACAGACAGGCAGAGTAATCAAAAAATAAAAGTACCCAAAACTCATTGAATTCTTGTTGTCTTACTATCAACACTACCGAGGACATTTCTGTTCACCATTTCTACCTCTATGGAAGAAACACTGTCTAATGCTGCATACCTTCACATGTCTTCACACGCCATGAGTAGCAATATCACAGCAAAACTGCAAATGAACACAGAGCCCATTGTTAGACACAGCTGGCACACCCACCACCATGCTTGAAAGATACAGCCATACTCCTGCTGTGCAAATGTCAGTAGACCTGTCTTCCACTTTCAAGATGTGTGCAACAGGTGCTGTATTTAGTTACTCTCCTATGGTCATGTCAAAACACATAACCAAGGCAACTTAGAAAAGACCATTTAATTGGGGGTTTGCTTACAGTTTCTGAAAGTGAGTCCACGACAGTCATGGTGAGGAGCATGGCAGCAGGCATAATGCTGGAGCACTAACTGAGAGCTTATATCTTGAGACAACAGCCACAAGGTAGAGACAGCGCTGACTGAATGGCAGGAGCTTTGGAGACCTCAAAGTCCACTTCTGGTGACACACCTCCTCCATCAAGGCCACACCTCCTAATCCTTCCCAAACAGTTCCACCAACTGGGGACCAGTCATTTAAATATATGAGCCTGTGAAGACCATGCTCATTCAAACCACAAGTGCATAGTCAGGTCAGTTCACAGCCTCTGTCCTTTATGTGTTGGCTAAGCAAAACTATTCACTTTACTTGCAGTTGGATTTGCTTCTTTAGGTCCCTCAGCTTCTTTTTGTGAGAGGGCATTAGTTGTGGAGGCACTGCTCTGAGTCATTTCATTTACTGCAGGAAAGATGGCACTAAAATCTTAGTGAAGCTCAGTCCTTTGTGCTGTAATTAACTGAGTAGTTCGAGGAGGACTTTGAGCAGCAGTAACTGCTGAGCTGGCTTTTCTTTGTTTTCTCTTGTGCTGTTAGCTGTCCCTATCAACTCTACCACTTCACTTTCAGAAACTGCTTTGTCAATGCAGCTATTTCTCCTTGAAGAAGAATCTATGAGGTCACCTGTGAACAAAAGAGGTGCATTTTAAAATTTCCTTGG
Organism: Uromys caudimaculatus; assembly: GCA_028551405.1. Taxonomy (NCBI): domain Eukaryota; kingdom Metazoa; phylum Chordata; class Mammalia; order Rodentia; family Muridae; genus Uromys; species Uromys caudimaculatus. The sequence goes on from CM052712.1 coordinate 75,331,916, forward strand.
CAAAGAACAAAAACAAAGAAACAACAGACACCTTTCTTGCTCTTTTTCTTTAAGAATTCTCTGTGTTTAAAGTTTCTCTCAGTTACAAGCAGGGTTATACCTTTCCCTTTGGAGGGCCAGCCTCAGCGGTCCACACCTAAAGCACAAGTGTTTCAATATCCTGCAGAGCCCTGAGAGAATTAAACGTAGATGAGCGAACAAAGTTGAGACTGTATGTTAGACTACCCAGCTGAGCTTCATTGAATAATAGACCCCAGATTTAAAAACAACAACAACAAAAACAAAAAACAAACAAACAAAAACAAGAAAAAAAACTCTTGTGCTGGGTATGGTGCCTTTAATCCCAACAGGCAGGAGGCAGAGGCAGGTATGTCTATGTAAGTTCAAGGTCAGCCAAATCTACTAGCGAGTTCCAGGCCAACCAGGGGTCAGGGTTAGGGTTAGAGTTAGGGTTAGGGTTAAGGAGTGAAACCCTGTCTCAAAACAAAACAGAAAGATCTCCTGAGTCAGCTGTGAAGGAGCAAATAGGAGGTAAGAGAAATATGCACTGGAAGCTAGCCTGGGTTACCCAGTACAACTCAGTCTCAAAACCAAAAAACTAACATGTGGGATGCTGAGCTAGCCTGGACTACACAGTACAAATCACTCTCAAAATAAAGCAAATAAAACTCACCTGTTGGGATGCTGAGCTGGATCTAATCACGTAACAGATAACAGAGGTAATGTTCTTTGCTGAAGTCCAAGGGTACGTACAGACAGAGAAGAGATCAGATACATTTCCCACAGGACAAGAAAAAAACTTAGCAGTTATCGACACATAGCTCCAGGCTCGGATCATTGGCTCACAGTAGAGCAACCATAGGATATAGAACACAAGTGATCTTGCCTTTGCCACCTTCCTGATCGCAACTGTGGTACTATGTGCCATTCTGAAGCTGTCTCTGGAAAATGTTGAGAAGACTCCAAGGTTGGGAGAAACAAAGATGCCACAGAGAGAATGGCCAAAGGAATGGGGTTTTAGCTGGGACAGGGGTCTTCACCTGAGGGGTCAGTGAAGAGGTGAGAAGATCAGGATCACGTGGTGTGACCAGAGAGACGAACTTGTACCACCCTTGTCATTTCCTATCAAAATCATCCCAGGCCTGTAATCCCAGGGCTCAGGAGGCAGAGCAGGAGCTTCTGTGTGCAGCTGAGGACAGTTTGAACTTCAGCGAAAGCTACACATGAGACCCTATTTCAAAAATGACTCATTAAAAACATACTTAATAGGGACTGGAGAGATGGCTCAGCGGTGAAGAGCACTGACTGCTCTTCCAGAGGTCCTGAGTTCAATTCCCAGCAACCACATGGTGGCTCACAACCATCTGTAATGGGATCTGATGCCCTCTTCTGGTGTGTCTGAAGACAGCGACGGTGTACGCACATACGTAAATAAATAAAATCTTTTTAAAAGAACCATGCTTAATAGAAAGAACCTTTTCAATGTGAAAGCGACCCTCATGCTTATGGAATGGGCTGCCGCCTTGGAGTGATTCTGACAGGTGTGTTGACATGGTGCCGTGTGACTGAGGAGTGCAAGGTTCTGCTTACGTACTGCATCCTTCCACAGGTCTGCAGCAGAGAACAGATTCCTGTGTATTTCGAACAAGATTCCTGGCATGGTGGAATCAGTGGTGTGCATGCTCTGTCCATGTTGAAACTCCCATTCCAAGAAATGGGTGTGTCCTACACTGACCCCACTCTTTAGGCATGAGCCCATTTTCTCCAGTTGTAAAGACAGAGCTTTGAAACACTTCCCAAAGAAGCCTCTAAATCTTTCATGAACAGCATGTCCTGACTCTGCATCCCAGAGGGACAGACGGATGAGTAGACTGTGACCATCCTTCACAGTTGATGAGCCAGGGCTGCTGCGACTGTTCCCTGCCTGAAAGATGGACTCTGTGCTTGGAGAGATGGAGGAGTCCAGTCACCAGTGTTTGCCTTTTTGCTTCATATAGCTTTATGGGCAGATACAGACAGACCTTTCCTCCCAACTGAGGCAAATTCAAAGACACATCCCATAACTTTATATAAGTTTAAACCACAATTTAAAAAGTCAGGATACTCTCTCTGTTTGCTAGACACACCCCAAGGAGTCTGCTCAAGGCCTTGAACACAGGGGTGAGACAGATCCTCCCTTCACCCCCTGGTACCCTACAGCAGAGAATGTGGGTTGCCCTCCTCACATTGTTATTCCCATTTTTCTTCTGCATGATGGAATCCCTGATTCCTAGCTAGACTTTTGATTACAAAAGAAAGAAAGGACAGAAATTTAAAAAATGATGTCCTAATTGCTTTGTTATTTTTCTTGATTCTTCTTCAGAGAGCTGGTGATAGTAGGAAATTACTGCTCTAGTTTGCTTTTTGTGCTGTGGTAAAACCCTGAACAAAACCAACTTGGGGGGAAGCCTCTGTATTTAGCTTATGGATTAGAGTCCATCCTTGAAGGAAGCCAAAGCAGCGACTTTGGCAGAGACCGCCAAGGAAAGCTTCTTCCTGCTCACCCCCTGGCTTGCTCAGCTTCTTCACACAGCCCAGGTACGCTGGCTGTGTCACTACAGATTCACCCCAGGTACACGGCCCGCCTACATCATTTAGAATCAGGAAAACACTCCCACAGACATCTCCACAGGCCAGTCTGATGGAGGTAATTCCTCAGATGAGATTCCTTTGTCCTGGAGCTAGAGAGATGCTCAGTGGTTAAGGATACTGATGGATCTTCCAGAGGACCCAGGTTCAAATCCCAGCATGCACATGGCAATTCCCAACTGTTTGTAACTTCAAAATCTAACACTCTTGTATACATGCAGGCAAAACAGCAATACACATAAGATAAAGGTAGATAGGGTTTTAAAAAAGAGAGATTCCCTCTTCCTGAGTATGTGTAGGTTTGGGTCAAGTTGACGAAACCTGCCTAACACAATTACATAGTAAACAGTGTGAGGTAAGCTTTTTATTGAAGCATCATATAGGAAGGAGACACTGCGGTACAGGAGTTGGAAGTGCGATCCGACTGTAGCATAGACACTGTGTGTGGGAAGAGGCTTCTTTGGGCTCTGAGGAACTTTACTACCTCAAATCTCCCCGCCTATCAGGCGTAAGAGGAGTTGGAGGACCCCCAGTCAGAGAAAGGTCAGCTTCTGTTGTGGGTGGAAATGATGGGACCACGGTAGTTCTTCTGTTCACTGGCGGCTTCCTCTGATAAACGCAAAAATCAAGACAGAAATGCACTTATTTTTAAAAAATGACATATAGGGGCTGGAGAGATGGCTCAGCCATTAAGAACACTGACTGCTCTTCGGAAGGTCCTGAGTTCAAATTCCAGCAAGCACATGGTGGCTCACAGCTATCCATAATGAGATACGGATAGCTCTTCTGGGGTGTCTGAAGACAGCTACAAAGAGCGGGCCAGAGCAAGAAGAAAAAGTGTCTGAAGACAGCTACAGTGTACTTACATATAAAATAAATAAATAAATCTTTTTTAAAAAATGAAATATAAATATCACATATCTACTATATGTATACATAAGTCACATGGCTATTTTGTGTAATAATGGTTTAAGTGATATGGGTAAGGTGGGAAGAATTCTCAACAAGACCACATTCTTTTATGTTTCGCTCTCTTCTCACCAACTTCTACTTCTTCACATATGTGTGGTAATAAAATCTAAGTGTTTTCTTTCTTTGTGTGTGGACTGCTGCTGTCAGAAGAGGCCACTAGGTGTCCTCCTCCCTCTCTCTCTCCCCCTCTCTCTTTTCAGACAGGGATCGGTCCCAGTCAGCCTCCTGCCCATCCTCCTTGGAGCCCAGGCTACAGGTTTGTGGGGACTCTCTGCTTGTTATATAGGAGCTGGGACCCAAAGTCTGGTTCCTCGCAGTTGTGGTCAGAAGAGGGCACCTGATCCTCTGGAACTGGAGTTATGGGTGGTCATGATGGCTCCTGTAGGTTCTGGGAACTGAACCCGGATCCTCACTCAGCAAGAGCAGCAAGTGTTCTTAACTGCCAAGTCAATTCTCCAGGTAGGTCCCAAACAAGAACTTTGAAAACATAGTTTTAAAGTGTTTTTTTTTAAATTATAATTATGCAATTTTAAACAAGTGTTCTCTTTCTTTAAAAAAAAATTCTCGTATATTTTGATAGACAACTGAAAACTGTCTTTAGCATTTTCAAAAAATGGTATGGTGGTTCTTTTCTTAGGGGTGGGTATTTTAGCTGCTAAATGATGGTTTGGGGCTTTAAGAAAAAGAAGCTATGGGTTGGCAGAGGGTCCAAAGCCATCAGACACTCCTGCTCCCCGCCTTCCCCTTTACCTTCCCAAGACTTCATCCTATCCAAGCATCAGAGAATAAATCAAGAATAAAAACTTACACAGATTTTTAAGAATTCCCAGAACCTCTGGCATTGCTGCAAGGAAAGGAAAGGAGAAGTTACAGCTCAGTTGATTATTAGGAACTCTAAGTTTAAGCATATTTTTCTTTTTTGTTTTTCAGGACATATTTTCCCTATGTAGCCCGGGCTATCCTGGAACTCACTCTGTACACCAGACTGGCCTCAAACTCACAGAGATCTACCTACCTCTGCCTCTGAAGTGCTGGGATTAAAGGGGAGCACTGCCACTGCCTGGCTAAGTGTATTTTCCAATGTTCTGAAGAAAGCTCTTTTAAGAAACCATTTACACAGATTGCTTCAGGGTCATCATATGGGAGTGGAGGGGGTTTGGAGTTAGCTGGGTAATGATACACACTTATCTCTGCTCTTCTACTTAAAGATTGAAAGAAGAAGCCATCAGTAGCTGTCTGAGCACAGTAAGCCTGGCCTTGCTAAGGTGTTCTAAGCATCTTCAGAAAGGTTCGAAGCATCAGGAGAATGCCGAGAGGCTGCAACCTATAGATTAAAATCTGAGTCAAAGACAACAGCTAAAAACAAATACAAAGTTGGCTGCCAGATTTCTTGACAAAAAGGGAAAAAAGAAAGAACTTTACTGATTGATATAAAGTTGTCTAAAGGGAATATATTCCATGCCACTTTGAGAGGAATTTGAATATCATAATAGATGTAGAGAGCTAGCGTGTGAGGCATGAGTGTCCGAGAGGAGAACACTGATAGCCATTACAGATGTCAAACAAAGCAATTTACTACTTTCTGACTAATTAGTTACTCAGTTGGCTTCTGTTTATTTATTTATTTAGCGTATGTGTGTGGCAGTGCGTGTGTGTGTGTGTATGTGTGTATAACAGTGTCTGTGTGATCTTTTTCTCTAAATCATATCTTTCTAAAGAGGAAGGGAAGAAGTGATGGAGGGGGAGGGGGAGGGGAGGGGACTTTACCTTCCAGTTGAAGAAAGGACAGTAGAGGACAACCCTGCCAGGGAATCTCGATACCTGTGAAAATGGAGAGCAGCGCCACAGTGTCTTATCAAGAAGAATAAGAAATAATCCTCTCCAGACAGACAGCCTGTTGATACAGTCATCTGCAAATGTGTTGGGCTGTATCCAGAGCTGCCCTGGTCTGCGCACAGGCTGCAAGCCTCAGGTTGGACGCATCTGTGAGTCTAAGTGACTCTTCTTTCTCTGCAGTGACAACCGGGGCTGCATGGTCTAGATTGCCCTGCCTCAGGCTCGCTCTACTCCTGTCCATCACTGAGAGTGCCTCTTCCTCCAACCATGGTCCTCAGCCCAGGCACCAGCGGAAGAGTCACCCAAGAGCTTGTGAACCTCCAGACACTTGGCACAAAACCCAGGCCAGTCCAGCCATATTTGGGGGAATGGCACCGAGATGTCAGAACTTTTTGAAGTTTCCCAAAGGAGTCCAAAGGGCAGTCAAGATTGTGAACCACTGCTGCGCTCTGAGGCCAGGAGAGCTTCCCATTTCCATGGCTACAGACCTCTCTTGTTTTTTAAAACAAGGTCTTTCCAAATAGGTTGAAAGATCTGCTTCCTTATAGGTCCAGAGAAACTCCTAACATGGAGGTGCCGCTTTGCTCTTGGGGTGGTCTGTTGTCCTTATTTCAGGACTGAGTATAACTAAAGATTCAGAATCTATAGTAAAGCTCGCTTGCAGACATGGACCTCAGAGGTTACTTACTGGTACACAGTGAGCAGTGAACACAAGGAGAGCCACCAGAATCGCCACTTTCATTTTTCCTTATCTACAAATAAAGCAAGTGCATTGCTGTCATTAGTTGAGATGAAGTCACACTGTGTTGTAGCTCAGGCTAGCTGAAACTCATGATCCTCTCTCAGGCTCCTGCCTCCTGACTGCAGGTATGTGCATGTCCAACTCAAAAGTATTACTTAAGAAATGTGGAAGGGCTGGAAAAGTGGTTCTGTGGTTAAGAGCATTGACTACTCTTGCCAAGGACCCAGGTTAGATTCCCAACAGTCACGTGTCAGCTCACAACTGATTGTAGCCCAGCTCCGGGGAATCTGATGCTCTCTTCTGGGCTTCATCAAGCACCAAGCATTCGTGTGGCCCAAAGAATACATTCAGGCAAAACACCCATACACATACAAAATTTTTAAAAAGCAAAGTAAAAGGACAAAATGTTGTGACTTTTCCTGTGTACACAATGCCAGGTCACTGAAGTGGGAGAAGATCATGCTACTGGGAACCACAGCACATAAGGATAGAATATTTGTGCACACTGCAGAATTTTACATAATTGGGACGTAGATTCCAACTCAAATGCCTTAAGAATAATGTGTCTCTGTGCTGGTGAGACGGCTCAAGCCTGCAGGCCTGAGTGCAATCCATGGAGCCCACTCGGTGGAAGGAGACACCCAACTCTTGCAAGTTCTCCTCTGGGCTCCACACATGCAGAGTGGCACAAGCGTGTCCCTGCACACATACTCATGTACATCACACATATGCACCTTACACATTCACCTTACAAACACACACTTCACAAATCCGCACACACCACACACATACCGCACACGTGTACCACATACATACCATACACACAAACACACACACATACACCATACATACACCACACACACACCACACATACACACACACACCTTATACACACACAGTCACACACCACACATACATACACATACACACCACACACACCACACATACCACACACAGAGACACACACACAAAGTAAATGCAAAAAGAAAAGGTAACGCATGTTTCTAAGTCAGGATCTGCACGGCTCAAATGCACTATAACCTTTAATATGTGTTAAGAATATTTCCCCAGTGAACTTAAAGAGCACCACCAGTCACTTCTGTCAGTCTTGGAAATACAGGTCTGTAATCTTTGCAACTTTACCTTACTTTTACAATGACCTTGATATGAAAGGAGTGTTAGAATAACACCCTCATGGGGCGGGTATTCACCCTCTATATGATGGCGTTGACTGTTTCATATATCAATAAATACTTGAAAAATGGGGTCAAAGTTTCTGTTCTCTACTGTATTATGACAAATATTATCCTAATGTTTTAATTTTATGCCAGTGCCTAGTCTTCTTATAACTTGATATGCCATGTTTGTTTGATATTCTTTGGAGGTCCGCTCTTTTCTGAAGAGAAAGGAGGAGGAGGAATGGATCTGGGGGAGAGGGGAGGTGGGGGGGTCAGCCTGGGAGGAGAGGAGGGACGGATGTAATATATGAGAAAAGAATAAATAAAAAGAGAAAAAATTGCCCAAGTAGGGGCTAACGACACGCATGGTTCAGGGGTTAAGAACCTTTGCTGTTCTCATGGAGAACCCAGGATTAGTTCCCAGCACCCACATGGTGGCTCACAACAGTCTATAAATCCAGTTCAGGAGGGCTGGCTCCCTCTTCTTATCTCACTAGACATCGGGTATACATGCGGTACATAGACATATATGTCAGCAGAACACACTCGCATAAGTAATAAAAATAAATACATCTGTTTTGTGACTGTTCTACTCTTTTTTTTTTAGTAATTAACTACTTTAAAGTTCTAACATAACCTAGAATAACTATCAGAATAACATATTAAAATATATAGCAAAATAAATAAAAACTTTAAAAATATTAATACATGAGAACACATAGAACAAAATTTTTAAAAAGCAACATACTAAGACTGGTAAAGTAAGCTAAAATGTTACTGGGTGAATTCTTAAATTTGAAGTCATTTATTTTATAAGAAAAAAAAAAAAGGTTACCAGTATGTCCAGGAAGGATGGAGTATCTGATAATCTTGTGTTCTTTTGAAGCTTCGTTCAGACAGTCTGGATATGAACATATATATATGTGTGTGTGTGTGTGTGTGTGTGTGTGTGTGTGTGTGTGTGTGTAAGGTCAGCACAGTAAAAAGCTCTGATGACCCTTATTTACATATGATGAGATAGGTCCCCACCTCATTCTTTAAGGGGCTAAGACTCTGCTTCCTGTTTGGTTAACACAGTTTGTGGTTACTCATGACACATGAATAATTGTTTCAGTGTGTTAGGGTTTTGTTAATAAATAATGAGAATTTCAACAACTAGAAAATTACTATAATGCGGAGTTTAGACATGGGTTATTCCTTGAGAATTTCAACCAAAAAAATCATAAAATGTGCCCAGACTGCACCTGCATGGGATTTGCCCTGGATCTCCCTGGGAGGGAGACAGAAGCTTGGTATAAATGCCTACAATAAGCATTGTCCAAAGGCTCCCCTGTCCGGTCCAACCTCAGTGTGGTCATGCTGCTTCAGGCATTGGAGGGGTCGTATCCTTACAAAGATCTCCAGAGCTCTCCCAAGTCTAGGCCCTAGCTGAATCCCAGCCACAAGACTTAAAGACAATTAATTCATTTTCTTTCAGCAAAAATTCATTCGATTCTCTGTAGAATTGAAAGAATAGTCAGTTCCTTTGTCTTGATTCTAGAGTCAGGAATAGAATGGAGCCTAAAAATGAGGTGGACTAACTCATGCAGTAGCTAACTTTATTCAGAACATAGACAATTTATACTCTGAGTGTTAAGCAAGGTCATATGGCCAACGTTCACATGCCTTCAAACTGTATACAAACTTAAGGACGGCCATACTTGGAAACATTTTTGAGTAACAAAAGTAAGATAATTGGTAATCAGAAGTAAACCCATTATGCCCAGAGGGGCACAAAAGCACACTCCAAGAAGAAATCCATCTTTTGAAGAAATAAATGTCACAAGACTCCTGTCTAGTTATCTTGGAGTTTTTCTCAAGCTTTCAGCGTTCTCTGACACCTTCTAGAGGAGAAGCCTTCCCTCCACTCTCCACCCTGCCGATTCCCTTTCCACGGTCCCTGCAGGCAAGTCCAGTGTCTCCCAGACTTTTCCCAAAGTTTAATTGAGACGCAGCCGACTTGACTCAGTAGCTTGTCAAGCCTGACTCTCTTTCACGGTATTTTCTTCAGAGAAGCTAAAGCAACTATGTACAGCTAGATAACGGGGGTTCTGGCAGCCAACCCAGGAGAGCATTTCCCATGTCCCCTCTAAGAGGCAAGTGTGGTGTGATCAGTGAAACAGAGCTTGAATGACTGAACTTTTCTGTTTTAGGGAAATCAAATGGTACAGTCTACTCAAGTCACTGTGGGTTTTCTCTGTGTTTATGAATGAAAGTGAGGGCATTACCACTCCTAGGTATGGCTGAAGAGAACGTTTATTGTAGATACGAGGGAGAGAACAGCCAGAGTCTTCTGGAAGGGTCCAGGCTGAGCCTGGCCCTGGGAGGAGGAGGAGGAGGAGGAGGGGGAGGGGGAAGAGGAGGAGGAGGAGGAGGAGGAGGAGGAG
>CM052712.1:75351595-75403519 GCA_028551405.1 Uromys caudimaculatus
AACCCAAAACCAACCAACCAACCAAAAAACCCATTCAAAAATAGAATTTGGTGTATGGTTGCATATACAGTCATCCCTTCATGTCCTTAGGTTCAGCATCTGTGTTCATGTCCTTAGGTTCAGCCACGGATGAAAACTGTCAGTCCTGAACGTATTCAGACCTTCCCTGTCATTATGCCCACTACAATCCAGTGTTCCATATTTTTACATAGCATTTTCGTTGCATTAGGTATTACAAGTAACCTAGACAGTAAAGTCTCCTGGAGGACGTGCATGACCATGCTGTTTTACATAAGGGATTTGAACATACTCAGATTGTGAGTATTGTCCTCACGCTAGATACTAAGGAATAAACGCATCTTAAGTATCACTGAGTTGAGCCATTTCAAATGGGTGAATTACATAATGTGTGAATTATGTTGCAATAATGTTGCAATAAAGCTGTTTTCCAAAAGTACTTAAGGAAAAGCCTCCCTTAACTGGCCTTGTCAGCAACTATTTATTGACTCATGTCTTAAAATAGAGGAAACACCATGGTGTTGGGGAAACAAAATGGGATTTAAAGTTAGAAGACTTGAGTCTGGTTTTGTTCTGTTTTGCTGTTGGAGGTTGAGCCAGGGCTTTGAGCATGCTAAGCACAGGCTTTCTCACAAAGTACACCCTTAGCCCAAGCCTGAGTCACCGCTGCGAAATTCTGTAACCCCAGGCTAATGCATTCTCAGGTCTAAAAGCACGGAAAACACCTTCCTCTAGGTTGTTTGTGGGGATTAACAGAGGCAGCTACATAAATCCCTTAACACACAGTCTAATGCATAGGAATGTAACAAGTAGTTGCTTCCGGTTTCTCACCCTGGCTTTGGGGCCCTAAACAGCTGTTTAGACACCCCTTAATAGGGTTCAGAGACCGCTGTGTACTCTCAACACCCCACCCCCCCTTACCTCTCGGCTCAGCTGCTCTTTGGCCAAGCTGTCCAACCAGGACTTGTACCCCAATGCATTATCTGATGAACTGTTCACCAGCTGTGGCCGCAGCATCCGCCATGGCAGCCCCAGGTGCAGCACAGACTCCACAGCAATCGCCCAGTCACTCAGGGTGATTAAACCTGTGGAAAAAAACCCAGCCTGTTGACCTGCCACCTAGAAGTCTGGTTTCTGGTCCAGCAGGGAGTGCATGCAGGGCATACATTTTAATGCTTGCATCCTTGAACTATTGGTGAGTAACAGGAATAATGGGCATCATCACTACTTTTGCTGGTCATGGCAGAGTTGACTGGAAACTAGGCTTGCCAGATGACACACAAGAGGACCAAATAAATTGGAATTTCAGATAGACAACAAAGTGTAAGTGTAAGTCAAATGTGATATGAAACTTTATGTCTGCCTATAATTAAAAATTATGTATTTTTCATTTATTAAATGTGGATACATTAAGATTTTTGTAAATATCATAAAACATTGTATATGTGTGTTTTTATGTATATGTGTATATAAGTGTGTTTGTATATGGGTATGTAGAGTGTATATAAGTATGTGTATGCACAAGTGTGTATGTATGAATGTATATGTATGTGTGTATGTATGTTTGTGTGTGTATGTATGAGTGTGAATATATATGTGCACATATGTGTCTATGTGTATATATGTATGCATGTGTATGTATGATATGTGTATGTATGTATGCATATATATATGGCTGCAATTAATCAAAGTTTGGTTGGCAATTCCATCAAGTTGAATGAAAACAGAATGTTTAGCGTTGACAATAGAACATGGGGCTGATAAGTTCAGAAACAAGCAGTCACTGTGGGCCAGCGCTGGAGATTCTGAGTTCCTCTGCTCACTCCTGCTTGGTTCTGGGCCTGACCCTTCCCATGATTCCATTGCTCTCACCATATGCATCTGGCCAAAAAAATTCTCTGCTATATCTTAGCGTTTAAAAAAATCACAAAAACGACAACAAATTGAAGATGCGAAGTCACGGGATGATCGGCCTTTCGTCCCTACCCAGGGCCCCTGCTCGCGCCTGCCATGGCTTCTAGGTCTGTGTACTTTGTCCTCACCACTCTCATCCGGGTCGCACTTCCTAAACGCAACAAGCAGGTCTGAGGAATGAGCAAATAATTTTTGTCGCAGGGCTCTGAGGGCCGACTCCTCCACCCTGCTGATCCTGGAAGGGGAGGAAGAAGGGTCTGTGAGAAGTTGAATCTAAGGTAAGTCCTGGGCTCTAGCACGTTCCTCCTTATTCTCAGTACCTCAAGCACCCCAGAGCTCAACTTTGGAGAGAAGGGTTCCATCTCATTTTCCCTCCGTCCCTCACTTTTCTCAGTTTTGTGTGAACAGGGACCAGCCACAGAGGGGGGTGAGGGGGGACGCCGGTGCCTCAAGTCTAGAGAAAGATCAGCTCTGCAGTCACATGCTCTATGCAAGCTATGCCTCAATTGTTGCCTCAAAAACTGCTTTAAAAGGCCATCGGCCTCACAGAGTGAATGTGGAGATTAAATAAATAAATTCAGAGTGAGCATTTAGCAGAAAGTCTGGCATCCGCTGTGTACCGTTTGTTATCAATACTAAATCACGTTTTACTCACAGTTTATGATTATGTTAAGCAGAAAATGAGATTTACATAAAACACAAAAATCACTAAATCCATTTTTTAAATAATTTTTTGATGGGAGGTCCTGGGATTAAGCTTTGGCCATGCTAAGCAAGTATTGTAGTTACAAACTACAATCCTAGCGCAATTTCTCATTTTTGTTGGGTCGGTCAATCACTTGATTCTGGGCACAGCACTTGGCCCAAACAAGATATTCAGTAAATTGAAGGGACAAGAGATAAAAAGGAGATTAAAAAACCAAATGTATTCAGTTTGTAATATCTTATCGAAGGCCAGCCATTCTATAAATAATGAACAGCTAAGCTGTCTTTTCAAGTGACAAAAGTATTTTTTAAAGCATTTTGTCATGTTTGATAAAAAATATTTATTGCAGGCCAGGTGTAGTAGCAGTTGCCTATAATCCCAGCGCTCTGGAGACAGAGGCAGCGGATCAGAAGTTCAAGGTTAGTCTTGGCCACATAGCAAGTTCAAGTCTAGCCTGGATTACATGAGTCGACACTCTTGCCAACAAACAAAAAGCAAAAAATGTTTTTTTTTTTTTAAGATGAAAAATGTTCATTGTAATTTACTTATTTAACTAGTATCCATATGTGGGCTCCATTAACCCTTTAGAAATTGTGTGAGCTATCTAAACTTGGTCCAAATTGCACAGGCATGAGCACACGAGCTCTGTCTAGAATTTGTTGTTACATCAGAAGCTAACAAAAGTACAGAACCCTAAAAAGAATCAGTTAGGGAAGTCATTTGAATGATGTCCTTGCTAATAGTAGTCATTGATACTTATAAAGGGACCTGAGGTAGCCTTGCCTGGACAATCTTCTGGGTGGATAAGTTTCTCTGGAACTCTGCATGGAGCGTGTGTGTGTGTGTGTGTGTGTGTGTGTGTGTGTGTGTGTTTTCCTCAGCATGAGTGTGTTAATCAGAGAGAACTTTCAAGAGGTAGTTCTCTCTGATCTCACAGATTCCAGGGGTGGAACTCAGGGTGTCTGGTTTGTGTGATGAGAACCTGGCCCTCGGTGTGGGGATGGGAGTTTTAGAGGGTGGAGCCAAGGACAAAGCTCTTAGGTCATGACCCCCCATCTCCATCCCCTGCCACCATCGAACAAGAGATTAAGGCAGTTTTCATGGGACTCTTGACTGAGTTCTGTGAGCTATGAAAATAGGTGGAACTTAATGCTTCTCCTTTGTCTGCTTCCCATCTTAAAACGCCATCTTTCCCCTTAAACCTGATGAGACGCCATCTGCAGTTAGGCCCTCATGAAAGAACGGACCCAAGGGGCTGCCCAGTCTTACATGTCCAGCCTCCAAAACTATATGCTAAGTAAGCTCGTTTTCTTTAAAAATACCTTGCATCAGGTATTTTCTTATAATAACTACAAGCAGGATCAGGCAGGTATGGTAGTGCCTGCCTGTATTCTCAGCTCTTGGGAGGCAGAGGCAGAAGGAACAGGAGAGTAAAGGTCATCCTTAGCTGTAAGTGAGGTTGAGGCCAGCCTGGACTACATGAGGCCCTGGAGAGAGAGAGAGAGAGAGAGAGAGAGAGAGAGAGAGAGAGAGAGAGAGAGAGAGAGAGAGAGAGACTGGGTTTAATCTCAGCATTCAGGAGGCAGAGGCAGGAGGATCTCTGCAAGGCCAGCTTGGTTTACATAAGCAAGTTCCTGGCCAGTTAAGGCTACACAGTAAGACCCTGTCTCAAAAGAAACTGAGCAACCAAATAAACAACAACAAAAAGACTGATTAATGCTAAGATAGCTAAATTTTGAACTGTCCTGTAGAATTTGAATAATTATAATGGCATCTAATGGCTCTAAGCACTGATATTTGTTTTCTGATAACTACTCATTGAAAAGTCTTGCCTTTGCCTCATGGTTAGCCTGTGGGTCGCCTTGTTAGCTTGATACTGCACGATATGTGGAGTCAGGGCTGGTCCCAGTTTGACGTAGGCTCCTCTGTTGCTGCCAACTTCATAGTAGTTGGAGGCAGAAAAAATGGTTAACACCTGAGGCAAAGCAGAAGAGACATGGCATGGAATGCATGTATGCATACTGACGAATCTCCATCCTCAACCCCATGGGTCAAGCCCACATCAGGCTGCTTCTCACACTCATCATGGGCCTCCCTCCCTCCCTCCCTCCCTCCCTCCCTCCCTCCCTCCCTTCCACTGGGTTTCTTCTTTAGTTGTTCTCCACCCTATTTGTTGAGTTGGGATCTCACCAGTTCATCTAGTCCATCTGACCAGAGCTCCAGGGGTCAGCCTATCTCTACCTCCCCAGCCCTGGGATTATAGATGGATGCCTCTAACCCAGCTTTAAATGTGGGTCCTGGGGCGCTGCACTTAGGCCCCATGTTTTACGTGGCAAATGCTTTCCCAACAGAGCTGTCCTCTCAGGTTTCTGATCTTTTACTTTTGACTTTTAAGATCCTTTGTTTTATTTTTTGAGACAGGGTTTCTCTGTGTAGTCCTGGTTATCCTGGAACTCACTATGTAGACCAGGCTGGCTTTGAACTCACAGAGATTTGCCTGCCTCTGCCTCCTGAGTGTTGGTTTTAAAGGTGCCATCTCTCGAAGCTTTTTGTGACCCTTTATAACAAAATTTGATGTCAGCCACTGATTCCCAAAAGCCTGAGAACAAGGGACAGATAAACCCTTTTTTGATTGGTGGGTATAGGAAGCCAGTGTTTCCCCAGCCACATGTTTCCTCTCTCAGTCACATGGTTTGCGGTTGTTTGTCTCCAACATTCCTACCAGGCACTGGATTTTGCCCTGGCCAGGTAGATATTCAGGACCTGTGTGTACCTGGGTATCTCCACATGTAAAAAACGTTTGACTTAGTTGATGACAAAGGATGGGCCTCTGTGTTCCCAGAATCCTCTTTCTATGGGAGAACAATGGGTTTGAGTCAATTAATAGAAGAAACATTGGACTGAGTTTGTGTTTCCTTGTTGCAAGGCTGAGAATGTTTTCTGTCCTGTGTTCACTGTAAATCTTAAGGAAGAGACATTGTGTGGAGCATCTCCCAGTGTATCAAGAGCAGAAAGTCTCACATAGTGTCTCTGAGGTACAAAAGATATAGAAAACCCTACTCCAGGGGCTGGAGAGACAGCTCAGCAATGAAGATTGTTTACAGTTCTTTCAGAGGACCGGGGTTCTGTTGCTAGCTTCCACTTAGGACTCAAAGCTACCTGTGGTTCCAGTTCTGAGGAGCTTGATACTGACTTCTGGCCTCTGTAGGCATGTGGGCATTGTACACACACACACACACACACACACACACGCACACGCACACGCACACGCACACGCACACACGCACGCATGCACACAGGCATGCATGAGTGCACTCGCAAACTTATAAAGTACCTAGCTGCCTCGGGCAAGTGGGTAACAAACCCCAGGCACCTCCCAGGAGCTCTTTGGAACCAATCCAGTGGCACAGATACAGACAGCTGCAGCAGCTCAACCCACCTTGCGGTTGTGGCAGAATTCATAGCCTTCGGGTTTGCATTCATGTGAACGGATCAGGAAGTGTAGCTTGTATTTCTCCATCAACTGTTCTGTCACATCAGGCCCAAAGTAACAGCCTCCTCCTCGGATCGTGTTGGCCTTGCAGCCCTCCTGAGCCATGGGATCACTCCACAGAATATCTACCACCTAGGACGAAGAGGAGGTACACATCCACTCAGTCATTCCCAGGAAAAACGGGGTGGGGGGGTGGGGGGTGGAGGAAGGGTGTGGGGAGGAAGAAGCGGAGGAGGGAGGGAGAGAAAGAAAAAATAAGACACAGTGAAAAATCTTCTATGTAATCAATATTTGATCCATGTCAATATTTTGAAGTTTTATTGATTTTTATTATTATTTTTAAATGTGCATGTGTGTTTTGCCTGAATGTATGTCTATGCACCTTGTGCATGCAGAGAGGTGTTGGGTTCCATGGGACCCAACAGGGATTGTGAGAGATGCTGGGAATCAAACCCAGGATGCTCTGGGAGAGCAAGCAACGCTCTTAGCTACTGAGTTGTTTCTCCAGCCCCTATGTTTATATTTTGGATGCTTAAGGCTAAATTTAAAAAGATTTGCCACATCCTTTTCTTGTTTGTTTTGTTCGGTTAAGGTTTTGTTCGGTTGGGTTTATTTCTTTGGAGAGAGGGTCTTTCTGAGCAACCCAGGCTGCCCTTAAACCTGCAGTGATCCTCCTACCCCAACCTTCCAAGGGCTACAGATTGCTTGCTTGCTTATTGTTTTGAGGCAGGGTCCTGTGTAGCCAAGGCTGAGAATGACTCTGAACAATTAATCCTCCTGCCTCCAGTTCCCAAGGCTGGGGGTCACAGGCATGCAGCTTACAAGTGTTCTGTTTTACAAAGGAGTATATGTGCCTATTGGCTGGCAGGCACACACCTGGTCTCTTGGTAAATTTGACATGCAAGGGCAACATGGACCAGCGGTAGTGTTGTTCAGGCAACAGTGTGCCCAGGGCTGATACCCTCAGTCAAAGCCTGTACCCCAGGCCCCTGCACCCCGGCTCCAAAATGAAGGCAGGGATCCTGGAAATAGCAGGCATTTCTGCTTCAAATCCCCATGGCTTTGTAAGTTTAAATCACAATTAAAAGAGTGAGGATTCCTTCTCTGTTTGCTAGACACACCCCATGGAGTCTGCTCAAGGCCTTGAATGCAGGGGTGAGACAGATCCTCCCTTCACCCACCGTACCCTACAGCAGAGAATGTGGGTTGCCCTCTCTGTATTGCTATTCCCATTTTTCTTCTGCATGATGGAATCCCTGATTCCTACCTAGACTTTTGATTACAAAAGAAAGAAAGAAAGAAAGAAAGAAAGAAAGAAAGAAAGAAAGAAAGAAAGAAAGAAAGGAAGGAAGAAAGAAAGAAAAGAAAGAAAGGAAATAAGACAGAAAGAAAGAAACTATGTCCTACTTGCTTTATTTTCCCGATTCTTCTACAAAGACCTGGCAATGATGGGAGACATAATAAAAGTATATATTATTGTTGTAGTTTGCTTTTTTGTGCTGTGGTAAAACACTGATCAAAACCAACTTGAGCGGAAGAAGATCTGAGTTCTCCAGCAGTTCAGGTTGTCCCCTCTTGTCCATAATCCGGTGAGCATCATTGCCTCTCTGGCACAATGAAGGTGCGGGTACTACAGATTTGGGATGATGAATAGAATTCTTTCTGAATGTACTTTAAAGGAAAATGCACTTGATTTATAAGTATCTGCACATTAGTGGGTCACATGTTGCAAAAAGAGAGACCTTCATTTTAAACTTCAAGTATAAGTTGGTCTTGAAGCCCAGATCAACAACTCTAGGAGATTGTATGTGTTTCTTACCCTCCTGTGTCCAGCCGGTGGCTACTTCTACCCATTTTAGCTCTTAAAGCAGCCTGAATTCTTTTCTTTATGGGATGAACCTTACAAAGCTGCCATTTTCATAGATGACAAATGACTCCACCATCATTTTTTTTATATAATTGCCCAAAACTACCAGCATCATCTCCAACTTGGTTACCAGGTGTGCCTGTATTTTTCTGTCAACTTGACATAAGCTAGAGTTCTCTGAGAGGCAAGCCTGCACTATTGTCTTGATTAACAATTCCTAAGGGTGGACCCATCCCACAGGGATTGACACCTCCCCTGGACGGGTAGTCCTGGGGAACAGCTTGGCCATCAGGAGCAGGTCAGTAAGCCGCACCCCCCATCCATGGTCTCTCCATCAGCTCTGCCTCTAGGTTCCTGCCCTGTTTGAGTTCCTGCCCTGAATTTCTTCAGCGACAGACTATGATGTGGAAGTGTAAGCAAAATAAACCCTTTCTTCCCAAGTTATTTTTGGTCATGGTGTTTCATCGCAGTAATAGAAACCCTAACTAAAGAGTAGCTGGGAATGGTAAATAACATAGTTCTTGAGATCTGGGAAAGCCCTTATTTTTCTGAAAACAGAAAAATAAGCTTCTGAGGACAGAAGCTCCTGACCACTTCTCTTGGTCTTTCACTGGAGCAGCCAGCTTGCTGCATGGAAAAGTACTCACTAAGTGGTACCTAACCTGCATCCTCAATTGCTGCCAAGTCCTGGAACAGGTATTCTTGGGCAACAGTCCCCAGCAGCCTCTCCCCACTCATTAAAAAATGTTAACATGAGTTATTAAACAAAATGTAATGTCTTTCTAGAGTTTTCTAATTCCTGATAGAAAAGGAGACCTCAGGAAACCACCTGTATTTATACAGGAGTTTTGATCCGTTTGCTCCCCCTACAGCAGGCAAATTCTCAGAAGCAGCACCTGGCCACACTCACCTGCTTCCACTCCTCAGGAGTGGGCTCCAGCACCCCTCCCGCATCAGCCCCGCAGTCGGCATCCGAGGCCAAGGGCGAGGACTTCCCCTTCTCTCTGATCCCCAGGAAGCCAGCTTGCTGCCGGCACTGTTCCAACTCCAGGTCCACTGAGCACTGCACCAAACCCTGCCGGGATTGTGCCTTGCTGTCAACCGAGCCACAGGGGATGCTGCAGGACCTGCCTGCTTTGTAGTCCTTACAGCCAGAGCCCAGGTGAAAAGGCGAAGAGGGCAGAGAGCGGCTTTGAGGAAGAAACCACGGAGTAGGTTTCTGTCCAGAGCTTGTCTGGTTATCTTTTTTCTTCTGCTCCTCCCGATTCTCACTTTCCTTTCTTGTTTTGCACCTCATGGTAGAAACAATCTAAATGTGTCAAAAAATAAATACATAAACATAGACACACACACACACACACACACACACACACACACACACACACACACACACACGGCACACAGAATTGCAAGAATGAAATGGTAAGTCTTTTCAGACTACCGTTCCAGGTCAGTCCTAAACCTTGGCGTTCACTGACAATGCTTCTCTGTGCAGTTTTCCAGGGCTAAAACCATAGCCACCACATTCAAACACACAATTGGCAAGCTTATACCTTTTTTGTCGTATTTCATGTCTAAATACTCACATTTAACATATTTTTGCAAGACAAATAGTAATATTTTGTATCTCCAACGAAAAATTGTGTGCTATGTGGGTCACTCCTGCGTGGAGCCCATCCACGCTCTATACACTGTCCTTGAATCAGTCATGTAACTAGGTTTTCTGATGGACAGTCACAGCATTATCATGCCGTTTTTAAGGAACCCTTCTTTTGCCTAAAAATACCCATAAATGGAACAGTAGCGATGCAGAGTCGGGACCTGGGCATGAAACATGGACGAGCATTATGGTTCTGACAGGCGATCACGGTTCTGACAGGAAAAACAAAACAAAACACCCTATTCTATGCGGGGTTTGCGCCATCTGCTGGAAGTCCTGGATTGCGTGGATTGCTAGGTGGGTGTGTAGAATAGGGAAAAGCAGACAGGTAAGAGAAATGCTTGATACCGTGATCCTACCTGTTGCAGAGGGACAGGGGAGAGGAAGCGGGAGCCCCTTTCAGCTGAAACCTCATCGGCTCATCGTGCTGCTGGAACCGAGTTCAAAAATAAATGCAAGACATTCTGTTCTCGGGAAAGACAAGAATCTGGCACGGAACTGCGTGGCAATGAACACAAAGACAGCAGCCATGCTTGGGACTGAGGGCTTCGAGGGAAGCCGAGGAGGCCATCTTTGCAAGGCCACACATGCGCACAGAATGCCCCCCCCCCCCCCCCATCCCTCAAATAGATCTAGGAACTGTGAGGTACAAAGAAGAGCCACCCCGGGGTGGAATGGTTTAGGACAAGAACAGAAAAAGGTCCTGGAGAGGGCCAGCGGGATGAACGTGTCTTTGAAAGAGTCCACACTGAGTAGGGACAGTGAGGCTGTACCGAAGTGGGATGGGCGCTACTGGATCATTTCCTAGCAGTTGGGAGAGAGAGAAGCTGAGATCATCTGGTTCCTAGCCTGTCCCTCCTCACCAAAGACTCACAACAAAAGCCAGTCACCAGTGACACCCCTGTCACCTCTCAGGAAACGCTAAGGATTCCATTACCCGCTCCTAGCTCTGATTCTCTAACTTTGATTCTTAAGGAGACTTCGGATGCTGGTGTGTTGAGCCTTTCTGGCGAGGTGCTGTGGTGCACAATTTCTGTAAGTCAACCTACTTTCTCACCAGCTCTAAGAGAGAGCATCATCATTTACAGACAAACAGCCAAGGAATCTGAGGCACAGCGATACCAAGACTTCCTGCACTGGATCCAGTTAGTGTGACTGGAGCCCCGCCTCTTTCTTTGCACTCTTCCCTAGGAAGCTCCCCAGGTTGTACGAACTGCCTGTGCCAGCGCCACCACAGAGCTTTGCCAACCAAATGTTAGGACGTGAGCTCGTCCTGAGCCATGAAAAGAAACTGTTCCTTCTGCTCTTTCCAAAGGTCCTTTCACGGCTATGTTTTCACAACTACATATGGGTCTCCCGATGAGATAATTGGCTCTGCTGTTGCTTGCTGTCTCTACCTCCAGATGGAAACACGGCTGAACAGAAGGTTTGAGCTCAGAGTTTGTGAAACATCAAGCTTAAAAAAATCAGGTACCAGGCGACATGCAGATTTAACAAGGGAAACATGACACTGGCTTTGGGTTTTAGGGCTCTATACTCTCTCGATTATAAGTAGGTGTGGGGGCAGGAAGATGCAGAAAGGAGAAGATGGGCAAGAGGACCAACCAGAATTAAGTATAGGAGCTGGAGAGATGGATCAGTGGTTAAGAGCATTTACTGCTCTTGTAGTGGACCGGGGTTCGGTTCCCAGCACCTACACGGCAGCTCACAATCATCTGAAAATTCCAGTTCCAGTCCGATGCCCTCATCCGATCTCGGCAAGCAACCACATGGTGCACATACACACATGCTGGCAAAACACTCAAACAGATTCTAAAAATAATTTTTGAAATCTTACTTTAAAAATTAATTGTGAGTCGGCTGGTAGTGGCGTACCCTTTAATCCCAGCCCTGGGGAGGCAGAGGCAGGTGGATCTCTGAGTTCGAGGCCAGCCTGGACTACAGAGTAAGTTCCAGCCAAGGTTACACAGAGAAACCCTTCTTCAAAAAAAATTGTAGAGGCTGACTAGACAGATGCTATGAATTAACAGCACTTGCTGCTCTTGTATAGGCCCAGAGTTCAGTTCCCAACACCCCATCCGGCAGCTCTCAGCCACCTGTAATTCCAGTTCCCAGGGATCCAAGGTCTGCCATCTTATGGCCTGCACAGGCCCCCACACCCCATAAAGGTCGTTAATCACCAACCTCCCCTAAGTACCTGTGACTTTAAGGCTGAAGCTGGGCATGGTGGTACACACTTGTAATCCCAGCACTTCAGAGACCCAATGGTGAGGATCACAAGTTTGAGGCCAGCCTTGGCTACGCAGTGAATTCTAGACCATTCCTACATTAAAAAACAGAAACAAAATATAGCAAACAAATAAAAAACAAATGTGAAAGGCTGAGATGTCCAGAAGCAGAGAGTGAGCCAGTGAATACACAGAGCTCTCGCCAGCATCTGCCCCAAACCTCACCCTTTTCCTCTTAGAACATTGAGTTTGGGTATACAGGGATGTGTAACTTTTCCCTGGCCACCGAATCACATGAAGCCACACCCAACCCTGATAGGCGGAACCTGAGTACAGAAACCTTGGACTCAGACAAGGTAAGCACTGAATGAGCCCTGTGCAGCCCTGTGCCGTGAACTTGGTTCTGTGTAATGAGGGAAGAGTGTACACAGAAGCCAACATTGTAAGCTAAATCAGGGTTGCTACCCTAACCTATTTCTCTCTCTCTCTCTCTCTCTCTCTCTCTCTCTCTCTCTCTCTCTCTCTCTCCCCTTAATGCACCCTGGGATAGAGACTGTATTTGCAAACTTTCCTTTCAGGTATTTGTAGCCATTTGAATACATTCTTGTCAAGTAGGTAGGAAGAGAAACATCGGGTGCCACCCGCTGTCCATAAAAGAAAAGATCGTATCTGTCCTTTTTAATTGGCTGGAATGTGGCCACGACAACTGGAACTCAAGCAGCCAACTTGGATCATGAGAATGGTGGCAGAGAATTCCAAGTTTCTAAGACTTTGTGATGTTGCTATAGAGTGCATTCACACAGGGAAGGCATACGTGTTAAACACGGCCATTTGAACCTTTGTGTCACCTCAGCCGAATGTGAGCATGATTTCATCAGGCATGTGTAACACCTTCGATATATTTACATTTAAGCTTCACAATGCCAATAATAGAGTTTATTCATAGCCCCATTATGCAAGTGAAATATAAAGTCATATTAAGTCCAAGGTCACAAATTCTAAGCAGCAGAACCAGGGTTTTTATCCCTTCCCATCTCACTTCTCAGGCTAGGCTTTGTCAACCCAGGTAACACTTTCCAACTGGAATATGTTTGGGGCAAAGACTATCATTCCCCCCAGATCTGTCTTCCAGTTGTTTCTCACAGGATGGCCAACCACAAACACCCCATTTCCCGCCTCCCTTCAAACATAACCACAGTCAGATGAGTGGGGTGAAAGGGAGGACTCGGTGAGTTCTGGATTGTTTGGAAGGAGCGAGAACACTCCCTCTTCCTCCCTAGTGTTCAGAACCTGGGTACAGCAGCACCTTTTTTTGGCAATACAGATCGAGGCCTGGAGATGACAGCCTAGGTGATTCCCTAGACAATGTCACAGTACTAAGTTGCCATGTCACCTGATAATTGAAAACTGCAAGCCTCAAAGCCAACCCTGATTCTAAAACCTCGTGCTGTTGTGTACATTAATAGCCACTAGAGTCACTCAGGGTTGGGGTAGCTTGGCTTGTAGTAACAAGTTCTGTGTTGTGGAAGCTTCAGGAAAGAGTCATAGAGAAGGCTTTAGCAGAGGTAGCCACATGGGACAGTTGGAGAGAGATAGAGGGGCTACCATGAAAAGTCAAGAGTCTGGTATAAAAAGAATTCAAAGTCTTGGTTTTCCAGGTCTCTACTCTAAAGTTGAATGGACAATAGAAAGTTATTGTTCATCGCTACACTTCGTTCCCTGTCCCACTCTCCATCCCCTCTGCCAGCACGCAGAGCTGTTGTAGGCACCTGAAGGGCAGACACAGTTTCTGGATCCTTTTCACATCTCCTTAGTATTATTGACTTTGCACATGGCAAGAAAGCTGAACACACACTTAGGTTGAATTTAGATAAAGATGATTTGCATGTGAATTATTTGGGAAGTAGAGGCTCTTTGGGAAATGGTGTTAAGGGGCAGTGATTAGAATTATCTAGATCAAGGATGGTAAAAACGCAGCACTAGCTGCCACCCCTCTCTTGTGTGTCCATGGCAGACATTGCTAATGGATTACAGCACACTTGCTCCCTGAGGCCAGCTGGGAACCCTCAGTCCTTTCCCAGAATTCTCACCAGTCAGCATGCACCGTGACTTCTATTTCACATGGACAGTGTAACTAGACAGAAGGTGAGATTTGTATTAGCTCATGAATCAGTACCTTGTGCCTGTCTAGTTTAGCCAGAAGTTCCAGGTCCGTCTTGTCTGAGACCCCGCCATGAAGAACGAGGACTTTCTCATCAACCAGAGTGGCCAGTGGAAGCCAGCAGAAGACATCTTGAAGTGTCCTTAGGATTTTCTTCCCATGTATCTAACAAAACAATACCAACAAGCTATTCAGCTTCACTGAACTGTCTGAAGGGAGGAGCCCTGGGCTTTGGAAGGGGCTCACCTTGTATTTATGCATCACTTCCTTGGTGAAGCCGTATCTGGACACAGAGGCAAAGCACACATGAAGATGCATTTAGTGACAGAGGTCACGAAGTGGTCACATTTCATAAAAATGCTTATTCTAGTTTTGTGCCCTTAGAATATATAGAAAAGAAATAGAATAATCAAGAAGTTTACAGTTTTGTTTTTGGGCAGAGAAATGACGAGACATTCAAATTCTATTCTTTCTGTTTATCTAGAATTACTACTATTCTCTGTGTGAATCTTTATTGTTTACAAGCTAAAAATATTTTTTTTTGTTTTTTTGTTTTTCGAGACAGGGTTTCTCTGTGTAGCCCTGGCTGTCCTGGAACTCACTCTGTAGACCAGGCTGGCCTCGAACTCAGAAATCCACCTGCCTCTGCCTCCCAAGTGCTGGGATTAAAGGCGTGCGCCACCACTGCCCAGCGTTAAGCTAAAAATATTAATAAGTAAAAAAGTAATGTCCTTATTACAATAGTAAAATAACATGGAATTTAAAAATCTTTAAAAAAATATTATGTACTGTGTATTCTTTCAGAAATTAGAAAACTTCTTTTTTTACTTGTATTTGAACCCAGGCCCTTGTGTATGCTAGATAAGTGCTCTGCCACTGGCAACCCTGGCCCTAGGAAAACCATGTTTAAAAGATACCTAAAGCAAGGAACACTAGAGGAATCACCCAGCATCCAGTGTGTCTGGGCTTGTACCGTAAGTTCACTAGATGGTCCTCATGGTTTCCTCTGTTAAGATGGAACTCCTTGGGGTATACCAACATGAAGGCAAATAAAACCATCAGGACCTCGACAGAGTCCTTGCCTCGATCCACAAAGTCACCGTTGAATACGTATGCTCTCTCTGGGGATGGTAGACCATTCTTCCAACCGATGACGAGTCCACAAAGAGGTAGTGGGGGAGGGGAGAGAACTTTAGGTTAAAGGCGTCAGGCATCTGACTGTGGGTTCCTCTCCCCGGGAAATTTCAACAAAAA
This sequence comes from Uromys caudimaculatus, assembly GCA_028551405.1. NCBI lineage: Eukaryota > Metazoa > Chordata > Mammalia > Rodentia > Muridae > Uromys > Uromys caudimaculatus. The sequence goes on from CM052712.1 coordinate 75,366,897, forward strand.
GGGAGATAGATGCTTTCCATTGTCTTACATTTCCTTTCTAAAGATGCCGAAGTTAGGAGATGCCCAGCAAAACTGGCGTTTGATGCAGAGACACAACCATGTGGTAAGAACCAAAGAATGCTGGGCTTGTAACACGGAAGCCACCTTTAAGTTCCAGGTTCATAATGACAATAACAATAATAGTCATAATGACTGCCATGAACTCATGGGGATTAAATAAGATAATACAAGGCTGAGTCTGATAGCACACGTCTGTAAACCCAGCACTTGGAAGATGGAGGCAGGAAGGATCAGGAGTTCAAAGTCAGTCTGAGGCCATTCTTGTCTACATGAGACCTTATTTCAAAAAAACTTTTTAAAAAGGAGAATGCGCACATGTGTGTGTATAGTTTGGAATTATAGTATACATACAAAGTAATATTATACTAATAAAATATTGTATACATACTTTGCTATGTGTTCTACTTATAGCTAAAATAGATATAAAAAAAAAAAAAAAACAGAGTTTGGATGCCTTCACAATAATCGTCTTCATTTGGAAAAAAATAGAAAATCAATTGCTAAATAATGGTTCCCACTGCTTATCCAGCTAACATTTGGATTTGCCTAAGATTTACAAAAATAAACCAGAAGAGAAAGCAAAGCTGATTGTAGATCATGTATTGTTGTGGAGACACACATATAGAAACCCAAGCCATTGGGCCTGGAGAGATGGTCAGCAGTTAAACGCACTCACTGGCTGCTCTTTTGCAAACAATACAGGTTTGATTCCCAACACCCACATGGAGGCTTATAACCATCTGTGACTCTAGTAGGGGATGCAGCACCTCTTCTGGCTTCCATGCACTGTGTGCATGTGGTGTCAAAAATACATGCAGGGAAACAAACCAAAACAAAAATATAAGATAAAATAAATCTCTTTTTGTAGGGGCTGGAGAGATGGCTCAGTGGTTAAGAACACTGACTGCTCTTCCAAGAGTTCCTGAGTTCAATTCCCGCAACCACATGGTGGCTCACAACCATCTGTAATGGGATCCAATGCCCTCTTCTGGTGTGTCTGAGGACAGATACAGTGTACTCATCCTATATATATAAAACAAACAAATAAAATCTTTTCATTAAGTCTAAGCAACAGTTAGGTATTTGTGTAATGAAGGGTATATCTTATATCTGAACTTTTAAGTTAAGCCTCAGGGGAAGAAAGTAACTTAATTTGGATGTTCCTACCTTATAAAATATAAATATTAAGTCATCCAACTGGCCGTGTAGATCTCCTAACAGAGAAAAGAATGTTAGTTCAAACAGACCCATACTTTAACAAGAGAACTACCGTGCCGGGAGCAGGAGGCTGGGAAGCAACAGTTACTAATTTAGGGAGAATCCCTTTCATCTCACCTCGCTGCAGATGCAGTTAGTACTGAAAAGCAGAAAACACTGCTTTGTTTTTATGATTCTCACAGTCAATTAGCTTCATTGTTATTGTGGCAAAGACCGGGCAGTCTAATACAGAGCAGTAACCGGAAGAGAGCTGGGGAGTTCACCCCCACCTTAGTTAGACGTTGTCACTCACTTGTGGACCAGTGTTGGGAGACTGTTCAAGAGAAGTTACAAAATCTCACAAGAAATCTCCTTTTCACCCGTTGAGACAATGCTTTCTAAGTTTCAGACGCTTACAGGGTGAGCAAGGCACATCCGCTGGGCCAGTTCACACACACACACACACACACACACACACACACACACACACACACCCCGTGTGCACCTCCCTCAGCTGGGAAGTGGGCTTCTGTCCACATGGATGCTACTGAGCAAATGGAGGTCGGCTGCTATGGTTCTCTATGTGACAGGCATGTGTTTGGATGGAAATAAACTCTGTAAGCCTTGAAATCTGCTCAAGGACCAAGAAATAAAATGTCAAAAGGCTGAAGTGTCTTTGTTTGTGTTGTTGTTGTTGACTGTTGTGGTGATTCTGTTCTCAGTATGGAATGTGTGAACTTGGCGTCATTATGAATTGCTTCTCTGAACCATGTGTCCTTTAAATAGACGTGTGACAAATATGGAAACAGTCCGCTGAAAGGGAGACGATTTGACCGGTTCATCGGCCAGTATGTCTTCCCCTGGCTTAGCGCCTTCTCCTGGCCCCTTTCTATGACAGGTTTTTCCGGTTTGTGTCTACCCAGGGAAGGCGGCTCCCATCAGCACTCACCACACACTGTGACCTCCTCGCTGTAGCAGGTGGAGACTCGGTTGATGTTGGGCAGCTGGGTCAGGTGTTTTCTGGTCTCATACAAAAGATTCAAGACATAGCGAGCATGGAGCTGCTACCAGGAGGAAGGGGTGGGACGAAATAAAATAACACAGATGAACCCACTTTTGCTGGCAAACATCCAGCCACCCCAGACCCCAGAAGGAATTCAGTAAACTGTAGATCCTCTTCACACAACTCTGCGTTCACCTGACTTTTCTTCCCTCCTCTTTGAACTATACCTCCTCTTTACTGAGAAACAGCATCCCAACCCCTACATTGCGTCTTGTCAGAGAGTGGAAGGACCGTGATCTACGCACCTCACAGATCTGAACAACTCACCAGCTCTGGACTGGCCATGGGGGGAGGGGTCAAGCCAAAACAGTGTTTTGCTTGGAACGTTGCCAACTGGCGGGTCTCTCTGCTTCTCTTCTACTTTCACCAGCATGCCAGTCTCAACTTAGCAAGCACTATAATTTTTTTTTATTATTAGTCCAGATATGTTCCCATTATGAACCCCCTACTCTCCTGGAATTCACTGTCTAGACTCAGCCAACCTTGAACTCAGAGTGATCTGCCTGCCTCTGCCTCTCAAATACAGAGATTAAAGGTGTGTGCTACTAGGCTCTGTGCACAGTGACTGCTTTAAAGAGCAAGTCGGAGTACCATTCCTGTGTTTCTGCCCTAGCAACTCTTACTTTTCCCCTGGATTCCTCCTTCCTGATCACAGTGACCTTTCTGAGGTCTGGACAGTCACAGAGTTCCTGCCTCAATGCCTTTGCACTCGAGCTCTTATCTCGAACACTCTGTTCCCAGATATCTCAGGTGTATCTCTCAGCACCCTGACCTTTGCTCAGACATCTTTCTTTGCTCAGATTGGCCTCTCTTCCGTAGCTCTCATCACGTTCTGTGCTACCTCATACTGACCCTTTAGTTTATTACTTCCTCCACTACTAACATGTCAGCTGCACGAGGGCAGCTGTATTCCCCGTGCCCAGGATCGTGTAAGCCTCCCAGCCTTACTCCCTAGCTACCTGCAGGCTGAATGAACAAAACCCTCTTAGAAGTTGGCTGTTTGTTTGGACCACAGGAGCCTGACTACATTTCCCGGCTGGTTTGGTCTGCCTTTATTCACAAATACAAGTTGGTAGGAACCCACGTCCCCACTTAAGCTTACTTGTCTCAGCCTGAACGCTTCCACCAGGGCAGTGGCATGGTCGGGAAGAAGGGGGAAGGAGAGGCGTGGCCCGGTGTAGCTGTCGGGAACCTCTATGGATTCGAAATCGCTGCCCTCTGTCTCCACATCCTGGGCAAATCTCTCCTCAGGAAACATGCGGTTCAGGAAGTCTCCTAGTTCAGACACAAAGGGCAAAGACAGGCCAGCTTAGGAATAGACCTCGAGGGACCGTTAATGCTGTGGGACTCTGCCAGTCGGGCACTGGCTCCAGCCCAGGATATGACAGAGAAACTGACATCAGATGAGTAGGGGACGCAGGAGGAAGGTTATATTTCTTTGTCTATACAATCATTAGTTGGTCTACATTTACTTTTTTTTTTTTTTTTTAAGTCACCAGAAATAGGAGATGGAGAGATAATTTCTGTGCTGTTAGGAGCTGCTCTTCCAGAAGACCTGAGTTAGATTCCTAGCACCCATATCTGGCAGCTCACAATGACCTCTAACTCCAGCTTCTGGGGATCTGATACCCCCTTCTGGGCTCCTCAGACACTGGCATTCACATGCGCACACTCACTTTTAACCATGATGTAAAAGAAATATTCTTTTACAAATCAAAAGATCGATCAGAGGATGTCCCGAAATGCAGAGTTGAAGGCAGGAGGAAGAACAGAGCAAAGCCAACGAGGAAAGAATTCTAGGCCATTCACCTTGTTCAGTGGACACAGCAGAGACTCGCATCATCTCCAGCACTGCAGCCTCCTCCACAGCTGTCAGGCTCTAAAGGTCCAGATCAAGGGTTTCCCTCCCAGACCGCAGAGGATCATGGGTAGCAGAACCAGAAAGGCCACAGAGTCAACCACCCTTCCATCCAGCTCTCCTTCAACCAGGAACTTCCAAGCTGACATTTCCCCTAGGTCCTGGTGCCTGGAGGTTCATTCTTCATTATTTCGCAGGCTTCCTGAGTTGCTGGGTACCAATGTATTCTCCTGTTTCCCGTGTATCTCTCTCTACCCCCTCCATGTCTCTCCACTACCTTCTACCTCCAGTGTTTCTTAGTAAACCAACTCCTTGCGCATAAACTCTTGTCTCCAGAGACGTTTATAGGAGAGGCCAAGCTAAAAGTTTACTCGGCCATTCATTTGTCAACTTTCCTACACAATCCCAAATTCTCGGCAGATACCCAGTTACTCTCCCGTGGTAACCCTACCACATCGACACTACATTATTAAGCCAGGACAGCATAGCATGGCAACTCCTACTCACTCTCGTGGTGGCTGCTGGGTGTGAAGTGGTCCACAAGGTAGCTGAAGAATTCATGGAGCTGTGGAGGAACCAGATGAGGCTAGCTTTAAAAACGAAGGTCCCCTCAGCTGCACCTTCCAACACCAGGCCTGTTGCCAGGGCTGGCAGGCAGTTCTCCCTCCCTGCGGTCATCACCACAGACCTTGACCTGATCTTGCTGTCCAGCATACTCTATAGACTGGAAGATGTTCCAGGTACATCGCCGCCTCATCTCTAGACGGGCCATGTAGCGCCGGTACCATCTCTGGATCAGAGCCGCTGCCTTGAAGGCTGCAACACAGATGAAGATGTAAGCCTGTGAGTCTGGACTCTTAGAGATGGGGCTAGAAGCATAAGGGGTGTGTGTGTGAGAGAGAGTGATATTTCCACAATGTGACAGACGAATGTCAAGAGATTGGGTTTCTCTGAACTGTGCGTCCTGCTAAACTATGTGGCTTCAACAAATCAGCTAACATCTCAGCATCTTCATCTGGACAAGGAACTAGACTCAGTAGAGAACAGGTATTCTCTTTATGCCACACAACAAGTGATGAGTGTTTCCTACACCCCAGTCTTGTATATGTTACTGTCTTGCTAGTTTTATGTCAACTTGACACAAGCTAGAGTCGTCAGAGAGTAAGGAGGCTCAATTGAGAAAATGCCTCTAGTGAGATCTAGCTGTCGGCTAGCCTGTAGGGGCTTTTCTTAATTAGTGATTGATGGCAGAGGGCCCAGTCCATTGTGGGTGGGGCCATCCCTGGGCTGTTGGTTCTGGCTTCTATAAGAAAGCAGACTGAGGCAACCATGAGGAGCAAGCCAGTAAGCTGTGTTCCTCCATGACCTCTGCATCAGCTCCTGCCTCCAGGTTCCTGCCGTGCTTGAGTTCCGGTCCTGACTTCCTTTGATGATGAACTGTGATGTGGAAGAGTAAGCTGCATAACTCCCTCTGCCTCCCAGGTTTCTTTGGCCATGATGTTTCATCACATGCAAGAGCAACCCTAATGTAGACAACATTCTCGTTTTAAGAATTACATTGAGGGCTGTGGTAGCACACGTTTTTAATCCCAGTATCAGGAAGGCAAAGGCAAGCAGATCTCTGTGAGTTCGAGACAGCCTAATCTACACAGTGAGTTCCAGGACAGCCAGGGCCACATAATGAGACCCTGTCAATAATAATAATAATAATAATAATAATAATAATAATAATAATAATAAAAAATTTGTCCTGTAAGGGATTTGGCCACATCTATGCAGAAGTAGCTAATAGAGATGTTGTTAGTAGCTCTAAAAATTAATTTCTTTCTATTCTTCAATTCTTTCTTCATAGAAGCCAGGAGCATGTTCCGAAAAGATAAAAATATTGTTTTAGAATTCCTTATTCTGAATTACTTCATCCTTCATGCCTCTGGAATAAAGTTTAGACTCCTACAGGAGACTGGATGTAGTGGTGTGTGCCCACAATACCAGCACCTGAGAAGCAGAGGTAAGAGAGTTGTGGCAGGTTTGAGACCAGCTTGGAACAAGCTGCTGGCAGCCGGAGATCCACAGCGAGTCTCTGCTTTAAAAGACCCCATACAAGTGGCTGGAGAGCCTGCGCAGTGGCTAAGAGCACTAGCTGCTCAGAGGTCCTGAGCAACCACAAGATGGCTCATAGCCATCTATACTGGGATCCGATGCCCTCTTCTGGCAGACAGGCATCCGTGCAGATAGAGTACTCAGAGACTTAAAACAAAATAGACCCCAAACCGCACTCTGAGGAACGCATTAAAGGGTCTCAGCATTGGGAAGATTAAGAACTGCTGGTCTATCCCACTCGGTTCCATGAGTGGGTCTTAGTTCTTCCTCCCTGCTGACCCTGGCACATGGTAGACCCCCCACACAGCATTTTTTTTCCTTCTCTCCTTATCCAACATTCTCTCCTTATCCGATTGTGTGCAGACTGGATAAACCCGGAAACAACAGCGACTGCTGGGAACATTTTAACTCTTATCAACTCAGATGGTCTGCTGAGCACTGTGGCAGTCACTGCCAAGGAGCCACCCAGTTCTAAGAGGTGGCATGAGAACAAATGAATGGCTTTCTACTTCCATCTTAAGGGGTCCTGCCCTACACAGCAAGGGCTTTGGGTACCGACATGAGCTCTGAAGCAGAAAAGCACATACCTTTCTCAGCATTCTGAAACGCAAAATGGTGCTGGGTGGATGAGCTGCTTCCCATGGTTGAGAGACAGAGCCCCTGCAGGACATGGACTGCGGATCCGGATCCGAGGGAAGGGAGGGGTTTGCTGACAAGAGGAAGGGGTGTTGTCAGCGGGAGGTTCACACACAGCATCAGTTCAGGTGGAGCAACTATGAGCCCCAGGAGATCCTCCCTCCCCCGTTAATCCCATGAGAATTCTCTCCCGTGTCGACGCTCCACTGTCTTTTCCTCTGTATGGACTAGAAACATACCCGAAGGTTTTGTGGCTTCAAAGCTGCTTTTTATAATCTCCGCCACCCTTAAGCTGCTACCAAACCACGGCTCTCCTTTCCTGCAGACTTCTTAGGAGAGCAGATGGCATGTTCTCTTCTTAGATACTATTTGTTTTATGGCGCTGGGATTAAACTCGGGGCTTGGGATATATTAGACAAATGCTCTACTGCTGGACCACATCCACAGGCCCTTTTTACTTTGTTTTGAGACAGGATCGCATGTAGTCCAGGCTAACCTCAAACTCACTGTGTACCTGAGGATAACCTTGAACCTCTGACCGTTCTGTCTCTGCTATCTGAGTGCTGGCAGACAGGCATGCACCGTTGATGCCTGTTTATGCGGTGCTGGGATCAAACCTGGGGCCTTGGGCATGCTAGTCTGGCACTCTCCCAACTGAGCTACCTCCTAAACCTCTTTTCATGGTCATTTTCAAAATGCTAACTATCCCAGACTGGCCTCAAACCTGTGACTCTCTTGTGTCAGTCTCCTAAATAGCTGGGATTACAGGTCTGTACCACCCATACCTAACTTCTTAGATGCTCCCAGAAATACAGCTTTCATCCTCATTATTGACCAAAACATTTCATGCTGATGTCTCCAATAATTTTACCTTTTCGGTTAGTACCTTGCTGGAACAGCAAAGTTATCTGTCTTTGCAGGTCCCAACTGAATTACAGTTCTGTGCCTTGGGATCTCAGATGCTGGCCCATGCTGTGTTTGCTCCCACCTCTCTAGGCTCTCTGGGGCTTGTTTTTCCCTATCTTTCAAATGCCAGTGTGTGCTTGTGTGTGTGTATGCATGCATTCTTTATGCTTGCATGCATATGTATGTATGTATATATGTGTGTGTGTGTGTGTGTGTGTGTGTGTGTGTGTGTGTGACAGAGGGAGAAAGAACAAGCACACATGCACTTGTGTATGTATGTATGTATATTCTAGCCCCAAATCTCTCTCCCCTCTTACTTAGTGGTTCATCAGCTCTTGCATACTCAACGATCACCTCCAGCTCTCAGATCTACACCTCGCTCCTATATTGTCACTAACCTCCAGGCTATACACCTGGCTTTGCACTAAGCAACTACACTGGGGTGATCTGGTGTATAGAGTGGAGCATTTGATAATCTAGATTAGACTGTAGATCTGAGAGGTTGGATGTGATAGTTGAGCATGTAAGAGTGGATTAAATCACAGAGTAGAAGAGGAGTAAAAGAAACCATTTTAAACAAATTTTTGGGGTGTGTGTGTGTGTGTTGCTAGGGATTGGACCCAAGGTGCTACATATGCAAACACATGATGCACCCCCAAATGGAGTCATCATCCTTGGGCAAAACCCCAACCTTGCACTATTATTTGGTATTTTATCTCCCTACCATCACACTGTGGGCTCCTTCAGAGCTAGACTGTGTACGAATTCATCCCTAGGGTTTAGCACAAGTGCTTGTCCCATAGCAGGGATTCAATACATACTACCTGGATAAACTTGAATCATGTGCATTTTTATACAATCTAGAAGACTCCAGATCTGTCTCCAGGAAACATGGTGGGGTTGGCTTTTCCCTGTGTTTGTTTATTGAGCACAGCACTGTGCCGCATCAGAGCATGTCCCCACAAGTGCACGCTCCCAGGTCCTCTGTCCTTTCCTGCCCTCCCTCCCCCCTCAGTTGGTTCCCCTGTGTGCCCCTGGGAAGTTTAACTTTTTGCTTTCAAAGCTATATACCACATCACCGAAGCATGAACCAACAAGACAGATACTGATCACTGATGCCCCGGGATTATAACTGATTACATTCTCTTTTGTGCTCTAGCAGTTTACTGCCTACGAATAAGTAAACCCCAAAAGGATCGATAAACAACACTGCTCCAGAATGAGAGGTAATAGCTCTTCCGGGTCAATAAACAGGATTGAAGGCCATGCTGTCTTCCACCAGGTGGCACATCTTATTATAACTAATCGTGTCACCATGGATAAAAGGGATGGTGTCCACACGGCACATGGAAGGGATGAGGGGTCCCAGCTATCACGGGAGCCACAGGAGGACGTGCATCCCTACTTGGGGCTCCGTGGCCTCTCCTGTGTTGTGCATAGGTTATGGTAACTCCATTACAGGGGTGTCATGGGGTGAGTGAGGTTTGCAAAGGTTTCCCACTGTCATGAAAAGCACAGACTAAGAGTTTTCTTAAATGACAACCTCAGAAGTTTAGAGCAGGGTACGGCGGTGTATGCCTGTAATCCCAGCACTCAGGAAGGCAACAGGTTTCAGGCTAGCCTGGCTTATATAGTGGAGCTTCAACTCAGAAAAAAAAATCTAATAAAACATCTCTCCCAAATCTCAAAAGTGCTTTGGGTAATTTCCGTGTAGAATCAACCAAATACGTTACGGCACAATAGAAACAGGGGTGTCCTGTGCACCATGACAAAGAGCAAGGTAAGCTCTCGTGCAATGTTCTAAAAATGTCCCCAGACGAATCACACAAAAAACCTGTATGGCCAGTGTGCTCTCGTCTGCATAACACAGTCCAAGCATGTGAGGACCAGGCTGTACACCGCTCTTAAACTGATGAGTCTGGGTGAGGTAGCTCTGCTCCCTCCGGCCACCAACTTCCCCCTCCTCTCTCTCCCCCTCCCCCCATCTCCCCTTCTTTGTTTCTTGACAGGGTCTTGATTTGTATCCCAGGCTAACCCACAATACATTCCTCCTGCCTCTGCCTCCTGAGTGCTGGGATTACAGGCATATGCCACCACACAGTTTGAGACTCAGGTTTTGCCTATGTCCAGGCCACCTTAAATGAGCCTGGTTGGATCTAATCTCAAAAGCTAAGCAGAATTGAGCCTGGTCACTGATTAAGTGGGAAAATTTTAACTTTTAACTTAAAGAGTTTTTTTTTTTTTTAAATAACCTTTATTATTGAGATCAATACATGGCATATTTTCAAAAATTTTACATGGGAAGAAAAATAAGAAAGGAACAGTAGCTAAATTAGGTATTACATATGGTTACTCAAGAGAAAGTAAAGTCATCTAGACTAGCAAAGTGTTATAGAAGTTACTAAAAAATATAGACAGAAAGGAAAACTGAAAAAAATTCAAAAGAAACAACTTGAGAGTAAAAACTGCAGGCTGGGGAGATGGCTCTGGGGTAAAGTGTTTGCTGCCAAGGTACGAAGGACAGAGCGTGCATTGCCAGCACTCAAGGGAAAAGCCAGGTGTGGGCCTGGGTCACCACACCCATGTAAAAAACCAAGTGTGTTGGGTGCTTAAGTGGAAACAGGCAAATGGTGGGGCTTACTGGGTGCATCTTGGGTGAGACAGGAAGTGTTAAGTTCAAGAGAATCTCTGTCTCAAAAACATGAAGTTGAGAATGATTGGAAAGATTGTAAAAAACAATGATGACGACCCATAACCTCTACCACATGTGCACGAGCATGCACACACACACACAAACACACACACACACCACACACATACTACACATACCACACATACACACACACACACACCACACACACACACACACACCACACATACTACACACACACACACCACATACACACCACATACACACACACACACCACACACACACACAGACACACACACACCACACATACTACAAGCACACACACACACACACACACACACCACACATACTACACACACACACACCACATACACACCACATACACACACACACACACACACACCACACACATCTCACACACATACCACATGCACACACACACACCACACACACACACACACACACACACACACACACCACATACTACAAGCACACACATACACACACACATACCACTGAAAAATGAGGTTGAAGGAGCCTCACACACTGAACTGGCTCCTCTCACAGTGACTGATAGCTGCCACACCCGAGGTTTGCTGTGACCCATCTTTGTAAGTCACAGTGATTTCCATATTATGCCACTCTGTGAGGGAGGTTCCCTGTCCCTCTAGAACATGACAAGTCAAGACAGCCGGGCCTTGCAACATTCTTTTTAATCTGTTTCTCTGCTCACTAACTGAGCCTAATGAGTGGAGGGAAAGTTAGTTATCAGGACTTGAAATGCAGAAAACATGTGTGTAGCCCCTCCAACAGAGGCTTTCTCTGACTGACCTTCATCCCCGAACCAAACGGAAGCAGGAGAGAAAGAGAGAATGACAGTGATGTGCAAAAGTAAGCACAGGGCAGGTGACAAGGGAACAGCCCATGGTCCTGGGGCCTGACTTGCCTGTCCTGCTGATGGGGTCAGGAAACTAGCGTCTTTGGTGACGTCTCAGTTGCTCAGTAAGGCACTCGGTGCTTTCCACAAACCTCTCACAAGAGGTGTTGGAGGCAACAGAGAAGCTACGCTTACTTAAGCCGAAATGATACTTGAATTCCTACAGAGATCAAGGATAAACAGCTTATATAAAACCAAAGCAAACTGTAGCCTTGAACAGTATCTCTTACAAACCTACCTTATAACTTTGTTTACTAAGAAAAAGTCTTCTATATTTAGTCTTGTTACAACACTCTTTGGGCAGTGTTGAAAAGTGTGTGGTGTGTATGTGTGTCCAGGTACCTGTGAGTTGAGGGCTGGAGAGACGGCTCAGTGGTTAAGAGCACTTGTTGCTCTTTTAGTAGACCAGAGTTCAATTCCCAGAACCCCCATAATACCTTGCATCCATTTATAACTCCACTTTCAGAGAATCCAGCACCCTTTTCTGACCTTCATGGACACCAGACATGCACAAACATTTATATATGTAAAATAAAAGAAATAAATCTAAAGTATTTTTTAATAAGTGTGTCTGTCTGTCTCCTGGAGGATATTCTTAGCAACCCTTAGAGAGGTCACTCTAAAACTACTAAAATCCTATATAAACCCAGTGGTAAAGACACTTAAGCACAAGGCCACAGCCAGGCGTGGGAGTGTCTCACTGTTTCCCCAAAGCGCCTGTCTCTATGAACCCCTGTGCCCAATATCTATGTTAGAAATGTATTTAATATCCAACTCTGCTTATACTGGCTTTCATTCCTGGAAGCCACACATCCTGGTTTTGCCTGGATGGAGGCCCCTAGGGGCTAGAGAACTCTTGTGGACGCTCTGGGAGATGGAGGGAGCTCTGTTTCTCTCTCTGTTGTCCACAATGAGCCTTTCCCTTCCCACATAAATTCATTGGTTGACTTCATGGTCTCATTCATTTCTATCCCACAGGCTGGGAAGTCTGGACTTACCTTCTAGGAGCTTTGCTGACTGAGGCACGAGGAGGCAGGCACCTAACCCGTATATCTGATCACCATCTGTCTTCAAGGTTGGTGGGTGGAATGCCTGACTGGGCTGCGGGTCTAACAAATATGACGCCACCTTTGATGCTGTCTTCTCAGAGGGCAGGATGACACCGACAACCCTGGCAATGCACTTCAAGTGCCATGTGACAGTCACAATATCCGCTTCAAGCCCTCAGCAGCAACCTGGGTCAAATGAGGCCTGGGGACTGGAGGCAAGTCCGCAGAGTATGGCATGTCACTTCTTGTGGGGGTTGGAGGATCCCCCTAGTCCTAAATCTTCTTACTCTTCCGGATTAGGAGATCCATTCTCCAAGCCAGCCTGGCAAGTCTGAGCTCCTTAACCCAGAAACAAGACAGTGCTGACCCCAGAGACCAGTTGCAGGGTGCCAGCTGCTCAAGCTGCCCCACAAAGGGTGCTTCCTGCAGCCCACACAGGGGCTTTTTCTGTTTGCAAAACATGTTTGAAATATCCTGCTTTTCCCATGGACAGAATCCCCTCATGATGTAGCTGAGGTCATTGTTAATCTACATTCCCAGATCATTCTTCAGTGAACCTAAAGTGCTTGAGTGTATTAAACAGGTATTAAATCTTCCATGAATATTTGCAAAGAAATCTATACCCAGTTCCCTTTCCTACATCCAGTAGGAAATATAAAATAATAAACGATATTTAAAAACAGAAGCTCACAGCTTCGGGGTAAGCAGGTAGATAGAACACCACACTCAATGCCTTGCAAATTTTTTATTCTCCCCAACAGCATCTTGTAGTGAGAATTTTGTATTTTTGGTTTCTTTAAAAAAAAAACACAGAAATATTATATGAATAAGTGTTTGTTTTAATCCCAGGTGTTGGCATTTAGTCTAGGCTCCGCCCCAAAGTTACCTGGCAACAGCTAGGCGTGCCTCACTATAAAAGGGGCTGCTTGCCCCCCTCATCACTCTTTTGCTCTCTTGCTCCCTCTCCTTACCCTCTCTCCCCATTGCCCTCCCCCCTCCATGTGCTCATGGCTAGCCTCTACTACTCTCTCTCTCTCTGCCTTTCTCTCTCTCTCTCTGCCTTTCTCTGTCTCTACCCCCTCAACTCCCCTCCCCATGACCTGAATAAACTCTATTCTATACTATACTGTGTGGCTGGTCCCTCAGGGAAGTGAGGCCTCAGCATGGGCCCACCGAGGCACCCCCTTCCCCCACACCTGACTACACCTCCACCAAACATATTCCTCTTCTCCTTGTCTTTTTATAAAACACACCACCGGGTGTGGGGACATAGGGCTGCTTCGAAGCAGCTGTGATTTGCCTCGTGCTCTAGCAGAGGCAGATATTTTCTGCCTCTGCTATGTTTGGAATTCTGGGGACTTTTTAGAGGCTATATAAAGCTAGAGCCCGGATAGGTGGGGTGCTGGTTGATTGCTGTTGGTTGTGGTTTGTAAAGTAGAAACAAGAAGAAATTAAATGTCCTGACAGCAAAGATCAAACTTGCCACAAGGGACTTGACACCCCCAATCAACAGGAAGTAGTATAACGTCACTCCCTTTCCCCTCTATCTCCTATGTAATTTTTAGGGGGTTTAAGGGTAGGAGAAAAAAGAACCCACAAAGTAGCCAAAGTGCAGCCAACATTTTTTGACATTTTATTAACAAATGATAAAGAATGACAGGAAATTATTTGGTGTCATATACTTTTCAAAAGTAGTAAGAAAGTAATTTTATTTTTAATAAGGCCCACATTAAAAAAATACATTAGAAGTTTACAAAAAGTGAGTTTCCACTATATGGAAACACAAAATCAAAGGTCAGAGGAACATAACTTCCAGCAAATTCTACTCAAACTTTTGCTCGTTTATTTATCTATTTATTTACTTAGCGGTGCAAACTCTGTCACTGAGCCTCACCCAGCCTTAGGAGAAACTTTCTTATGGGGCTTGTCCACAAGCCCTTCCTCCACATGACGGCCTCCTTGCCCAGTCCTTTCCTCAGTGGGCAAGCAGGAGTGTGAACACAGATCACAGGACACTTGTGACTGGTCGGGTGCGTCCTGACGTCTGAGATCAGTTATCTGAGTTGTTCAAGTCAGAGTGGGTTATTAATGAAGCTCAAGGGTACCAGAAAGTCAGGAGGATCAAGACAGCAGGCTACTCTCCTCTTCCTCCAGAATGCCAAGAGAACCCCCTACCCCCACAAGGCAGAAAAGCTCCAGGAGGGAGCCAGCGTTGCTCAGAAAACAGACAATACTTCCAGTCCTAGACTTCTGAATGCAGCCTTTTGACAATAAATCACCTGGTAGGGAAGAAAACAATACATGCTTTTAATTCAAACAGTAATGGTTTTTACACTAAAAGAGTGACCTAGCCGGGTAGTGGTGGCGCATGCCTTTAATCCCAGCACTCGGGAGGCAGAGGCAGGCGGATTTCTGAGTTCGAGGCCAGCCTGGTCTACAGAGTGAGTTCCAGGACAGCCAGGGCTATACAGAGAAACCCTGTCTCGGGGGGGGAGGGGGGGGGGAGTGACCTAACCGTCAGGCCAGGCGTAACAATTCAGAAATCTGAGCAGAAGAGCCCTGACAACTGGCGCTGTCCAGAGGTGGAGTTCAGGGACACAGGAAGGAGACTCCTGTCTCTTGTCCTTCCCTTCCCCGTGGACTCCGTTGTGCCTTCAGGGAAATTCTGTAAGGGTTCTTTGCCTTCAGGGTCTGCCTTCTGATGCTCAAAGACACTGGGCCTCACGATTGCTCTGGAGACACACCAGTCTCCCTAAATATCTGCCCCTCCATACCTGAGGAGGTGGCAGCCGGCCTTGAGAGCAGGGTTTGTGAAGGGGCACTGGGCAGAGACACTGAGAGTTCAGTGTCATATAAACTCTTTAAGTCAAAATGCCTACTGATTGAGTATCAGATGCTAAATGCTTGTCAGAATAAGTAATGTACTTTTAAGTCTTTGGGAGGTCACCATTGTCTGTGAGAAGCACTTGCCACTCCACCCAAGCAGTAACAAATTCAAATTCTTCACAGCACAGGCACACCCACTCACCTGCAGCACGGGCACACTCACCTACCTGCTCACCTTCAGCTCAGGTTTCTGATCATGGTCATGTACTTGTCAGGCTCGGCAGCGCTCATCACTGTAGTATAAATTGTGTAGCTGAAATAACAAGACAAATTCTTATGTATGAGTTACCTTTGCTAATTTGATGCTCTCCTGCATCTCCTGGAATGCAGGACAAGGATGCAGGATAGGAATGCAAAGAGGCAGAATGTTTAAAACATAAGCCAAGAGGTCTAAGGGGTTTTCCTTCCTATTTTGAAACACCATTGAAAGCCAAGTCAGACTTCTAAATTCTGATTCCTCAAAGTTCATGCTGTGGTAGCGGTGGCAGTCAGCCCATTTGTGGAACTGCCTCTAGCAGGACCACTGCCTGTTCTTTGCTTGAAAGGGACCCCTCCCCAACTTCTTGCACAGCTGCCCTTCAGAGCAAACTAAGCTTCCTATGACCGTCCCCTTAGAAGAGTGTGTGAGGAAGATCTCCAGGCCAGAGAAACGCTAGCTTACAGACTGCCGCAGTCAAGACCATGAGCTAAAAGAGGTAGGAATAATGATTGACAATATCAACAATAATATATAAAAACAATATTTAAAATATTTTATTGTTTTGTTTTCGAGACTGGGTTTCTCTGTGTAGCCCTGGCTGTCCTGGAACTCACTCTATAGACAAGGCTAGCCTTGAACTCACAGAGATCTGCCTGCCTGTGCCTCCCAAGACGTGGGCCACTACCACCTGGCAAACAATATTTTTAAAAACCAAAAGAATAGATACATAAAAAGAGAAACATGGCAGTGAGCCATCAGCAGGAGGGGGGGAGGAGAGGAAGAAGAGGAGGAGGAAGAGGAGGAGGAGGAGGGCGAGAGTGGGGAGCAGAAACTCTGAAGGTGACAAACACTTAATCCCAACAGGAACTCATGAGGACTGTCCCCGTTCAGACTGAGGGGCAAACCTGTCACCGCCCACCTCCTTCCACTATCCAGGTCATCCCACTCTCTTGGCTTTGGTTTGGTTTTCTTGAATTCCTTGAATTGATTGTGATGTATTTATTTGCCCCCCCCCAAACTAGAACATCTGTCCCCTTTGCTTTGCTCACTATCGCCTCCTTCAACGATATCTCCCCCCCCCCCCAGCCTCCTATCCCACCATCCCTCAGTTTCCCCTCCCTCCCTCCTCCCCACCAAGCCAGGGTGTGTGTGAGGTTGTAACAAGGTAACCGAAAAGCAGGCTCAAGCCTGGCAGTGCTTTTGCTTTGGATCCCTGCTTCCCCCTGCTCCCCCCCTGCTTCCCCCTGCTCCCCACTGCTCCCCACTGCTCCCCTCTGCTCCCCTCTGCACACAGGCACGTTCATCTGTCAGGGAATGCCTATCTAGAAACTGGTGCTTACCTAAACTAAACTAAGTCACCACTTCAAGGCTTAACCCTGCAGAACCAGAGTGGAGACCGTGAGTAGCCTGACCACGCCCTCAGCTGGAGGCGCCACGCTCCTATTGGACTCCATTCTTCCTCTATTTAAATCCAGCCGCCTGTAGTCCCTAGAAGACCCGCTCTGACTCACAGGACCCTTTACTTGTTGCTCTACCCGGCAGGCTCACTGAAAGTCCTCTCTCTGCTCTTCCCCAGTATGCTCGCGCTCTCTTTAACAGGTGTGTGGGACAGGTGGCTGGGCTAGCTTTTGGAGGCTGATAGTGCAGGATTTTTGGTCTGAAACTCGGGTTATTTGGTCACAGTAACATTTTTCATGGTGAAAGTGAAGGGATATGCTGAACATGTAACTTACTTGTTATAAACAGGAAACACCGATAAAACCTGCATAGGAAAAAAAATCAGACGATGAAAATATTAAAAGAGAAACACATGTAGAGTATGTGTAAGAATATAACCACTGGCCCTGTGAGATGGCTCCGCAGGTAAAGGAGCTTGCTGCCAAGTCTGCCAAGCCTGAAGATCTGAGTTCAATCCCTGGAACTCACATGGTAGAAAGAGAAAAACAACTCCCAAAAGTTGTTCTTTGACTTCCTTTGTATGGTGTGGCGTGAGCACGTGCACACACACCCACAGACACACAGACACAGACCCACACTACACTCACCCCACATACACACACCACGCACACAGACACACTTTTTATATAAAAAATGGATATAACCACTTAACACTTCAGTATCTCGGGAAAATTCAGCCCTTGCCCTTTCTTTTTAAAACAATGAACATATTAAAGCTATGCTTACTTCTCTTAATATGAAGACAAACTTTGGTGAAGGCAGATACTCTAACCTACATAAAGCCAAATTCAGAAAACATCATGTGGCTTTTTAAAATGTTTTCAACAGTAGAGAAATTTTGCTGCAACATTTTTCCTGACTTTAGAAGTTTACACTGCAGGTAAGGTAAGCATTGAAAGAGTTACCTGGAAGAGGGTCTCCAGGCTGAGGTGAGCTGGCCCTGTGGCGTTTAGGGCTTTGATGGCTGGTGTTCTGTAAGAACAATGGTCAACAGTCACCAGGTGCTCCTGGAAACCCCGAGTCTCATCAGATGTCATTTTGAGAGGCACAGCGCAAGGCTCAGACTCTCCTCAAAACAGATTCTAGCTCCCAAGCGTCCTTCCTGTGTCTGCTGGGTCCTACTGGAGTGGGGTTCATTCCGCTGGACGCCCTCAACCCGATGGTCAAGAAAATCGGGGCAGTTGCTGCAGAAATCAACGACTGCCAAACGTGTGGGGCAATAGAGACTAGTGAGCTCTACTGAGTTCTTGTAACCAGATGACTCGCAGTGCGTCTACATCAGAAAGGGCGATGCAAGCCCCTGTATCAGCAGGCTAATTGACTAATGGGTTTATGGAAAATGACTTCCTTCCAAATAAAGCCTTACAACTATAGCCATTAGCCCCTCCCTTGCACTTACAGGTAGCTGAGCAAAGGCCCCAGTGACTCCGCAGAGACATTGGTGGGGTTCATGATAGGACCCAGTGCTCCTTGACCCCGAAGCCAGGGCTAACCTCATACCCCCAACCAATACCAACTACCAAGAGGTCCTCCCCACTGCTCCTCCACACCCCATCCAGGCCCTGGGGAGAGGCCAGGTGTATTTTCTGGCAGGAGACAGCACCTGGAGGTCTCTCCTTCCCCTGTTGCAGGAAGGGGACAGTCCCCTGACCATGAGAAACATTGGAAGTCTGGTGTAGGGCTTGGTTTCATGCCTTCTATCCTAGTAACAGGAGGCTGAGGCAAGAGGATTACTCCGAATTTGCGGCTAGCGTAGGCTTTAAAGTGGCTTCCACACTAGCATGGTGAGAACCCGTCTCAACAAACCAGAACAAAAAGCAAAGAGTCTACCTTCGGTCATCCCTCTTGGGTACAGGCTTCCAGTGGTCATAATTTGTCTCAACTCGAAACCACCTGCAGTAGAGTACATTAACTTGGCTTATCCAGCGAGATTTAGAAGAAATGTTAAATAGAAAAAACAACTCCTACTTCAACAAATAAAGATTTGATAAAGAGGCTGCAATTCTACTCACGCTCCATTCAGAGGGTCAAGAGGCCAAATATCCGCCGGGCCACCTCTGTCCCTGGTGATGACTACCCCCTCCTTGGGCGAGGTACCCCCAACAATATAATAAACATCAGCAATGAGGGGAGTCTTGGCCAGAGTGTAAACAGCTGCTTCAAAGTTTTCTGACTCACTCAGGGTCTAAATAAAAAGACAAACCAGTATTGGCAACCTCATCCAAAGGAAAGACACATGTTGCGTGCGGGACACACACTCCAAAGCATAACCTCCTGATGCTAAGCCACAGCTGGAACCTGTAACTCCTCTGGCTTTGTCCTGTTGTCATGGGGACTCCCGAGGAGAGAACAAAACAACAGTGACAAACCTCTCATCTTTGGCTGAGGAATTTCCAACAGCAGCAGGGATTTCTCTAGGACAGTTTGTAAGCCAGTTTGTTTCCTACACTGGGCTCACCTGGACTTGGTATGAGACAGAGCACACCTCCCATTCATTGGTTCTCCCAGAGGCAATGTTTGAACACTGCTCTGTTCTGGGCAATGTGCTGGAGGGGAGCCAGGATCTCCTTCTCGATCTCAAGAAACGTTCCAATAACACAAAGACGTCACCAGGCAACGGTGACACAGTGAAGTAATGAAGGAAGTCACAACAGGGAACCCATCTTGAGCACAAGAGCTCAAGGACCAAGTGACAAACAGGAGTCACACTGGGATAGCAGCTACAGGGGTTGTGGGGCTGAGTTCCAGGCCAATGAACTCAACTGGCAATGGCTTGTAATTGTGGCGCTGTGACATTGGAATTAGGAGACAGACTAAGTCTGTGAAGATGTGCAAAGATCTGAGGCGAGCCGTGAAGGGGTCACTTTCTAACTCCCCGAGTCCATTTGTGCCCCTTCGCTAAACTGAACTACGCATGACCCTCCCGGCCCCTTCCTCCTTCACGATCATTCCTGGTCACTTTCTGAGAGGAAGACATCTTACAGTCACCATCCTATTAAGATATATGGATAGGAAAGGGGCCAGATGACAGGACGACTCAGAAGCCAGGGTCCCATAGCACATAAGCCACAAGACCCTGATAAGGCACTGAGAGTTCCCCAGCCTGGTATATATTGCTGGACAGATGAGATGTCTTTATTACTCTATTTACATTTATTTTGTGTGTCTTCTCTGTCTCCACTTACCCCTCCTTCTCCTCTTACTCTTCCTTTAAAGCAGCCGGCATCTCTGCACAGAACAGAGCTGAGCTGTGTACAAATCACAGCAGACTCTTGTCTCTATTGTAATAGTACAAAACTGGTTAAAGCCTGCTCCGGTTACTGTTAAGCAGTATCCAGCTTTATGGCTGATGTTTACTGTGGAAACACAGATGCATCTGGAAACACTAAAACGCTTCTTCTTAGCTGCGAAGGGGGCGCAGCTGCACAGCGTGGTCACTCTGTTTAGAGCTTGGGTCCGGGCAGAGTCTACACCATAGGTTACTCACTTCGCGGACAAGCCAGCTGATGGGAGAGTGTCCCAGAGAAAGCGCGGCGATCATATTTTCCCACCACCAGCCTTTATCTGCGTGCATAAAGAAGCATCAATCAGCTCATGGTCCAAACACCATCCACATGAAAAATAATCTTAATTAATAAAGTTTTTATTACATTCATTTGCATACTTATTTTTACTGTGTGTTTAGGTGTAGGTGCATGCCACAGCATATACGTGGGAGTCAGCGGACAACCTGCAGGAGTAAATTTTCTTCTTCCACTCTGTGGGTCCTGGGAATCAAACTCAGATCCTCAAACTTGGCTGCATAAGCCTTTACCTGCTGAGTCGTGTCGCTGGGCCCTACTCATAAAATTTGCTTTCTTTCCAATATTATAAGCTAATGTGAAAGAAATTTTAGCTAATGGAGAGTGATTTTACTAGTATCTAGCTTTTGAAGGCCTGAATTTCTTCCTTAAAATGTATATATTTATTTAGTGTGTGTGTGTGTGGGGGGTTATGTGCAAATGCCCTTGTGCCACAGTCTGTGTGTGGAGCTTAAAGGACAACTTGAGGGAGTTCTCTCTCCTTTTATCTGGGTCCCAAAGATCCAGGTCATTAGGCTTGACAAGAAGTACCTTTGCTAGCTGAGCCATCTCGGTGGCCCTAAGCCAGAGAGTCATCAATCATAAAAACATCACTTATACAAGTGAACATATACATTCATACAATGACTATAGATACCTTATAAACAAAACCATACAGATATTCACTGATTTTTCTTTTTTCTCTTTTCTTTCTTTCTTTCTTTCTTTCTTTTTATTTTTTTGAGATTGGATCTTCCTATGTAGTTCTAGGAGGACTTCTAACTGGATACTCTTCTGCCTCAGCCTCCAGGTACTGGGTACAGATGTGTGCCACCATGCTCAGCTTCCCTCAGGTTTTGAAGACAGAATCTCCTGTGCCTGACACAATAGTGATTGTGTCAGATGAAATCATTCCAGTAATAATTACCTCAGGCAAGATTACATTTTATTCCTTTCAAGGGAAGCTGCTTAACCGAGATTAGGAAGAATGAGGCGAGCTTGTCCTTCTGGGTAGCTTATAGTCTTGGTTGTGAGCCTAGCCTTTAACGGTCAAGTTTTCTCTCCAGCCCTTTCTGATGTGTCTTTAACAAGTTAAGTAAGACAGCTTTCCATCACATTTGAATGTTACAGACTAACTCGGTTACTTTAACAAACATCTTAACCCACATGGAATCAAAGCCTGTCATTTAAATAAACATATGCATTTGCAGATATCACACTTAAAAACACACACACCCTAGCCTTGTCATGCTATGGTCTGGATATGCTAGCTGAGACTTGCTGAGACTGGCTGAAACTCAGATTTATTCATAACTGATGTTTGAAAAAACTGTTGAATAAATACACGGGGGGGAAAAGCTGGATACTATGGATGAAACACACACACACACACAGACAGAGAAAAAGAGAGAGAGAGAGAGAGAGAGAGAGACAGAGACAGAGACAGAGACAGAGAACCTCTATCCAAATGAGTCAATAACAGCACGATGCTAGTCAGGGGTCTTCAGATGAGGAATGTCATATGAATGCTCTTTGCTCTCCTTAGCACCAAGTCCCTAGT
Organism: Uromys caudimaculatus; assembly: GCA_028551405.1. Lineage (NCBI taxonomy): Eukaryota > Metazoa > Chordata > Mammalia > Rodentia > Muridae > Uromys > Uromys caudimaculatus. The sequence continues at coordinate 75,389,018 of CM052712.1, forward strand.
GACAGCTGCAGGAGGTCGCCTCTCTCTGGGTTTTCCACGTATTATGAAACTGAATACTGTTGCCTTGAGGTTTGGACAATGATGCGGAGTTGTTAGCAAACAGAACAACTTAACTGGCTCAGGTCCCAGGAGATGAGCCGGAGAGACCCCTCCCCACCCATCAGCTATCACTTCCTTTTGTTGCCTCAGTTTCCAGCCCTGTGTCCTGCATGGTCTCTAGGATCAGGTCTGCCTGCTTCAGTGAGAAAATGTTTGAGCACCTGCGTGTTGAACCCAAGAGGTTCACAAATGTTGCTTGTGACGGGAAAATGGATCTCTGGATGAATTCAATAGCTCCCCAGTGTTCTTCTGACTCTGTCTTAACCCAACAACACAGTCCAATCTCTACCGAGAAGCCAAGGTAATGGTCAAAAACATAAACCAGGCCTAGGCATAGTGGCACGTCTGTAATCCTAGCATTCATTCAGGAGGCTGATACAAGGGGATCTTAGTGTTTTGTGTGTGTGTGTGTGTGTGTGTGTGTGTGTGTGTGTGTGTGTGTGTGTGTGTGTTTGTGTGTATGTGTATGAAAGAGAGACAGGGAGACAGACACAGAGAGGGGGGAGGGAGAGAGAGGGGGAGAGAGAGAGAGAGAAAGAGAAAGAGAGAGGGAGAGAGGGCTGTTCACTCTTTGGCCTAAAACTCTCCTGTGGTTTCTATTCTGCTTAAAAACCCAAATGCTCATTATGGTCACAGTCTCCTCTACATCTCTGATGTCCTCCCTGTCTCTGTCTCATTTCTGCGATGTACCAACAGCGACACCTGCAGTCTTTGCTGTGGCTTTCAGACCACCGAGATGATCTCCTCTGGCCTCTGCAGACCAGACTGGAATCACAAGGATCAGAGAAGCCCCGCCCCCATGCCTCTGTGCCTTGCATCAATTCTTCCTTCACTTCTGTGGTTCTAACCAGCACCTGAGACCATCCTCAGCACTCACAGGCTACTTTCTGTCTCCACTCAGAGAGTGGAAGTCCCTGGTGCTGGAAAGTTCCTTCCACAGATTCTGCTGGTTGAGCCAGTGAAGGAAGCACCCAGAAAACCTCAATAAGGATTTGATTTAAAATGCTCAAGACTTTGTTTGAATTACCTCGTTCATCACCAGAAATTGTAAACTTGTGTGGACTTTGACCTGTCCATAGTCCAACATAGCCAACAAAAGTGGTCCCCGTGAATACAATCTGAAATTGGACAAAAAAAAAAAAATGGCATCACTTTATCATCCAACAGAATATATGCTGAAATCACTTAATTTCCCTACATTCTCTCAAATTTTTTGTTAGTTAATTAGTTAGTTGTTAGTTGTTGAGACAGTTTTACTATGTAGGCCAGGTGGCCTGGAACTTGCTATGTAGGCCAAGCTGGCTTCAAACTCACAAAGATCTGCTTACCTCTACCTCTCCTGAGTGCTGGGATTAAGTGTATGCCACCATACCCAGCTTCCTGGATTTTTTTTTTTTTTTTTTTTTTTTTTTTTAAAAAGCAGAGGTTTGAACATAACAGAATAAAACTTTGGACCAGCATCCTAGAACAAAAGTTCTTAACCAAGTTGGGGGAAGTGTCCATGGACAGAATTCAGGAAATAAAATAGATGGGTATCTATCTGTCTATCTATCTATCTATCTATCGTCTATCTACCTATCTATCTATCTATCTATCTATCTATCTATCTATCTATCTATCTAGGTTTTTTGAGACAGGGTTTTCCTGTGTAGCCCTGGCTGACCTGGAACCTACTCTGTAGACCAGGTCAAACTCAGAGATGGACCTGCCTCTGCCTTCTAAGTGCTGGGATTAAAGGTGCATACCACCATGCCTGACTCTCCAAACTGCTTTTTAGTAAATGTTCTTGGCAAGACTAGAAGTAATGTCGGGGCCTGTGACTTTATCAGAGGACCTTGCTGGTCCTTGCACGAGTGATGGCGGATACAGACGCACAATTTATGACACATTCACAGTGTCGCTACACAGGAGTCATGGTAGTTACCAGACTCGCTGCTCAATCAGACTACTGGAAAATTTAACATAACTGATTGTTTCTAACCCTTTGTGTTCTGTGTGTCTGTGAAACATTATTCACCCAAAAGACTTCCATACTGACAGTAGCAAATGGGGTCTGGCTGGGAACTTGTTTTGAGTTCATGACAAGAGACAAATGCTACATGTAAGCTCTGTAGGGGAACAAGTGGATCAGCTCACCGGTAACAGCCACTTTACAGTTTAAATGCTTGAAAAGCCATCCAATGGGCTGGAGAGATGGCTCAGCAGTTAAGAGCACTGACTGCTCTTCCAGAGGTCCTGAGTTCAATTCCCAGCAACCACATGGTGGCTCACAACCATCTGTAATGGGATCTGATGCCCTCTTCTGGTATGTCTGAAGACAGCTACAGTGTACCCATATACATAGAATTAATTAATTAATTAATTAATCATGTAATATATGTATTTTTTAAACCCTACTGTTGCTTTCATTTAGGCCTAGGCTCATCGCTGTAAACCAAGCCACTGCAGCAGTGGCTGAAAGATGCCTCCGGCAATGATCTTCAAGACCAGGCTTTGTTTATTCAAGGAAGAATTTAGAGGGGTACACAGCTTGTATTGTTTATAAAAGCTAACTAGTATTTCTTGTTTGCTTTTGTTTGTTTGTTTTTAAGACAGGGTTTCTCTGTGTAGCCCTCACTATCCTGGAAGCTCACTCTGTAGACCAGGCTGGCCTCGAATTCACAGAACTCCACCTGCCTCTGCCTCCCAAGTGCTGGGATTAAAGGTGTGCGCTACCACCACTCAGTTTGGCTAACTATGATTTTTATATTCTGAGAAATTAAATAAACCTAGATTAGTATTATTTTTATTTTTAAGACAGTATTAAAGTTAGGTATGGTGATGCACACCTTTAATCCCAATACCCTGCGCCCAGGAGGCAGAGGAAGGCAGATCTCTGTGAGTTCCAGGCCAGTCTTGTCTACAAGTGAGTTTCAAGACAGCCAGGACTACACAGAGAAACCCTGTCTCACTAACAAAACAAACCCAAACTTAATATTAAACTAACAACCTTGCTTGCAGGGTTATTCAGATTCACTCCACTTGGCTGTGAAATAACTCAGGGTGATTGAACTGTGTGGAAGAAGGCATTGGTTTTCTAAATGACCTCTCCGCTAGACTTCCCGAGTGCCCCCTTGAAGGCCCCCATCTCCATCCCTGTAGTTGCAATGGGTATACATTGACCCTGCGATTGAAAGAGGGGATTGAAAGATGGCTCTGTGGTTAAAAGCATATACTGGCTGGGCAGTGGTGGCTCACGTCTTTAATCCCAGCACTCGGGAGGCAGAGGCAGGCGGATCTCTGAGTTCGAGGCCAGCCTGGTCTACAGAGTGAGTTCCAGGACAGCCAGGGCTACACAGAGAAACCCTGTCTCGAAAAACAAAACAATAACAAAAACCAAAAAAAAAAAAAAAAAAAAAAAAAAAGCATATACTGCTCTTGCAAAGGACCAGAGTTCGGGTGCCACAAAATCCTATCATAGAGTTACAAAGAAACAACTTAAACAAACAAACAAAATACAACCACCACCACCAACAACAACAACAACAAAAAGCCACAAAGTTCTTTTAGGGTCTGGAGATTGAGAGATGGCTCAGTAGTTAAGAGCATTTGCTGCTCTTCTAGAGGACATGGGTTCAGTTCCAGCCCCGCATGGTAGCTAACAGTTGCTTTACTGTGCCCTTCCCCCAGACTTGAGTAGGCTAAACAGACCTACAATGGTTTACATCCTAGCTGGACCTCCCTGCACTTGCAGCTTTCTATAGGAGCAGACTGCCCACTGAGCTTGCTTTGCAACATAATCCAGCTGAAACAAAGGATGGGGTCTGTGGGCTTTCCCTAGGTAACCGCAGTGCTGAATATTAAACTTTGAGCCTTGATCAGAAACTTTGTCTTGGCTTCATTCTTTTCTCGCACCCTGTCCTTTTTCAGTTCCAGCCCCCCTTTCAGGTAGACCCAGTTCATCCATGGCTGCTGGACGGCTACAATCTACCTCCCTCTCCTGGCCTCGGAGGGCACTTGCACACACGTGGTGCACCCATATACACTCAGTCCCACAGACATATAGAATAATAAAATAAAAAAACAAACAAAACAAACAAAAAACCTAAAGCCCCTTTCAAATACAACCATAGGGGAAAACAAAAGGAATCCATCAAAGCCCACAATCTTCCGGTCCCAGCATTCACACGACACACCCTCAGACCTGAGGGGACACACCCTCACTCCCAAGAAGGCAGGAACAAAGTTAGGAAACTCAAACCACATGTTGCTTGCAATCGCTATTCAGAGAGGCTGTAAGATGTCTTTGTTAACTGTCTTGGAGGAGCTGATTGGGAAGTACATTTATATAGAAATAAAATGCAGAACTGCATTTTATTTCTATATAAATGTACTTCCCAATCAGCTCCTCCAAGACAGTTAACATAGTTCTGCATTTTATTTCTATATAAATGTACTTCCCAATCAGCTCCTCCAAGACAGTTAACATAGTTCTGCATTTTATTTCTATATAAATGTACTTCCCAATCAGCTCCTCCAAGACAGTTAACATAAACCCTTAACCCCTGATGCTTACAATCTAAGTATGGCTGACAGATGGCCCCTGGGAAAACCTTAGCTGGGGCTGAAGGCTGAGGACTGGTCCACCTTATACCGCTTCACTCCTACGTGGTTTAGGGCACATGAGTCGTTAGGCCTGGGTGTTCCTGCGAGCCGTCTCTCCAGCCCTGTACAACCTGCTCTGAATTTAGCCAAAACATTTTCTTACTTAAGAGTACTCTGTACAAAAACAACACCCAGGCGTAACCTGCATGGGTTTGGGAACAATCACCTACGCACCATAAACAAAGCCACTGCACAGACTATTCCCCAGAGGATCTCCTCATAAGCAGGAGCTAATGAAGCAACAACCATCAAATAACTACTTCAGGTTGACTACATTTAGTTCTTGGACGCTAAGAATATTTCCTCATTATAGAGCATAGAAAAGCACAAAGTAGTAAACGAACATAAACCCTCCCTCATTTCGTACTGATATTTTAGCAGATGTCCTCTAAGAAGTGATTAGGGGATCTGCAGAGAAGGCAGCAGTAAGAACACTGCTCTTGTAGAGGTCCTGGGTTTGGTTTTGAGAACCTACTGAGGGCAGCTCACAGCCACCGTAACCCCAGTTCCAGTGGGCCTGTGCTCCCTTCTGGCTTCTCCAGACTCCTGTATGTACGTGGTCTCACACATTTACACATAAAAAATAAGTAAACAAGTAAGCATTTTTATTTGTTTTGTTGTTGTGTTTTTGGTTTTTCGAGACAGGGTTTCTCTGTGTAGCCCTGGCTGCCCTGGAACTCACTCTGTAGACCAGGCTGGCCTCGAACTCAGAAATCCGCCTGCCTCTGCCTCCCGAGTGCTGGGATTAAAGGAGTGCGCCACCACTGCCAGGCGCAAGTAAGCATTTTTAAAAAGACCTGATTTATGTATTTGTACTACCACTGTTGCTGCTTACAATTGTGCTTTTGAAGAGAACAAAAAAATTGTTGACAATGTCGAAGTAAGTGAACCAAATTGAGAAAGGAGAATGCTCATTAAATATTTCTAGATTGCTTGAGTCGTTTATGGGAGAAAGGTTTTCTCTATCAGGTGACCAAATGAGTATTCAGTAAACATGTTTCTATTATTGTTTCTAATCAATGACAAGTTTCTAATCAAAATGCAAAGAACTTGCCGGGCAGTGGTGGCGCATGCCTTTGATCCCAGCACTCGGGAGGCAGAGGCAGGTGGATTTCTGAGTTCGAGGCTAGCCTGGTCTACAGAGTGAGTTCCAGGACAGCCAGGGCTACACAGAGATACCCTGTCTCAAAAAAAAAAAAAAAAAAAAAAAAAAAAAATAAGGCCAAACCACGTCTTCCCATGCTCCTTTCTGCGGCACAGCGGCAGTACACTGCACATTCCATCACCGCTGATCAATGGCTGCTCTCTAGATGCTTCCGGTCACGTGACCATGGTAACCATTAGGCCACATGAGTGCCTGATGCCGTGGAGGTCAAAAGAAGGCAAAAATCCCCTGGAACTGGAATTATGGATGGTTTTCAGGAGCCGTGGAGGTGCTGGAACTGAACCCAGGTCCCGTGTAAGAGTAGCCAGAGTCCTTAGCCACTGCCACCCCAGGATTTAATCACTGTTTATCCAGACCTACAGTAAGCTTTACACAGAGGACTTCACTTAATCCTAACAGCTATTTCCATGAAGCAAATGTTAACGTCTCTGAGCTGGAGCCTGTGGAACCGGATTGAGTAATTCAGAATCGTATGAACCCAGGACTACCCCACCTTAAAGCTGGTGTCCTTCGGCACCATGCAGCCCCTCCCTGTTCCAGAAGCCACCTGAACAAGGGGGCAGAGGAAGGTGCAGATTACACACAACCTTTGCAAGACTGATCTCGCCCCCCAAAACAATGTGCCTAAGGAAACTGGTTTCTCTAAGTCCACGCCCCTCAAAACAACAACTGGCCCTTCTTCCTACGGGCATGATTGACATACACCTCTCCCCGTTTTTTTTCCACAGGAAGTTGATGGTTTGAGGATTATTTTTAATCGAGGGAAGGAGGGCTTGCATGAGCCGCGGTGCATGTATGGATGCCAGAGGACAATTTCAATTTCAGGTGTCATACCTTGCCTTCCACGTTCTTTCAGGTAGGGTCTCGTATTCACCACTGTCTATGCCAGGCTAGCTGGCCTCTCTCAGAGCTTCCCATTGAGTTATACGAGCACTGGAATCACAGACACTTGCTATTAAGTACAGCTTTGCATGGTTTTGAGGATCCAAACTCTGGCCCTCACATTGCACAGCAAGTACTTCATCCACTGAGCCGTCTCCCCCAACCTGCTGTTTGGCTCTTACAGGAAGAAGCACCTAAGTTAGCAGGCCTCGCAAAGGGCTCCTAGTCCAGATGATTTTTGCATCTCAATTGCATGGCGGTTCCTGTCAGACCTCTGCCTCTCGCGCGTGCGCATGGCTGTTCCTGCCCCTGACCTCTGCATCTCGCGCGTGCGCATGGCTGTACCTGCCCATTCTTTACAAACTGCACGTCCACTGTCAGCTTTCGAAGAACATTTCCAATAGGATAGTCCAGGTTCCGGCCATGGTAAATACGGCCTTGGGAGTCTTGGGCCACAATACTGGTGCAGAATCTGAGCAAAGGAAAAGCCCAACATGAATGAAGGCAACAAAAACAAAGACAGTGAGATTTCTGTCCTTAAAACAAACCCTCCAAGCATCAGGTTTTCTTACTTATTGCGGGCCTAAATGCTATAATATACTCTTGTACAAGAATATGGAACAATAGTTCTAGCCGGAAAATACAATTGGACACAACGCATCTAGACCCTGACATTGGCCCATAGGATGCTGATATGGATACACCAAACTCTCTCATCTTCACCCACGTCCCGTGTGTATGCAGGGCACAGCTAGACCTCTGAACTCTGTTCATCCCTCTGCTTGCTGGTATGTTACCTATTAACACGTTATTATATAACCCAATTGGCTAGCCCAAGCTATCCTGTCCCCATTATGCATTGTTAGGGCAAACACACACACATACACACACACACACACACAAACACACACACACACACACACACACACCCAGTACTTGGGAAGCAGAGGCAGGTAAATTTCTGTGAATCTGAGACCAGCCTGATCTATATAGACAATTTCCAGGCCAGACAGGGCAATCCCGTCACAAAAATTCAATCAATCTTTTAAACAAACTTTTCTGTATTATTGATATTCTGTAATGATTTAAGATTACTTTAAATTTTTTAAATTATTTTTTAAAATTTAATTTTTAAATTAATGTTACTTTTATAATTAAGAAAAAACAAGTATTACCTCACTGGTTGGACTAAAGAACAAAGCTTGGTGAGGTTTCAACTCTTAAGGTTTCTGATCTTGACTTGGAAGGCTCACGTAGGGCTGGGGACCAAGGTGAGTTAGTAAGTGGCTAACGTTTGTAGAAGTGCTCTCAACGTTGATATTTTCTAAATGATGACAAGGTGACCACCATTGCCAAATCTTTTTTGGGTATACCCTGGGACTCACCATCTAGACCAAACTCGTTTCAGACTCAGAGATTTTCCTGCCTCTTTGTCCCAAGTGCCAGGACCAAAGGCATGCACAGCCAATCTGGGTATGCAAATTTTTCAATGTGACCCCTACTGCAGGACTCAGGGGACAAGGACATGCCTCTGCTTTGAGAGAGGTATTTTGGGCATGGGGAGACTTGTGGTGAACTCACCAGCTACGGGACAGCCAGCAAGCATCCTCTCAGAGGCTTGGTTCCCACATGGTAACACAGAAAACCCCACCGTCCCCACAGGGCTGTGCTCCTAGGCAGCCTGCGGCCAGGAAGACTCAGCAGTGCACAGTTAGCACGCACACACAAACAGCCTTCAGGAGCGAGAACAGAGCATTTCCTACCTGAACTGAGGGCACTTTATAAAGGAAATTTGGCAATTTAAGAACACCTTAACCGACACAAAATCAGGATGGTTTTACTGGAACATTTATTTGCTTTAATCGCTTGCATCACTGACTCAGGGAGAGGTGCTCTCTGATTTTTTTCATTTAGTAAGCCACAGAAGAGGACACAGTTGGAGGGGGGGACAGGGTGGTACGGTTAACTGAGTCCCCTTTGAGCACGTGAGTTTAGCAGAAGCTCCTTTCCCAGGGAAAGGCAATTCAAATGCTTCTTAGGAACTGTGCTCCCCTGAGGTTGAGAAGGTGCCATGTAACAGTTTGTTATTCCAAGAAATGTCCCTCCTTCCCCTTTTTTGTTTGTTTGTTTTTTCAAGACAGGGTTTCTCTGTGTAGCCCTGGCTGTCCTGGAACTCACTCTGTAGACCAGGCTGGCCTCGAACTCAGAAATCCACCTGTCTCTGCCTCTCCTTCATCTTTTTAAAAAAATCTTTTTTAATTTAGTTAATTAATTTGACAGAGAGAGAGAGAGAGAGACAAAGACAGAGAAAGACAGAGAGAGAGAGAGAAAGAGACAGAGAAAGAGAGAGGGGAGGGGTTTCTCTGTGTAACAGCCCTGGCTGTCCTGGAACTCCCTTTGTAGACCAGGCTGGTCTTGAACTCATACAGTTCGAGTGCCTGCCTCTGCATCCCGAATGCCTCCAGGCTGCCCCTCCTTCTTAAGGCAGCCAGAAGCTATAAGCACCACTGGATGTCCACGCAGGGTGGGAAGTAAGTGAAGCACTTCAGAGTGCAAGCCCCTTGGAGGCTGAGGCAGCAGGACCAACAGTAGGAAACCAGTCTCAGTTACACAGGACAACCCTGACTGAGAAGACAAACAAACAAAGCAATCATCTGAAAGGCAGAAACCTAGGCGGTTCTCTCTTCACCCCAGGACCTGTTGCTGAATCCACACACATTTAAGAACCCTCCTGCACTCCGCCTAGGATGGACCATTCCACACTGATGCGGGTGTAGGGTGCCCAGAGTCCTCTGTGACCTTGGCCGCAGTGAAAGCAGACTCCGAAAGAGCAGTGTGAGAATCAACATGGTGAGGATCACACTAAGGGCTAAGGTGAGCCCACTGCAGGGTCAGAGCAGAAGGGTGTGTGTGAAGAATATAGGTCCCAAAACCTCTTGAACGGTGCATTTTGAGCAGGGCTTTGGGGGCGGGGGGTAGATTTTCACCTTTTGTAACAAGTGGATGCCAGAGGACAATGGGGTCTTCCTCCACTGATTTTCTATCTTATTTGTATTTGTGGGGGGAGGGGAGTGTGCATATGTCACAGCGGCCCTCTACTTTTTGGAGAGATTCTCCTATTGAACTTGAAGCAGCAGGTTCCCATAATCCTCCTCTCCTCTCCTCTCCTCCAGCAATGACTGGGTTATGGGCACATGCAGCATACCCAGCCGGTGATCTGAATCCAGGTCCACTGTATCAACAGCAGGCACTCTTATCTACACCGCCTTCTCCTCAGCTCTTCAGTAGTTTCTGGGTGTGCGCCTCACAAACCACTCAGACACCAATCTCAGTCAAACAGGGCTTGCTTATTGAACACACACCCTAAGACTGGTTGATCAGGAACACAGTCTTAACTCGGGAGCTGAATTGCTACCACCAGTCAGAATCCTATAGAGCTTTTAAGCCTGAAATCCATAAATGGCTGTGCTAAGTTATTCTACCAATTGGTATTTAGGGGTAGGGAACTTCCTTAGGAACTTGTCCTACGTTCATCCTGTTCTCACTGGTTGGGGTATTCAACTGCGGTGGGGGACTTGTCGTGCCAACATTCACATCTTAACTTCTCTACCAGGATGTACATGTCTCTTGCACAGGTCTCTCTCTGTCAAGTAGAATGTCCATTCCCAGGGACATCTTGGGAACTTAAACTTTATTCTATCCCTACTCACAATGGAAGTCTTATTCCAAATGGCATCTAATATTGGTGCAGGTGTCTCTCTTATGTTGGGGTCTGTCTTAGTCAGGGTTTCTATTCCTGCACGAACATCATGACCAAGATGCAAGTTGGGGAGGAAAGGGTTTATTGAGCTTACACTTCCACACTGCTGTTCATCACCAAAGGAAGTCAGGACTGGAACTCAAACAGGTCAAGGAGCAAGAGCTGATGCAGAGGCCAAGGAGGAATGCTGCTTACTGGCTTGTTTCTCCTGGCTTGCTCAGCCTGCTTTCTTATAGAGCCCAAGACTACCAGCCCACAGATGGTACCACCCACAAGGGGCCCTCCCCCCTTGATCACTAATTGAGAAAATGCCTTACACCTGGATCTCATAGAGGCATTTTCTCAACTGAAGCTCTTTTGTCTGTGATAACTCCAGCTTGTGTCAAGTTGACACACAAAACTAGCCAGTACAGGTTCCATCCCAGGAGCAGGCTATAAAGGCAAGAAACCATAAAAGCTCATACACAGGTGCAGGAAACGCTGCTGGGTGGTTGGTTTGGGTCCAAGCTTATTGTGGCTAACTGTACAAAGCAGTTCTAACTGCCCTCTATTGTGATTGGTTTCCAAGAACACCAAGGCACAGAACATAACAGAATATGCAACCAACTCGGGTGTGAGAGAGTTTCCTAGTGACAGCACTCAGCACTTAGAAAGTTCCCTTATATCATTAGTAACAGTGCAAAATGGCTGGCTAGACAGGCAACCATTCCTAGGTCATTATCTTGTCTTATCTCAAAGCAAACATCTCTCCTCCACTCCTTGTGAATGACATGAGTCCCCAATAGGTGACAATTAACAGACTTTAATCCATCCTAGCATGGGGCACTTACGCGGAAGCCTCGTAGGCCAGGTTGACCAAGACACCGTCGGCCAGGCTGAGGTTGAGGTAGTCACACATGCCTCGAATCTCATCGGTGAAAGGCTGAGGCAGAAAGCTCTCCACCTTTGACACGATGTCTTCGATCGTCTTGAGTACCCACCGGGGAACCCTGTCGCTGGAAATGAGAAAGCACGAAGGCTGTTTCTCCTCTCAGAGCTAGGACAGCGCACGTGTGCGTGGACGAGGGGAGAGGAATGTTAAGAATCTAGATTATTTTCAGAGCTGAAGCACTTCGCCATGCCACTCCATTCCCAGCGTCCAAACCGGAGGGAATAAGCTGGGTGTGGTAGTGCAGGGCTGTAATCCCAGCTAGTCAGGAGGCTGAGGCAGGAGGATTGTAAGTAAAGGCAGCTTACGTTTCACAGTGAGATTCTCTTTCTTTTTTTTCTCCCGTCAAAACATTTCTATTGACTATTTGGGAATTTCCTACAATGCATCCCGGTCACACGCTTCCTATTCCTCTCGGGTCCACCCTCCCACCTTTGCCCCGCCCCCTCAAAAATAAACCAAACCAAACCACCAAATCCAATTTATGTTGTCCATATACTCATTGGAGTATAGTCAAGTTCCCAGAGAGCCTTCTGAAATTAAAAGTGTAAGAGCTGAGATACACCCAATGGCAGAGCAATCACCACCACCTCCAGTGCCAACCTCCATGGAGAGGAAGGCCAACCAGGCTGGTCCGGAATGAGGAGGCTCGTGGACTGCGTGCCCTACGCTGCAGCTTAGCATACTAGGTGACACCTTGTGCGTTACCCTGACCCGGAAAACGTATGGCAGACGCGCGCGCCACCGGAGACCCTAAACTTGAGAGCCAACCGGCCTCACAGTGTCAGCCACCCGCTGGGCGCTGCGCAGAGCAGTGGGGATGGCAGCGGTGCAGCGATGAGAGGGCAGGGGTGCAGCACCGAGGGAAAAGCAGAGCTGGGCTGCAAGTTCACCGGACCTGACCCGCGCTCACCCAATGACCTGCGCCACCGCGGAGCGCAGGAAGTTTGGGTCGTAGTGCCGCAGCAGCGGCAACCAGCGCTGCTCCGGGGCCTCGTCCAGACTGACGTTGAAGAGAGGCGGAGTCCCGGGGACGACCGCCGACAGCCAGGGACTCGACAGCGACAGCAGCAGCAACAGAGCCAGCGCCAGGTGTGCCCCATGGCACGCGGCCCGGGTGGCTGGGGTCCCCATGGCTCCGGCTGCTGAGGCCACCACCCAACCAAAGAGCCTCTGCAGTGCTGGGGAGGTGCAGTGGGAGGCATGGGGCGGTGCCAGCACTGAAGGCGGGGCCTGCGCTAGGTCGCTCCACCCAAGCACTGACACCGCCTCTTGCCCCAGCGGGATCAGGCCTGCTTCTCACTCACAGCTAGAGGCAGTGTCACACCTCTGTGGGCTAAGAGTGTGAGCTTTAATGTGTATGTAGTGTGTAGGGTGTAAAAGGCCGGGAGTGAGCCGGGCGGTGGTGGCGCACGCCTTTAATCCCAGCACTCGGGAGGCAGAGACAAGTGGACTTCTGAGTTCGAGGCCAGCCTGGTCTACAGAGTGAGTTCCAGGACAGCCAGGGCTACACAGAGAAACCCTGTCCCGAAAAAAAAAAAAAAAAAAAAAAAAGCCAGGATATTAACATTGGATTGGTAAATGTCTCCTCATGCTCTATATTTGTATGTTAAAAAGTCATGATTATAAAAATGTTTTTATTGGGTTGGAGAGATGGCTCAGTGGTTAAGACACTGACTGCTCTTCCAGAGATTCTGAGTTCAATTCCCAGCAAGCATCTGGTGGCTCACAACCATCTGTACTGGGATCCGATGCCCTCTTCTGGTGTCTGAAGATAGCAAAAGTGTACTCATATACATAAGATAAATAAATAAACCTTTCAAATGTTTTCATCTTTTTGTTTTGTTTGTTTTTGTTTTTCGAGACAGGGTTTCTCCGTGCAGCCCTGGCTGTCCTGGAACTCACTCTGTAGACCAGGATGGCCTCGAACTCAGAAATCCGCCTGCCTCTGCCTCCAGAGTGCTGGGATTAAAGGCGTGCGCCACCACCGCCCGATGCGCCGCCGGCATGTTTTCATCTTTTAAAAAGGGAAGGTTCAAGTTCCCTTGAAACAGGAAGTTGGGATGAATACCTTCACTCCTACTCTCCTTCCCAAGTGTTTCCTTTAAACTTGCGCTCTTGCAACCTTTCCAACTTGACCCAGTTTCCTTTTAAGGCCCCTTTGATGCTGATTTAAGACAAAATAAAAACAAGCTGAGATGTAACTACAGCTGTTCTTGGTTCTGCGAAGGATGCTTTGCATAAATGCATAACATACAAGTTACCAAAGCGTCCAAAGCAGGGAAGGAGAAGCCGCTCAGATAGACCCTTTCCACTCACATCCCACAATCGTTTTCATCTGGCCATTTTATTTATAAAAGAAACACCATGGCCGTACGTGCCTCAAGGGAAAACTGTCATTTAAAGTGTGACATGTTTTTTTTTTTACCAGTATTCTGTTTGCATTCAAAGAACTCTCTTAAGACTTTGTAGAATTAACATATATATTATATATGTAACATATTATATATATACACATACATACTTGTACATTAAAAATTAAGGTTAAGATATTGCTTAAGCTTGAGTTCTGGATTAATGTTTCTGAATTGCCATATGAGTTGAGGAAGACATCAATATGTTCCCCTCCACACTATCCTCTGTGCCTCTAAGAGCGCTGGGGGATGGGCTGGGGAGGAGGGGTAGCTCAGTGGGTAAAGCACTTGCTGTTTAATCATGAGGACCTGCGTTTAAATCTCCAGCCACTTCTCCTCCCCTACACATGTTCATGCCTGAATTCTCAGAGCTAGGGTGAGAGATTGAAAGATCTGACCCCTTATGAGGAAGTTAGGCCCTTAGCAAACTTAGAGCCGAGACATGCCCGGGCAAAGACCCCTAGCAAACTTAGAGCCGAGACATGCCCGGGCAAAAATCCCACCCAGCTACATTCCTACAGGTGACTTTGACCTGACCTCAGGGCCAGAGCACAATGTTTCAGGATGCTACTGACTTGTGACTAACATTCTGTACTTCCCCATAACGCAA
>CM052712.1:75404019-75465259 GCA_028551405.1 Uromys caudimaculatus
GTTCTCCTTTGCATCTTCACACAGGTGAAAACCAGAGACGACTGGAAACGGAGCTCTGACCTGACCTGTAGCCCCGGCACTGCCAGCTTCCTTCTCTTGGTCAAGCCCCTCTACCCTCCCCCCTTTCATTACCCCTCCCCCAGGGTTCTGCTCTCTTGCTGTGTAGCTCACACTGGTCTCCACCCAGAGCACCCCCTGCCCTGCCTCGTCCTCCCATGTGCTGGGATTACAGGTGTGTGTCGCCATGCCTGGTAAAGCGTCCTTAAATCTTAAGAAACACCCCAGAGCACGCAAGGAATGAGAGGGTACTATGTGGGAGGCAGCATTATCTAGATAGAATTTAAAAATATACCTAAAAAAACTTAAACAGGACACTCAGAACAATTAAACACTTTAGTTTAAACTTAAATTCAATGTAATACTCTACATACATTATACATTTTCAACAAATTAGAAAATAAAAACAAAATTTGTATTAACTGTAACATTTAAAAATTATACCAACGCCATGAGTCTTAACCACAAGACTCAGGAACTGTTTTCTACAGTGCTGTCCTGCCCACCATGTGCATCGGGAATACATGCAACAGAAGCCACAGGCCCTGCGGTACACTCCGTGTGTGTCTTCTGTGAAGTGACTGGGTCCTGATGAAGCTCACTAGATCTTCACACATCATGTTTCCCTCAATGGATTAAAAGTTTCAACATGACACAAAGACAGCCACAAACCCCTAGCAGTGTTTATACACAGTGGATATTCGATGTCTTTAAACATTGGGTGTGATAGTTAAAATAAGCATAGCAACTATAACTATAAGGAAAAAATAAAGAAAAAAAAATACTCCCTCCAAACACAATTTACTAGAAGAGAGGTAGGTGGTCTAACATTACAGACAGAAGCCTTGGCAGGCAAACAGCTGCTGTAGCCTGTGCAGCATAGCACACACGTAGCTAGCATCAGGGCTCTAGCCGGGAGCAGGTGAGTCCTGTGTGGTTCCTCTTTACCTGGGAAATTTGCTAATGCCACACACGTGACGGGCTGGCATTCTAGCTTTATATGCCACGTCCTGGGTATGGCCCCTAGCAGCCTAGTCACTGGCATTGGTGGTGTGTGCCTGAAATCCCAGCAGCCGGGAGGTGAGGGCAGGACTTAAAACAATAGCAAACCCCACAGCCAGCTGCTGTGTGGGCCTCCAGCTGCTTTCAGACCTGATGCATAAGCAGACACCCATGAAGAACACAGGAAGAAAGTGAAGGGACAGTTTCGGGTCTCAATACAAAAATCTGCACTGGATACTTCCTCCACAGCTGTGCTGGGTAAGGCTGGTGGGCAATCCCCTAACAGTGATCTGGGGCACCCTGGGGAAAGTAAGGGATAAATAAAACCAAGCCAGCTCAGAGGCTGGACAGAGATGGAAAGGAAGGCGAACACTGTTTTCCACCTGAGGGCAGAAACTGCCCTCTCCCCTAATCCAAACACGAAACACCTCATGACAAGATTACCAAAGAAGTCCGAGGCACAAGGCATCGAACAACCCAGCAGCCTGTGTGCAGACTGGGTGTTGCGATGGATTCAGATGTGGCAACAACAGCACACACCACTGTGCACAGCCATCTGACTACGAACAACTTGTAAGTTTTGGTTGAGAAGAAGGCAAAGGAACTGGTCAACCCATGTGAAGAGTAGGCACTCAGGGATGGAGGTGAGGCCCAGTGGGAGAACCTGCTCAGGGTAAGCCCGAGGCCCTGGGGCTCATCTCCAGCACAGCAAAAACCCAAACCAAACCCCAACAGCAACAGGCAGCGAGAACCAGCCACTCAAACGACAGCTCAAAGATGGCTTCTGTTCTCAGTGAGGGTCTCACTATGTAGCTCAGGCTGCCCTGAACTCAGTATATCAAGCCGGTTCTAAACTCATGAGCCTCCTGCCTTGGCTTCCCAATTGCTGGGATTATGGGTGTGTGCCACCACACCCAGCTAGGCATTTCAAAATCACTATTTACACTTAAGGCAATTTTTAAAAAATGAGGCCTTAGCCAAAACTCTCTACATTAAAAAAAAGTGGAGCTCAACTGTCCCCCCGACGCTGTACAGCAGGAGCCTGTTTGAGCAGGTAAGCCTATTTACAAGTAAGAACCTCTTACTCTTGTAACACTGTCCTGATCGAAGAGCATGGATAACTCCGTCCCTGCACAGTTAGTCCAGGAGCCCCAGCGACCCCAGGAATATGGACTAGCCGCTACAAGGGAACTATGTACAGCTTACTATAAACACCACATGTACACTACCCTCGGTCAGGGCTATGGCTCATTCAGCTACATATGCAGCAACATCAGTAGGCACTCAGCACCTCTGCTGAGTTAGAAGTGAGTTCTTAACATAGCTACTACTTACATTTCACATTCCCACCAGCCCCACCTCCCAATTAAAAATGCCAAATTGCTACAAATGTTACTGTGGTTACAAAATATAGTGTTCCTTGGCTTTTTAATGTAAGCAAATATTTACTAATTTTCAGCATGCTGATACACACAGCACTGGGCAGGAAATGGATAACTTGCTGGTAAGTTACTTCATTCTTTTCCTCTTTTTCAGAAGTGCATCTCGTAGTGCTAGCTGCAAGGGAAGAGAAAGACTACGTCAAGAGTAAGAACCTGTTACGTCAACTACGTCATCAAGGTGCCAAACAAGAATGACTGGTCACTAACCATCATAACAACATCACAAAATAAAATATCCCCTAAAGGACCCAGTCCAAGTCAGCAAGATGGCTCAGCGGCTAAAGGTGAGTGCTGCCAAGTAAGATACTCTCACCACACGTCACCTGTCTTTTCTCAACAGCTCAGACTTCAAGACACTAACTCAGGAGTCAAAATCCAGGGAATTAAGCTCAAGGCAAGTATCTCTTCCTAGATAATTCAGGGTCTTACTTTTAAAAAAAAAAAATTTTTTTTCTCTATTCTTAAGTGTGTGTGTGTGTGTGTGTGTGTGTGTGTGTGTGTGTGTGTGTGTGTGTGTGAAGGTGCACGTGCTAGTGGGGAGTCAGTGCACATCTTTGTGGAATTGATTTTCTCTCTGCACATTATGGTTCCTGAATTTCACCTGATGAGTCATCTCACCAACCATGGCTGTTAACTTTTTTGTTTTTTTGGTTTTTTTTTTTTGGTTTTTCGAGACAGGGTTTCTCTGTATAGCCCTGGCTGTCCTGGAACTCACTCTGTAGACCAGGCTGGCCTTGAACTCAGAAATCCACCTGCCTCTGCCTCCCAAGTGCTGGGATTAAAGGCGTGCGCCACCACTGCCCGGCAGCTGTTAACTTTTTAAACTTTTTAATGACTTTGTGTCAGAAATACATCAGATGGGATAAAAGCAGTGCTGTGTGTTCTAGTTGGATATGATTCTCCTGTGACATCTGCAGTGACCTTCGTCTCCCAAAGAGACAGCATGGCCTGATTTCAGGACTCGGCACTTAGAGTACAGCTTCCACTCCAGGAGTTCTAAGAACAGCAGGCAAGGCCAAGGCACTGTCCTAAATGTGCTGAACACAATTCCATAATTCCCAAACACTCTTTGTCACACACACTTGAAAAAAAATCTGGCTTTTTACTTTAATGAGGTATGCATTGACCTGTTTTGCTTTGTTGGAAGTCAGGCAGTGACTCACACTTTCAGCCCTGGCAGGCTGAATGAGAAAGACTAGGTGAACTGAAGGCCAGCCTGGGCTCATTCTCATCTGAGACCCTGTCTCAAAAGCACAAACCATTCTAGGGCAGACATCGTCTGGCTCTACATGTAATGCTCTAAAGTTTTGGATCTCATGTCTGTCCCCATGCCTTCAGCTTCCAACTGGGACTATGAAACTCTTTGTAGGTTGTTGGAAAAAAAAGTCTCAGCATGTCCAGCTAAGGAGGTATTCCTATCTCTTCCCAGGGTCTTGCTGGCTGTTTGTACTTACACTTCACTCCTAGGACCTGCTCCTGTGTGCTACTGAGAAGAAGCTCTGAGCAGTTGTGCTGCAGGCCAGTGCCTGCTGGCTATAAACCTCAGACAGCAGGCACTGTCAGACTATTCTCAGTCCTCTTGCCTCTTCAAACAGCCTAGCTAGGTAGACGGCATGTCTACAGTCCCTTCTCTCCACATGGCTATAGTTCCTTTGGGCTCCACACAAGGCTTCTAAATTCTGTTTAGGCCAGTGACACACTGGCGAGGGCGAAGCTTGCTGCTCTTTCCTAGAGGGCCCAGGTCAGAGGAAGTTTCAGGGACAACACATGATGCATCTTGCATTTACATTCAACAGCGATGGTCTAAGCGCAGCAGAGACAACAGGAAAAGGGTTATGGTTTTGTTGTCCCCCCACTCTACCCACAGACAGGGTTTCTCTGTGTAGTCCTGGAACTCACTCAGGCTGACCTCAAGGACAGAGTCTACCTGCCTCTGCCTTCTGATGCTGGGATTCAAGGTGTGTGCCCAGCTTATAACAAGTAAATCCTGAAGAAACTTCAGGACTAGGAAACAGAGGCAGAAATGCTCGTTCATTTCTCAGTCTAAGCAGCAAGACAACTGCAGGACGGAGAAACAACAGTCTTAAACCAACCGTTGCGTGTCCAATGAATTCTTAATTTAGTCTGAAAATCTAATCTTTGAGAGAAGTGGTTAACAATGACCAATGAGGATCAAAGCCCAGCTTCTCTATCATGCTAAAACAGGCATTCTATAAGACAGGAAGTGAGGGAGTGGTGCCCTAACCCAAATTAAACCTTGTTCGAAGCCAGCCTGCCAACTGGGTGGGTGGCTGTGATTTCCTCAACCTAGGAGTCAGGAAGGCTCTGGAGGACAGCCTTTACTTAGAAATGGCATCACTGTTATGTACACGTGTTAACGCGGACTACAGGGAAGAGAAGAAAGGCAGAGCAGAGTCAGGCGGTGGCTGCCTAGGGGCACCCGTGCAGTCACACAGCTGCCTAGAGGGCTGGCCACTACACTCAGTCCTGGTAGCCTGATGTTGGCTAGTTACCAGGAAAGATAGTTCAGAGACCATGTAGTCTGGAACTGGTTTTCTATAGGTGCTTCAGAATGACAGGTGATGAGATTTGATATGCTTCCAGAGAGGAAGCTACACAGTGTCCATCTGTTTACTACAGTGCATCACTGAGACAAGCAGGCAGCCAAGCAGCATGACCCTGGGCCATGCATGGTACGAGCCTGCAATCATGAAGCAAAGCAACACCTAGGTGGCTGAAGCAAGAGAATCTTCAAGAAAAGCCAGCCTGCTTGAGTTTACACAGTAGGACCCTGTCTTAATACAAAAACGAGCAAGCAAACCAGCTAAGCTACAATGGATAAACGAAGTCTCCAAAGGCTAGTAAACACAAAATGCCTTCTGTGAAAGAAGGTGGAAATGACAGCACAGCAGACCTGTGTGCTGAGCACTGCCTTCCTGCACTAAAGCCTGCATGATTTCAACCTACTTTACAGGGTGGAGGACTACGTTAGCGTGGGACGGGACCTCAGGGGATCCTGTTTGCTTCTCTTACTCACAGAGGAGATCCTGGGTCACCCACAGGTCACATGGTGACCGCTATCAACTCAGGTTTGAGTCTTTCCCCGTCTGCTCCCAGCCTCAGAGCCCTCACTTGACCCAAAGCACACTGGCATGTGGTCCTCAGAAGGCCCCGTCCTGCCAAACAGAAGGCTGCCTCAGCACCCAGGCTCCACGCTGAACCCACCTGCTTCTCCCGGAAGGAGCGTGCAGTTTTTGACCGGACATTCTGGCTGTACCGCATCATCATAAAGTTCTTCTGCTTTTTCTTCTCTTTATTTGTGGAACTGGAAAATGGGTTTATTTTGGTTTTCTTCCTCACAAACTCCTTTCGGTCTGTCCTTCCAGCCTATTAGCACAAAGAGATTAGTGATCAGTATTTCTTTTTTTTTTTTGAGACAGGGTTTCTCTGCGTAGCCCTGGCTGTCCTGGAACTCACTCTGTAGACCAGGCTGGCCTCGAACTCAGAAATCCACCTGCCTCTGCCTCCCGAGTGCTGGGATTAAAGGTGTGAGTCACCACTGCCCAGCTTCAGTATTTCTTCATAAATAACACACCTCAGGCATTCTCTAATCGCTCTGTTGAATGCCAAGGACAAGACAGGGACAGGACACAGCTCTTGCTCCCTAGGACTCGGTCCAACAGAAACAAGGTTTGAGCTCAGTGAAAGGAAATGTCCTGATTCAGCCTGATTCCAAGAAAGCCAAGCTGTTTTTGGCGTGGTGGGAAAAGGAGAAGGAAAAGGCATCAGTGTGTGGAAAGTGTAGAGGAGAGAGAACACGGGTTCTGAACTTATAATGGGTCTCCATCCAAACAGAAGCCAAGGTGAGGAGGAGCTTGTGTGATGTGCCTTACGCTCACGGCAGTTAAGGTGCAGGAACAGCTGACAACAGTCGCTGCACAAACATGAGCCAGAGTCAGTGCACTCGGACTGTGAACATATTTTTCTACTGCTTTAATAAGTGTGTTAAGGTGTTCAGGAAATATTTAAAAAGTGGCACCATCCCGCGCTGTACCCAGGTTCCCTCTGCCCCCACTGCCTCCACCACGGCTAGCCCCATGCAGCAACCAACTGCCATTCTCTTGCTGTGGGTTCTGCTCACACTCCCAGCCATCCACCCTCTATGGTCAGCAGTCCCAAATCCCAGTAACCAGCTAAAATCAAAACACTAGAAGCTTATAATTAATCAGATTTATATATCAATAAATTCTCAGTTCACAAGATGCCCACACAATAATTTCAGAGACAATTGATGAAGCTATAAATTGCCCACCTAGATAAGACAAATGGTTCTGTAATTATCCATCCCTCAGAAGATAGTCATAGCTCCCGGTGGCTATTTAAGGCCACGCGGAATCTGGATTGTCCATCTTTCTTCCTTCTTCTCTCTTCCTCCCTTCTGTCTGTCTGAAACTCTTAGCTCCGCCTCCCTTTTCCACTGCCCAATCACAGGCTTCTTGTTGTATTAATGTTTAAATTAATTGGGGGAAAATTTGCTACAGTAAGCCTTCTGAAGCCATGAACATGTGACGCTGCATTTCTATCTCTACATTTTGTTTTGAGTGGTAGTCACATGCTATATAGAGTTGTCAAGTCTTCTAACGGAGTGGTGCTCATTTTTAACCCCAAGGCAGATACACGCTGATCTTGTTCCAGGACAGCCACAGCCACATAAAGTGAGCCTGTCTCAAAACGACAACAAAATACACCAAAACACAGAACAAAAACTCTCCCACTAAGGCTGGGATGGGCTCAGTTGGGAAGATGCTGCTTGGCACCAGCCTGGGTCGTCTCATAAACCAAGCGTGGCAGCATGTGTCTGCAAACCGCCTTCAAGGAGAGGCGGGGGTCAGGAACCCAAGGTCATCCTCAACTAACGCTTTAGCCCAGCCTGGTTATCAGTTATATAAAATCCCACCTGTCTCAAAGCAAAACAAAAACGTACCCAACTAACACCTAATAATGGTGCACTTTATTCTAAGTATACCCTTCAAGGACGAAGAGAGTGATGGGAAGTTTACGGCTACATGCACTGGGGCATCATGGTTCACTGTATGCCCTTTCTGTTTGCAAAAGGAAGAATGGTCTATGCCCCACTCACCATTGCGGTTGCTAGTCTCGTCTCCTTGTCAGACTTGGGCTTTTTATGAAGGCGTTCAATGTCCCGAAGAGAGAGCAATTCACCCCTGTGGTGAGGGAAAAATAAAATACAAGATGGGGGTGGGATTCATTTCCCCGCTGCCATCACTGCCACACAGGCCAACTGCAGACCAGGCCGTCCTCACCTGGACTCCTCGTCACTGTCGATGTCCAAGTATTTCCTTTTCTGGGCTTTCCCTGGGGCTGCATCCATTTCCTTCTTCATCTGGGCCATGCGGATTTTCTGGAAGTCATCCTGCGTTAAAACTCGACTGGTGCTGACGGCTGCAGCCTTGGCTTTCCGCTCCTCCGTAGGCATGCTGTCCAGCTTCTTGGCCTTGAAAAGCATACAGCAAAAGGATAATTGACAGCTCAGTTATTTACATGTGAACATGGCCCAGCAAAAAATGGCATCTCGGTAAACACCAGTGTGCCACAGTCTCGAGGCCATGTGGACTTACAATTGCTTGCTGCTCCTCGTCAGAAGAGTGGTGCACATCAACCCACTCGCCATCCTCCTCCTCCTCCTCCTCACTGAGGCTGGCACTTTCCCATCCATCTGTGTGAAAGAGAACTCATTGCAGCACTCATGCTGGGCAGTCATAGCAAGATGAGATAAATGAGCAAGGTTGAAAAGGAAGGTAATGAGCCTCAGATATACCACTGACCGACAACTGGAGGTGATGTGTCCCATGCCACATCAACTTAGTCAATTTAAGGAATGGGGATTAGCACTGACTAAGTATTAATAGCCAACACTTTACAGTGATTTACCTAATTCTTACAGTTCAAAGGGGAACAGATTCTGGAAAGAAACATACCAGAGGCTGGGTGTAGTGGCACACACCTTAATTCCAGCACTCCAGGCAGAGACAGGTGGAACACTGAGTTTAAGGCCAGCCTGGTCTACATAGTGAGTTCAGGACATCCAGGGCTTTGTCACACAGAGAAATCCTGTCTCAAAACAAAAAAGCAAAAAAAGCAAAAAAAAAAAAAAAAAAAAAAAAAAAGGAAAAAAGGAAAAAAAAAGAAAAGAAAAGGAAGAAAGGAAGGAAGGGGGGAGAGGCCAGAAAACAGCCTGTGCTCAGATCATGAGGGAGGAGCCTGTCCGATTCTCTGTGGGCTGCCATTTTCACTCACAATAAGCTCCCTAATCCTGCCAGGCAGCTTCAGGAGCTGGAGCTTCCCTAGCATGAGTGGAGACTGAGCATGGTTCAAACCCCAGCAAAAGGCAAGGCAAGGGCAGGCAGAAGAACCTTCATCATTTTCCGCACTCTCTTCTTTCTCAAGCTCCAGAACCTCTGCTCCGGGGATGTAATCTTTAGCATCTAATTCTCCATATTCTTGTATTCTTGCTTCGATGGAGGCTTCAGTGGGTTTACCCTAAAAGAAAATTATTTAAAAATAAGGTGCTTAGATTTTTAAAAAGTCTTTATGAAAGGCCCTGCAGGGTTCGAAAACTATTCAAAATGTGGTCAAATAACAGCAACAGCCTGCTTACATGTCAGAAACAATGTAAACCCCCAGGGACAGCAAGTTCACTTCTTTCTCACTGTCTTCTCAGTGAATTTGAGAAACTGGCTTTGTAAAGAATACCAAACTGCTCTGACATTTCAAGTCTCAACAGTGCTACGTCTTTGTGTTACGCCGCCCTCTCTGCTGAAGGGGGCAGCAGCTATTGTGGCTGTGTATCAGCTGCTCACTCTAATCTGCTGACAGTGTCACACACTGTCACACATCACACTCACTCTCCAGGAAAGCATCAGCAATCTACTAATGTGAACTGCACACATCACCCTCACTTTCTGAGACCACAATCTTTAGACTAACCTAAGTATGCTTCACTTACCCGGAACTTCTTCTGCAACATCTGAGGGTTCAGCGTCCGGAAGAGATGGATCAAAGTCCTGGCAGACATCATTACATCTATGAGACACCACCTTGATTAGAAATTGTGAAGCAAAGGCTACAGTGAGGTAAAAGTGAGTCACACTGTACTCACTGCCTACAGAGAACGGCCTGCTACTCACTCTTATCTTTGTGTGTCTTATACTGAGCCAGGTCCTGAAGAAGTTCTTCAGTCATGGCCAGAGGACATCGAGCTGTGATCTCTTTTATAGCATTGATTCTAGAAAAGGAAAAATGGATTTAAAATAAAAGAGGCCCCTAAACCTGCAGTGTGGCAGAATGTGAGGGCAAACAGCCCTACAGACTGGCATTCCCGACAGACAGTCGCACTTCCTGTGATGGTGTGACAAGGACCAGTCAGGGCACAACAAATCATGGCAGTATTTGCTCACCAGCCATAAGGAGATAAGGCATGAAGTCAGACTAGAAGGTTAAAGGTCTTTAGGGCTGTCACCAGCAGTGTGCAAGGGAGATACAGAGAAACTGCTTAGCATATCATTTACAAGTGCACAGATTAGATAAACCTTCCGGGTAATCCAAAAGGGCTATTGCAGTTCTCTAGAATTAACAAGTGGTTCGTTAACAAGTCACTGGTGCCCCCACAAGACAAATCCAAGGAGGGAGAAAAAGAAAACCTAAGGTTGGCGAATAGTCATTTGCATAAGAATAAAACTGCAAAGCATTGCATGGCTGATCAGGGCAAGTATTTTTATCTAGTTCCCTCTTCAGAATTCTGACCAAGAAATGAAGTTACAAAGCCTCCTGAGAAACCACTGTTCTAGAGGCCACACCCACAGTGTAACTGTCCATCTTGGTACATTATAAACACTGACTGTCCCCAAGTATGTTCTACATACCCTACGGTCATGACTTCCCCAGAGTTCTTGTCAGTAACAAAATTGTTGGCCACTGTCACGAGCAAGGACTGAATAATCTGAGTTGGAAACAAAAGAGCTGAGTCAGGGGAAGGTCCCTCTTCCTGCGCATGCAGTCTGCAGTGCAGAAGCAGCCTTCTGCCTCAGGGTACACAATGAGAACCAAAGCTAAGGAAGAGAGAAAAAGTGCGCCCCCAGCTCAGTATTCTGGGTTATATTTACAGTAAACTTTAGTGTCCTTTAACATGGTTTTCTCTTTTACATTTGTGTGTGTGTGTGTGAGAGAGAGAACACACATGGACCTGGGTGTGTGCATGTGTGGACAACTTGTAGAAAGGAGCCGGTTCCCATCCTCACGGAAGCTGCTATCTGTCTCTACTGAGCAGCACTTCCAGGTGAGCTGGCCTTCGCTCTCTGGGGCAATCCTCCTGCCTCTGCCACCCATCTCCTGGTAGGGGTGCCAGGGTTAGATGCACACAGCTGCAGCTAGTTTAAATGAGTTCTGGGTATCGAACTCATGGTGTCAGCTTTGTGGGTAGTACTTTTACCCACTGAGCCATATGACTGGTCTATAACATAATTTTTCTTTTTAAAAAAATTAATGTTTGGGGGCTGAAGAGATGGCTCAGTGGTTAAGAGCACTGACTGCTCGTCCAGAGGCCCTGAGTTCAATTCCCAGCAACCACATGGTGGCTCACAACCATCTGTAATGGGATCCAATGCCCTCTTCTGGTGTATCTGAAGACAGCTACAGTGTACTCACATACATGAAATAAATATCTAAATCTTAAAAAAAAAATTAATGTTTTAGGTTGACATACAAAGTAACAGGACTCATTATGGCGTTTTCTTATACACACGTCATTTCTTTGCGATCCTTCATTTCCACACTGCACTCTCTACTCACCTCTGCTGCTTCCCTTCCTTCTCCCAAATGGTCTTGCTCCTGCTCTCTATTTAGAGGGTTCTGTTTTGTAGTCATTTGTGTATGTGTTTGTGTGTGTGTGTCATGTGTGTCTGTTTTATAGTCATGTGTGTATGTGTCTGTGTGTGTGTCATGTGTGCTGGTGGCCTCAGAGACTGGAACTAGTTAGAGGCCGTGTGTGAGCCGCCTAACGTGTATCTCCTTAGGAGCAGCAGGGACTCTTCCCCCCTAAGCCATCTCTCTAGCCTCCACTTCTGCTTCCTACCACATTTATTCCCTTACACTGTTTTCAACAATAACAAAACCAAAACCAAACTGTGTTTTGACACAGGATAACTCAATGTTCCTTTAATCAAAGGACTAAACAATAATAATCACCATGAACTCACAAATACCCTTGGATTGTCTTAGTCATAAAACTTGGTTATAAAACAAAGTTAGAACTCTCAGCTTGCTCCTTTCTGTGAACTGTACCCATAATTTCTGTGTACACCTCCTTAGGACTTAGGTCTCCTCTGTTTATTTAAAGAAGAGGCCAGGAGAGACAACTCTAGGAAGAAACCCTAACATGCCAGCAGTGGCACCCCTGCATACACTCAACCCGGAAGTCAGGGGACATGTCTCACCTCTGGGGGCACCAGGTGATGAGAGGCTTGTGCGGCAAACAGAAGGATCTTCGTGACTTCTAAAAGCACAAGAGACAGAAAGGGCAAACGTCGTCAATCTGCCTCCAAGGACGACTGCAAGCAAATCCAGCTGTTATGACTGCCACTTAATGTATCAACCCCAACCCTGACCTGTCTGCATGGCTCACCCACTGCCTCAACCCCAACCCCAATCTGTCTGCATGGCTCACCTACTGCCACTTTCAGGCCCTTTACTCAACTGCTGCTCATCAGAAACGTCTGCCTGACCCTACAGCCTAAACAGCATCTGCCCCATGCTTGTCCTTCCTCTGCTTTCCTCTTCCAAATACTTGACCTGGATATTATACCCAGCACAGATTCGGTGAGAGTAAGGACTCTGCTTTACGGTCACTGTGGACCTTAGTGTCACAGATGGTCCGCTCTCCATGGCTTCCTGTGCATGCACAGAAACCTCAAAGAAAGCCGTGTGCAGTAGCTCATACCTACAATCCTAGCACTTAAAGAGTGGCAGCAGAAATGGAAGGACCCTGACATTGGGGCCAGCCTGGGCTGCACAACAAAAATCCAGTCTCAAGCCCCAAACTAACCAAACAAGTCACAAACAAACATCTGTTGAACGAACTCAATAGACATATATCACATACTCTCTTCCAAGAGGCTTCTAGTATACGTAAAGAACAAGGCCTTGGAACCAGACAGTGACTCATGGCTGTAACTGCAGCACACAAGAGGCCAATGTAGGAGGCTTGCTGAAATTCAAGCCAGCCTGGGCTACGGAGACCCCATTTCAAAAGCAAACAAGCATCAAACTAGGTTCCGGTGCATGCCAGAGGCAGGTGGATCTCTGTGAATTCAAGGCTGGCCTAGTCTACACAGGAAGTTCCAGGCTGGCCAAGCATGTAGAGTGAGAGTTTCTCAAAAATACAAAAATAAAACCAACAACAAGCCACCACCAGTCAGCAAACAAGGAAAGGACGGGCCTTTGGGAAGAGGGGCGGATGCTGACTTGTCATTTATGTGACATGTTCTCAGACTCTTTCTTTCTATACTTCACAGAGGTCATTTAACAACCAGATCCAAGGATGGACAGAGAGCTCTTAGGTTCATGTCAGAAGCTCGCCTGTTTACTTCCTTCCTGTTCTGGTTAAGTTCCAAAAGCAGAGCAAGCAACCTCCTCTCCCGGCGCTTGTGTCATTGCTGACTGAGAATGCACACAAGGCCACGGAGAGCATAAGGTCCGGTTACCACAAAACTACAGTTAAAGGTGAAAACTAGAATTTTTCTTTTTTTTGCGATTTATTTATTTTTATGTGTATGGATGTTTTGCCTGCACACGTGTATTTGCACCATATGCATGCCTGGTGCCTGCAGAGGTCAGAGAAGGGTATCAGCTCTCCTAACTGGAGTTATAGATGGTTGAGGTCACCATGTGGGAGCTGGGAAGTAAACCCAGGTCTTAAACAAGAGTAGTAAGTGACCTTAACTGCTAGGCCTTCTCTCCAGCCTCCAAATTAGTTTCAACAGGAGAATTTATATTATAAAAAGACTTGCTAAAAGGAAGTAAGAATTTATCTTTAACTTTTATTTTACTTTAAAAAGGGTGGGGGGGGGTATATATGTGTGTGTGTGTGTGTGTGTGTGTGTGTGTGTGTGTGTGTGGCTTTGTGCACATAAGTACAGTGCTCACAAAGACCAGAAGAGGGTGCTGGATTCCCCAGAGCTGCCTGAAATGGGTAACCGGAACTGAACTTATCAGATACTGTGCAAGAGCAGTCAGTATGTGGAAAATAACCACTCCTTGTAGTTAACGAATCAAAATAAAGCCATGGCTGACTTAAGGAAGAAACAGGCCTCTCTGTCCTCCTTTGTCACGGGTTTGCGGGAAGGTTAGAGTCGGGTTTTATCTTCTGCTTGTTTGAGAAGAGCTTCGATGTACTCCAGGCTAGTTTCCAACTCAGCATGTGGCTGGGGCAGGTCTGACGTTCTGATCCCCCTGCCTCAGCATTCCATTTTCCTTCTCTATATAGAACACACATACCTCCACCTGCCCTTAAAGACATGAGAACAACCACCACCACCACTTCTTAGGCCGGGCAGGGCCAGCAAGGAGCACACACAGAAGCAGTTACCTCTCTGGTGGGGCTGCAGAAACCTTTGCACAAAAGGGTAGAAGTTGAAGAGGAAGAGCTGTGGAGAGAACAGAGCAGCTTTAACGTTCATAAGCCTAAGCCCGAGACTTCATTGCCACCGTGTGACTCCATTACCAGACAAGTGCACTGAGAATCATTCTGACTTGCTTTATCTCAGTGAGCATCCTCACCATGGGCTAAGTCAATGTGCCGCAGTAACCCAGGGAAAGGATTTTCTCCCCAACACGACCCTGCTATCTCACCTCACGTGAGAGGAGCTGAAGTAAGCAGGGAAAGGCAAGCAAAAGCCAACTCTCTTTAATTCTGACACTGTGGCTGCAGAGCTCCGTGTTGGTGTTCACAGAGAGAAGCAAGACCAGGACCAGCACTGGTATTAAAGCTCCCGGGCCGATCTGAATGGCACTAGTGTTATTAGATTGCCACAAACTGACCGCCTGGACTCTACTGTCTTCTAGCTCAACCACACTGGGGGAAGGAGAGCAACATATTCAACCATGTCAGAAAACTGGGCTGGAGAGGTGGCTCAGCCACTAAGAGCTGTTCCCAGCACCAACATAGTAACTCACAACCATCTGTAACTCCAGTCCCAGAGAACCTAAGCTCTCTTCTGGCTTCTATGTGCACTGAACACATACACTGCACATTTCTTTGTGGTCTAAGTTTTTTGGTAAAGGCAGCTACTGTAAAAGTATCAACACATACAACACACACACACACACACACACACACACACACACACACACACACACACACACCCAACAAATAGCTCTTGAAATCCAATTCAATACAAAAGAAATGCCCAGGGAACCTAGAATCAAGAATGTCAGGAAAGCCGGGCAGTGGTGGTACACGCCTTTAATCCCAGCACTTGGGAGGCAGAGGCAGGCATTTTCTGAGTTCGAGGCCAGCCTGGTCTACAGAGTGAGTTCCAGGACAGCCAGGGCTACACAGAGAAACCCTGTCTCGAAAAACCAAAAAAAAAAAAAAAAAAAAAAAAAAGAATGTCAGGAAGGGTTACTTAGGCACACTGAAAGGTAGCAAGAGTCAACACAAGTACGTGATTCATTCTGGCTCAGGAACATGTAGTTGAAAGTAACAAGTGCAAACACAGAGCACAGAGCAGTTACACGTGAACTGAATGTGCATACATCAGTACTCATATGCACCGGGGAAAAGTGCTCGATAAAAGCAGCTGTTTTCAGAAGGCCAGGCTGCCCTTCCTGCTGATCCTAACTGCAAACGACTTGGGGATTAAAACAGAGACAGTGTCCTACAGAACGGCTTCCCCAAGCCCACCCCACTCCTAACATCACCAGCGGAAGGAAGTCTCGGTTCCATACCTCGTGAATCCCCACCAATCTGGAGATGAGGTTCATCAACATCATCTTCACTTCAAACCTCTCCTTGCAGCTCTCCAGCTGCCTCAGAAGCTTCTCTGCAAAGTCTGGAAGAACCAAAGAGTCACTGTGGGCTCCCGGCTGCAGAACAGCATTCTCCAGGCACAGGAAAAGAGAGAGCAAAGCCCATCAGTGGGAAGACTAAGCTCAGCTCTCCACGATCAGCTTCAGGAGTCCTAAGACTTTTTTTTTAAAGACTATGTAAGTATAGTTGCCCCAAAGCTCACTCTGTAGACCAGGCTGGCCCGGAACCAGAGATCTGCCTGCCTCTGCCTCCTGAGTACAGGGATTAAAGGTGTGCACCACCACTTTAGGTGATTTTTTACATTTCTTTAGAGAATTTATTTTTGTTTTTATTATGTGCATGCTTGCACGTGTGTATGAGCACATGTGTGTAGGTGTCCACAGAGGCCAGAAGAGGTGTTGGGTCCCTTTAGAGCTGGGCTGGTTCTGTGAGCTGCCTGATGTGGGTGCTAGGAACCAGCCTTGGGTCTCCGGCCCGGGATTCCTAATACCTACTTTAAAATCATTCCTTTGACTTTCTGATGTTAGATCATGTCCCCCTTCCAGCCCTCCCATATACCTTTCCCTGCCCTTTTCGGTGTTACATGCACATACGTGTATGTGTATACACGCGTATTCCTAAATACACCAATCCACAGATTCCTGAGGTGTGTGTGCATCAGCCTCTGCAGTGACTCTGGATAGAGTTTGCTTCTGAGGGTGTGGTCTGCAGACCACTAGCAGCCAATCTACTTGGACTTTCTTGGGAGTGCAGACTCTGAAGCCACACCCACAGCCTGATGAATCAGAACCCCCACTTTACCCACTCCTTTAGGTGATTCGATTAAGAAACCCTAACCTAAAACAAGAGGAAGAACACAGGAAGTAATAAGGCCAACAAGGAATTTAAAAGTAGTAAGCATGGTACCTTGGGGATCATGAATCAAGTGAATAGCTGAAAAGTTAAACACTTCTGGTTTCTTCTTCTTCTTTTGTTTCTGAAAGAGAAAACAAAAACAGTTCAAAACCCCTTTGCTCAGAATGCTTTTGACATGACCTACTGGCCAGCCTGTTAGACAGTCTGTGTGCTGTGTGCCCTGAAGACCACTAGCCGTCCCTGACTGTGCACGCGCTGTATGCTGCGCCCACCAGGGCAGATGTCAGTGTGCTGCTCTATCACGCTTTGCCTTGTCTCGCTGAGACCAGGTTTCTTACTGAACCTGGAGCTTGCTGTTTTCCAGTGACAATGGTTAGTTACCAATTTCCAGGAACCCACCTGCCTCCTTCCACCAGTGCTGGGGTCACAGATGTGCGCAGCCACATCTGGCTTGTGCTAGATATCCAAACTCAGGTCATCATGCTTGGGCAGCAGCATTCTTACCCACTGAGCCATTTCCCTGCCCCTATTACACTAATTTAAAAGAATAACAAAAGACAAACCAAAAATAAAACAAACCAACCAAAAAACTCCTTGATGTAAATATCTCTTCTCATTGTTAAGAACTAAAGTGTGTGTGGGGGGGCCAGCGCTGGAGAGATGGCTCAGTGGGTAAGAGCACTGACTGCTCTTCCAAAGGTCTTGAGTACAATTCCCAGCAACCACATGGTGGCTCACAGCCATCTGTAATGGGATCTGATGTTCTCTTCTGGGGTGTCTGAAGACAGCTACAGTGTACTCACTCACATACATAAGTATAAATAAATTTAAAAAAAAAGAAAAAAGAACTAAAGGTTTTTTTGCCTTTTAAAATTAAGCTTTGAGAAGCCAGGAATGGTGGCACACGCCTTTCATCCTAGCGTTTATGAGGCAGAGGCAGGTGGATCGATAGAAGTTTGAGGCCAGTCGAGTTAGACCTTGTCTCAAAAAAAAAAAAAAAAAAAAAAAAACTTTGAAAATATAGCAGCTATTAAAATGTGAGACTTAAAAGAAATGTGAAGATCCAAACCCTGATACCACACGGAGGCTGGGGAAAAGTACTTACCACATGAGCCTGAGGACCCAAGTTTGGATCCTCAGGAAGGGGGTGGCGAACCCTGCAGCCCCAGCACCGGGAAGGCAGACAGGCGGAAGGCAGACTCCTGGAGTTCACTGACCAGCCAGTCTACCCACCATCAGTGAGAGATGCAGAGAGAAGGAATATACCCAGGATCGACCTTGGGCAACTCACACCATGTTCACATGTACCTGCATCACCCTCACCCATGCACACACATAACCCCCACACAAATAAACTGTAACACGCCCCCCCACACATGACTTTATAGGGATCAAACTAATGATTGTTGGAATAACCGTCACCAAACACCAAACACTTTCCATGCTGTTCTAAGAACTCAGGTCTAGTTAAGTAAAGTTAATTGGATTAATTTATTCAAGTCAGAGTTTTGTCACAGCTGAACATAGCCCATTCATCTAGAATGTTAATGCTTACAGTTCTTCACAGGTAACTAAGGTTGGTTGTTAACGCTATCTCAGTTTTAAGGCCTTAAAGGTGCTGGCTGAAGCCCTGTGCGTACCTGCACTAACGATCCCTCGCTCCCAGGCACAACCTCACCTTCAGGACTTTCATGGCCTTCTCCAGTTTCTTCTTGTTTTTGGAGCCCTTCTTTCCCGTGGCATACTGCACCAGCAGGTCTCTCGCTGTGGGTCCGTCGTCCTGAGAACAAACCACATTGGGGAACTGGACACAGGCACATCTGCACAGAGTCAGCGCACAATCCTTTCAACGACATCCTTTGTTGTGGAGTGTATTTATATGTGAGTATGTGCATGTGAACGCAGGTGCCCTGAGTCCCCAGGTGCTGCGGTTCCAAGTGTCTGCTTGTTTCCTAAGTAACTGCAGCAGCGGCA
Source organism: Uromys caudimaculatus (assembly GCA_028551405.1). Taxonomy (NCBI): domain Eukaryota; kingdom Metazoa; phylum Chordata; class Mammalia; order Rodentia; family Muridae; genus Uromys; species Uromys caudimaculatus. The sequence continues at coordinate 75,422,455 of CM052712.1, forward strand.
GAGTGTGTGTTTGTATTATGCAACAGTGCTGTGCAGATCTCAGAGGACGGGGCTGTGGAGCTGCCTCTGCTTCCATCTTTTTTTTTTTTTAATTATTTATTTATTTTGTATAGTGTTCTGCTTGATATATACTGCAGGCCAGAAGAAGGCACCAGATCTCACTATAGATGGTAATGAGCTGTGGTTGCTGGGAATTGAACTCTGGACTTCTGGAAGAGCAGCTAGTGCTCTTAACCTCTGAGCCATCTCTCCAGCCCCTCTGCTTCCATCTTTACTTGGTATATGGAACTCAGGTCACTGAATTGCTCTGAAGTGTCTTTATCTACTGAGCCTTCTCTCTGGACCCTACATTTTGGTTCTTAAACTTTTTGCACACACTTACTAATGAATACAACTTTCAAAATCAGGAAATATGCACACACGTACAAAAACAGGCTGTATATTTTCACTGCAGTGCTGAATTTGTGCTTAGATTTAGTATTACTTTTCAGTATAATATACAGATACAACGTTGCTTTTATTTTCAGGAACTATCAGTAGGAGGATGCTTGCTGTGTAATCCACTCCTATTCTGCAATAAGTGGTAGACATTCATAGATCTAAACAAAACAGTAGCTCTGTACACACCGACAGAAACAAAGCACACTGCAGCATGTATGTGCTATGTACACAGCTTCTAAAAGCTTACAGCACAGAAGACTAAATACAAACATACATAAATGCACTGGGAAAGAAATGAGTTACCCAGAAGGAAGAAAATATGACAGAAATAACCCAAGGTCAAAAAAACCTTTACCCAAGCTGGGCAGTGGTGGCGCACACCTTTAACCTCAGCACTTGGGAGGCAGAAACAGGTAGATCTCTGAGTTTGAGGCCAGCCTGATCTACAGAGTAGTGAGTTCAAGGACAGCCAGAGCCACACAGAGAAACCCTGTCTCGAAAAAACCAAACTAATAAAGAAAGAAAGAAAAGAAAAAAGACGAAGAAGAAAACCTTAACTCTGTGTACATTATTATCTGAAAATTTTTACAGTGAAATATAGCAAGAATTTTCAGACATTACTTATCTACTTATCAATGCTAAAAGGACTTTAGTGTGTATGTGTGTCTGTGAGTGTCAGTCTGTGTGTGTGTCTGTGTGTGTGTGTCTGCACATCCCTGCAGATCCCTATGGAGAATATGTGCTGAGTCCCTTGGAGCTGTTGTTAACATAGCTTTAGTAAACTGTCTAACATGCACGCTGTGAAGCAAACCCCAGTCCTCTGCAAGGGCAGGCAGTGCTCTTCACCACTGAGGGAGGCGTCACTCCAGTCCTGTACATATCTATCTATGGATTTTTAGGATGTTTACTGAAAAGGACTTTTTACTTCTTCTTCTAAGAATTGCTTTATCACAAATCTTGATTAAAGACACCACAGTACTATTCCCCTCTCTTCCGTACTTTTGTATTGTTGGCATTACCTCCAAAACTGCCAGCATTTTTTCCTAAAGGTCTTACAGTCTGAACTCAGAGGAGCAACTGTGACATCAGGACCCGTGTTAGCATTAACTCACCTCAGATTCTGAGTCACTGTCCTGCTTCTCTTCCTCATCTTTCCCGAGGAAGAACGTCAAAGCAGCAACTAATATCTAAAGACCAACAAGGAAAAAGATCAACTTATCCAGCTTACAAATGCAGACTTCTGTTTACATTTCCATCACACAGACATATACTGTCATGTCTGAAGGGAAAATCTCAAAGGGTAGGAGGGAGGGTGATCATTCCTTTTTCATGATTTAACATATTCCACAAATCTGCAGCAACATCTTTACCTAGTAAGGGGGAGAGGGATACAGCTGGATGGCAGAGAGTAAGTCCAATCCCTGGCTCCATCGCCAGCACTCCCCAAATCAATCATTTATTAGATAAAAACTGGCTAATGCCATACGAAAGGAGAGGTTAGCTCTCCCCTTGACAGGGATGGAAGGGCCTTGAGCCTCAAACTCGCATGGAACTGAGGCACCTGCACCTAGGTTGTGTCATCTAATCATCGTCTTTATATACGCGTGTCTAGCATTAAACACTGTGACTTAACCATCTGCCAGGGTTTATACAGTTACCCTTTGGATAGACTGCCAAGAATGTCTACATGCCTTCAAGAAAAGAGCTATCCTGCCCTTATTATAAGTTAAACATTGTCTTTGAGTTTCTTTCAACTGCTGGAGCTCAACAAAAGAAAAGTCAGATATCAAAGGAAAATTTCTGCCTTTTTTTTTTGTGCTAACATCTACAGCTGGGCTCAATGGGTGTTAGTTTTCACGGAGCTGATTCCTGTCTGGAGCTTCAGGGTGTCAACTAGAACTGCAGGACTTTTAAGGCATGATGCAGTACGTGGCAGCCCACAGCTCACCTTGGTGATCTTGGAGAAACATGCAGTTGTGATAACATTGACGGTTTTGGTGTCATTCCTGGAGGAGAAAACGGCATAAACCAACAGTGAGAACTGACATTAGGACAGTCGATCCTAGGGCTTAAAGTGCTAAGGCATTAGACGAGCCAGCGCAGGCGGAGCATGTCATCAGATCCCACCAAGATGAAGAACATTTGGTGCCAAGGAACCCACTCAGGGTAAGTGTTACAAAAACAAAAACTAAAATGCCAACAATTCTGTCGGAAAAAACTACACTATAGCAAACCCAGGGCTAGGGAAAGGGCAGTGGGGAGAACGCTTGGGTGAGCACAAGGGCCGAGTTCAGATCCCACAATTCCTGTCAGGGAGGCATGGTGTCCGTTGCAGGGGCAGGGTCCCCACAGCCAGCTAGGTCAGCTAAATTAATTCAATCAGCTTCAGTCTGAGTCAGAGGAGAGGCCGTGCCTTGATGTGTAAGGCAGAGAGCACAGGAAGGCAGCCGGTGCCAAGTCTGGGCCTGCAACCCCTCCCCTGCACACATACAGGTATAGCATGTGCAAACCTGCACACACACAGAAGAAAAAAATAAAACAAAATTTTTTTTAAAATTAAAAAAAATGAGCAAAATCAACCACAGCTTAAAAAAAAAAAAAAAGTGTTTATTTCAGCTCAAACTTCCTCACTGAGAGATGTCAGGACAGGAACTGAAGTAGAGGCCGTGGCACAGTGCCGCTCACTGGCTTTCCTCCTGTTTTACTCACCCTGTCTTCTTCAACAACCCAGGAGCACTGCCCAGGGACGACACTGCCCAACACGGGCTGCGCCCTCCTAGATCCATCACTAATTAGGAAAACCCACCACAAACTGCCTCGGTGCCATCTGATGGAGACATTCTCTCAACTGAGGTTCCTCTTCCCAGGTAATGCTAGATTGTATTGAGCCAGCAAAAAAGAACCAACCAATCAGAGTGCCTCTGTATTTTATGCCCAACTTCAATGTATTATAAATATATTAAAGACTGTAAGATTAAAAAACAAAACAGATACACTTATCTATGAGCTCTGTAATCAATCATAAATTAAAAAACTAAGTTTATTTCTCATGAGAAAAATGCCCATGTGTGTTACCAGATGTTCCTCCTGTAAAGTTCGATCATAACATCCAGAGACATCTTAGCCGCGGTTGCATTGCTGTCTCTCAGCATGGTGTACATGAAGTTCTGCAGCACCTGCGGACCCAGGGAGAAGGGCATCAGTGCCCGCCTGGCAGCTCGGGGGGAGGGGAAGTTATCGGGGTGGACGGCACTTACCACGTTCACTTTGTTGTTCTTGTGTTTGGCGTTGATGTTCTTGATGTCAGTCACAATATGTGTGTACAGAGTCTGAGGGAACAAAGCACACACATTAAACCTGTGAACCCTTCTCACCTTGGAGAAAAGCACAAACACACAGGACAACTTTGCTTTCCACTTCATCCTCTAATAGAAGAGATCCAAAACAAGCAAGCGCTCAAGAAAAGCTGGAAGGGTAAGACCGCCATCCAGGGGTTAAATGTGGAATTATCCTAGAGTAACCCAATGCCCATTGGCTGATGAATGGGCAAGCATGTGGCAGAGTCATATAATGGAATATCTGGCAACCAAAAAGATATAATCATACATACTGCAATATACATTGATCTGGAAACTGCATGCTAAGACAGTCACAAAAACAAGTAATGCATGACCCCACTTCAGTGAGACATCAGGAGCAGGTGGAACTGTGTGGTAGTGGACCACTCTTCAGACAGGTGGAAAGAATGCTCGAGGGAGCCGGGCTAACTACATCAGGGTCAGGCTGGACTAAGTGCAATCCTGTCTGAAAACTCAAGGGCTGGGATGCAACTCACTGAATGAGCAGTTCTAGCAACTAAGGCCCTGAGCTCAATCTCTAGCATAGCCAGAAACCAAGAAACAAACAACACAGGGGCAGAGAGATGGCTGTGTTAAGAGCACTTACTGCTTTTCCAGTGCCCACATCCAGTCGTGACAACCGTCAGTAACTCCAGCTCCAGGGGATCAGATCCCTCTGGCCTCCATGGGCACCCGTACTCATGTGCACATAGCCACATGTAGGCACACACAACTACATATAACAAAAAACAAAAGTCTTTTTGTGTATGGATGTTTCCCATACATGTGTATGTGCTCTGTATGTATTCATTGTCCGGAGTCTAGGAGAGAACGTCAGGTCCCCTGGAACTGGCGTTACAGAGAGTTGTGAGCTGCCATGTACATTCTGGGAACTGAACCCAGATCCCCTCAAAAAGCAGTGCTCTCAACCACGGAGCCATCTCTCAGCCCCCACCTATTTTTAAGGGAAGCAATTATCTAACTGAATGCATGACAAATCTGTGGCTAGAAACATCACTAGTACCCAAAATATGGTCCCATGGATCATATTTAGGTCACAGCTTAGACCAGAACTATAAATGCTCAAATCAAATAGTAGTAGTCTCTTAATAAATGGTATGAGGGATGAACTCGATGAATACAAATTTAAGTTTTTCTTTCTGAAATTTGTTTCATAAGCCTTCAGCTCTTGAACTTAAATAAGCAACTAAAGTCATGGAAAACTGCTAGCAACAACAGAGCACTAAGTTTTACTGTGTGGGTTTGGTTCCAGCTAAGGGTCATTACCCTCCCTTGTGTAACCGTTCAGTACAGCACGGTCATGAAGAGGTTTGGGCACCAGACTGCCTGCAGTTATAGTCCAGCCTACCACATGGATGCAGCCTGACCAGAGACACGTCACGTATCTGTGCCTCAACCTGTCTGTTTGTAAAGCATAGCAATGAAGATGTTTATCATCAATCTCTATCTTAGGCTTTCGTAAGTAAAACCTAACTCTGAGATTAATCCCTGGCCCAGAGTGGCATTCAGCCTATTGTCTATTGAAGGACTAGCTATCTCTCACCGTATCACACAAGGTTAAGAACATCGTGACCTCTGACCTCTGCTGTGTGGCTCAGGAAGAAAGGGATGGAGGCTAAGCTTGGCTCTTTACCTTCCGCAGGAGCTTGTCATGACAGCGCAGAAGCTCAAAGAAGAGCTCTAGCAAACTTGACGGGCTGATGAGGTTCTTATTTCTCAGTAAGATCAAGGCTTTGCAAAATGTCTAGGGAGTAAAAGAAAACAGACCAAAAAGGTGAGGCTAATCGAGTGAGAAAACACAGCATGCTTCCCAGCCCCGCCCTCCCACAGACACCACAAAGGTATTTAGCAGGAGGGCGCTCTCCCGACAATGGGAGTCTCCTGCTGTCAGGAGTGCACAGAACAGTTTATCTCTCCTACCATGCGAAGATCTGGGTCTAAGACGGTGTGGTTGTAGGAGAGCAGGTCCTTCAGCTCATTCGGGAAGTCACTGAGATGCTCCGGGTAGCAGTGGCCAATCTGTAACAAAGCAGAGCTGTTTTCAACAGCAGCCTATCTCCCCTAACTTCAGGTGCACAGTCACACGGTCAGGGATCGGCTGGGTCACAGAGGCAGGTGTCTCAATCACCAGCTTTCTACTACTTTCAGTGTCCCTGTGGATTCTGTAAAATGTATGTGGCACAACTGAGAACTTGCCTACATGATAAATGAAAAAAACCCTTTTTTTTTTGGATCATTTTTGTTCTGTTTGGCTCTGTGTTAAAATTCATCAAAGTCCTCCAACATATCTTAGGAAGAAAATGAAGACCTACAAGAGGGAATGCTATAGAAAAACTTAAGTTTTCATACAGAGAGTGGAAATAACCAGGTGAGGGAACTTCTGCAAATTATGGTAGTGCCAACCTCTGTCTCACTGAGAAATCTTCTTACCTGTGCCATGAACATCACCAGCTCTGCGAGTTCTTTGCTGGGTTTATTTGGTTGTAACTTGAAAATCTCCATATTGGATTTATAGTGATTATATTGCTGAAGGAACTGCAGGGGAAAGAACAGAGTTTATTCCAGTCTCACACAGAGTAACAAGCTGACACACACCTTTGCCAGCGGCACAGAGACAGATCTAGAATCTCAAGCACTGCATGGCTCACGTGAAGATTTGTTTTAGAACTTTAAGCAGTGTGGTATAAACACACGTCAGAAACTCAGCTTCTGGCCTCGCTCTGCCATTACTATCACATGACCTGTGTATGAAGGGCAGAAAAATGCCAGGTCAGCCAGTACACGTGAAGTATGCCTGGAGGGCACGAAGCTTCCTAGTCAAACTCATTCCTTATAAGTACTCAGTCAAGCTTATATTGGCATTCCAGACACGATATGTTAACTATCAAACACAGGCCTCAAAAGACGGCTCAGCGGTTAAGAGCACTTGTTCTTGCAGAGGACCTGGTTCACTTCCCAGTGATCTGAAACCATCTGTAATTCCAGTTCCAGGGGATCAGACGCCCTCTTCTAACCTCCAGGGGTACCAGATATGCACATAGTGCACATAGAACACACTGCACGCCAGACACTCAACACTCATATACACTCTTTTAAAAGTGGGGGAAAAGAAAAAGAACCCAAGCCAGGGTTAGTGATGGCTGCGTGTGAGCGTGCTTGCTGTGCAAGCCCGGGGTTCTGAGTACAGATGCCAGCGCCCATGGAAAAGCCGGTGAGGAGCAGACAGGAAGGAGGCTCTCTGCAGCTTCCTAAATACTAGCTTAGCTCCAGTACCAGCGGAAGAATGAGACTGGGGGGAATGAGAGACTAGGGCCCCTACATCTTTTTTTTTTTTTTTTTTTTTTTTTTAAAGATTTATTTATTTATTATATGTAAGTACACTGTAGTTGTCTTCAGACACCCCAGCAGAGGGCATCAGTTCTCATTATGGATGGTTGTGAGCCACCATGTGGTTGCTGGGATTTGAACTCAGGACCTTCGGAAGAGCAGTCAGTGCTCTTACCTGCTGAGCCATCTCTCCAGCCCCCGGGCCCCTACATCTTTAACATGGGTGCATGTGTGCACACACCAACCTCTGCCCACCTCCCCACCTCAAGCCAAAACAACAACAAAGCCAAGGGTAATAGACACATGGAACATGTATAGGCACACACTTACTAAGCACTTGGTTTGTGCTGAGCTCTTAATATATAAGACCCCATTTCATGCCCATAGCTCTCATCCTTCTATAGATTTCGCTGCTTTTGTGGTGGTATATGAGAGAAGTGTTCCACTGTGAAGCTACACCCTAGTGTACCATAGTTAAATTTGTGTGTCACAGATCACACACACACACACACCCCGAGTACTCTGTAATCCTCAGCCTTTATTAGTTCCCAGCTTATTGAAGTGTAAGAGTTAAAGGGCCAGCCCCATGCTTCAGATATGACCACCTCTCCCTCGACGCCATACAGCCACGGGAGTGAGAAGGCCCCAAACACTTCAAGTTCCTAACCTAGCCCCCTCCCGATTCCTTCACTGTCCCACTCACGGACAGTTACAGACTCACAGCCACAGGTCTGCCTGAGATGAGCAGGACGCACCACACTCTGCCCCTGAGGTACATTTGTCACAAATGCCCACAGCCCCAGACGCTCCCTCCTCTTTCTCTCATCCTACCCTCCACACCAGTGCCCCAAAGTGGTTCTGTGGGTGAAGCCAGGGCACCCGAGTTCTGGACCGTGCACTGGGAGCACGGCTCTTTCTTCCAGCACTGCTACATCTTCTCCTTGCCCCACAGCTGAGTCAGTCGGTATGTGTCCTCTTTGTTCCTTCCGGCTACTGGTCACTTTACAGATGGAGTCTGTTCTCTTACCCTTGGCTGTCCCACTTAGCTTTGAGTCTAGCCGCAATCACTGCCCTATCAACAGGTCATGGAGTGCTATTACTTCCACAGTCTTAGGAGAAACTCCGGATTCTGCTCCATTCCCCTTTCTTCTTGTCAGAAAAACAAACTTTAAGAATTATCCATACTTTGTATGGAGATGATCTAAACTCCTCAGTGGCTCCTAGAAACACCAGAAGTAAAACCTAAACTGCTTACCACTGCCTAAAAGGCTCTGACCTGGCTGCATTTCCCATACTACACTCAACTGGCAACGTTCCTGCTTCATTTATTTCCACAGCAGCTTCTGTGAGTCCCATTCTCCTGTCTGGAATGCTCTGACCTGCTAGGCCCAATCCCACCACTGCAGAAAAGGCTTCTCTGCTCACAAGAGTCTACAGCCATCCTCACCTACTCTTATCTTACACAGTCCTTACCTTACACAGGTACTGTCCTCCTAAGAACGAGAGTCCAAAAGATGACAGACAAGGCTCCATTATCTGTCTTACTTGTCCCCATATGCTCAATGTTTACAAATATATTGACATACAACCCGTGCAGCGTGTGTGTGTGTGTGTGTGTGTGTGTGTGTGTGTGTGTGTGTGTGTGTATGTCTGCACATAGACTCAAGCGATGGAGGAGGTGGCTATTATCTTTCTTGAATACTAAAATACAAAGGTTGTTATTTAACCTTCCTTGGTTACACGGCTGGTCAGAGCTTTGGGTCAGCTGGAAGACAAATGGTCTCAAGCACCTGCTGAGAGGATTTAGACAGTACAAACAAAAGAACCAAGAAGTGGGAGTGCCTGCAATGAAAAAGAAAGCAGGACCAGGCCAGTGAAGACAACCACAGAACAGCAGGAAAGCTCATCACTATCTCTTGGACGGGAGGCTAGCAGGTGGAATACATAAAGAACCATATAAACTTCAAAATACATCTTCCAGTCAATACACAGACTAATGCACTGAACTGACAACTCTCAAAATAAATACAAATGCCAATAACTATGTGAAAAAGTGTGCAGCATGCAAATTAAAATCATCTGAGATTCTATCTCACTTCAGTCAGGGTGGCTGTCAGCAGGGGAAAAAAAACGACAAAAAATGCTGGATGTAGGAAAACAGAAACTATATCCCCCAACCCCCCCCCCCCCCACTCTCTGCCCACTGGTGGGAACATAGCTAGAACCACTATGGACAAACTAAAACTGACCTTCCCTGCAGCCTGGAATATAATAAAAGGACTCCGAGCAAATACCACAGACACATATGCACGTCTGTGTTCACTGGTGCACTGCCCACCTCAGCAAAGAAACAGAGCCAGCCTTTATGTCCATCAACAGAAGAACGTGTAATTTAAACGTGGTACATGTACTTAATTTTTCCAGCCATGAGCTAAAACCATGCCAATGGGAGGAAGTCATTATGCTAAGAAATTAAACCAGACTCAGAGAGGTAGCCCCTTCCTCTCATAAGCAGAATTCAGATTTAAATTTGTATTTGTGACACAAGTTAAAAAGGAAAAAATGAGTAATGTGTATTGAGTATTTGCCTACGTTTATGTATGTGTACACACATGCCTGGTGTTCAGAGGCCAGAAGACGTGTGTAGGACCCCCGAAACTAGAGCTACAGATGGTTATGAGCTATCATGTAGGTGCTGGGCACCGAACCTGAGTCTTCTGGAAGAACAGACAGTGCTCTGAACCATTGAGCAAACTCCCCAGGCCAGGACGAGGCGATCTTAAAGGGATGTAGGGAACTGAAATATATGTGACATGGACACAGAAGTGGGGGCTGTTTGAAGAGGAAGGGGACCAGCAAGGGGAGGGAGACAGGGAGTTTTGGGAAGGGCGGTGTAGAAGGGCACAAATAAGAACAAAGACAAAGGCGTGTCTTAACCTATCTACCAGGTTAAGAGTACAAAGTCACCGCTTTCATTTCGTGGTTCTTATTAGCTCATACACTTGGAGTGTGCCAAGTCCCCCACAAAGCATTTTCTCAAATCTAGCTCAGACTGGCTCCCAATGAGTTTGAACCGTGGCTGAACTACACCTTCTAAACTCCTGACTGTGGCCTTGGCATTTGAGATCTCCTTGCTCTTATTGGCAGAGTTTGGGGCACTCGGGAACGGCCGTCCGTGGAAAGCACTTTTAACACACAACTCACCATATGTTAGGGACTAATTCGTGTTTTTGATACGAGGCGGCCGACGGTTGGGCGCAGCCTCTTCACCCCTTCCACGTCGGCGAGGCGGGCGGATAAACCCGGAGGCAACAGGTTTTAGAGTGTGTTTCAGTGTTGGTGGGGTCTGCAGGGCAGCATGTTTGCAAGCGTTGGGAAACGGGTCCTTAGGAACGTTCCTTCCCCATACCCCATCTCCTCCCGAGGGTCCCCGGAAGCATCCCGGTGAGCCAGATCCCTGTCCCACCTCCTCGACGTAGGCCGGCGGGTCCCGCTTGATCAGGTTCTGTAACTGTGGCAGGTTGCTGGGCAGCTTGTTGTTGTTCCTGCCGGACATGGTGGCTGTAGATGGGCTCCCTGGCAAGCAGTTCTTGGAAAACGTAGGCCTCCGTCAGTCACAACCCGGTCCCCGCGGCAGCTTAGACGCGTGTTTCCTAGTGTAACCGGAAACAACACGTGGGACACTCCGCCAGCCCAACCGAGCTACGGAACGCTCAGAGGATCAAACTTAGCCACCCTGCTGCAATGCTTTGGAGGAGTTTGCACGCTATCGACCCCTGCCGTTGGCCACCCGCTACTACTATCACCAAACTCTTGATGCGATCTGAAATTAAAGCCCTCCCTTTCTCCCTCCCTCCCTCTCTGTTTCTTCCACATATTTGAGCAGGTTTCATTATCTCAATGTTCTTTTCCATTGAAAACAATTTTTATACAATATAGTTGATCCTGTATTTTTCCTCCTCCAATTCCTCCCAGATCTCCCCATCTAGCTCAGCATTTTTATGGTGGCCCAAATAAATGAGGATTAATAAGAGATGCGGGTTTGACAGCACACAAACTGTAATTCCTGTACTTAGGAAACTGAGGCAGGAGGATTATATGTTTGGGGCAAGCCTGAGGCTAACTCTGTCTGAAGAAAAACAACAGAAATTAGACAGAGGCCTGGGAACTGGTTCAGGTGGCCTATTTCATAGGTTTCTTCCCCAGCACTCCATAAACTGGGTGTGTTGGCTCATGCCTGCCACCCGAATACTTAGGTTTGGAAGAGGAGGTGGGAGGGTTGAGACTCCAAGGTCAGCCTCAGTTACATAGGTAATTTGAGAGAAGCCTGGGACACATGAGACCCTGTATTATAAAATGAGGATTAGGGACTAGAGATGGCTCAGCAACTAAGATCTGGTACTGCTGTGACAGCGGATCCAGGCTCAGTTTGCAACCCACAGTGGCTCTCAACCAGCTATAGTAACTGTAGCTCCTGAGAAATGTGCGCCTTCAGCAGGTACCTGTGCTTACAGTACACACACCCACACAGAGGCACACATGTAACTAAAACAAATACCTTGTCGGAAATTAGAATCCTTTTCTTTTAGGCTATACTAAAGTTAGAAGAAAAATCCATGAGGAACATGCCCAGAAACCAGTGCTTAAGAGAAAAGCAAAGAGCTGGGGGGGGGGGGGGTGTTTAGATTGGTTTTTATTGTTGTGTGTTTGAGGCAGGGTTTCTCTGTATAACCTTGGCTGTCCTGGAACTCACTCTGTAGACAAGGCTGTCCTAGAACTCAGCGATCCAGCTGCCTTTGCCTCAAGAGTGCTGGGACTTAAAGGCATGCGCCACCACTGCCACCACGGCCACCCCACACCACCCCCTGCAACTCTTAATTCTAAACACAGAGGGGAAAATAAAGCTGTTTGGTGGTATCCAGTCTTACACTAACAAATGAATCAAGGTGTTGTTATTCTGTGTAACCTAAGCAGTTTCCTAGACCAACTTCGTCCAAGGTCACTTACCTCTGTGTTAGAGTCCAAATTCAAAGAAATCTATAATCTTTTTTGTTTGTTTGTTTTTGTTTTTCAAGACAGGGTTTCCTCTGTGTAGCCCTGGCTGTCCTGGAACTCACTCTGTAGACCAGGCTGGCCTCGAACTCAGAAATCCGCCTGCCTCTGCCTCCCAAGTGCTGGGATTAAAGGCGTGCGCCACCACTGCCCGGCTGAAATCTATAATCTTATCTGAGGTAGATCAAGAGTGCTCATGAAGGGTTAGTGTTCTATGGGGGGACTTTTCCTTCCATATGCAAGGATTCTAATCTTGATGTTTGTTGCCTACTGGGTGGTAATTGAGCCCAGAAATAGAGCAACACATGTTTGTTTGTTTATGTATATTGGTGTTTTGTCTACCCACCATATGCACGCGAGTATGCCTGGTGCTCACAGGGGCCAGAAGAGCATGTCAGATCCCCTAGACTAGAGTTTCAGATGCTTATGAGCCAGCGTGAGGGCCCTGGGAGCAGAACAGTTCTCCTCTGAAAGAGCAGCAAGTGCTTTTAACCACTGAGCAATCTCTCCAGCTCATCGAATTATCCTTTTTAACAAATGTCCTGGGCCTTGTCATGAATCTGAGGAACCGTAGGGAACTGTGGGTGTCCAGCTGCCCGAGCGTACAAAGGTAGGGTGTCATCCAGCACAGCTCCAGCGAGACCTGACTGGGGAGGTGAAGGAATGAAGAGAAGACAAACACAGACACACAGGAGACCTGGGACTGGGTGGGCTGGGCTCTCTAATGGAGAAGCTGCAGCAGGTGGGGAAGCGTGGTGTGCTCGTCATACACAACTGGGCAAGGAGGTGATGCTGCTGCATGCAGAAGAAAAGGGAGGCAGGTTTAGCTAGTCTCTGTGGGAAGTGTCTCTGTGTATGGGGGTGGGGTGAGAAAAATCAAGGCGGGCCTTTTCTATCCACATTTGCATTCAGACCAGGAGGGAAGGCCTTGCCACTTCCCCAGCCTATGCACAAGTGCTACGATTTTGTTCTGACAGTCTGACAATTGTTAACTCTAGGGCCTAAGACAGGGTGTTCTATGGGAGGAGATTTCCCCCCTGGTAATAATTTCCCTTCTCCCTGTCATTGTGTAGCGGTCTTCAGACGGGGATAGCTTTAGCTGGGTTTAGTCATGGAGATTTTCTAGCCTTTAGCTATTCTGCTCTGTGGCCGTCCATGTTCTATGACACAGCTGTTGCTTGAGCACAAGAACAGACACAGAGGTAAACACAGAGTACTCTCAGTGGTACCAGGGTCAAAGCCACACCTTCTTTATCGTTTGTTCTCTTTCTGTGCTCCCTGCCCGCCCATTTCAGCATGAGAATACAAACAGCTGCCTGTCAATCAAGATGAGGTCCCTCCCTGGACACCAGGTCTGCTGGAGCCTTCGTCCTGATGCTCTCCTCCCAAACTGGGGGAAATGAATGTTTGTGTATAAGTCTCCTAGTCGGGAGTAAGTTGCTATGGAAGACCAGATGGACAAAGGTCTTGTAGGCCCAGATCGCACGTGATTTGCCCATGCTAGTTCCTCTGATCGAAGCTGGTGAAGTCTTGTTTCCCAGATTTCAGGTCTTTGCTCAGTGACAGCTCCTTCAAGATGTCTTCCCTGGCCTTCCATCCTCTTCCAGCCTGGACCCTCTTCCTCTTTATCATGCCTTCAGGGCTTCCACCAGCCGCTAGTTCAGCTGATTGTCGTGTGAGGCTCTGCACTAGAAGGTAAAAGAAACTCTGGGGTTTGTTCACTGCTGTACCCCCAACCCTTGGAGCAGCGCAGGAACATGCCACGCATGTTAGAACTGGGCCAAGCCAGTTCATATCTGTGGAATGAACAGGTAGATGGCTAACTTCCCAAGTTTCTCCCAATTCTTTAATCATAAGATTAAAACAACATTTTAATTTTTTTGAGAATCTCCTACAATATGTTTTTGATCATATTACCCTTCTCCCAACTCTCCCAGACCCACTCCCCTCCCCCTCCCCCTCCCTGTCTCCCTCTCCTCCTCCCCCTCCCCCTCCCTCTCCCTCTCTTCCGCCCCTCCCCCTCCATCTCCCTCTCCCTCTTCCTCTCCGTCTCCCTCTCCCTCTCCCTCTCCCTCTTCCTCTCCCTCTTTCTTTCCTTCTCCCCCTCTCTTTCCCTCTCTCTGTCTCTGTTTCTCTCCCTCTCTGTCTTCACTCATCAGGTCCAATTTGTTATGTTTATATATTTTTGGATGTGCAGCCTTCCACAGAGCATGGTCAGCTTCATAGGCACTGCATTCCTGAAGAAGACCGACCCCCCCTCTCATCCAGCAGCCATCAATGACCAGCAGCGCCTTACAGAGGACAGATTCAGTTCCCAACAACGACATGGCAGCTCACAACCATCTGGAACCCCAGTTCCAGGGGATCTGATGCCCTCTTCTGACCTCCTTGGGCACCAGGCATGCATATGGTGCACATACATTCCTGCAGGCAAAACATTCATATGTATAAAATAAAATATATAAATAAAATCTGAAGAGAAAAAGAATTTAAAAAATTATCTCAAAAAAGTGGTCAACAGGAATTTTCATTACTCTCACTTGAAACCAAAAGAGAGGGGACTGGAGAGATGGCTCAGCTGTTAAGAGCAAGCACTGGCAGCTATTGAAGAGGACCTGGGTTCAATCCCCAGCACCCACAAGTCAGCTCACAACCATCTGTAACTCTAGTCCTGGGAATCCTGACACCATCTTCTGCCTTTTGCAGATATCTGCGTGCATGTGGTGCACAGGCTTAGACACAGGCAAAACACCGTGCACATAAAAAAGGTAAGAAAGAAAAGAAACCAGCATTGAGAACGTTCAGGTCTGCTTAAAATACATTGTTTTGAGGAACTGTTAAAGTAGCCACTAGGGGAGCCCCTGCTCTTGTTTTAACAACAAAACAAACCACAGGCTTGACAAAATGACCACCTGCAGATCAAATCAGCCTAAGAAACTTCAGCCTTTTCTAAAGCTAACTTTAGACTCCAACCCCAGTTACTGGCTTAGCAGCAAGCACTGCCATCCGCTGAGCCATCTCACTGGCCCATAGCTTCGTTTGTCATTGTTCCTTCCCTTCTCCACTACTTTGTATACTTATTATGAATTTTGCCTGCAAGCCCATCTATTTTCTTCTTTCCTGGGCTGTTGGTGGACACACCTATAATCCTAGGCTTAATTCGAACTCATCTGGGCATCATTCTTTGATTTATTTTTCTTAAGACTTACTGCTAGGTCCTTAAAAAAATAAAATGTTTCCGGGCAGTGGTGGCGCATGCCTTTAATCCCAGCACTTGGGAGGCAGAGGCAGGTGGATTTCTGAGTTCGAGGCCAGCCTGGTCTACAGAGTGAGTTCCAGGACAGCCAGGGCTACACAGAGAAACCCTGTCTCGAAAAACCAAAATAAATAAATAAATAAATAAATAAATAAATAAATAAATAAATAATGAAAATAAAAAAATAAAATGTTTTTCAAAAAACCCACTGAATAGTTTCACACCCCCCCTCTGTTTTTACACTTGAGAGCTCAAAGAGTAAAAACAAATTGTGATTTCTTTCTGCACTTACTACTTTCTGTGGCTGGGGACATGGTTCAGTCCTTAACTAGTTTGCCTTGTGAACATGGGGACCGAGTTCCATCCCTAGAATCCACATTACAAAAGAAAAAAAAAAAAAAGCTGCCATTATGGTACATACGGTGGCCTGGTGGGGAGTGACGTGAGGTACAGGGTGGAGGATAGATAGACCTTTGGTGCTCACTGGCCAGGTAGCCTGGTCTACCCGGCAAAGTCCATAGTCTGTCCCAAAAACAAGGTGAACTGTACCTAAGAGACTTCTCTTGAGGTTGTGGTCTTACCTCCGCTTGTATTCATACACACAGAAACACGCACCCATGAATATGTACATGTATGTACAAATACATGCACAGAGAGAGAGAGAGAGAGAGAGAGAGAGAGAGAGAGAGATGGACTAAGGATGTGGCTCAGTTGGCTGAAGTGCTAACATGTGGTACACCTGCCATCCTCAGGAGTCTGAGGTTAGTCTGGGCTAGAAGAGACCCTGTCCTAAACAAACAAACAAGCAAACCAAGCAAACACAACTTTATTGATGTGTGAGGGATAAACACGAAACCATATATGTTTCATGTGTACAAATGGCAGAGTTTGAACATATTCATAGGCCTGTAGATCCATCCTTACAGTTAACGTGACACACAGCATCACCTCCCAAAATTTCCTTGAGACTTTTGTGTGTGTGTAGTTTGTGTGTTTGTGTATGTGTTTAAAAATAATTAACCTATCTACCTTTTACACAAACTTTAAATTAAGTGCACAGATAAGCCCGGCAGTGGTGGCGCACGCCTTTAAATCCCAGCACTCGGGAGGCAGAGGCAGGCGGATTTCTGAGTTCGAGGTCAGCCTGGTCTACAGAGTGAGTTCCAGGACAACCAGGGCTACACAGAGAAACCCTGTCTCGAAAAACCAAAAAAAAAAAAAAAAAAAAAAGTGCACAGATAATATTATGGAGGAAATGCACAGGCTGTGCAGTAGATCTTTAGGGTGGTGACATTTTAATTGACCTTGAAAGATTTAATGATGTGAGAGTCAGGAGGGAGTCATTAGCTCTGAGTGGACAGCCTATGTTTAACCTCAGGCCAATGTCTAACCTCAGAAGGGCAACAGGAACAAAGGTTGGCCCTTATCTGCCGGTTACCTTGAGGAAACCAGATGAACCAGACACTTCACTGCCTTGTTCAGGAGATCTGCTGCTACTCCCACATCAAGTTCAGCCTTGGGAAAGCTACCGTTGCAGCTGCATTTGGGTGTTGCCTATTGTGGCTGCATTTGGGTGTTGCCTATTGTGGCTGCATCTGGGTGTTGCCTATTGTGGCTGCATCTGGGTGTTGCCTATTGTGGCTGCATCTGGGTGTTGCCTATTGTGGCTGCATCTGGGTGTTGCCTATTGTGGCTACATCTGGGTGTTGCTGATTTTTGTCATAATGGAAGCGAGTAGGAAAACCCAAGGCCGAGATACACACTGTATAATTTCTCATCCCCTGTGAAATATAGTCTGTGACTAGTATTTTTTTTTTTAAGCAAGGAATGTAAGGTTTGTGTGTTTCTTTACAGAGGGCAGGTCACAATAAAGAGAGAGAGAGTGTGCAATGCCTAATTTGCCACTTCTGTCTTTGTTATGAGTCATTTTTACCTGACTGCTTTTGTTTGTCAGTTTTGTTTTGCTGTTGTTGTTTTCCTTTTTCCCTCTTTGGTGGAGACAGATATAAAACCCAGGGCAGCGTGCATGCTAGACATGCACTGTACTACTGAGCTACCCCCCCCAGCACAATACAAATATATTTAAAGGCACATAGCAGAGAATCTTTGTAAAAATAACCAAGCATCACTATGACCGTCTATCCATGAGGTGAAAGCCATGGTGTACTGAGCACACTGAAAGGGGAGAATATTCTGGAAGGAACCTGAGAGTAGTGGTTCTCATCCTAGAGGTCATAACCCTTTGGGGGTCAAATGACCCTTTTACAGGGTCGCCTAAGACCATTGGAAAATCCATTTTTTCACATGATGATCTGTAACAGTAGCAAAATTACTGTTATGAAGTAGCAATAAAAATAATTTCATGGCTGGGGTCACCACAACACGAGGAACCGTATTAAAAGCCACAGCTTTAGGAAGGTTGGGAACCACTGCCTTAGAGAAACCCTAGTGGCAATAATCTCCCTTCCTTTCCCTTGCAAATGAGGTCATTTTTCTGCTGAGAGCCAAGGTACTTGTCAGACACTCGTCAGCCAGGACCCAGGCTGCCACCGGTTGTAGTGACTATTAACTGGGGGTTCTACTCCACCTTAGATCATTTAGTTCTCTCTCTCCTGCTGCCTGCTAATCCAGATGTAAAACTCTCCAGCACCATGTCTGCCTGTCTGCCATCGCGCTCCCCTGCGTGATGACAGTGGACTAATCTGAAAGTGTAAGCCAGCCCCCATTAAATGCTTCCCTTTGTAAGAGTGGCCAAGTCAAGCTGCCTCTTCAGATCAACAGAACACTAAGACACCTTCTCTCTATTATTTTTCTCCTCCCTCTAATCTTTTATCAGTTTATTACAAATCCTAATCTTATTCACAGATGAAGACTAGACTGCTCGATTGCCAAAAGCCCTGTTGTGGGGCTTGACTTGCAGTTCAATGGAGAAGCACCAGACTGTCATGCCGGACGGAGGCCTGGGCTCTATTGTCAGCAGCGGGCAGGAAAGAACTTTTCAATTTCTCACACAAACATCTCTCCCAATTACTTAACTGAGAGCGTGCCAGGTTAAATAAAAAAATAAAACCACATAGCCAAGTCTTTTTTTTTTTTTTTTAAATTAATTGTTTAGGCATGCAATGATTCTTGGTATAGGAAAACAATTTAAAATATTAACAAGAGAATAGTTCTTTGACATGAAGGCACTTGTCAGTCAGAGACTTCAGGGTGGTCAGGGGCATCCCAGGATGCAGTTTTGAAAAGTGAGACTTGGATCTCACACAGGTAGAGGTCAGGTGAGGGGGCAGGGAAGGGGTGAGGCTGAGCAGGTGTGTGCAGTATGGGCCAGGCTGAAGTAGAAATGAGGGCTCAGGTAGGTGAGCACGACCAGAGAAGCTGAAAGGGATTTGGAAAAGGCCTTTGAGAAGACTTAGGGTGAAGCATACACCAATCAACAAAGAACCCTTGTTAAGGAATTCTGAAATGCTAGGGCCTGCTCTACACATGAGGAATTCTGGAATGCTAGGGCCTGCTCTACACACAGGAATTTCTGAAATGCTAGGGCCTGCTCTACACACAGGAATTTCTGAAATGCTAGGACCTGGTCTACACACTAGGAATTCTGAAATACTAGGGCCTGCTCTATACACAGGAATTCTGAAATGCTAGGACCTGCTCTACACACAGGAATTTCTGAAATGCTAGGGCCTGTTCTACACACGAAGAATTCTGGAATGCTAGGACCTCTCTACACACAGGAATTTCTGAAATGCTAGAGCCTGTTCTACACAAGAGGAATTCTGAAATGCTAGGACCTGTTCTACACACGAGGAATTCTGGAATGCTAGGACCTGCTCTACACACGAGGAATTCTGGAATGCTAGGACCTGCTCTATACACAGGAATTCTGAAATGTTAGGACCTGCTCTATACACGAGGAATTCTGTAATGCTAGGGCCTGCTCTACACACAAGGAATTCTGAAATGCTAGGACCTGCTCTACATACAGGAATTCTGGAATGCTAGAGCCTGTTCTACACACGAGGAATTCTGAAATGCTAGGACCTGTTCTACACATGAGGAATTCTGGAATGCTAGGGCCTGCTCTGCACACGAGGAATTCTGGAATGCTAGGACCTGCTCTATACACAGGAATTCTGAAATGTTAGGACCTGCTCTACACACAAGGAATTCTGGAATGCTAGGACCTGCTCTACATACAGGAATTCTGGAATGCTAGGGCCTGCTCTGCCATGAGGCAGGCGGTGGAGAAGGACAGGGTTCTGTAGCTAAGCAATATAAACGTGTGCTTGCGGGTGGAGAACAAGAAATAATCACATAATTTTTTTTATGAAGACTTCTTTTTAATACACATTGTGTGTCTGTGTATGAATGTGAATATGTGCACTTGAGTGCATATACTTCAGAGGCAAGAAGAGGGTGTGCATCCACACAGTAAAATTAGAACACTCATACAATATACGAATATCTTAACTTTTGCTAGCTTAGGTTGCTTAATTACTATCACTTCACTATGAGTTTCTTTTCTTTTTATCATTTCTTCATTTTTTAGTTTTAAAATATAATTACATCATTTGCTATGGTTTTCTCACTGGGAGTTCGTTAAAGCTGCGTTCCAGTTTTGTGAAGGAAAAGATAACACTATCTTACATAATACATACGTTAGTCGTCATCAGTGAGGTCAGCTGCTAAGTGATTGCCATGCAGAAAGTGAAGAGCCGGGAGAGTGTGTGTCAGTCACTCCCAGATGGACTACAGAGTCTCATTTTTCCTGCCAACGGTCAGGACATAGGACCACGTGGCAAAGGTGCTAAGCAAAAGTCGACAGTGTCAACCATGGGTTAATTTGTGACCCATGTTTATAACCATATGAATGTGTGTGTGAAGCGTTTGAGCCAGTTGGGTTTTGTTTGTTCATTTGTTTTTGAGACAGGGTTTCTCTGTGTACCTCGATGTACCTCTGGCTGTCTTGGAAATCACTCTGTAGACCAGGCAGATCCGGAACTCACAGATCTGCCTGCTTCTGCCTCCCGAGTCCCGGGATTAAAAGCATATGCCATTACGCCCAGCCAGTTCTTATTTTTTAAAATAACAACATAGACTCTAAGTGTTCTCATTTCATTCACTACTTTTAAGCACATGCTCCGTGCTTGAAACGAGTATAGTAGTAGAGTCGAGAGCAGGGTGGCTATTTGACTGAAAATGAGGAGACTTTGAAGTAGCAGTCAGCTACAGTACTTTGAGTGAGAACGTTACCCATAGGCTCGGATTTTTTTTTTTTTTTTTTTTTTGGTTTTTCGAGACGGTTTCTCTGTGAAGCCCTGGTTGTCCTGGAACTCACTTTTTAGACCAGGCTGGCCTCGAACTCAGAAATCCACCTGCCTCTGCCTCCCGAGTGCTGGGATTAAAGGCGTGCGCCACCACTGCCGGGCTAGGCTCGGAAGTTTGAAATTTGTTTCCCAGCTGGAATCCTAGTTCGGATGCTGGAATAAGTATGATGTGGGGGTGGGGTGTTATGGGGTGGGGTTGAGGTGGGGTGGGGTGGGGCATGGCTGGGGGTAGGGTGGGGTTGAGCATTGAGGCTTCATAAACTACACACCATTCTGAGTTCACTCTTAGCTTCCTGTTTTCAGTTGGGGGTGGGAGCTCTCAGCAGTTTCTGCCCTCCTAACTGCTGCCTGCTACCATGGTGGACTCTCACCCCTCAGGAACCATAACCCCAAATAAACCCTCCCTTCTATACATTGCCTTTATCACAGCTTTAGAAAAGTCACTCACAGATAAACTGAAACCTAATTTATGTAAAGACTTATTTATTTATTTCACGCAATTGTATCCATTAGGGAACAGAGTCTCTATTAGACATTGCGGGAACAAAGGGTTCCCTACGGGAACGAAGGAAGGATGCTGGGAAGTGAAAGTCCCAGTGGGAAAATCAGCGGACTGGAGGAAGAATTATTGACTAGTCTAGCAGAAGCGCTGGGCCAGCTGGACAACTCGACTTGAAAGAAAACTCAAGAGGATGAGCCCCAGTTGCCAAATACGGGTTGCGAAAGTTTATGGGAAGCTGCTACTTCTGTATCAGTATGGTCTCCGTAGATCCACTGCCTCTCTTGGGGGACCTGGGAGCCCCAGTGATCTCAGGTCAGCAATGGGGGAGATTCCAGCTGTGCAGGAAGAGACCAAGACAAGCTGAGCCACCGCGTTCCGGTTTGCCTAGTAGTCCTCTGAAGATCAGCGACTCTCTTTTGCTTTTCCAAATCTCACCCATTCCTTGTAAGCTAACTCCAGCTGCGAAGGAGACTCCAGGAAACGCAGAGAGCCCATTCCCACCAAGTGGGTGGCACAGTCCAGCCCAGCACGGAGCAGAATCTACCCAAGGCCTTGGAAAGCAAATGAAAAAGGAGAAACTTTAGCATATAGGAGACCTCTGGGGTAGCCCAGGAAGAGGTCATGACAGTCTGGGTTCAGGCTATGAAAGTGTCCCTAGAGAGAACTGCTCAGAGGGGCTTTGGATCTCATTTCTCCAACATAGTCTTTCATCTACACACACCTCTCTGCCCACAAGACTTGGGGTTGTCTCTGATGAGAGGCGGGGATGACCGTGATAAGTGAGCAAGGAGAGCCTAGAACTTTCTATGCACTCAGGTCTATATGCATTTTGTCTCTCACAGTGATCCTGGATGAAGAAATGAATGCAGGGAGATTCCACCCTTGAACCAAGGCCATACAGCTCAACAGTGTGCTCAGCTGCTCCTGAGATATGTCTAAAAATCTTTGCTCTTTGCACAGCAGTGGCTGATATCTGCCCAAACACCACACCGGTTTGGCTTCTCAAGAATACCTCAATTGTATGTGCTGATGTTTTCCGTCGACCAGTACCTGCAAGGACCCAAAAGGAAATGAAGTCAGTGTACCCCAGAGATAGGAGGAGAGGCTCAGGACCCAAGAGAATGGTCAGAGAGACCTTTGGAGGATAATGTTCTAAACCTTGGCACCCAGGACTTAAATAACTGATTTGCTGTTTGGGTCTCTGCTATCCCTACTTGAGGCCCCATGACCCTTGAACATAGGAGAAAGAGAAGAAGATGGTTTTGGTTTGCTGGGATCGTTAGAATAATGTCACTCTTGATATAGAGAATAAGTTTAACCCTACATAATTCTTTGTATTTTTATTTAATTTTAAGTGGGTGGGTGTTTTGCCTATACATACCAGAAGAGGAAATCAAATCCCCTGGAGCTGGAGTTACAGACAGTTATAAGCCATTGTTCAGATGCTGGGAATTGGACCTGGGTCTTCTGGAAGGTCAGCCAGTGCTCCTAAGCTACCTGTTCAGCTCCTGCATGTTATTGTAAGGTAGTGTGCTGGCTAGTTATATGTCAACTTAACACAAGCTTAGGTCATCAGAGAGGAAGGTACCTCAATTGAGAACAGTACTTTATAAGATCGAGCTATAGATAAGCCTTAATTAGAGACTCACGTGGAAGGACCCAGACCATTGTGGGTGGTGCCACTTCTGGCTGCTGGTCTTGGGTGGTGTAGGAAAACAGACTAAGCAAGCCATGGTCAGCAAGCCAGTAAGCATCAGTCCACAGCCTCTTTTGCATCAGCTCCTGCTGTTAGGTCTCTGCTCTGAATTTCTGACCTGTCGGCTTTCAATGATATCATGTGATCCTGAAGTATAAGTGAAATAAACCCTTTCCTCCCCAAGCTACTTTTGGTCATGGTGTTTCATCGCAGCAATAGACGCTTTAACCAAGATAGTTGGTGTTTTATTATACGCCATAGAAGGGTTTATTTTTTTGTACTTAAGGAGACCCTTAAAGCATTTTCATGTCTTTATCTCAGTTGACATCAACAGCATGAGAGAAAGCCAACCGGCAAAGGAATAAAGAATAAACAAGAATGCTTCCGAAGCACACAGTAGCCAAAGGGCAGACAAAGATTTTTTTTTTTTTTTTGGTTTTTTCGAGACAGGGTTTCTCTGTGTAGCTCTGGCTGTCCTGGAACTCACTCTGTAGACCAGGCTGGCCTCGAACTCAGAAATCCGCCTGCCTCTGCCTCCCAAGTGCTGGGATTAAAGGCGTGCACCACCACCGCCTGGCAGACAAAGACATTTATTTTGAGATTTAGAGATTTTACTTTTACTGATATCACAACCCTTCTCCAAGATAGCTTCAGAGTATATATATATGCTAATTTGTTTTGAATTAAAAATTAGAATATATATGAAGTCATACTGTAGGCATATGTATCCATCATAACTATTTAGTAAAGAAGACACAGTCTTTGGCTAGTAGTTATGTACACTACCCAGCTGTCAGACGCAAGGGCCACCAGCTAACTAGTTAGGAAACAGTTTTAGATGTTTTTTTCCAAAGTAAGTTACCTGAGGACAACTCTTTGACTATATGATGGTGTTTGGATGGGAGTCTGACCAGCAGCACTCCGAAACACCTGCAGCACGAGAAATAGCTTGTTTGAGAAAGGACATTCGTGGAGGAGGCTGAACTTCTGCCCAGAGACATTCTTTTCTATCTAATTCATCGGACCTCCTCTCTAGGGCAGTTTCCAACTCCCACACAGGCTAATTTGGCCCCACCCACACTTCCACAAACAGAATTCACTGTTTCCTGTAGCTCTTGGTTCCTTTAAAAATATCTCTGTGAAGATTTTTATTTGGCGTCTTAAAATGTGTGTATGTGTCATGTCAGAGTGTGGGCCTGTGTACATCTGTGCAATGCTTGCAAAGGCCAGAAGAGAGAAATGCATCCCCTAGGGTTGGAGTTACAGGTGGTCTCGAGGCTCACGCATAGGTGCTGGGAGTGGAGCACTGGCCACCTCTCCAGCCACAACCTGGCCGTTTCTCCACCCCTTGACTGATGTGGCAATCGATATAATCACACACTGGGAGTTCTGCAGCGAGGGAAGGTGGCAAAGAAATTCATATTCACCCAAGATGAACTCGTTAAAGGACTTGGCAGCTATTTTGTTGGCTCCTAGGAAGCTTGTCCTGATCAAGAATGATAGTAGGGGAATTTTGTTTTGAGTGAGGAAAGGTCTAGTGTTTGCCAATCAGTCAAACCTGTCTTCGATGTAAGCTTATGGTTCTAGACGGCCTGTGTATTTTTCGAGCAGTCCCAAATATCTGCAAATGTCTTAAATATGTGATTCCTGTTTGTTAAAGATGTTAGCCTCCTGTCACAAGGTAAGGCTGTTTTTCCACTCACTCTGGCTCATGCACTGAAAATCCCTGAAGATAAAACGCTACGTAATCTAAGGAAGGCAGGCAGTCAGGTGTAGTAGCAGACACCTTTAATGCCAGCATTCAAGAGGCAGTAGAACGCAGATATATGTGAATTCAAGGCCAGTCTTGTTTACTTTATGATTTTTAGGATAGCCAGATGAGAAACTCTGTCTTAAAAAAAAAAAAAATAGTAAGCAATAAAGCAAGGAGGCCAAGGGTTAGTCAGGCAATATGGAGTAGCGGGGATTGGCCAGTGCCTGGTGTAACAGCCTTTCTACCCCTCACACATACAATTAGGAAATTATTCAAAACCAAGTTCTTGTAGGCACTGTGGAAGATTTCGGGGGAATAATCCATGGCACCTACTCTCAAAAAACAGTCTCGTTAGAAAGAGAAAAACAAACCAACAAACGAAATCCAATTAGATAACAGTGAAGTGTTTCCTCATGAAACACTGATCAACAAGAGAGATAGATTTAAGAGAATTTGAGTAGCCAGAAAGTGTTCTTTAAACTGGTTAAGTTTTTGCAATGTTAGTGATTGACTCCAGGGCCTGGTCCATGCAACACCAACTGTTCTGCCACTAAGATACATTTACAACCTTCTAGGAGGGTTTATTTAAGAGGCAAACTTGGAATAAGCCTTGAAGATGGGATCAAGTTAACGATGAAATCCCATGGTCTCAAACGCTACATGGAAGATTCTGAAAGCCAACTCTGGTGGTCTCCACTGTAAACCCCAAAACCATTAGCGCTGATCTCTGAGACACACTTTGTGCGGGGGCTTTAGGCTGACCCACATACAGCTGCTGATGGCTTCACCAGCTTGGTGAGGTTTAGACAGGCCTGGG
This sequence comes from Uromys caudimaculatus, assembly GCA_028551405.1. Lineage (NCBI taxonomy): Eukaryota > Metazoa > Chordata > Mammalia > Rodentia > Muridae > Uromys > Uromys caudimaculatus. The sequence continues at coordinate 75,447,991 of CM052712.1, forward strand.
GCTTGGTGACGTGAATCTCAGAAGACTCTGGAGGCTGCAAAATTGTGGCTCTAGAAGCCAGACAGCTGTTGTGCGTGGATAACTATGTGTGGACACTTGCCCAGATTTGATATTACCATGACTGTGCTCAAGGGCTCAATGAAATTTTGTTGGCTGAGTAGAACAAAGGCAATTTTTGCCTCTGGCAATTCTTACTATTTGAGTTTTACAATTAACTTCCTAGCTTTAGTTATAATTTCAAATTCATGCTTTATGTTTTGTAGTTAAGACAATGAGATTATGTATTAAAGGCTGCTCCACCAGGGAAGGCATTCTAGTACGATCTAAAAGCCATTTAGACGTAGAGCGCTTGTTGGTAAGGTGGTCTCTTATGTAGTCTTCTTTGAACGAGGACGTTTGGGTGTTTTAGGTTTTCCATTTTTCTTGTTCTTTTGATGTTTTCTCCCCTTCTTTTGCTTTTTCTTTTGGCTGATCTGCGAGAAAGGAGAAAAAGGCAATGCTTTCCAGTGTTGTAATTTTCCCCCTTGGGATGGTCCAACTCCTCCAGAGTGTGATCATTCCCTTATCCTCAGAGCCAGCTCACATCTCTGCTCTCACGGAGGTGCTGGCCTCATTATCTGCTTCCCCTACATTAAAGAAGTTACATCTCCCTCTTTGCTTGTTTGTTTTTCTGGCATCTTGCTGTCTTCCAACCTCTTCCTTCCTCTCCCACCTGGGCCAAACATAGCCCTCTGGGGCTGGCTGGTACCGTTAGAATCCACTTTGCATATAAGCCAATGGTTCTCAACTTGTGTGTTGAAATTCACTCGGGGCACCTATCAGATTTCCTGTGTATCAGGTATTACATTATGATCCATAACAGTAGCAAAAGTTACAGTTATGAAGTAGCAACAAGATAACTTTATGGTTGGGATCACCTCAGCACGAGGGACTGTATTAAAGGGTCTCAGCATTAGAAAGGTTGAGAACCACTGAAAGTGGATACAGTTGGCTGAGCATGTAACCTGAAGCTTAACAGCTCGGATCTGGGATGGACCCAGGAGTCAGGCGTGGGGACTCAAGCTCCCGAACACATACCCCATGGCTCTTCTCAAACCTAGTTCCTTAGCTATCACACAGTTCTTCCCTCTTTGCCCTTGGCTTCTTTCCCATCTCAATTCCTTTGTTCTCCACATTTAAATTCCAGCTACATTACTTCAGGCTTACTGAACACACCTTACTCCACTTGAAACCACCAACACCCACACTGTACTTAATTAGCTGCCTGGTAAATATTCTCAAAGATCGAGATCAAGGGTCACTCGATAGAAGAAGTCTACCTTAATACTTTCTATATTGCCTCTTGGCCAAGTCAATTACCCTTTCCTTCATAACTCTCAGGGTTCTAGTATATACACTATTCTAAACGCCACCCACCAAGTCTGTTGATTTTTATACATTGTTAGCGGTGATCTGGTATATGGGGAAGGGGTTATAACATTGTTTTTGAATCCTTAGTGTCTTACTAGTTGATACTATTCAAAAGGATGGAAAATGGATCCTTAATAGGTGTGCCCAGATCTGTTGACTTTCTGAGCTGATCTCCCCTCACCAACCTTCTTCTCCCATTCTTTCATCAGCTTCTTCACGTTTGCTGAATCTGGGTCTAGGCAGGTTTGATCTCCGTTCTTCAGTGTAGCACTGTGCCAAAGAAACACAAGTGAGCCTTCTCCTCCTAGTAACAATTTAATAATTCTTAGTAGAAACTGAGTTTTCCAGTGAAATCACTTAAAATGTAGCAATATGTCTTCCTAAGATTAACAGGTAGATTTAAAAAACTGTAGCAGATCTTTCAGGAGAAACCTCAATTTCTAAAAATTATTTTTTTCTGTATATTTTGAGAATAAGAATGGTTATTCCACATAGAATCCCTTGATTTAGGTGTCAAAGGTCATATATATATATATATATATATATATATATATATATATATATATATATATATATATATATGTGTGTGTGTGTGTGTGTGTGTGTGTGTGCGTGTGTGTGTATTTATATCCTTTATATATGTGTATATATACTTATATCATATATATATATATATATATATATATATATATATATATATATATATATCTTTTAACTTCACAATTCTAATTTCTAAGAGGCTTGGAATGATGGCTCATGCCTGGAATCCCAGCATTCACATGGACAAAGTAAGAGGACCATGAGACTGAGGCCAGCCTTGGCTACCTAGCAAGACTCTGTCTCAAAGCCAAACAAAACAAACAAACAAGAAATTCTAATCTCTAGAAAAGAATTACTAGGAAAGACTGAAAGACAGTGCTACAACAGTAATAGTTTGACAATAGTGATTTCTTTTCTATAACCTTTGTTTCTAGCAATGGGTATGGGCCATACAAATTATGGACTATTGATATGATATAAAACAGCTTAGCCATTAAAAGTCATTATTAGGGCCGGTGAATTGGTGCAGTTGGTAAGCATACTTCCCTCATAAGCCTGGAGAGCCGAGTTCAAGCCCAGAACCCCAAATAAGGACAGAGAAGAAACCAGTTCTACCAAGCTGTCCTGATTGCTATATGCCTGCTACAGCATGTGCTCTTGAACACACAGACTATGGATTAAAATGTATTGTTTTTTAACTTCTGTGTGTCTCTGCGTGTGTATGTGTACTAATATGTAGGTGCCCACAGAATCCAGAAGAAGGTGTAGGGTCTCCTGGGAGTGGAGTTATAGATGGTTGTAAGTTGTCCACTGTGAGCAATATAAACCAAACTTGGGTCCTCTTAACCTGTCAGCCATTTCTCTGCAATCCCTTTAAATGTCATTTTTAGGATTCAGGGTTAGGGTTAAGGAGAGAGAGAGAGAGAGAGAGAGAGAGAGAGAGAGAGAGAGAGAGAGAACATGTATAGCCTGTGCAAAGTCCTATGTTCAATCCTAGCATCCCCAGAAAACTAACAAGTATAGAGTTATTAGAGAAAATTAATTGTCACAAGAAACTGTCCATTGTTATTCTGTTAAGAAAAAAAAGAAATTACAAATTACAATTACAAATGGCAACTTCTCCTCATCTATAGGGAAGATGTCCAGGTTCCTACACTCTCAGATGGTACCAACGTACCTGTATGCCTATATACCTAAGATAAAGTCTAATGTGTAACTTAAACAGAGTAAGATATTAACAACAATAAATAATATCGAGATAAATCAGTTACAACAATGTACTATGGTTAAATTATTAAAAACTTACAAACTATTTGTTTCTGGAATATTCTATTTAATATTGTGGACTATGGTTGAGTTCAGGAAACTGAAACTTAGGAACGTGAATTAATAGGTAATATAATGTTTACCTTTATTGATTTTATTTTTGTATGCACATATATATGTGTGCATTACATATTAATAGGAACACACATATGAAGGAGATGAAGGTGTTTTAAGGGACCACATGCCTAGAGGTTAGAAGAGCAGAATTATGATTCTTTATTTTTTTCTTTTCATCTACCTGCCTAAACATTTCAACATCTAGAATCCTTTTTTTTTTTTTTAAATCCCAGTTGTATTTTCTTTTATGTTTTAAAAATGTTTTTATTAATTCGTTGAGAATTCCATTCACGTATTTTGATTATATTAATACGAATGCATGTAATAGGAATACGATTAATAATTAACAGGGATATAGCAATTGTATTTAATTAATTTTGATATTCAAATATATGTTTTATGAATTAGAATCCTAAATAGCCTTAAAAAGGTAACTTGGTCTCGGAAACAATTTATTATTGAAATGATGTCATCTTTCATTTTCAGTTTCCAGCAGAAATTTCTTATTTTGAGGAAGAGGAAAGGAGTGGAGAGATTTATGGGGACGCTGACTGCCCACGTGAGAAAGCACTCTGAGAGGGAGACTCCCACCAAGTCCAGCGTGGAGCGCGTGTGCTGGAAGCTTTTACTTACATGATTTCAGTTTTGTTGCAATTAGGGCTTGGGGCAAACTCTTGGAGGTCTTTGAGGGATCTGTAGTGGATCGAGCCTCGGCTGGTGCTGATGCAGGAGCATCGTTGACTCCTAATGACTGGGGTTCCTAGAGGAAAGATAACACACATTACTAGGGTCCATTAGAATGGCGGGTTGACCCAGTCCTTACTGCTGTGGCTGAGTGTGTGTGTGTGTAAATCATCGCCACTGCTTTTTAAGGTAGGTGTTTTTTCCATTCTGTATACAAGGTCGCCAGGGTTAAGGACAAAGTCATTTAGCAAAAGGGAGCAGGGGAAGAATTTCAGTTTAGGTCACTCAGAGTTCTTAACTATGTTACTTCACAACCTAGGAAGAAGAGAAAACCTTCACCATAGTTAAATCCCTACTGAGGTTAGGCACACATATGCAACCCCTTGTACTATGAGGACCGGTTTCTTTTCTTTTTCTTTCATTTTTTTTTTCCAAGACAGGGTTTCTCTGTGTAGCCTCGGCTGTCCTGGAACTCACTCTGTAGACCAGACTGGCCTCGAATTCAGAAATCCACCTGCCTCTGCCTCCCAAGTGCTGGGATTAAAGGCGTGCACCACCACTACCTGGCCTTTCTTTCATTTTTTTTTATTGGATATTTTATTTATTTACATTTCAAATGTTATCCCCTTTCCCGGTTTCCCCTCCAGAAACCCCCTATCCCATCCTCCCTCCCCCTGCTACTATGAGGGTGCTCCCCCACCTGCCCACCCACTCCTGCCTCCCTGCCCTGGCATTCTCTACACTGGGGCATCGAGCCTTCCCAGGACCAAGGGCCTCTCCTCCCACTGATGTAGGACCGGTTTCTTAAGCAGTTCCTCAATCTACTTCTTACCTGCCGGGGGCATGGAGTTGGTGTAGGTATGGACAGAAAGCTTTACTTACAATAACTGATTACCATTTCAATCCTATTCCCTGTCATCCCCACTGCTCTGAAAAGTCTCTTTACACCTACGTCTCCGTCCCTTATTATTTACCTAGAGTCAGTGTCTATTTATGGTAGGTTTTGCTATCATACAATAACTACAGTGCTTCTGCTCTTTACACGTGGAAAACACACTCTAGGAAAGTTCTTTGTTCGAGGGAAGCCAAGTCAGGAATAAGGAGGCCAAAGATAACCTCTCTGACTTCTGCCTTCTCAGCTGGTTAAGCACAGACATTATCGGTGCACAGCATCAGGTGAGGAAAATGATGAAGGAGATAACTTAGAAAAGGATCTCTTATCTCACTCCGCATTGCCTGGACTGAGGATTTCATATCTCGCATGATAAACGATAGACCCAACACGAAATAAAGCACTCAGAATCCCCTTTACATCTGAGAAATGGTTTCTCATTATTAAAATGTTCAAATATGGGCTGGAGAGATGGCTCAGAGGTTAAGAGCATTGGTTGCTTTTCCAGAGGTTCTGAGTTCAATTCCTAGCAACCACATGGTGGCTCACAACCATCTGTAATGGGATCTGATGCCCTCTTCTGGTGTGTCTGAAGACAGTGACAGTGTACTCATATACATAAATAAATAAATCTTAAAAAAATATGAAATTTAAAAAAAAATGTTCAAATATGCTTTGAACCCTCACTAGGAACTCACAATACCTACACCGAGAAGGCATATTTGACTTGGCGGGTACAGATTATGACCTTTGGATAATTGCTCGCAGCATCCAACTGCTTTGATGACTGAGCAATATTAATTTTTTTATTGCATGCAAGACATTCAGCGTTATCTGCTGGCCTGAGAAGGCTTCTGCAGTGGTGCAGTCCTCAGAACTTCCTAACTTAATACAGTGTAAAAACTCCTCACCTTGAACTCCACACTGATCCAGGAGGATGACGCCCAGGAGAAGAACAACAGACTTCATGGCAGAGCTGAGTACTATTGAGTCACTGTGCTAGAGTGAAGTCTGAGAATGTCTTTAGAGAACATGTTCTTGGGGACCATATTTATTTAGGAAATCCCTTTTCCTTCCTGTCACTGATTGGCTGGTCTCCTCAGCTGACCTAGATGAACTAAATAACCGCCAACCTGATTGTCCTGGGGAAAACCCTGCTCTCGGATCCCAGGGAATTTCTGCGTGTTCTACTTCCATTTCACATAAATGGGTAGTTTATAGTAAGGGATGTGAAACCACCAGGACCCTCTTTTAGCCCAGGCAAAGTTGCTCCCTGGATGCAGAATAGATTATACAATGACTATATTCATGCTGTACAATGAAGTTGGAGATGTGCTTCCCACATGGGACACGATCCTCTCCACACTGTATGGCGACATTAATATTTTCTCATACTGTCTTTCCCCACAGGTCAAAGTTTCTTAGTTTGTCGAGGGTAATCTATTTTTGTCTCACTGCTGCTGCAATGTCCTGACACTATAATTGTTAAATTAGTTGCATAAGCCACAGCTGTTCTGTTCCTTATGTCTTCCAAATGTTTCACAAGATGTCTGTGGCACTCATGGTAAGACAATGAAGTGAGCCAGGCAGTGCACGCCTTTAATCCCAGCACTTGGGAGGCAGAGGCAGGTGGATTTCTGAGTTCGAGGCCAGTCTGGTCTACAGAGTGAGTTCCAGGACAGCCAGGGCTACACAGAGAAACCCTGTCTCAAACAAACAAACAAACAAACAAACAAAAAAAGACTATGAAGTGAGAAAGCACACACTCACGAGCATTTTCTAAGGAGTTTAAAGAAGCTACATATATTAAATGGCATTCAAAAGCAAAGAATTTAAAAAATATGCTCTGGCTGTTGTAAATTCTTGTAGCTGTTGAAACTAAAACAAGGGTTAGTATGACAGCGAGAGAAATCATATCAAGCTTCCTTGGAGAATATTACGTTCTAGGACAGGATGCAAGCTGGAGGAAAGAACCACAGACATAAAACAGCAGGACGAAGGAACAAAGCCAACAACCATCCTTTCAAAACAGGATCTGGGAGAAAGGAACAAACAAAAACAGAAGTGCACGCATGGATTGGTGCTATATATAGATAGTCCTTTGATACGTCACGGCCAGACAATAGTGTCTTAGGACACAATGAAAGTATTGCAAGGAAACTGATCAAATGCTGGATAAGACTGGCAAAAAGTACTAAATAAAACAAAGCATTAGACTTTTTTTTTCTTTACTTCACACAATAGTTAATTAGGTAGGACTGGCAAAAAGTATTAGAATTCTTTGGCTCTATTTCACAAAATCATCGAGTGCACTCATTAATAGAAGGGAAAGTTAATAGCTAAGAGATGCTATTGTTCTGTAATTAACTACACATATGTCTAGACTTTGACCTTCTCCACGCAGACTTCCTATTGTTTCTTTACCTCCTCTAGAGATGGCTGGACCAGAGTTTCAGTGAAACAGCTCACATGCCTTCCTTTTAAACGTATCTGGACAAAATGAGCAGCTATCACGTAAATTACTTTTTCTCTCCTCTCTACTCTGGCAGTGGCTTTCTTCCCTCTTGATCCCTCCTCTCCCGAGAGCAGCTGGTTTGACTGAACTGTAGGCCGTTTTCGAGAGTCTTCAGGTAGCAGGCAATGCCACAACCCAAGGTGTACCTTAATCTTAATAAATAAAATAAAATTTAAAACATTCCCCAAATCAAAGTAAAAGACATCTAAACAGTCTTTACCAACTTTTTCATTATGTATTCCCCTTCCCTCTGGAAAATCATATATAACCTAACTAAAGTTTAAAATAAATAAACCAAATCTAAAGTAAATTTCTCCCTAAAGAGAGAAATGGAAATATACATAATATATAATATATTATTGTAATGGATATAATACTATATATTATAATATATGCTAAGAACTGTTTCTTCACTATAGGGTGAGGTTGAACCTTAATTGGGCATTAATCATTGTAATACAGATTTTTTTTTCCTTTTTAGATAAGGTCAAGGTCTCACTATGTATAGCAGGCTCTCTTTGAACACGCCATTCTCCTGCCTCAGCCTTGTGAGTATTGGGATTGTAGATCTGCATCCTGAGCCCCACTAATGTCTAAGAGGTTTTTTCTTGTTGTTGTTTTAGCTTTCCCAGACTGATGGCTGCCCTTGGAGCAATAATCTTCCCTATCCCTAAGGAATATATGTTTTAGAATAAGGGGATACCTTTTATGTTATACAATACACACTTTTTAATAGTTTCTATATAGATTAATAACACATAAATAAAATATTACAGAAATCATTTTGAAAAACGAAACTTATGGTGACTTTTGGTAAGTTTATTCATCAGTTTAGTCTTGGTAATGACTGTGACCAAGGCTAGGCTGGACCTGGGTTAGGTACCAGTTCTGCCAGCCTTGGATCTCTCCCTCAAGACAATAACTCCCAGTTTCACAAGTGGTTGTTAAAGATTAATAGCAAGAACATACGGTCAGTGGTAGCGGTTCAACAGAGACTTGTAACTAGCCAAAGGGTGGAGAATTACCGACTGCAGAGTGTTCTGATCCTCAACAGTACACCTGTGTCACCTCTGCCCCCGGTTCGGGAACATCCCAGAGGAGAGACTAGAAGGAGACAGAAGTTGGGAGGGGTACTGAGATAGTTTTCTGGACTGGACCGCCCATTGCACTGCAACTGTTTACCTGCTCAGGACGCACAGAGCATCGGTCATCATTTCATCATACCTAGGGGAGGGGCTCATGAGGCTCCGCCCTTAATTAATGTTTATGAGTCAAAGAAAAAAGAGTTCGGAGTAGGAGGGGGATTTCTGGGAAGAAGAATGGTTCCAGCAGGAGTGAGGGATGAGAGAGGGTAACAGGCAGTGGAACTGCCTAAAATTCAGTATGTGCATGTATGAAATTGTTAAAGTGTACATAAAAAGAGCGTACGCCCTGATGGAAGTAACACCGAACCAGTCAGTGGCTCTTCTTCCCAGCAGAGCTGATGGAGACCTCTTAGAGTGAAGGCTCAGCATGGGCTGTCGGGTTTACTTTCTCAGCCTCTTGCATCATTCTTTCTTCCCATTTTCTGATTCACTGCTCATGTCTCTTTCGTGTCCTTAATGTGATCACTCTGCGTGCTTACGCCGCAGCGTGGTAATTTTACCCTATTCAGCATCCCAACTTTGGGGAAGCCTACCCTTAGCTCCATAAGCAGTCGGTCCTCTCTGCTGCACATGCTCACAACACCTCAAGGCTCATCCTTATAGATCGGATATAGTAAACAATGTCAGCTTGCCTAGGATACTCTAGTCTCTTCTACTAGAGGAGGGTTTGTAAAGACCCACGTTTGAACATGATGATAACCCAGGATAACCTATCCTGGAAGAATGTTCTTGAAGCCTGGTACAGTAAATACTCAGTATAAATGTTCGCAAGTGACAAACAGGGACCAGAGCCTAGCTGGGCAGATCTGGCATCAGCTAAGGACTGAAATCTTGAGCCATTGATTCTGTGACCGCTTCTAGTTGGGCTATGTACAGTGCGCATGCCCAGACAGTTTGATTCCAGAACTTTCCTCCACTCGGAGCTCAACGCTCACTCTACGTGTGTAGCTGCTGGGGCTGCCTGCACTGATCCGCTGAAGAAAAGAAGCACTTTAGGGAGGAAAGGTAATATGTGCCCTGGGGCTCTCCTCTCAGTCCCCACTGTCCCTCTGCCTCCTAGGAAGCCATTTTCCCTAGGAAGCAGAGTGGAGACTCAATGACCCTAGGGATGCTGGGAGCCCCGTATGTGTTTTTCATTGGAGGTTTGGGAGGGAGCAATGCCTCCAGGAGCCCAGCTCATGGTGTGGAGGCCACAGGGCTCAGGAATCTCTCTTGAGGGCGGCTGAGATGACCTAGAGGAAGGCCCACTGAGTAGGAGCCAGTGTTGAGGTTGGCCAGTGCCTCCAGGTGCTGTACCCCTTAACCCAGGAAGTTCTGAGCCACTGAAAGCCAGAGCCCTGGAGGCCCAGAACCCCAGAACCCCAGAGCTTGCGCTCCCTACCACCTGCAAGGGCTCCTTCCTTCCCGAACAGCGGAAATATCTTTCCAGGGTAAAAGGCATGATGGCTAGAGATAGACCATTTTGGGTTCAGGCATTTTAAGACATTTGCTTTCCAGACTCCGTTTTTTGACAAGTTTCACACCAGCTTGCAGAGGAAGTGCAGTATAGACCGGAGAGAAAGAAAAGAGAAAAATCCCACAGAGACCGTTTATGGATAGAAAGCTTTTTAGGGGAAATCGAAACTTGCTAAGTAGGACAGGATATTGCTGGAGTTTCTCACAGGCCTGGGAAGAAAGCCAAGGATAATCAAGACTGTTGAAATCAAATTTTAATTCCTCCTTGGACAACAACAACCAAAAAAAAAAAAAAACAAAAAAACAAAACAAAACCAACTTTTTTTTTCCCTTGAAAAATTCCAAGTCAAGTGTCCCTGAGAAATTCAATGGTGATGTAATCCCCAAGAGGCAGGCACAGTAGGCTTGTTGTATCTGGCCTCTGTGACTGTGTAGTAAAGACAGGAGGCTTCCTTTGGCTTTTCAGAGGGGAAGTTTCTCTCAGATTGAAACTCGTGTGCTCGATTTAATTTATCAGTGTCTGGTCTCCCCTCTCCACCAGTCTCTCCTGATAGGAAAGGATCCTGCCTAAAAAACAATGCATTTCTTGGAAGTTCCACACTGTGAGTTAGCATTCTGGACTTTCTTTTTCCGCAGTCAGGGAGTTATTCCTTCCTTTAAGAAAAAAATTAAAAAACCTTTTCGCTAATGAAGCATACTTTTGTTTGTTTGGTCACCAAGAAAAAAGGAACAAATTCCTCCTCTATTAATCTTAATTGCCTCGGCTTCTTGGTTTGTGTCTAATAAAAGCCCCAGGACTGGTTAGATTAGTAAATAGATAGTTTTGAGAGATAACGTCTGGGCATCTTTTCAAGGACAGATGTAATCCAGTGTTGGCAACAGCACTATTGTTTTGGCCTGTGATTTTTGGCGAGGCAGTCTGCAGTCTGATGCCATTCAATGATAATAATAATAATTGCTCAAACGATGCTTCCAAGGTGGAAGAAAATTATCCTGAAAGGGGAGAAAAATTTAAATATTGATATTTGTTTTCGACAAATGACTGTAAAAAATAACTCTACAAAGGGCTGGAGCTTAGAAGTTTTAGGAGCACTTGTCGCTCAACACAGGTTCAGTTCCAGCATCCATATGGCAGCTAACAATCGGCTACAACTCCATTTCCAGAGGCTTTGTCACCCTCTGTAGGCCACCACAGCACTGCATGTGCGGGGTGCACAGACACACCCGTACACAGAACCCTCATACACATAAAACAACATAGATCCAAAAAACCCCAAAACAAAAATACCAAAACAAACAAGCAAACCAAAAAGCAACCAAAAATAAAACCCTCTCAGGAAAAATGAACATGTTATTAATTTATCCCTCCCTCCCTTCCTTCCTTCCTTCCTTCCTTCCTTCCTTCCTTCCTTCCTTCCTCCCTCCCTCCCTCCCTCCCTCCCTCCCTCCCTCCCTCCCTTCCTTCCTTCCTTCCTTCCTTTCTTTTTTTGAGATATGAGCTCATGTAGCCCAGGCTGATCTACTTTTTTCTATCCCCTTCAGCCCCTTCAGTCTTTCCCTATCTCTTCCATTGGGGTCCCTGGACTCAGTCCAGTGGTTGGCTGTGATTGTCTGCATCTGTCTTAGGTGCTGGCAGAGCCTCTCAGAAGACAGTCCTACTGGGCTCTTGCCTGCAAGCAGTTTTTGGCGTCAGCAATAGTGTCAGGGTTTGATGTCTGCAGACAGGATGGCCTCTGGATGGCCTTTCCTTTAGTTTTTGCTCCATTTTTAATCCCAATGTTTCCTGTTACCCTGGCTGCAGCAGATCTCTTATTTGGGCTTTTAAAAAACAGGGTTTCTTTGTGTAGCCCTGGCTGTCCTGGAACTCTGAGTAGACCAGGCTGGCCTCGAACTCACGGAGATTCGCCTACCTCTGTCTTCTGAGTGCTGGGATTACAGGCATGTGCTACCACCCAGCCCTAGATGATCTAGTTTTAAACAGTTCTTTATGTATCTAGACTGTTTGTTCTCAATGCTAGGGATTTGGGTTATCTCTAATATTTCAGTAATACGATAACGCTCTGGTTCCGGGTGAGGTGGTGTATACCTGTTGCCTCAGCTATTGAGGTGGCTGAGACAGGTGGTTGCTTGAACCCCAGTATGGACAACACAATGAAGCCACGCCTTGTAACATAAACACTTTGTTTTTTTCCTTCTGTGGAATTGTAAAGACAAATGATAAAAATACTCAGTATTTTCTGACCATTTCACAATGGTCCTGATAGGTATATGTCTCTGTTTCTCAGTCTTCTATTTATTTGTATTTGCTATGCCAAAATTGGCATGTGAGATTATTTCCAGTTGGATATGTATAAATGTGCTTGCATGTGTATGCATATTTATTTGTGTACAGGTAGAAACCCGAGGTCAGCCTTGACTGGCATTCTGCAGGTACTGTCCAGCTTGATTTTTTAAAACAAACAAACAAACAAACAAACAAACAAACAAACCAAAGTCCCTTACTGCCCTGGAACCTGCCAGTAGGCTAAGCTGGCTGAGATGAATCTGTTTCCATCTCACCAGCATGAGGATTAAAAGCACAAACTACCATGGACTTTTTTCATGGCTTCTGGGGAATTGAACTCAGATCTTCATGCATAAGTGGCAAGCCTTTACCATCTATTGTTCCAGTCCTCCACTTTTATAGCATAGTTACATGTTAGCGTGTCTTGGTTTAATACTTACATAACCTACCTTTTAAAGTTGTCAAGTAGGCTCAAAGTAGCAGCCCTTTTCTTACCCATGGTGGATATCTTTCAAAACGTTTCATGGATGCCTGAAACCACAGATAATACGAAGCCTTGGTATTGCTATTTTTCTTGGTCTATGCTATTTTTCTATACATGCATACCTATGACAAAGACGAACTCTAATGAGATGTAAAGAGGATGTCTTGTTCTCTCTCAAAATACCTTTGTTGTGCCAGGAAACATTTGTGAACCCGCAAAAGACCACCAAGGAGCCAATTCCGATGGAATTGCATTAGGGGCTCTTTATTCAAGCTCCAGCTTGGGCCACACCACCATCTCTCATGCAGGAGAACGGGGAGGGGGGCTCCCTAAGCTTAGTTTCAGGCAAGAATTTATGGAGGCAAGAAGAAGGTATCTAGCCTGGCACACATCTGATTGGGGGGCCATTATGGCCTTTAACATAATTGGCTGGTGCTGGGAGCCAAACCCTAAACTTTACTTCTAGGTTTGTTTGTTTTTCTTCTTTTTCTTCCCGATTGGTGGTTGTTAGGAAGTGCAGTGTCAGGGGCAGGCTTGTAACCTGGGGGTGCAGATTTGTTGGGGAATAACCTGGAAATGGGTGCTAGGTACCGGCCTGTTAGTTAACCTGAGTTCAACCTTAGGTCAGGTTCCCTAAGATGGAGTTGAACTTAAAAGATCTGGTCTCTCACCTTATCACCACCCTTGTGGTCCCTGGGGGTTTGAACCTGTGGAAAGTGACATTGGGAATAAGAGGGCACCACAGTATTGACCTTGTAAATGCATGCTAAACATTTGCATACATACATACATGTCTGCTAAGGCATCTGGTTTTTATTTTGTTGCATTTCTTTCATGATTTTTTTTCTTGAATACAACTCACATTTTGAGCTGAATGAATTATGCCCCACCCCCCATCCTTTTGTTGAAGATGTATCAGCTGGTGTTCTCAGAACATGGCTGTATATAGAGACAGGGTCTCTGAAGAGCTAACTAAGTTCAAATGAGGTCTCAAAGGTCTAGAAGCTAGACAAGAGATTTATTAGCTAGAAATGTCTTCTTGTTTCGTTTTGTTTTTTTATTTTGTTTTTCGAGACAGGGATTCTCTGTGTATTCCTGGCTGTCCTAGAACTTGCTCTGTGGATCAGGCTGGTCTCAAACCCAGAGATCCAACCTCCTCTGCCTCCTGAGTGCTGGGATTAAAGGTGTGCGCCACCACTCAGCAGTTAGAAATGTCAAATCGCTTGTCTTAAACATGCTTATAGAGCTAAGGAAGCCAGTGCAAAGAATAACAATTAGCAAACACACAGAATATTAACAAAGAGGTGGAAGTAATTATTAAAAAGGAACTAAAAGCTTGAGGATCTGAAGCATTAAAAAACTTAAGAGGCTGACCATTCAGCACAGTGGTAAGAAACATGCCTGGTGTCTGCATGCCTGGGCCCCTGGGTCAGACACGGTACCACACAAAAAAACAAAACTCAAACAAAAATCCCCAAAGGTTTTCAGCAGCAGTTTTGAGTAATCAGAAGAAAAAAAGTCAGCATATTGAAGAAAAGATCATGGAAATGATTGATTCTGAGAACAGAAAGAAAATAATGAGGAAAAGAGAAGAGAGAGCCTAAAGACACGGTGTGACACCTAAAGACACCATCTGACACCTAAATACACTGACACCGAAAGATACAGTGTGACACCTAAAGACACTGTGTGACATCTGAAGACACTGTGTGACATCTAAAGACACTGTGACACCTAAAGACACTGCGTGACACCTAAAGACACTATGTGACACCTAAAAACACTGAAGACACTGTGCGGCATCTAAAAGACACTGTGTGACATCTAAAGATTGTATGTGACACCTGAAGATACTGTGTGACACCTGAAGACATTGTGTGACATCTAAGGACACTTTAACATCTAAAGACACTGTGTGACATCTAAAGATACTATGTGACACCTAAAGACACTGTGTGACATCTAAAGACACTGTGTGACATCTAAAGACACTGTGTGACATCTGGAGACACTGTGTGACATCTAAAGACACTGTGTGACATCTAAAGACACTATGTGACACCTAAAGACACTGTGTGACATCTGAAGACACTGTGTGACATCTAAGGACACTGTGTGACATCTAAAGATACTATGTGACACCCAAAGACACTGCATCCATAATGTGAACTTGGGGAAGGGAACCGGGCAGAGAGAATAGGCATGGGAGTAAGACCTTCAGCTTCCTGAACAGGAAAACTCGGTGTTCTGTGGTGGCTGTTTTAGTAGTCATTTGCTCACATCTGGAATCAACTAAAACCCAAAAGGCTAAGGAACTTCTGCTTTATTGAATCATTTGAAGCTGGAAGATCCACTTCTAATCCAGATATTTGAGGAGTCCAGACACACCTTTAAACCAGATCTTTTGAGGTAGGAAGACCCACCTCTACTCTGGGCCACACCTTCTGCTGTCAGACAGACATGGGAGAAGAAAGCCTCACTCTGCCTCTTGATCTTGCCCTTGCTAGCAAGTCTATTACTTCACTGGCATTAGAGCCTATTTTGGGATTCCAGCATGTACTGAAGACTAACTGAGACATCCAGCCTTGTGAACTGAGCAACTACTGGATTCTTGGACCTTCTTTTCATAGGCAGCCATTGTTGGACTAGTTGGACTGTAGCCTGTGAACCATAAATTTATATATATATATGTATAATTTTATAGAATATATATAATAAATACTATATATTTTATGTAGTATATATTATATAATATATATATGTATAATTCATTCTATAATTTCTGTTATTCTAGAGAACCATGATTAAGACATGCTCCAAACAAGACAAATCCAGAGATCTTAACAGAGATCCCCATAGTCAAATTGTCATAACCTCTGGACACAGGGTCTTGAAATCAGAGACTGGGAGATGTGGCATTTTGGTGCACCGCTTCTCTTTTTATCAGTCATATGCAGAACACCACTGGCACAGGAGTTTGCTGGGCCATTCAGGTGGTGTCATTCACCCATCTTTAGTGAGAATACCTACAGGATGGGCAGAGACATCTAGAGTTCACAGAGACTTGGCATGGTGTAAGTAAAGTGTACTGGAACTAGTACAGGTTTCATTGAGCAGCTACAACTGAGGCTAGGCCTCCTGGAGCAAAATCCATGGCTTCAGCAACAGGCCAGGGTCATGGTTTCTTGCAGCTGAAGTAGATTCTTCAGAGCTACTGTGACGCTTTCAAAGTAGCAGTGCATCATGGTTCCCGTCCATTTGATTGCGGAAGGAATTGACTGATTGACAGCTCTTTGCACAAGGCAGCTAGCTGTGCACAAGGGAATGATCTGTCAGCTGCCAATCGATGGCTGAATGGCCCGTTCTCAACAGTTGCAGAAAAGGGTGCAAAGTGGAGAACTAACGTGAAAGTAATATCAAGCTGTGGATAGTGCTTCTTCTCCAGACAGCCTGAGGGAGAGTTGGGTCCTTCTGGTCCATCTCCCAGGTGACAACAAAACTCTAGCGCTTTCTAATCCTCTTAAGATGTGGACAAGTTCCTTCTGCGTTTTCCACTCTGGAGGTGTGGGATTTGTAACTGGGCTGTGTAGCTGCTCCTGTCATTTGCGAAAACACCTCTGGTGTTTACTTCAGTAGTAAAACTTAAATTTTAGTAATTAAATTAGATATACACACGATGTCACACTTGTATTTTCTACACTTTTCTCCCTAGTTAATATTTTTAATTTAGATGCCAAAATACAGGACTGGTGCTTCGGAGTCTGAGGATGTATGACTTGGGATTTCTTACGTTTCTGGTATTTTTCTCTCAGTTCTTTCTTTCTCTCCACATTAAATGATGTTTTCCGTAGTCCCAGAGTTATGTAGTTTCTCACAGAAGCCTGTGGATTTAACAGTAAGAATGAACCTGTGATGCCTTCTCCCCGAACAAATGGACCTTCTGTCTTTTCTAAGGGTTTCCCTAATCTTCCCTGAAGAGTTTCACTGTGAGGAATGTCGTGAATTCATAAGCACTTCGGTCCCTTTTGCTTTGTCATGCTACAGCTCCAGCCTGTTGTCCCCTTTCCTGACCAACACCCACCCTTTCAACTTTGCTCCCATGAGCTTTGCTTCCCAGTGTTGTTTAGTGTTAGTACAGATGAGACAACCTGGAGCCACCTGCATTTTATTTATTTATACAGATGCCAGTTGTTGGAAGATGGAAGCTCTGCAGGATCTCAGTCCATTGCTACATACATACATACACACATACATACATACATAGTATCTGTAGTGTAGCCTTAGAATGACCACCGTGTCACTGGGCAATAGCAGTTTTTCATCTCTAGTCTAATATTACGGAGCCAGCAGAGTATAGTCTGCAACTATCAAAACACTTCAGAATGGTGGATTGCGTTTTCAATCTGTGTTGGTTGACTCCAGAGACACAGAAGCCTCAAATATGGATAAGTAACTGCATGTCACTTTTTGTGTGTTT
>CM052712.1:75465359-75587523 GCA_028551405.1 Uromys caudimaculatus
GAGAGAGAGAGAGAGAGAGAGAGAGAGAGAGAGAGAGAGAGAGATTGGGTATGCTTTCCCATACTAAAACTCACTTTTCTCTTTCTGTCTGTCAGACACAAATGTGTCTTTCAGAGTACAGATCTGCCATCACGTTTCTGGTTTTATTTTCTTTGCACACTTTACGTCCACAGAATAACTGATTGACAGTTGTTTCTGTTTAGCAGTTAAACTGGAAGCTACAGTTGTATCTTGTGACCTAGTATATAACAAACCTAAGTGTTTGTTGGGTGCGCACCTGGCTCTTGAACAGAGGGAAGTTTAAAGCTTTCTCCACAGCTCTCTGAAGCGTGTTTGCCAGCAAACAACAAAGTAGGTGCTGTGATCTGGATGCGCCTCTCCTAAGTCAGCTGTTAAACCACTGCTACGTTCTTCACAGCCAAGGCCTTGCGTTTGGAAATGTAGGTGAGAGGAAGGTCGAGTACCTTGCTTGCCAGAGGCCTTGCCTAGCATCCTAAGGAAATAAACACCTCCCAGAAAAAGGAAAAGGGGGGAGGGCCTTGAGAAGAAGGACTGAGGGTCAGGGTGCTTCTCCAGCTGGAGTGAAAGGTGCCCTGTGCGAAGGTTTGCCTTTTGTTGTGGGCTTTGCGCGTGCTAGGTAGCTGTAAAGAGTTTGGCACGGGGCTTATCCCTCTTGCTCTTTTGCTGTTTATTGTGATGTATTAGGGTTTTACGGTGAACAGCATAAGCCATTCTTTTATTACATACCAGAAGTGATAATTCCTGCTTGATGTTCATGAAGGCATCTCAAATCTGGCAGTATTCCAGAGTTTATTTGTTTTGCTTTTTAACTTTTAAAGAAGATGTTTTTATTTTTATTTTTATGTATGTGTCTTACCTGCTTGTATATCTGTGTGCCACTGCGGGCAGTATCTGAGGAGGTCAGAAGAGGGCACTAGATCCTTGAGAACTGGAGTTACTGATGCTCGTTAGGTGCTCTGTAGGTGGTGGGAACCAAAACTGTTCTCTGGAAGAGCAGCCAGTTCTTAGCCAGCTCTCTAGACCCTGTTTTCCTTTTTTTTAATATAGAATATGCCTTCAAAATGGGGGGAGGGACAGGAGATTGGCAGTAGAGACTAGAGTACAAGCTGCTATGTCCCTGCCACAAGGCAGACTAAACCTTACTGGTCCAGAAGCCTTGGGCCTGTCCCCAGTGACTCGCACTCTCTTCTTTCTTCAGAATTATGTATTTTAAGTAAGTCATATCTTTTTTTTTTTTTAAATTCGTTTGTTACCCAAATAAAATGTTACATTTGCTCTGCTTAGAACTTTCTAAGAATCTGGATGTGGTGGTACAAGCAAGTAATCTCTAGCCACTTGAGAAGCTGAGGCAGGAGGATTGACAAGTTTAGGACCTCTTGGGTTACATGGTGAGTTTGAGGTCAGCCTAAGCAACTTTCATTGTAAAATAAAATAGAAAGGGCCAAGAATGTAGCTCAGTGGGAGAGTGCTTGCCTGGAACACACAAGGCCCAGTGTTTGATCCCTAGTGTAACCACAAAAGCATCACAGAATCTGCAGGAAACGGGCTCACCTGTATGTGCTCTTCTGTGACGCGTTCCTTCTGTCTCTTCTGGTGCGCATCACGAATGGCAGGCTAATGTGCTATCACTGAGCGATGCCTCACCCCCCCACACACACCTATCTATCTGTCTGTCTATCCATCCATCCATCCATCCATCCATCCATCCATCCATCCATCCATCCACATACCTGTATCTGGAGACAGCATCTCACTAAGTTGGTCAGGCTGCTCTCGAACTTTCAGTCCTCTCACCCCAGCCTCCCAAGTAGCTGTGATCACAGGTGTGTGCAGCCACCATGCCCACCAAGATTTGCACAGGACTGTTTCTGAGATTCACTCAATGGGCTTTATTTTCACTGATAGTATTTCACTGAGTAAACATACCTCAGCTATCACCTCGTGGTCACTGGATTGTTTTCAAGTTTTTGCTATTGCTAGCAATGCCAGTTCAAATAGTCTTTTAAAAATCTTCATTAGTACATGTTAATTTTCATAATGGATTTCGTTGCCGCGTTCTCATATATTACATGATGTGCTTTGATCATATTTATAGTCACTTCCTATTCTTTAAAATTCAAATTAAAAGTCCTTTATTGTTAGATCTTATTTTTTAAAAAAAGTTTATTTACTTTATATATATGATTACACTGTAGCTGTCTTCAGGCACACCAGAAGAGGGCATCAGATCCCATTACAGATGGTTATGAGCCACCATGTGGTTGCTGGGAATTGAACTCAGGACCTCTGGAAGAACAGTTGGTGCTCTTAACCACTTAGCCGCCTCTTCAACCCTCACTTCTCCTATTCTTACCAACCCTTTTCCTTCCCAACTAGTGCCTGTGTGTGTGCGTGTTTTAATGACCCAGTGTGTTGCGTTAGAGTTGTTTAGAGGACCTAGGCACCCAATCCGTGACTGCACCACTATGTCTTGCATGGCTTGGTTCTGGAAACTGGACTAGGATGATAAGGAAATGAAGACACAACAGACGTACGTACAGAAAAGCTGGCATTAGGTGGGGTGTGGCTGCTCTTCCTGTACATCCCAGAAACTCGGCATCTGCTATTATGTATGTATGGGGAGAGTCTCAGGCAGCAGTCATCCAGGAGCGGGGAGCTGAGCTACTTAGTTCTTGCATACCCTGGTCATTCTCGTTATGAACACTTGAACTGGACCAGAGGAAGACTTTGCAAGTTCCCACGGGTCCGAGGCATGGTTATGCCCATGTTCATGATAAACATAGACTCAAGACTCCATCCACTCTGCACACTATTCCACAGAAGAAATTTCCCCTCACCAATAACGATATAAATCCCCCAGCGGGGGAGTGCAATTTCTGAGCTCTTGTGCAGGTTTCCTGCAGGTTGTCACAGCTGCTGTGCATTTAAGAGTGCAATGGAGCCATCCCTCTCAGAAGTCAGGGTTCCGCACCAATCCTTCCTGCTCAGACACTCCCAGCCCTTTCTTCCACAGTGTATCCTCAGTGCTGGTGCACACGTGTGATCGCCTGCGGTCCCCACTCTGGCTGGGTACTTGGCTATCACTCATCTGATCAGAGATGAGCCTTTGTAGCTTCTGCTTCTGACTGCAGAGCAGCTTTTCTCAGTAAACCTGACAGCAGCAGCAATCCACGGATATAAACAGAGCTACCAAGAGGCAATTTGATGGACTTATCATGTCCACTTAACGAAAATGGACATAGATAGTCCCACTAGGGCCTCCAATATCCCCAGCCATTGGCTTCTCACTGGGTTCCCAGTAGCTGACAATGATTTACTTCTGCACAGTGGGCCTCAAATCCCACCAGAGAGCTTCTGGTTATCCCCAGGTAGACCTGCAGCTATTGCATGAATGGGTACACCTTGCCTGCCTTTGGTAGTGTTGCTTAGGTAGGACTGTTGCTGTCGGTTCTTCCCCTGCAGCCTCAGCATGTTCCAGGACTGTGAGGACTAGCCAGCAGGACAAAGCTTCCAGTCCACTTCAGTGTCTGGTGTCTTCACTGGTAGACTCTTCCCACTGGCTCTGATCAGCCAGCGCTGCTGTAATATCCTTGTATGGGTCCTGTGCAAGAGATGAATTACTCCATGATAACAGAATCTCTAGAACATGAGCAGGTGTTCAGCTTCATAAGTTAGCATCAGACTGTTTCCTACACAAGTCATGACTACCTGTTTGGCTGTGGAGGGACTTTCCTCATGGCTCTCTTTCCTAGCTGTCGGGGTTATCAACGTAATGAGATGAAGTCTTTAGGAATCTGAATGC
Source organism: Uromys caudimaculatus (assembly GCA_028551405.1). Taxonomy (NCBI): domain Eukaryota; kingdom Metazoa; phylum Chordata; class Mammalia; order Rodentia; family Muridae; genus Uromys; species Uromys caudimaculatus. The sequence goes on from CM052712.1 coordinate 75,469,183, forward strand.
ACATTTCCTTCATTAGAAATGAGATCGAATATATATATATATATATATATATATATATATATATATATATATTCCCATGAGAATTCCTTAAACTTTTTTTTGTTGTTTTTTTGTTTTTGTTTTTTTGTTTTTTTCCGAGACAGGGTTTCTCTGTGTAGCACTGGCTGTCCTGGAACTCACTCTGTAGACCAGGCTGGCCTCAAACTCAGAAATCCGCCTGCCTCTGCCTCCCAAGTGCTGGGATTAAAGGCGTGCGCTACCACTGCCCGGCTCCTTAAACATTTTTAATTTGTGTGTGGTGAGTAGAGGTAGGGAGTGTGGACACATCATCTGGGATGGGTGTGGAAGTCAGAGGACATCTTGCAGGCATGATGAGAGACATTTCTGTCCTCAGGGGTACTGGGGACTGAACTCAGGCTTAGGGTCTTCAGGTTTTGTGTCAGGTGCCTGCACCTTGCAGATCCCCGTGAGAATTCTTCGTACATTCCAGAAGCTAAGAATTTATGCAACTAATTGTGCTGCAGGCATCTCCTTGTTCACTCATTGGACAGAGGAGGTGAGGAAGAGGTGGTAATGGGGGTTTCTTGTTCAGGGAACTGGGTAGATGGTGGTACAGTCAATTCTATAAAATAGAGGTGAAGACACGGGGCTAGGAGGGAAATGAATTGATGCCCCCTGTGCAATCTTTTGTGCAGCATTGTGGCAGAGATGTCTTAGAGAAACTTGGATCTGGGAGTCTCTTCTGGTTTCCTTTCTGTTGCTGTGACCAATGCTCTGACCCAAAGCAACTTAAGGGCTCATTTAAGCCCATGTTTCCAGTTAACACACTATTACTAAGGGAAGAAAGCCGGGCAGGAGGCTGGAGCAGAAACCATGGAGGAAGGCTGCCTCCTTGCTCCTACTAGCACTCTGGTTTGCTTCCCCTGGCTCCTGCTCAGCTAGTTTTCCTGTGTAACACAGGGCCACCTGCTCAGGGTGGCACTGCCCTGGGTGGACTGAGCATCAGTCAACAGGATCACCCACACGTGGCCACAGGCCAGTCCGATCTGCCCAAGCCCCCTTCTCCCCAGGGACTCTCAGTTGTGTGGCCCTGACAGTGAAAACTAACCGGGCAGGGTCCACACCCAGGCCTTTTTCTTTTCTGCCTCAGTCACACGAAGCCTACATGATGGGCCTTGAGACTAAACCAAGGAGAAGTGTGGTAATTCTCCTGACTTGTCCCCAACTTCTTGTCCAAGCCGTTGAGTCTCTAAACCTCTGAAATAATTCTCAGTCATATGACCCTCATGGCATTTCATGTCAGTTATTAATACTTTATTACCTTTTTGGTATCTTACTACTTTCAATACAGTACATTTTATTTTGAAAAACATCCAACACCTTTTGTATTATGTAACATTCAAAACATTTGTCTATGTAAACTTTACTCACTGATATGTACTCAATGACAAAGTTCTTCCATATACAACGAAAAGCATACCAAAAATACATCTAGGAATTCTACGTTGTACAGTTGTTCATTAAATAATATTTACACATACATTTCCAGGTTCCTGTAAGTATTCTGAGTTATGAAATTCCCCTTAGGAGATGGTGGTAAGTTTGTTCTTACAAACTTAATTTGTGGTCTTACTTGGACTACATTTGAAATACAAGAGCTCAGGTAAACTCAGAACTGACAAGGCTGGAGCTAGGAAGACGAGGAGTGTTTGGGGAGCAGGCTGGGCCATGGCACGTGATGAAGAGCTTAGTACCTCCATATAGCAAACAGTACAGAGCTAGGAGCGAGGACTCAGACCAGCTCTTAAAGAATTCTTGCTTCTGGAGTTACTTTTGTCTCAGGACCATAGCTTGACCATCATCCTGCAGGAGGAGTAGCAGCTGATGTGACCACGGTTGGTCACCTTTCAGAAGAAACAGGGACAATTAGGACTAGCCAGCCATACACTGGGTCAAGGGAAGTGACTTCGTCATGGCACTGTGGTGAGTGGCTTCTCTCCATTAGTGAGCTCTTTTAGACCTGTAGGAAGAGGAAACTGCCTTGAGTGGAATAGACTCTGCCTTCAGTTTGGGAACCCAAAGACCCTGGGGCAAAAGGCCTGGTACATTTTCCTCTGCTACACAATCTCTATGGGTCACGGAGGCTGGGGTTGTTTGTTTGTTCGTTTTGTTTTTTAAGTGAAGAATCGGGGAGCATTTGGCAGCTTTTACCCGGACAGTTATAACTGCTCCACTTCTAGACACTAAGCATGTGTGACCTAAGATGAAGGGAGAAAGGCACATGTTGGTGCCATGAGTTTAAGGCAAACACCCCACAGCAAAGCCCAGGGCAGATGCTACTTCGCAGACTGCCATTTCCTGAAAAAGGAACACCAAACCTACCTTTTTTGGCTAACCGCTTTCAGTAAACGCTTGATGGCCTCAGATTCCGGATTCAGACATCTCTTCTCATCATTCTTTTTCATCGTGGCACTGTAGAAATAAGAGATACTCAGATTAACATCAGTCCAACAGAACTGATAGCCCTGCAGGTCTGTGTCAGAATTCAGGCACCGTTCCTGATCCCCCCTCACGGCTTTACTGTGCGGTTACGTAAGGGACGTTATCAGCAGGTGGGATTGTACTCACACAATCTCAACACGTGGACAGGATAAACTTGCAGGAATGATTTCCAGCTTGCTTAAGGCCTTGGGATTCACTGGTCGCTCATCGATGCTGATGCAGGTGCAGCGCACTGTTCTTGCGAGAGGGATCCCTGCAGGAAGAGGGGTAGAGCCGGGAGGTCAGTACACGGCTTCACAGTGTTTAGCAGAACCTGTCCCATCTTGTCATGTAATCTGTGGCGAGGTGCACCCCATCGCATCACAGGGCTGCAAGGTTATGGTGAAGAGAGGTCTGAAACTTGTCAGTTACGAAATCCTGCCCTAGGGACTGCCCTTCGCATCAGTTAGGCCCAGGCAAGGAGGCATCTGTGCCTTACCCATCTCCCCCTTTCCCCCTCTCTCCTGGCTCTCTCCTCCCTCCTCCTTCCTCCCTCCCTCTTTCCTCTTTCTTCCCTTCTTTGTCCCCTTTCTCTTATATTTTTCTCTGACCTCAGTCAGCATGTGATAAATTCTGCAAGCTGAAGGGATTTCTTCCTGCTTTCCTCTCCTTTATAGGTACACATTGGAGCTAAATATATACCGTGTTTAGAACTGAGCTCAGTCGTCTGACTTCTGACTTCGTTAATTAAATAGCCTTGGTGTCCCTTACCTTGAGTCCCACTCAGACTCAGCAGGATGAGGCAGAAAATGATAGCAGCACTTGGGTTCATGGTGCTGAAAGGGAGGCTTCTGGAAGGTTGGCTCGGGATGTCTCTCAGCGGAGGATGAAGCGCTTCAAGTGCCTGGCTACTGTGGAGTATTTATCTGCAAAGAGTTTCCCTCCCTGAGTCCTGATTGGGTAACTTTGGAGATGACTCAGCAAGACTCCACAACCTCTGAGGGAAGTCCCCTGTGGTTAAACCCAGGCCATGGCTTGTGTGTATTGTGACCCAGGAGCATGGAATTTCCCTCTTCCCTCTGTGCTCCTTTTGATTTTTAATGAGTGAGTTAAGTTTCACTTTCCTAAGCACGAGCTGTTTGAGATGCAGTGCCTTGTAGAATACAGCTGAAAATGGCTTTAATTCTCATCTTCCTTCTCTTGTACATAAAACAGAGAGCTGATATTAAGCCCGGTCCTAAACATAGTTTTTACGTTTGTTGTGTTTTCATTGTTTATTTTTGCTTTCTATTGTTGTGAAATTTGTTTACTTTACACATTTTATTATAAAATACTTGGAATAACTTAAAAAAAAATCACACAGCTAAAAAATCTTTAGCCAGATCCAAAGTCTATACAACTTAATGAACTTATATACATTTAGAATAGGCATTCAGAACAAAAGTCTTGAAGTGTCACTTTAGACACCAAGTGCAGGTAATGGTCATGAGTCACAAAGGGGATTACGAAGTTAATCATTACTCCAGTTCTGATTCCATCATGGATGTTTGGTTGTTTTCTTTGTGAGTGTGTGGTAACCAGGTCAAGGATGAAAGTGAATGTGGCCATCACTCTGCAGAGCAACCAAGCAGCAGACTCCTGGAACCCAGGGGAGTACGTGAGGTTACCTAGATCTCACGTAGCGGTTACAGTGATGTAGGGGTTGGAGGCGATTCGTCCCGGGATGGGGTTAGAAGTCCAGGCTGTACTGGTTCAAAACTCAGCATGGGAGGCCAAGGAGGAAACCTGTACCCACAAACTGGAACTGTACCCACAAACTGGAGCTGCGAAACAGGAGCTCCAACACCAGGACAGGGAAGATGGGAGTTTCTAGAGAGCTAAGTCCTACATTGCTGTAGTCCAAGGACTAAGAGCAGAGCTAAGCTTTCAAGGGAGCAAATCATGGGACAGCTGTGGAATCTGGAAGGACAGATGGCAGGGAATGGGGCAAAGAGAGAAGCCAAGAGACTTTCATTTTGTGATTTTCTGCTGAGGAATGGCTACTGTGAGGACTCCATGAGCAGCCTCTCCCAACCCGCTTCTGCAGAACAGATGCTGGGCTGTAGGAAACTCAGAGAGTGGGAAGAGGCACTGAGCAGTTTTACATTAAAGAAAGAAAGATACATGGTGACAGGGTTTTTATTATTATTGTTGTTGTTGTTGTTGTTGTACAAGTTCTCAGTCAAGATGTGAAGGAGAAGCAGATCTGAGGCAGGAAGTCAGCAAACGGATAACTAGTCCCTTACTAAGGAGAAAACAGTTTAGTAAATGTTACATAGTGTGAAGCATCTGTCAGTCACGAGTATTTTCTCATTCACTGCCTTTAAGGACCCAGAACCTCCATCTCCGTAGCCCGTGCTCTCAAACACTTGCTTATGCATTCCCTCCAAAGAGCAGGTCCTTGGTTCAGGCCCCTGACTTCCCGCGGTCTGTCCACTTGGCTGAAGTCATCTTTGAGATTTCTTTGACATTTCTGGAACTAAACATCTAGGAGAGGTTTCAACTGGATTTATTTTACACAGAATGTCATGCTAAAATGAAAGCTACTGTAGTGTACACACATTGTACACATGCGTATGCCCAATAAGCAGTCACTTGTGCTTGATCGCAGCTTTGGACTAGAACAGACCATTTTGCACTAAATTCTGACGCAGATTATTGCAAGTATGGCATACATAGCATGGAATTTTTGTGGCTAGGAGAAAATCGAGCGTTTCTTCCCACATACTCAAATCTGAAAAAAAAAAAAAAAAACCCTCAAAAACAAAAACAAGCAACTATAAAGTTAATGTCAAAGAACTGAAATAAAAGTATTGAATATGGAAGTTCCTGAGTGTCAGCTCCCTAAGTTCAGAAGTGCTTTGAAGACACTTGAAGAAAAGTCAGCATCAGGTGAGCCTTAAGAGTGATTCCAGCACTAGAAGGCAGAGGCAGGCAGATCTCTGAGATCCAGGCCAGCTTGGTCTATGTAGTGAGTTCCAGGATAGCTAGGGCTACTTAGAGAAGCCATGTCTCAAAGATGCGCACACACACACACACACACACACACACACACACACAAGAGTGAAGTGTGCTTACAGGCTACACGTGGTAGCACACACCTTTAATCCTAGCACTTGGGACGTGGACACAGGTAGGTTTCTTTGAGTTCAAGGCTGGACTTGTCTACATAATGAGTCCCAGGACAACCAGGACTATGTAGAGAGCCCATCTCAAAGAAAAACAAAACAGAAAAGTGAGGTTAAGCAAATGACCAGGAGGGGAAGTGTATGCAAGTACAGAAGTGCCACACACACACAGACACACACAAATACACACACACACACACACACACTCACACACAAACACACACAAACACAGAGGAAACCAGCAAGCCAGTCTAGAAGCTTGGAGGAGTGGCATGAGGAGGTGATCCCTAGGTAGGACCTGAGTTTTGCAGGTTCAGAACACTCATTGCCTCCAATTATCCTCAGTAAGCATGATTTTGGAGAACTGATTATGCCAAACAAATCTGATTAAGACATTATTTCATCATCATCATCATCACCATCATCATCATCATCACCATCATCATCACCACCACCACCATCATCATCATCAATATTACTATTTTGGTTTTTCAAGACAGAGTCTCCTTATGTAGCCCTGGAACTCACTATGTAGATCAGGCTAGCCTTGAACTCAAAGATATCCACCCACCTGCCTCTGCCTCCCAATGCTTATGATTAAAGGTCTGTGCCACCATGCCCACCCTAAGATGCAAACTAAGAAGTCTGTTTCATGCTGGTAGGGCCTTCCCACAACTGGGATGACTGAGGTGGCTAGCCAGGCCACTCGTGTCCCAGTGCCTGGGAATGTCAAGTAGCAGTCTGTGTGCTGCCTGCTGAGAACAGAAGCAAGACAAAGATTCCTTCCCGGGTTTGCATGAGGGCCTGCTCAGGGCATCGACCTCATTGATGTAACCAACGTGGGAAACCATTCCAGACCAGGGGTGGTTTGTACATCAGTAGCAAACCTGCTGTTGATGTCCCCATCGCTGCTGACCTACATGGGGCAGGTGAACGGAAAAGAAGAGGAAAGGGACCACTTTTAAAATATATTTTTCTTTCATCAATTCTCAAGGCTTTTTTAGCATATTTACTTTGCTAGTATTTATTCACTGTTTGGGGTTCAGAGAGAGAGAGAGAGAGAGAGAGAGAGAGAGAGAGTTAAAGGACTTAGTTTCAGTTTCCAGTTCATAGATTTGGCCTGGGATTACGACACCAGACCAGAGAAATAAAACCCAATAAAGACAACCTGTTCTAAAATGCGCGTGAGCACAGACCCCCTGAAAAACAGACTTTCTGAGAAATGAAAACACTTAGAAGAAGCTCAGAGCCAGAGGCTTCAGAAGCTTGTAGAGACGGGATTCCCCTCGCCGCTGCGGGCGCCGCTCTGTGCAATGTCCAATGTCAGCACTTCCCCTTTGCAGCTCAGACTTGGCACCGGTTGGGTGGACTGCTCCAGTCCCGATGACACACACATGTCTTCATTCACTGGCAGCCTGAGCCCAGGGCAAAGGAGGTGCTGGCAGAGGTGGCAGACACAATCACGTTTGGGAGGGCTAAGGATGGCAGGTGTGTAGCTCATTCCAGTGGTTCTCAACCTGTGGGGCGCGACCCCCACATCAGATAGTTACATTAATATTGATAATAATAATAATAGCAAAATAACAGTGATGAAGTAACAATGAAGATAACTTAATGGTTGGTGGTGAACACAACACGAGGAACTGTATTAAAGGGTCATAGCATTAGGAGCACTGAAAACTATTTTGTTTTTCTTCCAGACAGGGTTTCTCTGTGTAGCCTTGGCTGTCCTGGACCTCACTCTGTAGACCAGGTTGGCCTTGAACTCACAGAGAGCCACTGTTTTAGACCATGCATTGACTAGTTTTTATTTTGGTGCTGGGACTCCAAGCCAGAATCTTAGACATGATTGGCAGGTCCTCTACCACTGAGCTGTGCCATAGCCCCAGCTTTTGTTTTTTGCAGTGGGGGATTCTTTGGATGGTACAGTTATCACTATTGATATCTGTTTGCTTTTCTACAGAGTTCACAGGCTTTAGATAAGCCAGCACTAGAACTGAAGACCTCTAGGAAAGGGCTTTTACTGGTAAGTCAGCTTACCTAAAGGATAAATAATAACACAGAGTGAATTTACAAGCAAGGATACCCCTTTCAGTGTGCTCAGGGTCCTGATGGTTATAATAAAGAGGAACAGGTAGACAGATTCTTACAGGCGATAAAATTGCAAAGAAAACTCTAAGTAACACATTTAAAACTGGTCTGGTCAGATATTACTAGCAGTTAGTGTCGGGGGGGGGGAATTACATGAGAAGCAAATAATTTTAAGATGTTGTATAAAAATAATTTATAGTGGCAATGATGCTTATAATAAAGTCAACAAGCAACAAGCAAAGCTGGCCTTCACCAAATGTAGATGAATCTAAGATTCTACCAACTAAAACAATACCATGTTAACTGGCTCACGATTGCCCCTGTGACAAAATTCAGCAAGCCAAAAGCCAGCCAAATAGTGCCTTGTCTGGGCATGTATATCTGTACGCGTGGTCGTAGGCACAGCATTGTGTCCGTGCTTCGTGGCACTGAACTGATGACAAGTTTTATGCTGATGTTTCGGTCCCTGCCAACCCTGCCTGGGGTATTTGAATAGGGAAAAAAAGAGAAGGAAAATTTATTTATTTATTTATTTATTTATTTATTATATGTAAGTACACTGTAGCTGTCTTCAGACACCCCAGAAGAGGGCATCAGATTTCATTACAGATGGTTGTGAGCCACCATGTGGTTGCTGGGATTTGAACTCATGACCTTCGGAAGAGCAGTCGGAGCTCTTAACCGCTGAGCCATCTCTCCAGCCCAAGAGAAGGAAAATAATAACAAAATTTTATTATTTTCTTTCAATAATTCTCAAGGCTTTTGTTGCATTTACTTTGTTAGTATTTACTGTTCAGGGCTCATTTTGAAAGAAAATAAAAGAACTTAGTTTCAAGTCAGGTGTGGTGGCACACACCGTTAATCCCAGCACTCTGGAGGCAGACGGAGGAGGATCTCTGTGAGTCTGAGGCCCACGGGGTCTGCAAGAGCGAGTTCCAGGACAGCTAGGGCTGTTAGAGAAAGCCCGTCTTGAAAAACCAAACCGAACCGAACAGAGCAGAACAGCTTAGTTGAGTTTCCACTTCCATTGCTTCCGTCTTCCACACATTTAGGACCAGAGCTCAGGATAGGGTTTATGTTGAATTTGGAAGGCAGGGTTGCAAGAAATAGATGTTCTTTAATGACCTTGGTTTGGGTGGAGATTGCCTAAGTCTTCATGTTACAAACACATGCAAATGCATGGCTCACGGGTAGAAGTTTACGGGTCTTTAAGTAAAATGGCAATCCAGCCTGTGTATCAGAGATCCAGTAAAAATTAGTGCTGGGTGAGGTGGCACATGTCTGTAATTGCAGCACTGGGGAGACTGACCAAGGTGGACCACTGTGAGTATGAAGCCAGCCAAGGCATGAGTTCTAGGTCAGCCTGGGCTTCAGAAAGATACCTTGTCTCAAAAATCAACAGATGATGATGATGATGATGATGATGATGGTGATGATGATGATGGTGGTGATGATGGTGATGGTGATGGTGATGGTGATGGTGATGGTGATGGTGATGGTGATGATGATGGTAATGATGATTTGCCACAAAGCTCTTAGGGAAACAGCAAGAGCAATGTTTTATTTAGATTCCTGGCTCTTTCTTTGAAGAGAGCACCAAGGAAAATGTATCCTACTCATGTGTAGTCATTCATACCTGTACTGGCTAGTTTTGTGTGTCAACTTGACACAAGCTGGAGTTATCACAGAGAAAGGAGCTTCAGTTGAGAAAATGCTTCCATGAGATCCAGCTGTAAGGCATTTTCTCAATTAGTGATCAAGGGGGGAGGGCCCCTTGTGAGTGGTACCATCTGTGGGCTGGTAGTCTTGGGTTCTATAAGAAAGCCAGCTGAGCAAGTCAGAAGCAAGCAAGCCAGTAAGCAGCATTCCTTCTTGGCCTCTGCATCAGTTCCTGCTCCTTGACCTGCTTGAGTTCCAGTCCTGACTTCCTTTGGTGATGAACAGCAGCATGGAAGTGTAAGCCGAATAAACCCTTTCCTCCCCAACTTGCATCTTGGTCATGATGTTTGTACAGGAATAGAAACCCTGACTAAGACAATACCTTTAATCCCGGAATTCGGAATGCTAAGGCAGAGGGATTGCCACAAGCTTGAGGCCAGTCTGCCATACATCGTAAGTTCCAGGCTACAGAGTGAGCCACCATGTTTCTATAAAACAAAGCAAGAAATGTGTGTGATGGAACTGTGCCAGCATTTTCCCGAGCTGTGCATCTTAGGTACTAGGAAGCTCCAGATGCTACCTCGGATATTAAGCAGTGGTGATATTTTGAGTCAGCAAAGTGACCGAAGGGCTTCCATCACCATGGTATCCAGAGGATATCTGTGAACTAACAGGGAGACCCGGGCAAGCCATGGCTGATGAAGTAAATGGAACAGCAGAAATGGTAGGCGGGTGACAGGGCGAGCCGCCTTTCTCCCTTTTCCGGCTCACCTGCCTCTGGCTTTGTTTCTCTACCTTCTCCACTTCTACCAGAGCAGGAAGGCTGTGCATTAAGATGTTTTGAAAAATCCCAGCACAGGTAATCTCAGTACATGGGTGGTTCTTAACACAGAGTGAGAGGTGGCCGGCTTCCATATCTGTTATCCATGTAAACTGCCTAGCCTTAGAATTTATTAAAAATCATATAGTAAAATCAACATCCACTGCATGCTTTCTCCTGTGTGAGGCCGTACTATTTTATTTATTCAATTTACTAAAGACTTGATTTCTGTAACAATGCTCAGAAAGTTGTTACTTTAACATTATAGTAAAAGATTTCTTGTTGAAAAAAATATATATATCTTCTCAAATTCACAGCTGTATCTATCTTCTGTTTTCCTGAAGTCCCTGTGGGACATGCACACCCTTTGACCTTGGTCAGACTAAGTAAGAGGACTGCTTCTTCCTCACTTTACGCTTCTAAAGTTGAGAAAACCGATGTCCTGATTTATTGATCCATGCCATTGATTTTCTTTGCCAACAGAGGGGGACAGCAAAGCTAACACAGACAGGCAGCGCAGCAGAGTGCTCAAGAGGCTCTGGGATCCGACTGCCTGGGTTTAGGCTGGAATTGTGCCATGGAACATCACTGAGCTGTTCAGAACAGTCTGTTTGGAGCCTTCATTAGGATCACCTTCAGCTACTTTAAGAAGTTGCCACTACACTAGGTTTTCATACTATAAAAGATTTATTTATTCTAGCTAGCTGGGTTAGGGTGGGAAGTCCTTCCTTGCTGCAGCTGGCTTTTGCTGAGGTGCCATCTCTGTGGGGCTGCTGGACCTGGGGGAGGCTGAAGATGTGGGCAGCTCCTGAGAGGCAGCTCCCACTGAGACAAGAAAGGTCGTGCACCACCGTGGACAGCTCCTGCAGCTCCCAGGACGGCTGCAGGTGTGGTACAGTAATTTTGACAGGAGCTACAATTTTGGACACTTGTGGGGCATTTTACTGCCCTGCGGTAGGCTGAGGAGAGAAGGATGGGCCTGCCTCTGCTGTGACAGCTTTTGTGGCACAGTGGCTTCTGCGATGTGCTGCTCAGGGACTACATTGATCTATTGTTTTGGCAACAGCCTAGGTTGTTTGGGGACTAGACCCCTTTGGCCGACAACTCAATTGGATCAAGTCCTGGTTCCTTTAGTGACATAAGATAGCCAGTTGTGACTCCGTCCCCCTCATTATTTGGAACCTTCATTAGGATCACCTTTAGATACTTTTAAGAAATTCCCACTGCACTAGGTTTTCATACTATAAAAGATTTATTTAGCTAGCTAGCCCGTATAAATGACACACATGCTTAGTATTTTATTTGACAAGCTGTAAGCCTAGGTTGGGCAGGTTTTGAGCTGTTGTAACTTACATCCAGTACATCGCTCCGTGTTACCTGCTGTTTGAGTCCCAGGCTGCTTTTGCTCTGTCAGTGTGCCGTCAGGTTGCACTTCTGGCCACGCCCTCATGGTCTATCTCCTCTGATGGTGGCCTCCTCTCTCTGTCTTCCTTTCCTCTCTTTCATGGTCCCTACCTGCAGCCTCCTGCCTGGTAACCGAAACCCCCCCTACCTCTGTTCTCTCAGTAATTGTCTGAGGCCAAGTTTATTCAACCAATAGCTTTACATTGGGGAGCAAGGTCTACACAACAAAGGCCAACGTACATAAGAGCTCACTCATCTGGGGGCAACCAGATCTTGAGCTTCAGAATTCAGCATTTGTATACACAGCAGCACCAGACCAACCTCCAAAACATACCACCCCTCAAATGCCCCTCAATTCTAGGGTCTCCCCTTCATTCCTTCCTTCAACCCCGTCTCCCCTGCTCCTCCTCACCCATAAAATCTATTCCATTTGTCCTTCCACAGAGATAGATCCATGCATCCCCTCCTAGTCCCTTCCTCTGTATCTGGCCTCTCTGCGTCTAAGGTTATAGCTTGGTTATCACTTACCTAATGGCTAATGTCCACGTAGAAGCAAATACATACCATATTTATCTTTCTGGGTCTGGGTTACCTCACTCAGGATGACTTCTTTTCCAACTTCCACCCGTTTGTTTCCAGATTTCATGATGTCATGTTTTTGCTTTGTTTTGATTAGATGTTTACAACATGTCTTTATTTTGTCCGTGTTTGGAAGGTGAGGACATGCATCCCACGGTGCACCCACGGAGGGCAGCTTTTGGGAGTCAGTTCTCTTCTTCCACTGTGTAGGTTCTGGGGATCAAACTCGGGTTGTCAGGTTTGGTGGTAAGCTCCTTTACCCACGAACCCGGCCACCAGGCCCTGTGTATGCAGCAGTACTGAAGGGCCAGCAGTGCGGTCAGTTTCTTTAAATGGGTACAATGATGTCACATTTTTAACAGCTGAATAATACTCTACAGTGTAAATGTACCACATCTCCGTTGTCCATTCTTCTGTTGAAGGACATGGAGGTTTTTCCCAGTCTTGGGCTATCATGAACAGACAGCAGTAGACATGGTTAAGCAAGTGTGCTTCTGGTAGATCAGTTCCTGCCTTCCTGAGGAAGGTTTCCATATTGGCTGTAAGAGTCTGCACTCCCACCAGCAATGGAGGAGCATTCTCCTTGCTCCATATCCTGGCCAGCATGAGCTGCCACTTGTGTTATTGGTCTTCGCCCTTCTGACAGGTGTAACATGGAGTCTCAGGCTCGTTTGGATTTGCATTTCCCTGGTGGCTAAGGGTGTGGACCATTTCTTTAAGTGCTTCTGAGGCATTTGAGTTTTCACTATTGAGAAGTCTTTATTTAGATCTGTGACCCATTTTTTTTTTTACATTGGTTTGTTTTTGTTTGTTTGTTTTGCCTGTTGGTATCTAGTTTCTTGATGTGTGCATTTGTTGGTTCGCAGAGGTCTTGGGGTTTTTTTTGTGGATCTTCTTAGCATCCTACTTGTGAGGGCTCAGGACCTCTTTCTGCTCAGAGGAAAACAAGACACTTTTAAACAGTGACACCACCAAACCAAGCAAGCTAAGAAGGACACTGACAACGATTAAAGCCAATGAATACATCACCAATGATCATAGAAATAAAATGGCGAATAGTATATACTATGAAGTTAAATGTTGTTTGGGGGGAAAAATTGAGAATAGTGAGTGAATGGAATAAAGAGGTGGGGGAAGGGCGAGGGTGAAAGAACGAGCAAGGTCACATCAAAGAAAGGAAGGGAAGGCATAAGGTGTCTGTCTCAGGAGGGAGAAGAGAGCGAGACAGGAAACATCTGACTGGCAAGAAAGAAAAATCTCAGCAGCAAAATCAGATGAGCATAGCAAATGGAATAGAAACTAAAAAATCTTTAAAAATAATAGAAAACAAAATACTGCCAGTCAAATAGTCCCCCACCCCCAAAGCACTGAAGCTGCTTCTAAGATTGGAGTCTCCCAGGGGAGGGGTCGTCAGCTAGAGCTGGAGTCTCCTGTCTCCTGTGCCGTTTGGGCAGCCGCTGGATTTGGACTGGCTAGGTGTCACACATCTTCCAGAAGAAACTCTCCGTTTTGGTACTTACACAAAACTGAAGTTGAAAATCACATCATGACCTCAGACTTGCTCAGCCCAGTCACTGCTGTCTTGAAAGCAGAATTAGTGACTAAGACAAGAGGAAGCATCTACCTTCCCCTTCCAAAAAGACACCAGTTTTGTGAACTGGTATTATTTAGAATCCAAAGAATGTGCTGACCACATCATAAATATTTAAGTTGATTAGCTATATTCTCAGTTCTTTTAGAGCAGTTTAAAAACAAAACAAAAAACAAACAAAAAAACAACGATCCTAATACAATCCAACTCAAAGATGCATTGATTTGATACTTTCACATCCCGAGAGCTGATAGTAGAAAATACGAAAAGCCTTTTTGTTCCTAATTAAAACTATTATATTTCTGTAAGAGCAGGAACCTTTGTGTGCCCAGTAAAAAGCACTTCAGTTTGTTGCGTATGCAGTGGTCTGCAATGCGAGTGCTTCAGACTGGGCTTGTTCACTGCATTTTTTCATGTGTCGTGGCATGCACAGTACTGTGTACATGTTATGTGCTCAGAACCAAGGTTGTCGTGACGTCCTGTCATGAAGCATGGGCAAACACAGCTACAAGCACCTTGGCCTTGTGTTTTTTGAATTGAGTTTTGGTTGTGGATCCTGTACTGTTGCCAGGCTGTTTGTTTGTTTATTTTGGTGACTCCACATTCGGGTTGTGTTGTGTTTACACAGCCATGGACTGACAGTCACGATTGGAAAATGGACGTGCACGGTAAGGGAGCTGGGTAGAAAGGACCCGGCAGAGTTAAGCCAGGTATCAGGGAGCCACTGGCCAGAGTGTCACTGCTGCTGTTTCAGGTTTCTCCCTGACAGTGTCAGTGTGCCGCCACGGAGGTTCAAAGCCTGAGTACACACAGCCTGGATGAGTCTTTGCTGTGCTTGGCAGGAAATCTGCTTTTGGTTCCATTTTGGTTCAGCTCAGAAAGTCACAATAGGAGAGATTTAACAAAGGTGAAAGGGGTAGGGGTGGGGCAACTCGGAAGTCTCTTTCAACCCTAAATTCGCTAGATTCCTTTATGACCGCTATCGAAATGTTTTCCTTTTTCCTTTTCTTTTCTTCCTTTCTTTTTCTTTCTTTCTTTTTTTTTCATTTGGGCATTTCTTTTTATTTTATTTTAAGATAGGGTTTCTCTGTGTAGTCCTGGCTGGGCTGTCCTGGAACTTGTCTGTAGAACAGGCTAGCCTTGAACTCAAGAGATCCTCCTGCCTCTGCCTTTCAGGTGCTGAAACTAAAGGTGTGTGCCACCACACCTGGGTAATTTTTTTTCTATTTATTGAAATTTTTAACAGTACCTTTTTTAATCATATTTTTTTCTCATCCCCAACACCTCCTCACCAAAGTATACTTCTTTCTTTTAAAAAATTTTTTGAGATAGGGTTTCTTTGTGTAGTCCTGACTGTTCTGAATGACCAGTCTGGCCTGAACCTCACAGAGATCGGCCTGCCTCTGCCTCCCAAGTGCTGGGATTAAAGGCATGAAATATATTTCTAAATAACTCTAGTTGATAAGTACTTGTGTGCCTCGAAAAACAAAAACAAAAAAACAAAACAAAACAAAACCAAAAAACTAAAGGCATCTCAATGTCCAGAAAGCATGTAGTTGTTGATTATTTAATAAGAGTTATAGTGGCTTACTAGCAAAACACAATTTTTATTCTTTTAAAAGAGAGACAGTGCCAGCCATCCCTACCATTCACAGCATGACAAAGGAAAGGAACAGAGTACATATTTACATATTTTTCTCAAAGGCAGGCTCATGTTAAACAAACTGAAAGACATGCACAGATTGTTTTTCAACATTTTTTCTTTGGTGAGCAAAACCAATTTATTTTTAAAATCTATCCAGGTTATTGTCACTGATAAAACAGATAAAACCAGATGTACAGGAAATACACATCTTAACCCCTTTAGAACACCTCAGTGGGAAGCCAGTGTGACTAACTCAGGGGACAGTAGTGTTCTTACTAGTTTCTACAACGCAGAAATGTTTTCAGGGCACCCCACGAATGATAATCTTTTTAAATGAACAAACAAGATTATACATGGAAATGTCTTTCTAGATGTTCATGTGCCTCGTAATATTTGGGGAAAGGAATGTTTATTTGCATGAAAATTCTTTGAGGAATGTTTTACCTCACATAGATGCTTTTGAATCCAGCATTGGTCCGGATTCCAGTAGCAATGCGTCCATTGTAACCACAGAAGGTAACGCGGAGTGTGCACACATACAGACACGTGACTCTTAGAGAGAAATATTTTCATAGCCAAGCAGAGCAGTTTAGACTTATCAGGCCTCTTAGAAAGTTCTGCAACCTGGTAATACGTGGATGCATATTCCAGAACAGGAGAGGGTCGGGTTCCTGGCGCAGAGTTCGTATTGGAAGGCTCACAGTCAGACGCTCCTAGGATGCTCGGCCCTTCTTTTTTTTTTTCCCCCTAGGACGTCACATGTTCTGGCGCTTTAAAAAATTATTTTTTTCTATTAACTGTAATGAGAAAATGAAGAGTTTTACTTACTGGGTTGTTTAGTTTCCTCAGCAATTAAGAGCTGACCTGTAAAAACAACATGGCGGGAGAAAGGATGTTGGCAGGTTTAATCCAGGACCTCTTAACTGGGTGCTTCATGTGGATTCTGTTAGGATGGAACTGGGGTCTTCCCGCAGTCGCCTGTTTTCAGTGTTCCAGCACTCTCGTGGGTAAAGCACATTTTGACCTGGCCATTTCGCAACCTACCTGCATTATGAGGCGAGCTTGCTTGGATCTGGGGTCCAGGCACCTTTGTCCTTTGTCCTTCAGGGTAACACTGGTAAAGGAAACACAAAATAGTCTTACACTGCGGTGGGAAAGCATCAACAAAACAAAAGCACCAACACCACTGTCATCTCCACCACATACATCACTTCAACTTTGTCACAGCCGTTACTCCGGTAGTACACGGAAGCTTTCTTAATCGCTGCCATTTTGACCACTTTCACTCCAGGGCCGATGCAAAAACAGCGCCCCCCTTTGAACATAACGAAGCCTGGAACAGACCACAGCATCGGTTAGTCAGGGCTGTGAAGTGGACCACAGCTTCGGTTAGCCAGGGCTGTGAAGTAGACCACAGCATCGGTTAGCCAGGGCTGTGAAGTGGACCACAGCTTCAGTTAGCCAGGGCTGTGAAGTGGACCACAGCATCGGTTAGTCAGGGCTGTGAAGTGGACCACAGCTTCGGTTAGCCAGGGCTGTGAAGTAGACCACAGCTTCGGTTAGCCAGGGCTGTGAAGTAGACCACAGCTTCGGTTAGCCAGGGCTGTGAAGTGGATGGCAGGCACATTTCTGCTAATCTCATCTGTGCAGATTGAAATTAAGTTTTTGAATCTCCCTATCATATTTCTCTCTGCATTAGGCTAATTTGCTGTATCCTTGATTATTTCATTCCTTAATTTTTGCTAATTATTTAATTTAGGTTGCAGACAGGACTCACTTGCTATTTGGACCAGGTTTGCCTCCAACTCACTGTAAAGCCCAGGATGACCTTGAACTTGAAGCACTCACTACATAGCAGGCCCCATAGCTTGGCATTATCCTATCTCAGTTCAGCCTCCTAAGTGCTAAAATTATATTTCAGTATGGGTATGCCACTAGCCTGGCGCTTGATTACCTTAAATAACACTATACAGTATATAGCAACCCAGGGAACAAAATGGCTATTTTCTTCTGTATTTATTTTGAATTATTTTATGACTGATTGAATGGGTGTACAAGCATAGTTCACAGTCGCTGGTGATCTGTTCTTTACTAAATGAGCAAATAGTTAATAATTCTTTTGATCTTTGTCTTTGCAAGTTTCAATTCTAGATTAAGTATCATAAATCACGTTGTCTTTCACAGTTGAAACTGTCTTTGAGAGCTTCCAGATGCTCCCAGGGAAACCACAAAGATTTGGTATTTATTTCATAAGAGTGGTCAGTATCCACACCACCCTTAAATCACTCTTACCCTCAAGTGATGTTAAACATGTATGACTTTTTTTGACCATTGCCCCAGAGAGAAATTTCCTTTTCTCTATTCTGAAAGTATTGGTCATAATAAATTAGTAGCCTCATGGTTAAAACATTAATTTTTCCAAGATACCAACATAATCCCATTTAAGATTCTCTGAACAGACATTGAGGGCTAAAGGCTCTTGCTAGATAATTGTCAGAAAATTAAGAAATCCATAGAATAATCATTTTCTTTAAATATTTCCGACATTTGCTGCCATTGCTAGAACTTCTAATATGTGAAATTAAGTAAATTTTAAAAACTATATTTTAAAGACATTTGAAATATAGCATAAGGAGCATAGGCGCAGTACCATGTACCTTGAACAGTGGTGGCCCAGATGGTCACAGCCAGGGCTATGGCTATGCCCTTCCTGTTCATCTCAGCAGCTGCCACAGCTCTCTGCCTTGACTTTGGTGATCTTTCTTTGCAGAGAGCAGTCGGAAGGCTGAACCTGAGGAGTCTCAGGAGCATTTATAGACCAACCATCCTCATACACAATCAGGAATTTCCCCTCCTGACTCATGTAGCTTCCTTGCCTCCTGGAGTTTCTGTTTTGTCCTTAAGTCAGTGCTGTGTGTGTCCCTGTCTGCAGGAGTTGAAGAGAAAGTCACTGGAAGGTGAAAGTACTCAGGAGCTAGAGTACTTTGTGCACAGTAGCTCACCACAGGGGAGCTTCTCTTGCAGGTGACTTTTCCTAGAACTGCCTTTGATTGTGTAGCGATTCTGGGCAGTGAGTCCCACAGACTCAGGAAGACCTTCCCTGCTGGTTCCAGGCAACTCATCTGCCTCCTTCACATAATCACACAAAAGGACATTTGGATAAGACATATTTTATACATACCAGGTGAACTTATCTATCTTTACTTTTTTTTGCTTCCAATTTCATGTCTGAAATACTCTCTCCATATCTGTGCATTGCATCTATTTCTTTTTTAATTTTAAAGGTTTTTCTTTCTTTTTTTAAAAAGCATCTCTTAGTGCCTGTGCTTGTATATATTCTATTAAGGACTATACAAACAAAATCATTGGCGTTCCAACCTTGAGTGTGCACTCGTGTTCCTAGCTCTGGGTGGCTGACCCCAGCATAGGTTGTCATTACCAATGACTCAGAAGCCACTGCACCTCTTGACTTGTGGAGCTGTTGAAGGAAAGTTTGATGTTTTATTGAATAGAGTTCAGACAATTGAGAAAAAAAGTGGGAATTTTGACCTTTTGTTGTGTGTAGGTTTTTTTGTTTGTTTGTTTGTTTGTTTGTTTTTTGGCTCTACCCAAGATGCTGAGTGGGAGGAGGAATTTAAGACTGCCAACAAGCAAGCTCCTATTGAGACATACGTGCTTGGTGCCGATAACCAGGAAACAGTGTGCTTTTGAGTGTGAATTACGCTAAAAACATCACTTACCTGGGCCAAAAAGGAGTCATCTTCACTGGAAGCTCAGGGCTGCAGGTTGTATGCCCCAGTAGGACAGAGTCCTTAGGGTACACTTTTAGTCCCATGGATGTCTCTTCCCTGAGAACAAGACTGTGATCCACATCCCAGTTTAAGGGTGTTGCTATTTTGCTCACATTCCCATGACCCAAGTATGTGGGGAACTTTGGGAAATCCTCTGGAGAAGTAGATATCAAAAAATGAGATTCTTTGGTCTCCAACCTTGCCTCAAGCTTGAAATCAAGGTATCATTTTACTGCTTTGGAAAATTCATATAGGAGAGACTTCCATACTGGAAACCATGTATGCCACTTGCTTTGTAGCGCTGGCCAATGTTGGAAATCCAGAAAAGTAAAAAGATCTTTGTGCATTCAGTAATAGTCTCATGAAGCTGATGGCTGTATCAGAGCTGGAAAGCAGCCTCCGGATGTCACTGAGAACCCTTACAGAGCATCTGGGAAGCAAGCAGCTGCAGGAGAACAAACCTCTGTCCCCGAGGAAGAACCAGCCTGTCAATTTGTTCGATTTGAATGAAGAGCAGGTAAGGAAACAGCCACCCACAGGAAGGGACAGCAAGCCTCCTCCAGCCTTGCCAGCCCCAAAGTAGAAAAGCATTTGGTGGTCATCACTGGCACACACTGCAACCTCGCCTTGGCCAAATGAGGCTTCTCCGATGACCGTGGACCCGTCCTGCCCATTGAACACTACCAGTCCGTTTCAGAGCTTTCGGCAGAGGTGGCAGAAGGTGAGAAGTATAAGGTTACTCTGAAATGCTTCTTTAAGAGTCAAGAAATTCTAGGAGCCATCACCTCCAGCTTCTGGTCATTCTTGTGCCCCTCAGCTGCTGTGTGACAGATGACATTAAAGACGCCTTCATCACCCAGGTACAGATGGAGCTGTTGGAAATTGCAGAGCCCTCAGACATCAAACAGATTGCACAGCCAGGAGCAGCGAGCATATTTTTATGTTGAACTTGACATGAAAGAAAAACTTTTCCACAGAATTAAAAAGAAGCTTCCTTTGCAAATTGGAAGGGAGTACTGGCCTCAACATTCCTGAGAAGGCTGGCTGGAGGCAGTGTCAAACCAGTCAGGATGAGGAGGAGGCCCCGGCTCACCGCTTCCAGAAAGACTTTGAGCTCTTTGACTTACTCTGGAGGACTAGCCAAAGGGAAGGGCACACTACAGGTCACACTGATGGCACAGGAGATTGTTCTTAAAGTGACGCCATCATCACCCATGGTGGGAACTCCTCCTCGCCTCTTTTCAGTATATTGCCATGGACCCGCCGGCAGCAGGAGGCCTAGGATGGAGCATTTTGTAAAGCAGCCATTCCGAGATGCAGTGGTATGTTAAAAGACTGTGCTGCATATTTCTAAGAAGAGCTCTGTTTCCCTACAGCCTCACGAACTTTTAAACCTTTGAGGTTGGGTGTGATAGTTCATGCCCGTAATCTCAGAAACATAGGGAGTTATGGCAGGAGGATTGCTGTGAGTTCAAGGCTAGTCTGGACTACATAGTGAGTTCCAGGACAGTCTGGGCTACGGTGTGAGACCCCTCTCACCTCCCCATCATCGCCTTCCCAAAACTGCAAATCTTGTAACTAATAAAAAGAGAACACTTTTCTAAGACTGAAAAAAAAATAGCATTGACTCTTGTTCCCCTCAAGTTTTCAGAATCTGTTTTAGGTGTGTCACTTATATAAAAACTGGCGAGTTCAAATCTAAGGCATTTTTAAAAAGCAGATGTTTAGACTTCCCTGGCAGCTGTGGTGCTGGTGCACGCCTCTAATTCCAGCACTTGGGAGGTAGAGGCAGGCAGATAGTGAATTGAAGACAGCTTGATCTACAAAGCAAGTTCTATATTTGTAGATCATTTAGGAGATTGCAGAAGCAGACAGAGTGAAAAAAGGTCCTTCTTCCTGACGGTGACACAGGTGACCTGTAGGCCCGATGCTATTACCGTGTCACCCTAGAAGTGGAGGTGCTGTGCCCACCATATGCATATGGCCGCGTCTGCTTTCCCTTAGAGCGAAAGCACAGTGTAAATGCCAAGGAAGATTTCTTTCAACCTTCACTTCAGGTCCTCAGATAACAAATGTAAAAGCAGGGTGAGCGGGGCAGGGCTGTTAACTTTCTTACCCAGCCTAAGGGTAGGCAGCTGTTCTCTCCCCGGCTTCCCGTTAGTGATCCAGTTTCCTGGAAAGCACCACCCTTTTACCTCAGTTCAAATAGTGTTCAAATGTATTGACAGCCCTGGCATTCTTACAGATACGGTCACCAGATTGCAGGCTTGCAACCTTTGGCCTTGCGCGTAGGATTTCTGTTTGCTCTGCAGACATGTGGAGGAGGAGGTTCAGGTCTTTAGGATTGGTGCTGGCTTGCTCCCAGCTGGACAGTCTGTGGTGTAGCAGGAGAAAGGCTTTCTTCCGAATATCCCTCACCCACAGATCCCCTGATCTCTCTGCGTAAAAGTTGGTGTGTTTGACCGGGAGTGTCCCGTTCATCTCCTGTTTTGAGCTCTTTGAATCACCAAATCTTATCTTCATGACTTTTTTTTTTGATGTACTCTCTTGCTATGGAGCTCAGGTTGGCCTAACTTGTGACTATCCTCCACCTCCTCCTCCTTTCAAATGCTGAGAATATGCATGTGCCAGCATGCCTGGGCTTTTATTTAAAAAAAAAACAAAAAACTTTTCATATTATATAATGATTATTTCTTTTAATTTTATAGCACTGACTATCTTTGCCTATCGTATCCAGGAATAATGTAAATTACATCCATGGTTTTAAATCTCTAGTAGCCACATTTTAAAAAGTAAAAATAACTGAAGACAATTTAAACAATATATTTTTTTTAATTTTTATTTTTTGATACTTTATTTACATTTCCAATGTTTCCCACTTTCTGGGTCTCCTCTTTGGAAACTCCCTATCCCCTCCTCCCTCCCCGCCTCTATGAGGGAATTCCACATCCCACCCACCCGCCCACCCACTCCTGTATTCCCACCTTGACATTCCCCTTTACTGGGGCCTCTAACACCCTCAGGCCTAAGGGCTCTCCTCCCCCTGATGGCCATCGAGGTCATCCTCTGCCACATATGTGGTTCGAACCATGGGTCCCTTGATGATGTGTATTCTTTGGTTGGTGGTCCAGCCTCCAGGAGGATTGGGGGGGGGTGTCGGGCCAGTTGACATTGTTGCTCCCTCCATGGGGCTTTAAGCAATGTATTTTATGTAACTCAAAGCATAAAAACTATTGCCTAATGAGCATCAAATGAGGTTTTATTTATTTTTTTATTAAGTGTTCAACTTGAACCAATCACATGCCAAATACTCAGTGGTCCTATGTGCTTAGTAACTGCCATACTGGGTGGGAGGACCCAGTGAGCGCATGCATTGCATGTTTCCTGTGTCCTGGCTGCTTCTGTAACAGTTTCCTGCTCGCTGTGCGTTGACTCTCAATGCTCTTATCTTTGAGTAAAGCGAAAAAAGCCCAAACTTTGGTTTTGCTTGTAAACATATTTTTATTACTTTTAATCACGAATTTGCATGTGTGTCTGTATGGGGCATGTATGTACATGTGAGTGCAAATGCTGTCAGAGGCACCAGGAGCTGGAGCTACAGGTGGTCCTGAGCCCCAGTATGAGTGCTGGGAACTGAACTCAGGAGCTCTAGAAGAGCAGTCAGTGCTCTTAACCACTGAGCCATCCCTCCAGCCTCCTAAACTTCACATTCTGTCCTCCAGTGCTATTGGTTTCTTTAGTTGTTATTTCTCAAGTTGGACTATTTCCTATTTTATATACCAGGTCCATCTACTCAAAGTTTCCCATTGAATTTAAAGGAACATCCCAGGAAATGAGTCTAATTTCCATCTTTAAAAAAAAAAAAAAAAAGTATTATCTGTGTGGTCTGCTGAGCTTTCTGTTCCTGTGATAAAACGCTAAAACCTGAAGCAGCCTGGGAGAAAAATGGGCTTATTTCTGCTTACAGGTCACAGTCCGTCATTGAGAGAAGCCAGGGCAGGAATTCAAGCAGGACCTGAAGCAGAAACTGTGGAAGAATGCTGCTTCTCCTCTCCACTGGCTTCTAGCTCACTTTTTCATCTATTCCATGACTACCTGCCTGAGGAATAGTTCTGCCCACAGTGGGCACAGTGAGCCCTCCTCACATGAGTCAGGAATCCAGCAGACATGACCACAAGCTAGTCTGATGAATGCAGTTCTTTAGTTGAGGTTCCCTCTTAACCAGGCCACGCTAGGTTGACAATAAAGACCTAACCACTCAGTGTGATACATTCGAACTTTTAGTAATGCTTCCAAATGATTGTTGACTTTAAAACGCTGGGGCTGAGGGTGTAGCTCAGGGTAGAGCACTTGCCTAGTGCATCTGTAGGCTCTATGACTGAGTCCTAAAATTCCCAGCATAGTTTTCAAATCTAAAGAGATTAATGCAAGCCATCTAAGTGTGGTGCTAACTCTTCATCGATACATTTCAGACATGCGCAGTCACCCCCTCCACCTAATGTTATCCAAGGCCTTTTCTTCAGTTCGGTTGTGAGCAGTGGACTAGAAATGGAAACTCTAACATTTCCTTTTATTAGAAGTCAGCGTGACGTAGCAGGATCCTGTTTGAGGTTTATAGAAGACAGATGACTCACTTGTGTGGAAAAGATTGCCAGAAGTCCAGAACAAAACGCCCGGGCTGAAGACAGCAATAGCCAGACCCAGATCCTTTAACATATGGTAGTCAACACCTACTGTTCTTTTATAAAACAATACAGTTGTTTTAAAGAGCTGTTAGTGAATTTTTGTTGTTGTTAAGACAGTAACACTGTGATTTCCTTACATTAAAATACTGACCTGGAAGTCAGTAAAAACCCTGTACACTGTGTTCAAAGTGTCTGTCAGACCCTGAGTAAGACCACAATGAAGGAAACAAATAGAAACTAGAAATAAATCATAAAAGCACAAAACTCCACTAAAACACAGAGAAAATTGTGCATTTTCTTGTTGCCAAAAAGAGCCCCAGAGTGAGGAGGGCAATGTTTGAAAAAAGCTGTTTCTGAACTTATGCTTAATCTTCTGGTAATTTGACATAGAAAATGTTTTCAAAAACTGCATTCTGCTCGTGCCATCTGGTGTCTGAAGTAGATCTGGGAGGAGTCCCATTTTCTAAGCACCACTTTGGGTTTGATATGTGCTGTCCCAGGCATAAGAGCATCAGGCATGCGCACAGGAACGAGGGACAGCAGCCCAGAAGGGTGGACTCACACTGCGGCGCGGCTCACATGCACAGTGCGGAGGCTGCGCTGAACTCTGACGCTAAAGAGAGGCACTTTAGTGTCTGAAAGGGAGAGGAGGAGAGAAGCTTTCGGCTTCCAGTGATCGGAGATTTGAAAAGCTGTTTAGTTCGTGTGTGCGCACGTTCATATGTCATTGGGTGCACATATGCATGCATATGGAGGCCTGAGGTGGCTGTCGCGTGCCTTCCTGGATGGCTCCATTTTATTGGTTGACGCAGGTTCTCTTGCTGAGCGCAGAGCTTGCCAATTCCGGCCAGTTCAGTTACCCAGCTTGCCCTGGGGGTGCCCTGGCACTGGGACTACGGGATCTGTGCCATGTCTGCCTGGCTTTTATGTGGGTTCTGGGATATGGAGTCCAGTCCTCATCCTTACCAGGCAAACATTTGATTTATTGAGCCATGACCTCAGCTCCTGATAAACGGTTATTGAGAGTTGGATCGACTGTACCAGTTCATTCTGGTCTGGTGTCAGCTATCTCCAGCTTGCTCCTACCCTTAATAGACTCTCCTTGGCTGGGTTAAATCTGTGCATTTTGCTCTGTTAAGCTGTGGGTGTTTTTTAAACTTTACGCTTTCATTGCTTTTGGAAATTGATTGAGTTTGAACTACAGAGAGTTTGAGCTGAATATTTCTCTACCTTTTAAGGAGAGAAATTACCAGATATAATAGTAGTTATTGTTTGCTTTTTTAACCCAGGAAAGCATACTACATCAACATTATTTTACGTGTGGCCAGACTCGCTTGTCTTGGGATGTTATTTGCTATGAAATCTTCTGCCAAGCTAATCCTATTGGTACATCGTCAACCCATGCCAAAGCTGTTCACCTATTTTATTTTGAAAATGTATTTTTAAGTAATTGTGAAAGAAAGAAAAGGACATGAGTTTAAAGACTAATTAATTTGGAGTTTTAGGTAAGTTCAAAAATCCATATGCCCAAACTCAGAACACAGGGCTGGAGTCATGGAGCCGTGGTTAAGAGCCCTGGCCTTTCTTGCTGAACCAAGGACTCAGGTTCAATCCCCAGCACCTCCATGGTGACTCAACCATCTCTGACTCCAGTCCAATATCTTCTTCTAGTCTCTGAGGGCACCAGGCACATATGTGGTACACAGACATACATGCAGGCAAAACACTCATACACGTGAAACGAAATGGCAAAACAATTCCAAACACAAGGCATGTTTGCGTTCTGTAACCCACCTGGCTAGACTGCCCTTCTTTTCTGTGTCCTCTGCACTCCTCTGAGAGTCTGCTGTCTTTTGCATGTATTTGAGCCAGGAACAGTATGTAGTACAAAACAACTTCAGTGTCACCATAAGCTCCAACAAAGGCAGCTCTATGCAGGGCCTTCTGTTGGCCACCCAGAACGGAACACGACTGCCAGGGCGATGGCCATGTTCATGTTAATTTTCCAAGCAGGGAAACAGCACCGCTATTGTTAGGGAACAGAAGCAAGCGAGAGAGTAGCCGTGAGCAGCATTACAAACAACTCATGGGTTCAGTAACCGGGTAGCCTTGGGCAGGAGAGTGGGTCGAGCTACCACTCCTGGGCTAGCTGGAGAGTCTCGCTTCAAGGGACGAGTTCTGCACGTGAATATGAGAAGAGCCATGTGTGCAAGGTATGATACTGCACTGGACTTCCTCATCTTTTAATAGGCTCTGACTCGAATAACCAGTTATAGGGAACATTCTGCTACATGCGGTTTGCCAGTTTGAACTAAAGGTTAACTAGACCTCTTTTCTTTAACCTAAGAGATCTACTCAGAAATGTAGCAAAGGAGCTTGGAAGGACATTATTGTGATTGCGATATTTTATTATATTCGACTTAAGTGACTTTTGCATTCAATACAAGAATAACTTTTAAATACTTAGAGAAGCTATGAGTTTAGTGGTTTTCTTAATTGAGTGTATTTCTTTTTAAATAAAGTAAATGAAAGAGTCCTGTTGTTCCCCTGCTTCCTGTTCTTTGGTTTCTTCCTGTGGTCCCAGCTTCCTAGCTCTTGGTTTTAATGCCTAGAGAGGTGAGTAATGAAGGGGTGACCAGAGAACGGTCTCCTACCAGGTGTGTTGCCCACCTCTGACCTGGCACCTGTTAGTGACTGGGTAGCAAGGCAGATGGGGACCCAGATCATGCCTGTTGCTTGTTTGCTGTCTGCAGTGTGCCACAGAGTGCACACCATGTCTCCAGTTCCACAGTACTTCAGTAAGAAAGAGCACATCTTCCTTTTAAAGAAGAAAACAAGGATCCAAGCATGTACACAATGCTATCTTAGCCACTTAAAATGACTTTCAAGAAGCAGGGTCAGTAGCAGAGGTGAACAGCACAGGGGAATTCCTTCCTTCTCTGCTGCAATAGGAAGGAAGGGAGACCTTGTCAAAGGCCTGGCTATAACTCAGATACCAAGGCCTCCCTGACAAAAGAAGATTAGAGAGGATGCTGACGTGCTCTCTGTTGGTCACGTTTACCTTCTGTGTCCCCATCTTGACCAGCAGTAACAACACTCAGAACATCCAGTGCATGTCCCACAAACAAGGGAAAAGGTGACATGCCTGTCGTTGGCAATTGGCTGAGATGGACAGGAGCTGACATCAGTCAGCCGTACCTGATGTTTAACACAGCAGGAATCTGCATCAGATGGAGTCCAAGCGACCTTCCATAGCCAGTGGGGAAAGCAGATGAGGGAACTGCTTTTCAAGTCCTTTCTTAGAGCCCCAGCCACCCTAGATATTACCTCACTGTGTAATCCCAGGCCCTCTAGAACCTTTAGAGTTTATATTAAAAATATAAAATGGGAGGATGCCCAGGATGAGCGCAGGTGGCACACTGAGTCCTGTAAGGGCTATCCTAGTAGGGATAGATTTTCACTTGTGGCGTTTTCCCAAAATCTAAATAATGTACAGGGGTCCTAAGAGGAGTCTGGAAAGCCACGAGGCCTATAAACATGTCCTAAAACCAGGGTCTCCAAAATAATTCTCAAGATAGGAGTGGGGGACTAGAGGAAGAGAAAGGAGTAGCAGGCTTAGGGCACGGGGACATGTCCAGCCCTGGAGGTTGCTAATGATTCGTGTTACTGTTCAATAGAAGCAGAAAATTATGAGTGGAGAGACCAGGGAAGAGACGAAGGTGCTCTTGATCATCAAAGTGAGGGGAGGGTGAATAAATGCTGTTTTCACATCTTGGGTTGAGGCCGAGGGGATTTTCTCCCCAGAAACATAGATCAGCTTTCTAGGCTAGAATAGTAACCTCACAGTGATTTTGAAATAAACATTCTAGTGACCATGAGAACAACTAGGAGAAAAGACTGAGTATTCAAATGAAACTTGAATTAGGTACTGGTGGTAAGTGGGAACCACCTGTCAATTAGAATTTTTTAAAAAGGTAGCCAATGCACATGAAGTGCCACCAGAACTGAGCACTGGGCCAACCTGCTCAATGCCTTGCAGTCCACTCTGACAGCCTTTAAACTGCAGACCTAACTTCATATAAAAAAAAAAATCAAAAGAACTGGAAATGTATATTTTGTATATTTGAGGCCACAGGGAATACATTGTATCAATACCAAAGTGTTTGGTCATTTTGACAACCTGGAAGCTTGCTGTCATGCTCACCACTAGCTTTATTCCAGCAAACTTCATCTCCAGGCAGGCAGCCGCATCTCAACAGGGGGAACTGGTGGGGGTGCATGAGGTGTGTGTGCTGTTTCTATACAGACTGTACACATACAATCATGTGTGACATTGTTTAGGATAAACAAACCGATTGGCAGGCACCCGGACAGATTGTCAAGATTTTCCTTGACGTGGTCTCGTTTTTCTTAAGATTAGATTATGTCAATAGATGGGAGGTACACAGTGTACCTGGGAATTCACAAATAGCCATTGAACAAATGTTTTTGTTTTGTTTTGTTTTGTTATATGAGTCGCATATATTTGCTATTCTGAATCTTGTAAATATGCAAATCAGCTTTATAGGTTTATTACAAGTTTTTAAGCATTGTTTGAGCGGGGAGGAAGAAATCATACTTTTGAAAATAATTATGAATACATTTACAGTTAGAATTTGTGGTAAGTTACCTCTCAAAAAATTACCAAATCCATTTCTTTGGTGAGTGGATAATCGCTCAAATGAGAGTAAAATGCAACTTTTACTCACTGATTGAAATAAGATTTTATTTTAAATATGAGAGATTTTTTAATATGAATTTAAACTGAAATGCTGAAAGATGGTTACAATACACAGATGTTAACGTTCTTACCATAGGTTAAACAGTATCTCTTTTTTTTCTTAAGTGGAGGAGGACTGTTGTGGCTGTTTCTTGTTGAACTTAAGACACTGTTTTCACTTTCCCGGTTCAGTTTCTCTCAGACTAGGACAGTTTGCTCATGCAGTGCTGTTGGTTAAATGACAGTTTATGCAGATTTTTGCATATCCAGTGAGACACAGTAATGTTATTGAAATTACAATGCATTGTAGTTAATCTGTTGCTAATACTGACTCGGTGTCTGCCTTTGATATCAGTGACATGTTGAAAGCTTACCAGTGTGCCATATGGCTAGGAAAGTGACATGGGTGCTGTTAACCAAAGGGCAGAAATCACAAGCAAAATGCCAAAAGCGATCTCAATTAAAAATCTAATTTTTTTTTTAAAAGGCAGCCAAACTTTGGTATGGATATTCATGATAAATATAACTTACATGCTGGGGAGATAGCTCAGTGTGTCAAGTGCTGAGTGCAAGCATGTAAATCAGGTAACCTGGCACATCTAGACCCCAGTGCTGGAGCAGTAGAGACAAGTAGATCCCTGAGCTCACAGGCTGGCCAGCCCAGGTAAACTGATGAGCTGCAGACCAGTGGGAACTCCTGTCTTGGAAAGCAAGATGGCAATGTCAGACATGTGCTCACATATCCACACATGTGTGCACCCACCACAGAAACACCTACAGCATACACACAAAAGGTCATTTGTGCATAATTTAAAATAGTTGTATGCCCGGGTGGCTCAGTTGGAGAAGCATGAGACTCTTAAAAAGTAAAAGGCAGGCAGACAGATAGACAGACAGGCAGGGCCATCCATAGGGACGGCTCAGTGGGTAAAGCAGTTGGCCTAAGTACCTGAGTTTGGATCTCAAGAACACAAAGCTGGAGGTAGGAATGCTTCTTTGTGACTTGAATGCTTCCTCGTTGAGATTAGAGGCAGAGGCAGGAGAATCCCCTGACTCTCACAAGCCAGCTATCCTAGATTACACACTGTGGACAGCAAGATGTCCTATCTCAAACACAGCAGGGAGCAAGGAGCAGCTTGCACTCAGCACTTTATACGCTGAGCTCTCTCTCCAGCATGTAAGTTGTATTAATAATGAAAGAGGAGTGGAGATCTGCTCCAAAGGAGTGTGCTATTACTTAGTGATCGTTATATAGGTTTAATAAGAACAGGAAAAGCATATAAATAGCAGGAATCTTTCCTAAAATGAATCCCTTATAGCCTTGCCTTATAAGGGTGAACCTGTCACAGATTATATAATAATCTGAAGCAGGCCACCTCGGGATGATCACTTGCTAGTTATTAGCTTGTCCCATTATGGCTCCTGACACTTTGTATCATTTTCTTTTCAAAGTTTTTGCTAATTTTTTTTTTTTATGTGTATGAGTATTTTGCCTGTGTGTGTATGTCTGTGCACCAAGTGCACACCTGGTGCCTATAGAGTCCAGAAGAGAGCATAGGGACAGTCGTGAGTCGCAATGTTGGTGCTGGGAGTCAAAGCAAGGTGCTCTGCAGGATCAGCAGTGCTTTCAACAGCGGAGCCATCTCTGTAGCCCCTGTGTCGTTCTCTTATGCCCAGTTTAAGAGTTCACTTTCCCAGGCAGCCGCCTGATGTGCACAACCCCCCGCCCCCCGTCGTGGTCCTCTGATGCTCTTCCCTGCATTTCAGTTTGCAAAATGTTCCCAAACCACTTGCTTTTAGCCATAACTTCTCATTTTCACACTTACTATAGCGCTCTCTCTCTCTCTCTCTTTCTCATCTCCTTCCATAGACTCATTGTCCCCATTTGATGTATGTAGATACAGGAGAATGACATGTGTACAATGCCACATGGTGATTGAGTAGTCACATGGCTAGAAAACAGCTGGGCTGGGATCTGCACTTGGCCATTTTTGTTTTTAAGTTTTGTTTTCAGTTTAGGGCCCCACCTACATAGTTTTAAAACACACACAGCAAAGCAGGAACATAATAGTAAGGCATAGAGTTGGTATACTCTAAAACAATGTGAAAATATAGTAAAATCAACATTTACTGTCACTTTTGAGAGCTTTGATGTCTATGCATGCCTTTTTATCGTGTGTGTGTATGTATGTATGAATGTATGTATGTATATATGTATATACACACATATGTATATAAAACAAAACCAAACCTAACCAGGTCTGAAGGTACCAACCCCTAGGAGGTAGAGGCAGGGGAATCTCTATGAGTTCAGAGCCAGCCAGATGGTATACACAGTGAGACCCCATCTCAAACAAACCAACCAATGAACAAACAAAATCAAAACCCCAAAGCTTGTCCAGAACTGGAACACTGGCCCTGTAAAATGTTGAAAATTGAAGAAAAAAAGATATTATGTGAATCGGGGTAGAGTGGCCCTTTGGGAGTCTGAGACACTGAGCCAGTCTAGCTGGTGGGTGACATGGGATGCACATTCCTCCGAGTATTAGTTAAATAGAAAGTTGGTAAAATGCATATATTAGCACCTAGAGACTTGACAACCGTCACAATTTTAGGAATCAGTCATAGGTTCAGATATATTCATCTTGATCTTTTCATTTTCTTGCGGCAAAAATACCCTAATTATTTAGGAGGTGAGAAAAGTAAAAGGGATTTCCTATCTATTTATACAGAGTGAGGGATTGTCCGGTCCTCTGCAGAAGCAGCTTATCGTTATGTTTCTGTAGTCAACAGCTTTTTCTCCCTGGATTGTTGAGTTAAATTTTTAAGCAGAAGCATCTCGTGGTTTTGTTTTGTGTGTTGTTGTTTTTGTGTGTTTTTTGTTTGTGGAGAGGGTGGGGTATCGAAGCACACACTTGCTTAAGGACTTGTGAAGGTCCTGGCTCCTTTAATTTCACCTTCCCTTCCTCCTTCCTCCCTGTTTTTAAGTCACAGTCCAGACTGTGCCCAAACTCATAATCCTCCAACTTCAGCCTCCATGGCTGGCTTACGTTGTTGTTTGTTTCATATGATTTGTTTTGCTTTTGAGACAGGGCCTTACTGTGTAGCCCTGGCTGTCCTGGAATTCACTATGTAGACCAGGCTGGCCTTGAACTCACAGACACTTGCAGAATGTTGGGATTAACATGTAACCCCACTCCTGGCCTGAGGTTTTGTTTGTTTTTTTAAATACCTATACATTTTTTAAAAGGTCTTTTCTTGGCCTTAACATTAAAAGAGTATCCGCTGAACCTTTCTTGATTTTTCTAAGCACAAACCTGTAAGTGGCCTTTTGCCAACTGTTCTCAGTTCGTTTTCCCATGTGTAGATATCTCAAAAGACAAAGATGTGCCTGCCGTCCCTTGGGCGCCACTGAGCTGTCTAACTATATGCTCATGCTGTTCCAGATTGTATGGGCAGCTCAGTCAAAGAACTGAGTGACTTGAATAATCTAGAAAAGGAAATAAAGAAGTTGAGTAGCGATAAGGGTGGAAGTTTAGTTAAGAGAAAAGCAGGACAACTGCGTAAGACTCAGTTCTCAAGTTTGCACATGGGTAACAGAGTAAGTTATCTACAGGATGGACATTAGCTACATCACAGTAGCACTAAAGGGCGGAGGGGCCGTGGGTGCAGTGAGGTGCAAGAAATCCGTGAGTTGGTCCTTCAGGAATTAGAACTCGTTTTCCTATAGATGCTAACATGGTGACAATTCACTTTGTGGGGTCCTTTAAATCAGTCATACTTTCCCCTCATTTGCTCCCTGTGAAATAAAGTGGAAAAGGGAAGAAAGGAGGGAGGGAGAGCCCTGTTATTGGTCCCCAGGCCGGTCACCATCTGCCACCCTCACACAGGGATTGTCCTTGCCTGCTAGATTTGCTTCCTCTCCTCTAAAAGTTCATGTTTCCTGTTTCAGAAGGGAACACAGTTACATTTCTAAGACAGCAGTAAGTTATCTTTAGTTTGAAGTGTGGCCGATGTTCCCACAGCAGTTACTTGATGGGGGTTTCCAGCTTTGGGAGCAGAGGCAGTAATTGCACGTTTGATTACAACACCCACTGTGTCCCGGGAAGAACTCTGGCCTTTCCTTCAGGCTATGCGTGGTTGACTTATTTGATAGTGCGTTAAAGAAGACAACTTGCGGCTGAAA
Source organism: Uromys caudimaculatus (assembly GCA_028551405.1). NCBI lineage: Eukaryota > Metazoa > Chordata > Mammalia > Rodentia > Muridae > Uromys > Uromys caudimaculatus. Next base: position 75,502,041 of record CM052712.1, read on the forward strand.
GTGAAAGTTCCTTTCTTTGCCGGTCAGCTCTCTTATCTAGAGCACCTAGGATAAATTAGGTCCTGTCTTCCCTTGGCTTTGTCTTCAGTCCCTGGTTTTTTTTTTTGTTTGTTTGTTTTGTTTTTTGTTTTTGTTTTTTTTGACATCTTACAGCTGAAAACAAATTGCCATCGCTTGTTTTCCATCCTATTTTGTATTCAATGCAGTAAGAAATGTTTTTTAAGATAAAGATGGTTAAAGTGGAGCCGGGTACGGTGGTTCGCTCCTTCAATTCTAGCACTCTGGCAGAGGCAGCTGGATCTCTGAATTCGAGGCTAGCCTGGTCTACAGAGCAAGTTCCAGGACAGCTAGGGCTACACAGAGAAACGATGACTTAAAAACAAACAAATAAACAACAACAAAAACAACAAAAAGGCTGTATTGAAGAGAACAGAAGAGACCCCGTGGAGCGGAAGAGGAAGGAACCAGCTTGCTCCAGTCTGTGGGCACGGTTGCTCAGGCATGTGGGGAACCCGCCCCCACATTCTTCCAGTTCTTTCTTCCTTGAGGCATGCCTGGTTATAGCTGTCACCCCTTTCCACAAGATAACGGAAGTCTTCGTGTGCACAGTGAACCCAGTTGTACACCCATCCACATTTCCCTGTGAGACCAACTGGAAGAGCGGTTCAGAATTTCCCTGTGAACCAAGGAAGTGATTTTCCACCTCTTCATGGTATGTATTGTAACTTCAAGCCATTTGCGATGGATGGACAAGGGCTTACAGACCCGAGGGTTACCTAGAAGACATGCAGGAAAACTGGATTTCCTGTGGCAGTGCCACTTCCAGACTTAACATTCCAGAAAGGCATAAAAGCCCCGCAAAGCCCCGGCTGGAACGGGTCTTCCTGTCCCACTCATTGCCTGCACTGCCCCTCACCTCTGAACCTTCCTGTTTTCCTCAGCCATAGCAGGCAGACCGCTTGTTGTAGCTCAGCACTGAATAGAACTACAGTGTCCTAGGCATGGTGAAGCAGGGCTGCACTCCCAGTACTCGGGAGGCTGAATCAGAAGGAGTCCAACTTTGAGCCAACTGGGCTACCTAGCAAGACTGTCTCAAACAAACAAACAAACAAACAACAAACCGCAGACAAACAGAAAAGAGGCTAGAAAAGAATCTCAGGCAGGGAAGGGCTTGCCTCACGTGCAGGAATCCCTGGGTTTGATCCCCAGGACTGCATAAACCAGGCTCTGTGGCACATGTCTACCTGCAATCCCAACACTGGAGAGGCAGAGGCAGGAGAATCAGGAATTCAAACTCATCCTTAGCTACGTGATGAATTGGAAGCCAGCCTGGACTGCAGGAGACTCTTAAAAAACAAAAACAAGCAAGCAAGCAAACAAACAACAACAAATTAGCTACCTGAATATTTTGTGGTGGCTCATACCTATAATCCCAGTACTTGAGTGTAGCTGGAGGCTGTCCCAAGAGGCCAACCTGGTCTACATAGCGAATTTCATATCAGAGACCCTATCTCAATAAACCAAAGGGGAAAAAGTCTTTCTTGTAGCCACATTTGAAGGAGGAGGAAGAGGAGGAGGAGGAGGGGGAGGAAGAAGAGGAGAAAGAAGGAGGAAGAAGAGGAGAAGAAGAGGAAGAGGAGGAGGAAGAAATTAATATCACTAATTTTCTTATTTAAACCACTGTATCTAAAGGGCACACTTAGACTTTCTTACCGCGTTTGAAATCTTTCAAGAATTTATACTGACAGCCCTTAGCATTCACACACTAAACTCTCATCACAAATAATTGATTTATATTTAGACTTCATGAAATGTCAAGTTCAAAAACAGACACAAATACTTCCGATGTTCCAAACATTGAAAGTGTCCCAGCAAACCAGTCACAGCTTTAAAAATTAAATAAAACCAACTGTCCTGAAACCTTCCAATTTCCTCTTCCCAGGTCACTTTCAGAGTGCTCTCAGTAGGCGGATGGTGGGGGGGGGGGGGGGGACTGGAGAGGTGACAGCTCTCCTCTGGATGGAAGGGTTTTCCTCCATGAAACCCCACCGGCTCCCTCCGTCCCATCTCTGCTTAGATTGTGCCCTTGGGGCTTGGGGAAACTTGACCCACTCTATTTAATACAAAATACCCTCAGTCTCACACTGCATACTTCTAACCCTGCTCATTCCATGGGGCTTTTTTTTTTTTTTTTTTTTTTTTTCGGTTTTTCGAGACAGGGTTTCTCTGTGTAGCCCTGGCTATCCTGGAACTCACTCTGTAGACCAGGCTGGCCTCAAACTCAGAAATCCACCTGCCTCTGCTTCCCAAGTGCTGGGATTAAAGGCGTGTGCCACCACTGCCCAGCTCCATATGGCTTTTTATCTCCCTGCTAACTTACTATCTGATCGACTGCCTCTCCCACGCCCACCACTTATCAGCCAGCTGTAAGCTCCCTGGAGCAGTATCAGTTTTCTTTCCTGCCATCCCAACATCTGTGGCTCAGGAACTGGGGATTTAGCTTAGTGGTGGAGTGCTTGCTGGCCTTGGGTATATTCTCCAACACTGAAAAACTTCGGATCAGGCTTATTGGATTAGTCATTACCAAGGCTTGTTATGTTGTTAATAAGTATATGCTGCATTCAATAAAACCCAGGAAGGTCTAAAAACATGGCTGACTAAATTTCTCTTAAGTGCAGTTTGAATATATTCTTTGTTGGTGGTGCTATTTAAACGGCAATCAGTGGCCAAAGGGATGAGGAGTGGGGAAAAAATTCTGATTTAGTTAGGAAGACAAGATTCACAACTCAGAGTGAGGGTGTGAAAAGGCTGAAGTCTGTTTCAAAAACTAGAAACCGAACTTAAAATGTGTGCCACATGCATTCTGTTGAGTGGGGATTTCTCACTGAGGATTTCACTCACACGATTTTGTGTCAGCAACCATTTGACATAGAGACATGGAGAAAACAAATAGAACTCGCACTTAAGTGTCTGAAACAAGAGACATTAAAAGAGAAAATAAGTTCCAAAAATAAGATTGACCCAAATTTTGTAGTGATTCATATATTATTCAAATTTTTGCTTGGCCTGGTGCATACACCTTTAATCCCAATGCTTAGGACGCAGAGGCTGGCAGATCTATGAGTGAAGCCAGCCTGATCTACAGAGTGAGTTCCAAGACAGCCAGGGCTACACAGAGAAACCCTGTCTTGAAAAACACTTAAAAAATTGTTTTATTGAAGGAAAGTTATTTTGAAACTAGAATTATATAGAAAACTTTTAAAATTATTAGTGTGTGTGTGTGTGTGTGTGTGTGTGTGTGTGTGTGTGTGTGTGTGTCTTCTTGCGCATTAGCACCATGGCTCTCTGTGGCGGTCAGAAGACACCCTGCTGGAATCAGCTTTAGCATTGAGCACTTTAACTACTCAGTCATTTTGCCAGTTCAGATTGTATATAAAATTTTAACCATATTCACATTTCTGTACATCAACACAGCACCCATATCTTGGATATAATAAAGTAGCATCATTATAGTGCACACTGCAGGTCATAGGGCTGATACTCTGCGTTATTTTGAAAATTCTGAATAGATACTTTTTCTCTACCCCTGTGAAAGTCAGTTCCTTTTTTAACTCCAGCAACATTTAGGACTTAAGATTAAATTGCTACTGGTTTAGACAGTGGTTTAGACTGGAGGGAACAGGTAGAAAATACCAGAACAAGGAGGTTCACCAGAGAGAGCAAAAGGGATTAGCATGTCCAGAGTGGTGCTACCAAGAATGAGAAGACTCTAGACAAGAGAGGCGCGCCTCCCTTCTGGATGGGACTCTAGAGAGCGCTGTAGGAGAAGCCCGGTAAGCCTCCGGGATTCCTTCAGCATCTGGCAGTTTCTGTTTGAATAATTTTTTTTTTCTTTTGCCTGTTTTTTAGGGAAAGCTAAACAATTCTCAAGGTCTCTTAGGGGGAAAAAAATGCTGCATCTAACACAGGAAATCAGCAGAAGCCGAGAGAGGACAAAGGTTCTCTCCAGCTTTTTTCCTTTTACTGAAAATGGATTTTTAAAATACAACATATTCTGATTACGGTTTCCCCTGCACGTACCTCCCAGTTCCTCCACCTCTGCTCCCATCAGGATCCACACAATTTTTGTCTCTCCTTAGAAAAACAGGCATCTAAGGAGTAATAATAAAATAAGGTAAATCAAAACCAAACAAATCGAAATGTGACAAAACTACCAAACAAGAAAAAGAGCCAAAGAAAAAGCACAGCAAGTGCGCAGGCGCAGAGACGCAAGAGCAGAGACGCAGACGTACACTCAGGAATCCCAAACCAGAAGCCCTCACTCTCTGCCTAACCTCTGCGGTTATCTGGGTTATAGCTTGCTTGTCAGGGACTTAACAGCTGACATCCACTTCTAAATGAACATGCGCTATAGCTGTCTTTCTGGGTCTGAGTTACATTACTCACATTTTTTTTCTAGTTCCACTCATTTACCTGAGAATTTCATCTTTTAGTAGCTAATACTGTATTATATAAATGTACCATGTTTTCTTTATCCATTCATCCACTAATGGACATCGAGGTGGTTTTCAATTTCCACAGATGTGTGGACTTATTTCTGTGTCTTCAATTCTGTTCCATTGATCAATGTATGTGTTTTTGTGCCAGTGAAATAAAAATAATTTTTTGTTGTTGTTGTTGTTTGGTTTTTCGAGGCAGGGTTTCTCTGTGTAGCCCTGGCTGTCCTGGAACTCACTTTGTAGACCAGGCTGGCCTCGAACTCAGAAATCTGCCTGTCTCTGCCTCCCAAGTGCTGGGATTAAAAGCATGTGCCACCACTGCCCGGCTAAAAATAAACTTTAAAACATGCTGTTTTTATGACTATGGCTCTGTGGTACAGTTTCAGATAGGAGATGGTGATACATTCAGCCATTCTTTTATCCTTCAGAATTGTTTTGCTCTTCTGGTTTTGTTTGGTGCCTCTGTGTGTGTGTTTTCATATGAAGCTGAAAATTGTTCTTTCAAGTGTAAGAATTGAGTTGGAATTTTGGTGGAGATTGCATTGAATCTGTGGATTGCTTTTTGATAGGATGGCCATTTTTACTATATTAATCCTACCAATTTGTAAGCATGGGAGATCTTTCTATCTTCAGAGATCTTCAATTTCTCTCCTTAGAGTTTTTATCATATACATCTTTCACTCGCTTGACTAGAGTTACCCCAAGATATATTTCTGAGGCCATCGTGAAAGATGACATCTCCCTAATTTTTTTCTCAGTCCGTTTGTCACTTGTATATAGGAGGGCTCCTGAGTTTTGTGAGTTAATTTTGTATCTAGCTACTTTAGTAAAAGTGTTTATCAACTGTAGGAGTTTCCTGGTAGAATTCTTAGGGTCATTTATGTATACTATCATCTGCAGATAAAGATACTTTGAGATTAGAGTCTCCATCGAGAAGTCAAATGTTCTTCTAATCAGGTCTGCCAATACGTTGCTACTTAGTGTTTTCCCTGGCAGCTATTAGTATTCTTTCTTTGTTCTGTATGTTAGTGTTTTGATTGTTATGTGCTGAGGGGACTTTTTTTTCTGGCCCAGTCTATTTGGTGTTCTGTAAGCTTCTTATACCTTGACAGTCCTCTCCTTCTTTAGGCTGGGGAACTTTTCTTCTATGATTTTGTTAAAAGTATATTCTTACACCACTGACCTGGGTTTCTTCTCATTCCTTTATTTCTAGTATATTTAGATTTGGTTTCTTCATACTTTCCCAGATTTCCTAGATGTTTTGTGCCAGGAGTTTTAAGATTTTAACATTTTCTTTGACTGAAGTACCCTTTTCTCCTATCTTGTCTTCAATACCTGAGATTCTTTCTTCCATCTCTGGTATTCCATTGGTGAGCTCTGCCTCTGAGTTTTCTGTTTGAGTTTTTCATTTCCAGTTTCCCTCAGTTTGGGCTTTCTTTACTGATTCTGTTTCCACTTGCAGGTCTTGAACTGCTGTCTTCACTTTGTGACATTGTTTGTTTGTGTTTTCATGGGTTTCTTTAAGGGATTTATTCATTTCCTCACTAAGAACCTCTATCATATTCATGAAGGTGATTCTGAAGTCCTTGTCTGGTGCTTCAGCTATATAACATTTCTCAGGACCTACTGTTGTAGGGTCGCTGGGCTTTCGTGGAGACGTTGTCCTGGGTGTGATTGTGTTTCTAGCTGGGAGTACAGGGTTTGGGATGTAGTCTTAGGTGCTGATATCTGCTCCTGTCTTTGTGGAGTGGGTGCGCTGCCCCTTGGTTTCTGTGGCCCTCTCTGGGCCTTAGGAGAGTGTGGCGGCTGTGTGCTGCCTGGAAGGGAGCTTTCTGAGCCCCTGCAAGTGTGGTCACTGGGGGTTCCGGTTAGACTGTGTTTCCTGGTACTGGGAGCCGACACTTGTCCCCTCTCAACCTTACTATCAGGTAGCTGTCTGTCCCACAACCTCTACTCAAGTTCCCTTCTCTTGCTGGCTGTCTTCTCAGAGAAGATGGAAAGCTGGCTCTGCCCAAGTCACCTTTCCTAGGTTTACTCAAACAGAGATTCCCTGAGGACCCACCAACTATGCTGGCCAGGGAAGCAGCTGGCAATCTTCCCTCTTCCTCCGGTCTGCCAGTCTCGTCCCCAGCTCTGTAACAGATTATCTGCTACAGCCCCTCTTTGAGTAAGACTTAAATTCAGAAGTTTGTTTCTGCCAAGAGTGGAGCCTATGAAGTAGATCATGTTCTTTTGTTGCCCTCTGGTGGCCACTGGCATAGGTACATACCCATGCGTGTGCTCTCACACGCTAATAGGAAACAAAATAAATACAAAGTTATTCTTGTTCTTTCTTTATTTTCTTCTCGCTCCAGCCTGTTCTAAACAAACAAACAAACAAACAAAAAAACCAAAAAACACCAGCTCTTTTAGAGATAGTATTCACATACCATAACATTTACCTAATTGGAATGTATAGTTCTTAGCTGGGAATAATGGCATATGCCTGTAAACCCAGTACTCAGGGGATGGAGGCAGGAGGATTGTGAATTTGAGGCCTGCTTGGACTACCCAGTGCACTGGAGACCATTTTAGAGCTTCTGACACGTGGCATGCATGCAATTTCAAAGCATCAGGAATGCTAGGAAATCAGTCACCAAAGACTGCACATTGATTCCGTGATAATATTTAAGCAACGCAGAGAAAGCAAAGCTGTGGTGACGGGTAGGTAAGTGAGTGGCAGGGGCTTTTTTTTTTTTTTTTTTAGACAGGGTTTCCCTGTGTAGCCCTGGCTGTCCTGGAACTCTGTGTAGACCAGGCTGGCCTTGAACTCAGAAATCCGGAGTGGCAGGGTCTTTGGTGGAGGGAAGAGGTGGATGCAGAATTCATAGGGAAAGGCCCTCCCTCGAGGCACTTCCATGGTCCTAGAAAGGAACCACACTCATCAGCAGGCTTCCTCGGTCCCTCTCACGCCTTTGGAGAGACACTGTCCTTATACTCTGTTACTACAGATATGTCGTGTGACGTAAATATATCCTTACTTCTTAGTTTTTAACAGTTGAATAATAGTCCATTTGTTTATCCATTTATTAGAGGATCAACACTGGAACTGAAATTTTAGAATTATAAATATTATAACTATCATTGCTATTGTAGATAACATTGCTTCTCTAAGAGGGGACAATAAGGCTGAATATGAACAAGGTCCATAATCCTCACTTGTGGAAGTGTCATAACCAAGCCAGTTATTTTGTATAATTCATATAGCTACTGAAATATTCTTTTAAAAGAAGTCTTTGCAACTTTTTACCGCCCCCATGCCCCCAGATTTAGTCTAAAGTCCACCAAGGAGTCTTTTGAAAAGCCTGCCTTCCCTCCTGAGTGTGCTGGGTGTGTACTTACTACACATCTGGGCAGGGTGTCCCATCGTGTCTGTTTCTTTAGCAGACATTAGCAAACAGATGTTTCTTTAGCATCATTCTCATGTACCTGTTTTTACAGCATGCCTCATTTGGGATCTGGCAGCTTATTGCTGTGATATTCTTAGCATTTGCAAACTGAGGTGAGCCCTTTGGTTTTTGGACAAGGAAGGTCTGAAGCTACACCAAGTGGTGAAAGCCCTGAGCGGTGATGGATAAGAGCGCACATGCTTCTTATCAATACACCAGTTTTGAATGATCATTTCACTAAGGGCTGATACAGAGACTTCAGTTAAGTCAGACATTCGAGTTACCGTATGAAATAAAGTGTATAGTGTATACCTGGGCAGCACAGACACTCATCTGCCCTCAACAATTTGCTTTTAGAATATTTGAAACTGAGGAGATGGCCCTGTGGATAAACTACTTGCAGTTCTGACTTGGGAAGCATGGTGGCTTGTACCTGTAACCCTAGCCATGGGAAGGCAGAGACAGGAAGTCCCCTGGGGCATGCTGGCCAGCAAGCTGAATCAGCCATTTCCAGGGTTAGCAAGAGATCCTTTCTCAAAAGATAAGGTGGAGAAAGCATTTGAGGAAAAATGCTTGACCTCAACCTCTGGTCTACACACACACACACACACACACACACACACACATAGACACACATACACATAGACACACACCACACACATAGACACACACACATAGACACACACACACATACACACAGACACACACACAGACATACACACACACTCACACAAACATACACACATATACACGCACATACATACATGTACACACACAGACAGAGAGACAGAGACAGAGAGAGAGAGTCAGACAGACAGACAAAGACAAACAGAGACAGAGACAGAGACACAAAGAGAAATACATATAGATTTTTTTTTTTTTTTTGAGACTTGCTTTCCTGAAGTCAGGTACCAATTCTTCAAATAAAAAAAATTTAAATGAATGTTCTGGTTTATATAAATACTTTATTTGTGCATCCTGGGAAGGTTTTATCTTAGACATCGAATACAAAGTGTATTGCTTATTACAGCTAGGTTATAAACATGAAGTCAGAACTAGCGGCCTTCTGCTGAAGCTACCCTCTGACTGAGACTCCAGCTTTATCACTAAAGTGCATTGTTGGTTCTTCCTTTGAAATGAATACCTCAGTCTGTATAGAATAGCACAGCATGAATCGTTCCATTTTAATAACAGCAAAAGCCATTTGAACATTAAACTTACTGATCACATAGAAGTTAACTGTGAAGAAATGGGTTTGGCTAAAGAGTTGGCTCATGAGGTCTCCCTGCAAGTCATCACAGAAAGCGGGCAAAGGCTTGAGAATGTTTCTCCTCAGGACCTCAGTCAATGGCTGCCCAGCTGTGAAATCTGGGCCCCTTTGCTCTCTGCTCACATTGCCTTTGCTAAGTCTGCTCCTAGGGGCGACCCTCCTCTGTCTCTGGAAGTAAGTGCATGTTTTAATCAGAATATCCATCACACCAAAAGACAAAAGAGCCACAGACATCACCCTGATGCCACAGATGAGAATGGCAGTTTGTATGTGGTCACAGGTGACAAATCAGGTATAAGAAATTAAGGTAGCAGACATACAATATCTGGATCAATGCACGCGGGGAAAAAGTAAACACCAGATAACTGAATCGTGGGATGCAAACTCAGCGCCATTTTATATGCTGCAGTTTTCCCTTACTTGGGACAGAATTAAGTGGAATACCTATGACAGTGCTGATAAATAACTTAAAGACCAGTTTCTGGTTTTTTGTTTTTTGTTTTAATTTTATGTGTGGATGTTTTGCCTGCATGTATGTCTGTGCACCATATGTATGCAGTACCCTTGGAGGCCAGAAGAGGGTATCAGATCCTCTGGACTTTAGTAAGAAATGGTTGTGAGCGGCTGTCTTAGTTACATTTTTATTCAGTGACAAAACACCATGACCAGAACAATGAATAAGAGAAAACGTTGATTTGGGGCTCATGGTTCCAGAGGGTTAGAGTCCTTGGCAGGGATCATGGCAGCAGGCAGCAGCCAGTCATAATGCTGAAGCAATAGGTGAGAGCTTACATCCGATCCACAAGCAGGAAGCAGACAGAGACTGGTCCTGGTGTGTGGGCTTTTGAAATCTCAAAGCTCATCCCCAGTGACACACCCCCTCCAATAAGGCCACACCTCCTAGTCTTTCCCAAACAGTTCCACCAGTTTGGGATTAAGCATTCAAATATATGAGCCTATTGGGGCCATTCTCATTCAGACCACCAACAGCCGCCATGTGGTTCTGGTAATCAAACCCATATCCTCTGGAAGAGCAGCCAGTATTCTTAATTGCTAAGCCATATCGCTAGCCCCAAAGACAAATTTCTTGTTTAAAAAAATGAGAGGGTAGGAGATGTAAAGTGCTTACTGTGTGAATGCAGAGTTCTGTGTTCAGATCCCCGGCACCACATAGGACTGGTGGTGTGCACCTGTAAATCCCAGCACTGGGGGGGAGGCAGAGACAAGAGGGTCCCTGGAGCTCACATGCCACCCAGCCTAGCAAAGTCATTTTAGGTTCGGTGAGGAACTCTGTCTCAGAAAATGAAACAGAAAGAACACCATGACCAGAAGTAACCTGGGGAGGAAGGAGTTTATTTCATTTCATCCTTTCGAGAGAACAGACGATTACTAAGGGAGTTTAGAGTGAGAACCCAAGCAGGGCAGGAACCTAGAGGCAGCAACTGATGCAGAGGCCATGAAGGAGGGATGCTTTACCAGGTTTGCTCCTCATGGCTTGCTTAGTCCGCTTTCTTATAGCACCCGGGACCACTTCAACAACCCACAGTGAGCCAGATCTTCCCCAACCAATCAAAGAAGTGTACTAGGCTAATCTTGGGGAGGATTTTCTCAACTGAGGTTCCCTCTTGCCAAATTACTATCCGGCATCAAGGCTACAGAAAACTAGCCAGCATCTGTGCCTTATTCAAAAGTGTTCTAGACGCCGGCATGGCCAGCTCTCCCTTCCTGCCAGCATTCCCGTTGGGCTTTGGTTGGCCTTCGTTTATTCTGAGCAGTAGTTACCTGATTGTGTTTGGGTACAGACACATAGTGGTTTATTAGACTGTGAACGATCGATCGTCAGTACTTTGCTCTGCTTGTTTGTGTATCTCAGTGCCTGGCACAGTACCTGAAATGCAGTCAGCAGGTTGAGTGGTGATAGCCACCACTGTTGACAATGTTTAACAAATGAGCCCCCATGCTGTGGGTGTCATCAAATAGAGGACAGTCCAGCATGTGAGTGTCAAAGGCTCAGTTGTTGGGAACTGACACCCCCAGCCCCAAGGGAGTCCAGGGCTGGGTTCAGATCTGAGCATGCTCCGTGGCAGGGGCATTGCTGTGGATTCACAGAGCTCTTGGAGATTTAAAGCATCAACAGCAGTGGTTCCAGGGCAGAGTGTGGGGACCGGATATAAATAGCAGGGCTCAAGTGGGGTCACGGGCCACTGCCAAGCCACCACCAGGGGTGTTATAAAAAGAAAAGCACTCCCAGGCAGCTCACTGTCAACAACATCCCATCCTGGAGGGAAGTCTCCACAGCCGGGAGCGGGAATCGGGTGAGAGGGGCATCACTTAAACTTCCCGCAAAGGCACAAACGCCAGGTAAACATTTTGATTTATTTGCACCCAGACTACAGAAAGGAAGACCAGGGTTTAACTTGCAAAGCAAACGGAAGAACGGAAGCTACTCATGGGAAAGTTTCTAGACAGTTCTTAGAGACTGGGAGTCGGTATAAGAACATGGCGGGTTTAGTTTGTGTTGTGTCCTGTGCGTGCTCAGGGGACTTTTAGAGATGGGAAAAACAATCTCTGGTGGGAGAGGTCTGTCTAGAGTTATGTGGAGGTGGACAGATTGGATCTCGGAAGCACTAAAGTTCTCTGCGTTTTCACCTCGCCCTATCTAGAGCAAACTGTTTGACATCTAGATAAAATTGAATGCCTCTTATAATCATAGGAGTATATTTGATAATCACTTCGACCATCACAATATCTATCCAGAATGAAAAATATATAGCATCACTTTATCTTGCTCTGTTTCCCTAAACCCTCTTTGTTAAGTCTACTGAATTAAAGTTTTTCATTCTAATCTAGAAGAGAAAAATGAAGATGGGACATTTTGAAGTGGTCACCACGCTGCTGGCAGCCACGGTTCTCGTGGACATCTTCCAGGTAATGTAGGGCATGAGAAGCATGCGCTCACTGGGATGGGAGCCCTGCCTCACTGCCTGAGGCATCTCTGCGGACTGCGGGGAAAGGAGCCAGCATAGGCAAATTAACTTGTTGAAAAGCAGCTTTTCCTTCATTTTGCAGGTTACACATGTGGTAAGTGTAATAAGTTAAAAAATTAAAATCAAGCCAAGAAGACAGAAAAATTCAGCCACAAACTCCCTCACTCAGAGGGAGAGACTCTTGGGGGATACTGTTGATAGCCTACTTGGCTTCTCTCTGTGTATGATTTAATTAAAAATATATTAATACTGTATATGGTACTTTTAACCTTGCCTACTGCACACATTTCCATGTCACTAAATACTCTGGACATATCATGTGTTGTCCAAATAATGCCCCAGTGTTTTAGTCCATGTTTGTTATTAAACTTTGTAACGACTGTCCCCTTTTTACGAACAGAAATTTTATCATGCTATTTGCTGTTCAATATTTAAAAGCTGTAGCATACTTTGTGTGTGGTATGAAGCAAGTGTCTCACTTGCCTTCTTTAAGCTGCCTTAAATTGAAAACATTGTATCCAGTTTTAGAGTTTTGATCCACCTTCTAGACTCTAGAAATCTAGAGCCTCATCACCGTATACTCTGTTGCCTGCACATTGTGTTATTGGTTCTCTTAAGAAATTTTGTTGAGATACCCTTAAAACATTTCAAAGCACATGCCTGATTGGGTTGATAGTCCTTCCAATGTTGTCCAGCAGTAACTGTGGTGTTGCAGAGCATTCTGCCGTGCTCTGAAGAGGCACCTTGCATACTGGGGGTCGGCCCCAGTTCCCCCTGCATCGATTCTCTGGCAACCAGCGAGGTGCGTGGACATTTCAGCGGAGTGGGATCCTGCAGCTTATGGTCTTTTATGTTTCGTGTCTTCAGCTTAGCATTCTGTTTTCAAAGCCCGCCCGGTTTGCGGCATGTAGTAGTATCTCGGTCTTTTCATTAGTGAGCACCAGCGCCATCACAGGGCTGTGCCGCATCTTGTTTATCAATCAGGCATCTGGGTTGTTCCACGTTATGGCAACTATAAATAGTACTGCCACGCACATCGGCGTACGGGTTTCTGTGTGAATGTTTTCCATTCTCTCGTATAGTTATTGCTCTCTAGGGATGCATAGAAGCACTCTTATTTTTTTGGTTTTTTTTTTTTCGAGACAGGGTTTCTCTGTGTAGCCCTGGCTGTCCTGGAACTCACTCTGTAGACCAGGCTGGCCTCGAACTCAGAAATCCACCTGCCTCTGCCTCCGGAGTGCTGGGATTAAAGGTGTGCGCCACCATTGCCTGCTCTTGCTAGCCTTGTTCAGGACTTACTTGTATACTTAGCACTTATATGTAGTGGCAATTTTGGAATTTTGGTTTCCTTTAAAACCACAGAAATACTATAAGACCATGTTTTCGTTTTAATCCCAGGTGTGGGGATATGGGGCTGCTTCAGACTGTCCACAGCAGCTGACTGTGATTGACCTCCTGCTCTAGCAGGGGCGTGATTTTGCCAGCGGCAGATAGTTTCGGTGACTGTGTGATGCTGGGAATTCTGGGGACTTTTCTGAGGGTCTATAAATGCTAGGGCCCCGGGGAGGGGCAGGTCGTTGGTTGGTTGCTGTTGGTCATTGTTAAGTAGTCACAAACCAAGCAGAAACAAGGAGAAGAAGAAATCAGATAGATACCCTGACAGCAAAGATGAAACTTGCCCAAGGATCTCAATACCCTAATCATAAGGAAGTACTCTAATGGTAATGTTGTCGCCTTTCCCCTCTCTCCTTTTCTCTCTCCATGTAGTTTCAGGGGATTGAAAGAGTGGAAGAAAAGGGGTGACTAAGGGTGAAAGAAAGAAGAATCCACAAAGTAGCAAATAGCTGACTACACTTACACATGTAGTTGTGCACCTACACAAGTGAACACGAATCACCAGGGCTGGGCTACTCTGCACGACAGAGCTGCACACTATTGTGAGCACACGTTTCACTTGCTGTATCTCTAGAGTCGCACTGGGCCATATCGTAACTTCACATTGAACTCCCGGAGGTACTGCTACCATGCCTGCCTTCCATGTTGGCTGCACTCCGCCCAGCATGAGTCAGGGCTCCAGCTCAGCCACCCGCTTTTAGCTTGTGATCTCCCCGCTCTGCTTTTGGCTTTGTTCTGGTCGTTATTTTCCTTCTGGTGGGTATGAAGTGGTGACTTGTATGGTTTTAATTTGCCTTTTAAGTATTGGTTTGCAACACGTCATTTTCTCATACTTCTTTTATTAATGCTTTTCTATTTCATTGGTGTCTCTTCTGAAACACCAAGGTCATTTCCACGTATTTGAAACGAATTTTTGGTAGCTGAATTTCATCGCTATGAGCTTTAGTTTAGGTGGATGTGTCAGAGGAAGACATCATCAGCTCATTCACCCAATCTTTCATACTTGCCTCTCCTCCTTCATTCATTTGTCCTCAATGGTGACGATACTAGGAGCTGTACAAGGCACTCCCTGTACAGAACACACAATCAGCTATGGTCTCTGGCCAGAAAGGCTTGCTGTCTAAAATTAGACAGGTGAAGACTGCTTTGTGAGGCATAAGGCAAAGACAGGAACATCTTGGCTCGATTCTGATCCGGCGGCAGGAATGTGGGAGGTGGTTTCAGGTCTCATGTCTTATGTTGCTGTCTTCAAGATAAATCAAGCTTTGGCACTCGGGCTGAACTCTGGTACATTCTGTGCTAGAGAGCAAAGTGCATTTCATAACTTTGAGACTGCAGTGACTTGATCTCCGAAGCTCAAATCCCCTTGTCAGGAAACTGACCTACAAACCCGGGAGTGAAGGGGTCTCAGTGAAGCCCCAGCTGAAACTCCCACCGTCAGTCATAAGTTTCTGGCACTGGCCCACTTAGTGATCTCATTGGAAAAGTGTTTCCTTTTGTTTAGCTAAATTAGACTCTTTGAAAAGTGCCACATAAATGGCAATGGGCTTCATCAATGGGCTTCATTAACATTCTAATTTTTTAGAAGCAACAGAACATTTTGGTAAAGAAGGCAAAACTCTGGAACCCGAGTGTCTGGGGTCAGATACGAATACCATCTCCGTATCTTTAAAGAAAACGGTAGAAGAGAGGTCTGGGTATCTTAGTTTCCTTATCTTTGAAGGAGAAGGTCTGGAGAGAGGCTTGATGGCTAGGAGCATTTTCTGTTCTTACAGAGGATGTGGGTTCTGTTCCCAGCACTCACAAGGCTCACAACCACCCAGAACTCTAGTGACGCTGTCTACTAACTTCCAGGCACCAGACACTCACGTGGTGACTTACATACATGCACACAAGCACTCATACACATAAAATAAAATAATTAAACCTTAAAATAAAATGAAGTAAAATACAGTAAAACAAAGGGATGTTAGTGATCGTAATCCCCCACCCCCGTTACGTGAGGTAATTCGTGTGTAGCATTTAGTGCTGAGAAAGAGCGTGCATAGAAAGGAGACGTCTGTTAGGGTGAGAAATGGGGGCGGGGAGGAGGTGGGGATAGCCAGAGCGGGAAGTGTCCAAGGAAGACTCCACAAATAGCTGGATGAACAGGTGACTGTTACTAATGGTTTGGCCTTAGACGTGGATGTCGGGTCTTTGGTGGATCCAATCGAAGGGGCCGCAGGGGGCGGTTGACAGAAAGGTGTGGCTCTCACAGGGACATCCTCATCCTTCCAGCCTCCTCTCTGTCAGTCCCATCCCTTTCTTCACTGCTCTCCCCCCTGATCTCATCCCTGGTGGGACTCCAAGAACAGCTGTTGGAATTCCTGAGCTGTCACTAGCCCGAGACTGACAGTTTTAAAGGAAAGGGCTTCTTTAAGGAGACGGCTGTTCTGATTGCTGGACTTAGATCACCCACTTTTACTTTGGGCTGAAAGTGCAAAGTCAGTCCTATGCGTGCCACACAAATAAGGGAGGGTGTGTTCTGGTGGAAAGCTGACATTTGTCATGATATATTTTCTATCACATGCAATACTTTATACATGACTTTGCATCATACAAAATGGTCTTAATAAGTGGAGGAAATGTAGCTAAGGACACTGTTCCAGCCTGGACTAGACTGTCCTCAGTCTCTTCCCCTCCTCCGAGCTCAGGCGAATGAATCCCATGGAGAATTCCTACCCGCACCTCTCCACTGACATGTCCTCTTTCCGCTGTCCACACAATGGAATGTAAGTTGTAATTAAAAGGGCATGGGAGAGTGGGCACACTACTGTGAGAGAAATTTATATCAAATAAATGTGTGATTTCAAGAGCGGTCCTTTCCTTTTGCTCTGAAGGTGGAGGCGAAAGTGTTAGACATGGCCGAGAATGTATTTGACGACGAATACCTGAAGTGCAACAGCAGAATGGAAACGAAGTATATTCCCCAGATGCACAGGGAAGAGTGGGCAAACGATGGGCTCCTACGGATTGTGTGGGACAATGCAGAGATCCAGTGGGAAGCGCGGAAGGATCAGATCCCCCCCCTTGAGAACTTCAAGGACAACTATGGAATAGCTCTGGTGGCTTACGCAACCGAGGCTCAGGGGCAGACTCCCTTTTACCACACATTCAACCGTGCTGTGCAGAGAGCCGGCCTGTCCCGAAGACGCTACATCTATAACTTTCCGTTCAAAGCATTTCATTTTTACCTGGTAAGAGCCCTGCAGCTGCTGAGACGACCCTGCGAGGAGAGTTACAAAACTGTGGTGTACAGCATGAGCCCGAACATTTCATTCGAATTCGGAGACAAAAACCAAGCCAGGCTGGGCAACTTCACGTTGGCGTATTCAGCCAGACCCAAGACAGCTGACAACCAATCGGTGCTAACCATACAGACCTGCTTTGGGGTTGCTGTGGGAAAGTTTCTTAATAAAGAAAATGAAGAAGTTGTTTTAATACCTCTGAGCGAGGTTTTTCAAGTGTCGAGGAAAGAAACTGGCAACGACCTTATCCTTCAGAGCCTAAACAGTACCTGCAGCTACTACGGGTGTGCATTCCTCGGGGGTAAGTGATCTCCCATGATCCATCCGGGTTTGTCTTGGGGAAAAGGGGTGGGGCGCACGCTGGTCCAGGAGAGCGACTGGCGATTGCGAGGTAGTTTTCAGCCTCACACTGAATGCTGTTCCTTCATCTACAACTCAGTTGTCCAGATAAATACCAGTACTTCATTACTAAAGTTAAAGGACGACAGGACAGCGCTGTAAAACAAAGCCCATTTTGCCCCGCAGGGTTTCCGCAATAGTCAGAAACATTTTTGGTTGTCACAACTTAGAGGTGTGGTTGCTATTGGCCAGGTATGGCTAAACAATGCTCAGGACCCTGTCCTAACAAAGAATTATCTGGTCCAAAATGTCAGTCGAGCCGGAGTTGAGAATTCCCACTACAAGTCAGGCAGTAAACACGGTCCCATCTCGTTTCCAAGCGCCTGGAATTTCCGTTCTAAATTTCAGCTGGGCTTTCCAGGTACACAGCACCATGCTTGTAAGTGGATAGTATGCTTTCATTCTTTCTGAATTTAAATTTTTTTAGATGTGGTCTAAATATTCCCAATGGAGTAGTCAGACCTCATACACCACATATCATTTAAGCCGTCTCTACTGTTGCTGGTTCAATAGTGCACGCTTGTGATCCCTCGGCTCAGGTGCAGAGGCAGAAATGTCGAGTTCAAGGCCAGCTTAGGCAACTTAAGTGAGACTCTGTCTCCGAGAGTAGTAGGATAGTGGTCAAGTGCTCGCTTTGCATTCTACGGATTATAAAGACTCTTCATGTTCCTCTCAGCTTTAAAAGAAAGCCTAACCGTTCTTATTGACTAGGGCTAGGGTGTCGAGTACCACGGCTCCTCTGCAGTGTTGGTAACCCAGGCTATCTCTCTGTTCCACTGGTCTAAGGGCTCATGTTTGCATTGTAATTTGCCTTCAGGCATCAGTCAGCATCCAGGGCAGACACAGAAGGACTGACCATCCATCTGCCTATTTCCAGGGAAAGCAGTAACCTGCAGGCTGTAAATAGCGGAGGGGAGAAGCTATGGTGGGCATCTTCTGTATTCCCTGTTAACCTTCACACCTGGTCCTCCAGGGAAGGCCTATTATTCAAACTTTGGATGAGTTCTAGTGTGGGGTTTTTGATGTTTTGTTTTTTGCGGTTCTTTTTGTTTTGTTTTGTTTTTCTTTTTGCTGCTGGAGATTTGAAACCTAGAACCCAGAACACACTAGGCAAGTCCTTTATCTCGGATCTACATATATCCCAGCCTGAGAGCTGATCGTTTTATTCTGGAAGTAGGATGTTTTCTTTCTCTGCAGCATTCTGAGTGCTATGGGTTGGCACCTTGCTGTATGTAATTAAAGGGTTAATAAAACCCATCCTCCCTCCTCCTATGAAAATGGCTGAATCCTTTTGTAGCATTTCTCTGTAATGTGCAAAGGACCGAATGGCAGCTCTACCCAGCACTGCCTGTGGTAAACAAAGCCCCTGATGGGGAGGTACCTGTGAGCAGGAGGAACAGGCAGGAACCTAAGGTCCTGGAACAGAAAGCCATAGCTTCAAACTTCCTGAAAGCTGCTACCCGTCCAGAGGCAGGACCGGACTCTGGTACTGACCTGTGTCCTACAGCTGTCGGTTCAAGAGTTACTTCTCACCCATCGTAAGATCATAGAGCACGGCCCGCTAACTGCGCTGTGTGTTCTTGTAATTACGGAGGGTGGGGTTAGAGAAAAGACCCCTTGTCTGCTTCCCTGCTGCCTGCACTACCTTGCATTCTCTGTAACAACACAGTTAGTGAGGAGCTAGCTTTGGGTCTCTGTGCCTATCTAACTGAACCAGATCCCATTGCTGCTGGGTCTAACAGGGAATTCTACAGTTGGTCTCAGAAACAGGGAAGACTTTAGACCTTGACTCAATGTACCCAGTGTACAGAGAGATAAAGGGTGGGTTGGACAGTGCCGAGGAGACAGCGTGCTCAGCTGGCATGCTGACATGCTTGCAGTGCGACGGCAGAAGCCACGAGGCTACCGCAGTGCCGAGGCTACCACAGTGCCGAGGGCGCAGGTTCCCCAGGGCCCTTACACGTTGACCTCTTGTGCTTCACTGCTGTTGGGAGCGGATGATTCTTTAATCACTCCAGACACCTCACCTTCCATGCTCCTGATCTGCATTCAAGCTGCACCTGATTTCCGAGCATTCTTCTTGAGGCGATGTCAACACAAATGGGCAGATTATGGTAGAGAGCACAGAGACCCCAAACCAGGCTATCTACAACCAGCTTATACCAGAGTTGAAGGCTTTTCTTGTTTCTCCTACATCACAGTGGCTTAAAGTTGGTCAGTGCTGAGTAATTTGATATTTCTCCCTTATCCATGACGATGGAGTGTTCCAAGACTCCCAGTGGTTGCCTGAGACCATGGACTATACCAAATCCTACATGTACTGGGTATTTTTCTATACATCCATACTTATGATAAAGTTTGATTTATAAATTAGGTACAAGAGTTTACTAATAATAGAATAATGATAGCAGTATGCTATACTAGAAATTCTGTGAATGCCCCCCTCTCAGGAATATTGAGTTGTAGCCTTCAGTTGACCATGGGTAACTGTTAAGCTGTGTAAGAAGAGGGAACATAGAGATGACCAAACACTATAAGCCACGGTCTCCTTTCTCCCCCGCTGAGTGTGTTTAACTTCTCTAGCCTAGTCAGAAACCCAGTTGCAGTTGGACTGTAGAAACCATACCTATTTTGGTGCCCCTGCTGCCTTCAGGCAAATACCATTTATGGAGGTCCTGGTTATGTAAAAGCTCCAGCTGCCAACCATGTTTAGCAACTAGTGCCTGGCTGATGGGCTGCAGTGGGCAGTGAAGCCCACAGACTTCAAGTTTATGACTGGAATAAGGATAAACCAAAAGATACAAGGAAAGGTGAGCTAGTGGACTGATTCTGAATGAGCCAGGGCTTGAGACATCCATGGCACATTATAAGCCTGTGTACAAGGGGAATGAGAAAGGGGGTGGGGTTGGGGGTGGGGCATTTCACAGGTTAATGTTCAGCTCAGCCTCAAAGGAGGTCTCTCAGGGTCTCACACCAGCCCAGGCAGCTGCTGCTGCTAAGGTCAAGGTTTGCCCTAACCTGGAGTCCTCTGCTGCCATCTAGAGATAACCAATGGGAATGCACAGTCAGAGGCTTCCTAAGGCTGTAGGCGTGGCTGGGTGATAGAAAACTTGCCAAGAGCGTGAGGGGTCCTTGAGGTCCGTCCTCCAGCACTGGAAAACAAACAAACAAGCAAACAAACGACAAACCAGTTCCATTTGTTAGGGACTAATTCCCAAGGCCATTCCTGGTTAGTCTTGCTATGAATCCAAGACCATAGAGGGAAAGAATGAGCACCTTCCTCTTCCTCAGAAGAGGCTAGCGCAGGCCAACAGGCTTAGTTATTTCTCTGGGATGTGATGAAGGTGGAAGGTCAGCTGTGTAGTCAGACTAGACTCCTTATCGTTAAAAGTGACCCCACTGGAAAACTGTAACTGCCTTTGGAGGCTGTGCTTTAAGCAGGCCTGAATTCCTAAGGAAAGCCAGGCTGTAGGATGCCTCATGGCCCAGCAATGCAGATCTACAGAAGAAGACCTACAAGCAGAGAAACAGAGCACGTGCCCGAACCCCAGTCACCTTAATGAATAGTCTGAGCTTAGAGGGCCTGCTGCTTCAGCCACGGTCCTGTTCAGTGGGGAGGTCTGAATGATGCATACATACTTACAGAGTCAGGGAAGCGGGAGATACTAAATGTTCCCCAGTTGTAAACAGGCCTTGTTAGGCAAGCGGAGCCCCTGAGCTCTGGAGCCCCTGAGCTCTGGAGTCCCTGAGCTCTGGAGCCCCTGAGCTCTGGAGCCCCTGAGCTCTGGTTGCAGGCGTAAGCCTATTTTTGGACTCACTGTGGCATGCTGAGCCAGATCCCTGCTAAGCCATCAGAAGGGGAAAAGAAGGTGAGTTTATTGGGCTGTACAGTTTTATTTCTTACACATCCACCCTGAGGCTACGGATATATAGGCAGAGGGCTTGTCTAGCATGCATAAGGCTCTGTATTCCTTCTGTTTTCAGAAAACAAACACAATTCCACCCAGACCAGAGTGGTTACTAAAGACAATTTTCATTGTTTCTAATTGCTACATGTGAGCATTTCCTGGGAGTATGGAGACTCCTGTGTTGTTTGAAATATCTGAGATTGGGCATCAGTTCATGTAGTGAGACAGGATTACGGTTTGTAGTTCCGCCCAGCACACTCTAAGGCAAAGAACACTCAACACCATTTCAGCACAGCGATGAAGGGTTGTTTTTATCACTCCGGAGACTGACAGCCTTATCGCTGAACTGTGCTATTTTCAAGCATGTAGCTGGGCTCTATCGAGCTAGTTGTTTGGGTGAAGTGGGAGATAAGGATGTTTGTTGCAGCATCTGAGATCTCAGTTTGGAGTGCCTCTTCATGCCTTAAGTCTATTCACAGGGACCCCTAGGCTACAAGGAATACCTGGACATTTTGTCTATTTTAAGCAATATCAGACAAATCAGATATGCCAACAGTTGGGCAACTATTTGACAAGATAATGAAAGATTTGGTTTTATTGTGAGCATAATTCAGGAGGCATCTTTTTAAAATCATCATTGTGTGTGTGTATGACTTGGGGGAGGCATGCATGCCACATCTGTGCCACAGAGGTCAGAGGACAACTTTCCAGAGTTGCCTCTCTTCTTCCATCTTCACATGGGTTCCAGAGATTGAACTTGGGCCTCTCTGCCAAGCACTTTACCCTATGAGCCACGTGTCTGGCTAACTAGCTGTCTTAACAGACTTGCTTATGACAGGTTCGTGTCATTTCTATGTAGGGTATGATCTAGTCAGCTGTATGGAAACCTTTGACTCAGAAACAAAAGATGTAAGTTGAGTCAATGTAGGTGAGGATGAAATTCTCTCTCCCTTCCCATATCCCTTCAGCCTTTTCCTGTGTTCCTAGTCTGTTTCCCACCTCATGCCTAGAAAATCTAGAATCATCCACATTTTTCCTAATTCTCTGCTAAATTCCAGGTGAGATGGGGCCAACACCCCCTGCTTGAGACCAAATTGCAAAGTAGTCGCCAGAACTGTTCTCAGCTCTGTCTCAGTGTGTTTCAGCTAAATGAGCGCGCTTTGCAGTACAGTGCTGCTTAGCCTCTCCTCCGATTGCTGTGGTAGAATACTCTGACAGAAGCAATCTGAGTAAGAAAGGGTTTATTTTAGCTTATAGTTCCAGGCTACAGCCAACCGTGATGGGGACGACAGGGCAGCAGGAGCTTAAGCACTGTTTGGTTTCATTTCCCATTTACACAGTCCAAGATGCTAGCCAGGGGATGGTGCCGCCCACAGTGGGTGGGTCTTCCCATCTCAAGTGATGCAATTAACATTACCTACTACAGATAAGAAGCCCACCTCCCAGGTTGTTCTAGGTTTTCTCGAATTACAGCACCATCATGGCCATCAACTAGATTCTAACAGACCTGTTGTTTCCCAGACACGTGGAAACCGGACCAAGTTACTTGCATTTCTGGTTTAAATTCTAAACATGATACAGGATTTGAAAGTAGATTATAGAAGACCACATGGGTCACTGTGGGAGTTATCGTACAGGTCTCTAAGGGGCATGTCCTTGGGTAACTAGACCTCAACATTCAATCAATGAATCAGACAGATACAGAGAGGAGACCAAGGCATTCAGACCATGGGCACCTGGGCCGCCCTCCATGGCTTACACTGACATCTGCATATTCTCTCACTGACCTATTAAATGTTAGGCAGGCTGGTAGAGTCCTGCTCTGTCTTGCCTAGGGACAAGCACTGGAGCATTGGTGACAACTTCCTGTGGCATCGGCCGTGCAAGTGTCTAGAGCCACCTGAAGCACTGACTGTTTCATGCCATGTTCCTAGTCTCCCAAGACTGTGGATCACTTCACACACACAAGTGTGTTTAGGCACATACCAACTCTTTTTTGATATGAATAGGAAGAGAATCTTTGCTCATATGTTAAAAGATCTTGAAAATATGACTGAGATCCCTTTTCTCCAAGGGGTGGGGATTGTTGTGTCAAAGACTGGGTAATGCTTGTGATCTACAGAGAGACTCAAGTTAGACAAGTACCGCTCTCTCTAAATTTTGTAACAAACCACAGGCATAAACAAGAATATAAAGTTTAGCCCTGTACGGGTTCTCCACGGTCATTATACGTAATTTCTTAGTAAAACCCAATACCTCAAAAGGTATGGGCTTTGTCCCCGTTCATATCACAGGTTTGTGGCTATTCTGTGAAGATAAAACTATGTTCCTGAAATTTCACATCCCGCCACAGTATGGGTCTGAGAAACTAGGCATTTACAGATTAGATTACCAATCACCACAGATCATTTGAAACTTAGGTCATGTCTAACATTTTATCTTTGTGTTTCAGGTCTAAAAACTGAAAATTGTATCAAAAACCCAGGTAAGATGTGCTGAGATGATCATCTCTGTCATGGGAATTTTATTAGTTTTGATTTGTTTATTTGTTTTTTTCCCCTCACAATTATGGGTCAAACTCCACCACTGCCACGCACGCCTGCGCTCACACACACATACACACACACACACACACACACACACACACGCATGCACACACTGTACCATTTTACTGTCATATTGTCAGCCACCATCTCTTAAGGCTCAAGTTTGACTTTGTTGGTGGCTCTGAGGCCATTACCTCTCCACTCTAAAGCCAACATTGGGGAATTGAGAGTTAGTAGGAAGAGAACCAGGTTTACTCAACACCCCGAGAAGGTGGAGAGCGGTTGTTTTGGGGCTCATCTCTGCTGTTCTAAGGGGCTTTAACAGAAGGTGTGGATCAGGATCACGATGGGTCACGCCTGGCTGGCGAGTCATTGCATATCGCAGTGTGCTCTCCCCACTTGTGCTGAGACACCCTTGACATAGACTTTTCATCTCCTAGGCCAGTGCCTTTAACCCTTTGACCAACACGCTATTTTTCTCTGCAAATTAAATACTGTCCCACTTTTAATTAAAGAATTGTACCATCAAGACCTTGTCCCACATTTCGATGTTATCCGAAGACCACCACGAAGTCTAGATAATGGAAAACTCAGGAAACTCCTAGGATATGCTACACAAATGACTCTCTGTCTCCTTTTCTTAGTGTAAATAGCTGACTCTGGCAGCTAGTGTCTTGGTCATGTAAAGGTGGCTTTCTTGAGACTTCACAGTGCTGGGTAAAGAGGAGATTCAGAACAGCCTTACACAGGGCACTTTGCAAAACGAGTTAATCAGGAACAGGGTGGTTAAAGACACACTGTCATTTCTGTTTTCCTGTGAGAACTTATCCTGTGCATCCTGATCTCAAATACTGTTTGTCCCAGGCGGGGGGGAGGGAGGGACATGCCAGGCGGGGGGCGGGGACATGCCGGTCTCACTGAGTCCCGCCTTACCAGAGCTTTAGGACTGGTGAAGGCCCTCACAGCTTCAGCCATTTCCCACGTGGCCCCTGTGCAAAGCTAGACTCTACTTCCTATATTTGGGCGTCTCAGGAAGTAAGATCAGGGAGAGTCACGGAGAGTGGGGTGGATGGCTTCAGGCCTGATAAAGTCGTGACGGCATCTGCTTCAGCTTCCTTGGGGGAAAATGTAGGAAGATGTAGCAAAAGCGATGTCTACCAGGAGATGGTGGGACAGATGGGAAGGTACATAGGAAATTCTAAGTGTTTTGAGGCTCGGTGTCATCAAGTGGGTCACATGCTATCCAAGTGCCAAAAAAAGTCAGGGAATTGCTGGGAAGATTTGTTCATTTAAATGTTTGAAAGCAAGGGTCCATTTCTAGCTGTCTTCCTGGCTGGCTTTTCTATGCATTATTCTTCAGGTTAAAAAAAGTCTATGTTGCTTGTCCTTGAGTTGAATGTCCTGTTTCTTGTAACCATACTTCATATATTTCTTGAAATTAGGGCGGCTCAAATGCTTACATAGCAAGCATTTGAAAAACAAAACAAAACAAAACCACTGACCATGGCACTGCGTCTGGCACAGTAACATGGATGAAAATGTATTTGTATTTCAGAATATATTGACCCTAGGTATCTCTACAACCCGGGTGAGTATACACTTCTACAAACAACCCAGCAAGGATGTCTAATCGTTCTTTCCTGTACGGCAAATGCATCTCCTGTCTGAGTGAAGATGGTCACTTGGCCGATCCAAAAGATGGAGGAGAACAACGTGTCCTAGGAAATGCCCTCCTCCCCTGCGTTGCCCTGTGGCTCTCTGAGCAGTAAATGTTCTGGGGAGTAAAGAAGGGGGCACCCGCAGAGCTGCTCCCTCAGGCTGTCTGCGGGGCGTGTGTAGGTCTGTAGTCCCCAGTTGGCATTGGTGCAGGTGACACCAGTGTTCAAGGGTAAATTAAAATTTGCACCCGCTCAGAGGAGAAGGGGAGGGGGGATAGGGGAAGGATTGTGGGGGGGGGGTGACTAGGAGGGGGGCAGTGAGCAGGATGTAAAATGAATACGAAAAATATTAAATTTAAAAAATTCCCAGCATATGTGCCACTCCCAAGCAGCCAGGTGTCTGGTGTATCCACAGAGCGCAGTCATCCTAGTCAAGAATACAGTATATTACACTTATTTTGACCTAATTAGGATTACTCTATGGGAAGATACAGGTTCAAACCATCTCAAAAGTGTGCTAAGAGATTTTATGACATGGCAGCTCAGCTCTGAGCTATAAGGCCCTTTAGCAAGGAGTTCAGACCAGTGTTGGTAAGCCTCAAGCTCTTCTGTCTCACTCTCTGGGTGACGTGGAGGGCATGCGCAAAGCCCATCTGGATCCAATTAACAATGGCCGCCCCACGCCATGCAGTGCCCTAAAGAACACTTCTCTGTCTAGTCTTAATTTTTCCCCAAATTGTTTAAACTAATAGGGCAATTAGATTTTTCTAAGTCTTCCCATGTGGAGACTCAGACAAGCCGTCTGTATTTAAGTTCTTGGTTTTGCATTGAGATTATTTCTTTATTGAAGAGAGAGAGAGGAAAAAAAAAAAAAAACCTTGCCTTTAAGTGTGCCACCTTTTCCTTGTTGGGAAAGATGCCTACTGTCCCCACAGAGGCAAAGCAGCCAAGTCCCTGAGGACTTGCCTAGAGCCCCTCTTACTGGCTCTCTGTGTTCACAAACTATGACCATTGTGCAGGATCTTAGGCCGCCATTCAAATTAGACATTTTTTTCTGTCTCCTTTACACTCCCAGGAGACTAGTTCTGTGTGGGTTTTATTTCAGTGGAGGCACCGGAGAAGCGAGGAGCCCTTTACCCAACACGCACGGAGACCCCAGGTACCATTTACTTTCACTAGTAGCAGACACTAGATGTGCCTCCTGGTTCTTTATAGTCAGCTCTTTCCATCTCTTGTTAAAACTGATGCATTTTGCTTGTTTGTGACTTAGATCTGGACAGTCAGAAGCTTGGAGACTCTGGTAAGACATTCTCATAAACTTGGGGACTTTATGTTTTGCAAGCTATGAGTGGGTGGTAAGAAGTGAGGAGAAGCCATTATCAGATTGATTTTTTTAAAAAGATTTATTTATTTATTTATTTTATGTGAGTACATCACTGTCTTTAGACACACCAGAAGAGGTTATCAGATCCCATTACAGATGGTTATGAGCCACCATGCGGTTTCTGGGAATTGAACTTAGGACCTCCGGAAGAGCAGTCAGTGCTCTTAACCGCTGAGCCATCTCTCCAGCCCCCAGATTGAATTCTTTAAAAAAAAAAAAAAAAGAAGAAGAAGCTACATCCCCTGTGTCTCTTGTCTGCCAGTCTTTAGGTCATCCCAGAAATCAGGGAACAATGTGACTAATGATTCTGCAAACTTGTATGACTCCTAAATTAAAACCATTCTTTGTATGTATATCTGAGTGGCATGCGTACCCCATTTGATGAGTACATGCTAAAGTATAACTTACTCCAAAGTTTTTAATTAAAAAAAAAAAAAAAAGGGTCTGGAGAGATGGCTTGCTGCTCTTTTAAAGGACCCAGCCATCAGGTGGCCCACACTGCCTGTAATTCCAGTTCAGCAGATCCGATGCCCTCTGGCCTCACCAGACACCTGCACACAAGGGGAACACATATACTCAGGCACGCGTGCACACACACACACACACACACACACACACAAATTAATGTTTTTCTGTGTGAGTGTACATGTGTGTGTATGTCTGCTTGTTTGCATGTGTGCAGGCACATTATGTATGTGAGTGCCTGCATACGTGTACACACGCCGGTGTGGGCCAGAGTCTGGTACCAAGTGTCTTCCAAGATCACTGTGTGTACTGAGACAGGATCTCTTACCGTGAATCCAAACCATTCCGATTCTGCCAGTCTAGTAAGCCAGCAGACTTTGGGGTCCCCGTCTCCACCTCCCATGCACAGTGATTCTAGGCGAGTTATGACACCCACCTGGCTCTTCTGTGAGCTCTGGGGCTTAGGCTTGTGTGGCAAACAGTATCCACTCAGCCACACAACCCACCCCCCAGCTTCAAAGTTTTTATTTTTTTAAAGATGCTATTGTCTTCGAGTGCTAGGGAAGAAAAGTAATCTGGAGGGATTATTGGAACACTTTTGTATTTTCTTTTTTTCCCATGGTACCTGGAAACAAACCCTGGGCCCCCTGCAAGCTAGGTAAGCATACTATTGCCGAGATATACCCCCAGCCCCCGCAACAACTTTTCTAATGGTCGACTTAAGAATATGCATCACTAACCTTAAAAATGATTATACCTTCAACCCAGATGTAACTTGGAAACTAGCACAACATAGAAACCAAAGCGCATCTCAGAAGCGCGGCTGGAGCACTGCCAGCAGGGGTTCTGGTTCTTAGGGCAAGGACTGGAGCCCAGCTCCACACATGCTAGGCAACTGACATACGCTGAACTATATTACCAACCCTCTTTTTATTTTTTAATTTAATTTTTTAATTTTAATTTTAAGCGTCTGAACTGGGTAGGATGGTGCATACCTTTTAACCCCGTCACTTGGAAGGCAGAGACAGGCCGGTATCTATTAGGAGTTCAAAGACAGCCTGGTCTATATAGTGAGTTCCAGGCCAGATATGGTTACACAGGGACACCCTGTCTCAAAAACAAACACAGCCAACCAACCCCCTCCTCTGCCCACCCCCCAAAAGCCAGACAGGGGCTGATTAGACTGGCCGGCCTTGAACTCATTTTGTAGTTCAAGCCTTTCGCTTTCAGTCCTCCTTCGTCCGCCTTCTGAGTAGCTGGGATCTGCAGGCCTGTCTCACAGCCCCAACCAATCTTACATTTCTGTAAAAGAGGCCCCAGCGAGTCAGAAAGATACCCAATCGTGGACAAGCCATGATTCAGTGGCTCTGCCCAGCAGATGACCCAGCTCAGGTAAGCTCTGGCCAGGTCCTACTGGAGCTGACCAGGGGCCAAAGACCCTCAGAGCACAATGTGACATTCACACACTACCCATAAGGTGTGGGTATTATTAAATACTATTATTAAACACTAAACCTAAAAATTAGGCCTTAAAAGCATTTAAAGGTCTAAGAAAGAACTTAAAATACATGTAAATTGTAAATGCAGGTGGTCTAGCTCAGTAAGTAGAGTGCTGGACTAGCGCGGGTACAGTTCTCCGGGTACACACACACACACACACACACACACACACACACACACATGCGCACACACATAGACTAATATGCACACACACACACACACAAAGGGGAAATAAGAAAGGGTGGCAGGAGATGTATGATGAAAACGCATCACACGTGTGCGTAAACAGATCACATTTGAAGCCTATTTTGTATTTCTTCTATTACATTATTTAGTGCATGTGTGTGTGTGTGTGTGTGTCACCGCACATCGGTGGAAGTCAGAACACGACCTGTGGGAGTTGGTTCTCACCTCTCCCAGGGCTTCCCCAGGACTGAACTTGGGGGGCAAGCCCCTTTACCAACTGACCCATCAATATAAAAGAAAACAGTGTGGTGGTGCAACTTATAATCCTAGTCCTTGGGGAGTTGAGGCAGGAGGATGACAAGTTTGAGGGGGGCCTGGGATACAGAGAAAGACCCTGTCTCAAAATTAAAACAAAAAGCTACCCCAAAACCTGGGTTCAATCCCAAGTACCATAATTTTTTTAAAAAGATGTAACACAAAGGATCTATAACTATTAAAATGCATATATATGTATATATAAATATGCAAAATGATTACGATTAAGTATGCCAAAAATGTTACAGAATATCTGAGATCAGAGCTTTTTAATTAATTTTAATCCTCAATAATTTTCCATATTTTTGTTTCTACAATTGTCATGTATTACTTATAGGACCAGAAGACATATAAATGTGTGTGTGCATGTACACACACACACACACACACACACACACACACACAACGTTGTCAGAGACTTTGGATAGATTCTCTTCCGTTACTCTTTCACTCTTTCTTCCCCTTCCCTTCCTTGTGTGTGTTATGGAGGACACCCACATGTCGTAGGACACACATGGAGGTCAGAGGATAACTTGCAGAAGTTGGTTCTTTCTTTTTTTTTTTTTTTCTTTTTCTTTTTCAAGACAGGGTTTCTCTGTGTAGTCCTGGCTGTCCTGGACCTCACTCTGTAGACCAGGTTGGCCTCGAACTCAGAAATCTGCCTGCCTCTGCCTCCCAAGTGCTGGGATTAAAGGCGTGTGCCCCCACAGGTTCTTTCCTTTTACTGTATGGATTCCAGAGATAAGACTCAGGTCAGCAGGCTGGGTGGCAAACATCTTTATCTCCTGAGCTGTCTGTCTTGCTGTCCCTGGACTGATTTAACTTTAAAGAAGAATCATGTGCTTGACTGCAGAGCTCTCCTGAGTGACAAGCCGCAGTTCTGACCATAAGTTACACTCAGTAGGTTAACCACACTCCCCTTGTCTTGTCATTGTCCCCACGGCTTCTCAAACCTTTCACTACGAAGCCCCATATAAACCTAGATGAATTTGGAAGCTGAGTGCTTCGTCTTACTTTGTAACTGGATCTCATGTAGCTCAGGCTGGCTGCTAACTTGCGAGGTGGTAGGTTTGATCTCGAAGTCCTGATCTTCCTGCCTCTGCTTCTTAAGAATTGAATTCCAGCCATGGGCTCCCACATTGGATCTACCTCCCATCCCTGACCTGGGTGCACACACACAAGAACGTTCTCATTCTTAGCCTTAGAAATAAAAGGCCAGGGGCTAACCTGGCAAATGAATTCTCTTTCTCTTACCGTCAGATCAGGAGCAGGTTAGGAAGGGAACACAATTACTCCTAAGACTAATAAAGTTTTGGGAATGAACGAAGCCACTGTAGGCCAGAGGGATGTCACTTTTGAGAGGAGGGTTTTGGTTGTTGTGTTTGTTTGTTTTTTAATGTTCTATGCAGTGAACCATTTGATGAAATGTTTCCAACAGTTCTCATCTCTTATAGCTTACACACTATTTCTTTTGTATAAACAAAGGCTCCTAGTGAGAGCCAGGGCCTATAGTGAGAGTGGAGCGAAACCAGGCAGGCTTCGGCCCAGTGCCATTTCATTTAAAAATGGAGGCACTGCGATAGGGGGCCAAACCTGGAGTGATAAGAACTAAATTGTAGATGCTTGCTCCTGGAATCTGGCTTAACAGATTTAAATTCCATGTTGTTGTTGCGTTTATGATCCACTTATTGAACGTTGAGAGATGGGTGACAAAGGGGGGGATGTGTCAGCAATGCCACTAAATGATGGACACCAACCAGCATTTATTTCTGCTTTTAGGTAGGAAAAGCCTTGACTCTAACCAAATGCCAGGTAAGGCCATTTTCTCTTTACCCCGAGAGCTGGTCTCAGCATTGCAGAGAATGTGAGCATGGGTTGATATCCAAAGATTTCTCTTTAGCAGTGTGCCCGTCACTTCTACAACTTTTTCTGGAGAAGATGGTAGAAGCTGTGCCCAGCCAGCCTTCCCAGGCTACTGGAGCACTGGCTCTGGGCAGGACTGCTTGCTGTCTGAAACATGCTCAGGGCTGGCTTGCCGGGACCTGGTCGCAGAGGGGCCAGGCCGTTGCTCTGTGGGAACTCTGCTTCTTAGACCGGCTAAGCACACAGGCTCACAGCTGTTATCTGGGACCTGCGAGTAACAAAACACACTACTCTGCTGGTGCAGGTACAGCTCTGTGAGGTGCCACTCACTCTGGCTTTGTGTGGATGTGCACTGTGAGGGCTCATGGAGCCAGAGCTGTGCCATCAAAAGCCCGAAGCCACCCTGCAGTAGGGCGCCGTTGAGAGCTCATGACACAGAGGCAAAAAATGCCAATGTGGGGTCCGAGACATAACACATGCCCGGAAGTCTAAGAACCTTGCACACAATTACATGACTGAAGGACCTGGTCTTTTCCTATCTCTTCCCCAATGCCTGCATTTCCTCAGTGTTTTCCACCATAGTTATCATGACAAATGATCCTGCAGTTCAGAGCAAGCCATGAAAGCATGTATTTTTTTAAAAAAAGTATAAGAGGTGCTGGGCTGTGGTGGCTCACGCCTTTAGTCCTAGCACTCTGGAGGCAGAGGCAGGCAGATCACTGTGAGTTTGAGGCTAGCCTGCTCTACCAAGTGAGTTCCAGGACAGCCAGGGCTACACATTAGAAACCTTATCTTGAAAAAGAAAAAAAAAAAAAAGTCTGAGGGCTTAGGTACTGTGGTCAGAGATGCGGAGCTGTGACTCCGACAAGGCTCCTCAGAAGTTCCTCAGCACTTTATGCTACTGAGGGTGGTGGAACACAAGAGGGTACATTTTATCAGACAGTGCTGAACAGTCATGATGCCTCCGTGCCTCAGAGCTGCCATCTTTCAAATGTGACCACCCTTGTCACAAGTAACCTCACAGGAGTACAAAACCATAACCCAGTGTTAAGTATCCTTCCCCCGGGATCACATAGGGTCCTAATAGGTTTTTTTCCTGTAGATTTTGTTAATTATGGGCATGGTCACCTGCTAATATATTTAATTATTTGGTTTTTAAAAATTTATTCATTTTATTTATATGAGTACATTGTAGCTGTCTTCAGACACCCCAAAAGACGTCAGATCCCATTATAGATTTGAACTCAGGACTTCTGGAAGAGCAGTCAGTGCTCTTAACCACTAAGCCATCTCTCCAGCCCCCTAATTATTTGATGGGCTGAGCCTAGGGCTGTGCATGCTAGGTGAGGGCTCTACTGTTGGGCTATATTCCCAGTGAATTTTGTCTGTGCTAAATTACATCCATCTTTCTGCCCTTGGCCAGACACTGCTGTCTATTTAAACAACAGGCCATGCAGAAGTCACATAGTCGGTGTTAACTTACAGAACATAGACACAGAAAGCAGGTCCAGCGACTCTTTCCTACTGATCCAGACCAGCACTGAAAACAGAGTGGCACACCTTGCTCCCCTACCCCACTTCCTGCCTTTGCCAGTGCCCCCTTTGGGGGTCTTCACAGTCTAAGTCTGTGGCTGTCTGAAAAGCAGCCTCTAAGCCGAGTGTGGCAACAAATGTGAGCTCTGAAGACTGCCTGGTGTTAGCAGTCCCCCTCTGCAGCCTGCCTCTGGTAACTTTGTGTCAATTACTTCCCTTTTCTGAGCCCCTCCTATCCTAAAGTACAGATGTTTCCATCTTTTATTACTGAGGGGAATTTGATGACACAAACTATCGCATGGAACACACAGTTGTAAAAGAGTAAAAGCTGTCCTTTTCATTAATTGAAAAATCTTTTTTTTTTTTTTTTTTTCATTTAGAAATCAAAGTGCCACAACCAGACAGAAATCCTCTCCGGCCGGATGAAAAGCCTGGTAATTTTCCATTGGGGGTGGAGGCCTATGGAATTCTAAGTTCTTTGTGGTCACCATTCAGATAGCTTAGGGACTGGGGAAAGACATCTGGCCTGTATAGTTTGGCATCTTCATGTTAGAAGCCGGAGTTGGGGGAAAAGACCAGATGATGACACACACACACACACACACACACACACACACACACACACACACACACACACACACAGAGAGAGAGAGACATACACACAGACATGCACGCACGCACGCACTGAGAACTCATTTCTCTGCTAAAGCCTAGAAAAGGGTAGGTGGTTTGATACTGGACAGGAGCACGCAGCTGTGCTTCCAGAACAAGTCAGGAACTGTAGGGTGTCTGTAGACGCAAGGACACACTATTGAGGGTGGGAATGAGAGCCTTCCAGCGTGGAGGACCTATCCTCTGTCAGCATGGCCTCACTTCCTCAACAGGCCGGGGACAGTGCCTTGTGCCCCTCCTGGAAAGCCTTTAGAGGCTAGCGTCACCTAACCTAGCAAGGTAGATATTGTCCTTGCTAGACAATTAAACAAGATTAAGGAATGCAGGGGTTAAAAAGAGACAGCCGGATTGACACCCATCTATTCTGGACTCCTAGAGTCAGCGGATGCAAATGGGAATGTCAGTTTTCCAAGGCTAGCCAGACACCTGGTGGTAGTGTAGCACAGCGGCTGGGAGCAGAGGTTCAAAGGCAGACACTGATCGCACGGATCCACCACAGGACTCCCTCCGCAAATGCTAAATAGAGTCTATATGAAAATTCGGGTTAAGGGCATCCATGAAACTAGTCCATACAAGACCAAAGTGAAGCAGCAGCAGATAGTAGATAACACTGTTTAGTGTTAATTAAAACTTTCAGAATATACTTGGTTTCTATGGCAAACTGCTCAAGGTTGTATGAATACGGAAAGCGAGTTTTGTTTATGTGTCTGGTGGCACACTTGAAAACTGCAGAGGGTAAGTCTAAGGCTAGTCCAAGCATTTCAGATCTAGCTCCTAACAGTAAAAGAAAGAAAGATTCCTTGCATGTTGGAGTTAGCTCACGTAGGGCCTGAGTTCAGTCGTTGGAATCCATTGTCAGTGCCTGCACCCACCCTGGACAACTCCAGGACTACTTCTCAGTGCAGTACTGCCCCCTTGTGAACCACTTGTCTGCAGCAGCATCTTGATGCTGGCGTGACCTGCCCTTTCACCTCTAGCCACATGAACCTGTATGGACCCTGACTGGTTATCCCAGTCGGAGGAACCCCCAGAGAACTCTCCCTTCCCCATGCAGTCTGCTTGAACAAAGTGTAAGTTACCTGAGTCCAAAGCAATAAAATAAGCCACTCTGATAGCCCTGCTGGCCCAGAGGAAAGGTACTCTGCTTCCTCAAAGCCTTGTACCTGTGGAGGCCACACTAACATACCCACCCCCGCCCCATTTATAGGCTCAGTGTTTTAAGATACAATGATATCTAGTCGTTTACTGCCGTTTACTGGCAGAGCACATGCACTGTCTTGGTTTGAAACAAGACACTTGAGCTAAACTTTACGTTGCATGATCTAAAGCAAATGGAAAGAGAATAGCGAAGACATTCTGGTGTGCCTGAATGAGAAATAACTGTCAAGCCTGCCTGTATATATTACAAAAAAAAAAAAAAGTGAATTCTGAGAGAAAAAAAAAAAAAAAAGACCTAGAACAGTGAGCCCTGATTAGATATCTGGCAGTGTAGCCTGAAACCTTGAAGCTGCACTCGTGTGCAACAGTACCTGGCTTAATGTCTCAGTGGGCTTCTCTTTCGGGCTGTTGCTGCTCACCCTGTTGCGCTGCCTGCTATAGGTGCAGGATACCCAATATAGACCAGAGAGTGATGCGTCCATAACTGTGTTCTTTTTAATAGCTCTGGGTCCGGTTCCAGTTCCAGGTCCGAAATCCCACCCTTCTGCATCCTCTGGCAATACGCTCCTTCCGTCAGTCATGGCACCCACTGTTTTCTTCGTCACTTCTGCTGTGAACCTCATGGTTCTATAGCTTGAAACGCTATCTTAATCTTTATCTGAAAGATGCTATGGGGATCCCACAAAAGGTCAAGAGAAAAGAAATGTAGTTTTCCTTGGACAGACTCACTGTACAAAAGAAGAACCATCTATTTGTTCCTTGTGTTACAATTTAAAAAGCTGGTCCAAACCGTGTCATAGAATTAACTTTTCATTTCTGTATTAATTGTAGGATTGCAAAAATCCCAAAGCTGTATACTTTTGGTTGGATTCAATAAAAATTTTAAGTTTACTAAATATTTTCCTGTAGACTTTCCAAATATTAAAAGTCTATTACTAATGTGAGTGATGAACATAAATTTAATGCCAGAATCAACAGATGAAGAATCAGACTTCAAATAAATGGGTAGACAAGGAAAATAACAGAGAGCTCCTAAGGTGGCAGCCTCTTGTTCCCAGGAGACAAAGCAGGCAGGAAGCGGCCACTTAGGGACCCAGAAGACCTCCAGCTCTGGGATCCCTTGGCCCCACTTGCTTCAGGAAAGCGTTTACTTTGCTTCTGTGCATTTCTGTCTGGTCTTTCCTTCTCATCAAGTGAGCTCAGCAGGGGCCTAGAGGGCCACCCACACCTCCATTATACTAG
This sequence comes from Uromys caudimaculatus, assembly GCA_028551405.1. Lineage (NCBI taxonomy): Eukaryota > Metazoa > Chordata > Mammalia > Rodentia > Muridae > Uromys > Uromys caudimaculatus. The sequence goes on from CM052712.1 coordinate 75,537,736, forward strand.
CCCGACCCAGGCGCGCTCCAGGTGAGACAGCTCTCTCATCAGCCACCCGCCCGAGTAAGTTCGGTCTACAGGTGTGCAGAGCATCAGAAACCCCTTTATGAGCCAAAGTGATAACAAGCTCGAGCAAAGAAAAAAAAAAAGCCACTGGAATTGCAACAAGCGGGGAAGTAAGCCCAGGGGAGAGTGACGTTATGTTTGCATGGCATAAACTCAGCAGCAGCAACTACAAGCTCCTAGCAGTCAACCTGGAGAACAGTTGCATAGTCTATTCTTTACAATGTAACCTCTTCTGCTTCAGGAGGATTCTACCCACACAGCACTTCCCCTCACCACCCCCATGTTAATACAACAAGATTCATGGTGCTCTCTCCTAACACCCCCTGTGTAAGCCAAAGTAACACACAGAAGCACAAAGATAATGCCAGCGTTTGGAGAGGCGCCAACAAGCCGAAGCCCAGGTACATTTTGCAGTCAGAAGTTGTATTTAAAACTGGCAGAATGTGGAAGAATCACATGCTGCTGAACCTTAGCCATGGTTTTCAGATGCTAAGAAATGGGGTAAGTCTTCACTCTAGATGATGACTTCATTTCTTAACCCCTAGTCAAAATATGTCAGCACTGACAAGTCCTTAAATAAAACACCAGACAGAATTAAATAAAATTACAAATTAACAATTTATTTTAAGGATTTCATTTTTAGAAATAAAAATTAAAAAAAAAAAAAGCTTGCAAAAGTGGTGATTTTGTTATATCCTAACTGGTTAGGTATTTTCTGTAAGTTCTAAATAAGTAAAATAATATAAAAATATATTTTCAAGTCTTTATAGAACAAAAGGAAAACCACACCAATCATTAAATACTTTGGGATTTTCTTTACTTCCCACGGCTGATTTCCCAGATATAAAAGCTGAAATGCATTTATACTCTGAAGCACTGTCTCCCACGGGCACAGAATCACAGTGTTGTGTTACGGAGGAAGTAGCTGTCTCACTGCTGCAGTAAGGAGAACGGAGACTACCCATCAGGCCCCGCGAGGATGCTTACCGCTGTTATAAAATGATCAACAGTGTATATATATGCTTTGGGCAATACTTTTGGTAAATACAGCTTTTAGATATAAACTTTTCAAAGATTCTCTTTGAGGAGCTTTGTGGTGACCATTTCAGATTTAATGTACAGTATGAGGAGCCTCAAACATCCCAGTGAGGAAAAGGATCCTTTTTCCTGTCCATGTGGTTATCATAAAGAAGGCCCGATGTAGCAAGAAGATCATTTTATAAACCTCTGGAACAAGTCTGTAAATGGTCAGCTAAAGACACCGCCTCTGCTATGGATGGTTTCATTCAATCCGTGTTCTACCAGTTTTATGTCTTCTAGGTCATCTTTTATGATGCTAATCAAGTGGCTAAGGCCTTCCTGTTGTTGTTTCAAGTGCTAGAATGAATTAGAGAAAATAAGACGTGAGTGGCTAGTCACAACACAGGACCTAGGAACTAAAACACGCACAGCCAGACAGCTATGTCCACTACACAAGACACACCCTAAAGCCAGGTAAAACCAAACAAGTATGAATCAACAATATCGTTCAGACGTGTTCTCTGTATTTTTAGACGGGGCCTCGAACTCCTGGTCCTCCTGCCTCCTGAATGCTGAATTATGGGTATATACTACCACTGTTAATGTGGTGCTGGGGCTTGAATCTAGGGAAGCTTTCTACCAATTGAGCCACGTCCCTTGTCCCAGCTTCTCAATTTAATACACACACACATCATTCTGGATCGTGATAAATGCAAGCAACTGAGAGGACTTGGGGAAGCCTGCGGTTTACCTTTACTGCCACTGCCTTCGTTCTGGCCCTCCCATGATCTAGACACATCCTGGGGAACGCTTGGCTCCTTACTGTCTAAGAATATATGGAGCACTTTAGTGTACTGTCCCATCGTTGGCCAATGTTACTCTGTGTCACAGGAAGGGGAGTCTTATAACACTTATCCTTGTATATGACGGCATATTTCAACCCATGTTGCTGCATGTGTCAGAATTTCCTCCTCTTTAGGAGGAAGAACGCTCTACTTTGTGTATGTGTACATAGGTGTATAAATGTCTGTGCAGATAGCTGCTTTCAACTATCTAGAAGTAGAAGCAGGTGGACCTGGCGGCACATACCTTGAATCTCAGCACTCAGCTGGCAGAGGCAGACTGATCTCCGTGAGTTTAAGACCAACCTAGTCTCATAGCATGGCCTAGACCAACCAGGACTACATAGTGAGACCTTGTCTCTCAAAAATAAGAAGCAGAACTGCCAGATGACATGGTAATTCTACTTTTAATTTTTTGAGGAAGCAAGGTTTTTATACTTTATTACTTAAAGGTACCTGAAGGTTACAATCTCTCTACATTCTAATGAATGAGTGCTATTGGACAGTAGCCATCCTGATGGATAGAGTTGTGTGGAAAGCCAGAGTACCGCCATGAGAACACTGTGTGTAGCCAAGGTCAGAGAGTAGTGTGTGTAGTCAAGGCCATGGGAGCAGTGTGTGTAGCCAAGGCCAGAGAGCAGTGTGTGCAGCCAGGAGGATCTCCTATCTGTTTAGTCTGTAGAGGAACTTTCTCAAGAAGAGCTTTGTTTGCTCAAGTGCTTATAAGCTGGAGCTGCAGAAATAAATGTTGGTCAGAACCTTGTCTTGGCTCCATGCCCCCCCCCCTTTTCATTTCCAGCCCTCCTTTCAGGTGAGCCCTGCTCGACTTAGCAGGACAGCTACAGAGTTGCAAACTGACACTTACCTGCTTGATTTCTCGTAACAGGTCCGAATCTATGTAATACTTTTCTTCAGATTTCACAGCTCCAAAATGATTCTGCATCCTGATCTGGGACATCAGTTCATTCAGTCGACCCTAAAAGTGAGTCAGAAACAAATGCTCCCAATCACAGGTAGAGATAATCACAGCTACTCCTAAAGACAGCGGCTTCAAACCATCTGCTAAATCTCCCAGTTCTCTGATTTGAAGCATTAATGCCAGCCAAAGGAACCATGACTGATAATTTATTTTAGGAAGTTTGAATTAATCGAACAAATGCTTAAGAACACAAGTCAATACAGAACTCCTGTGTGATGCGACAACTATACAGAGCCACCTTAAGCAGCCTCTGGCCAGATGGACTTAGAAGTGCTTACTTTGAACTGAGTGGGCGCATTCAGTTCCCCTTGAATAGTATCTAGCTGAACCCGCAACTGTTCTTCATCTGCCTGGATCGCGTAGCCGCTCTTCCTTTGGATTTCCTGTTTGATTAGGACCTGTAGAAAATAGACACCGTACTATCTAGCAGAACATTTAAAAAACCCATTATGGACTTGCTGTTAAAAACTGGCTGGAAACTAATTCAGAGTGCTTTGAAATCTGAGCACTTGGGAGGCTAAGGTAGGAGGACCAGCAATCTGAGGCTAGCCTGAGGAACAAGGAGTGTTCCAGGCTAGTCTATGCTGCATAGCTGAGACCCTGCCTCAAACAAACAGTAAAAACCTAAAACATTAAAAACACCACCCAAGTGCTTTATGTCTCCTCTTGAGTGAAGCGCCGTTGCATGTGTGCCTGCCCTCCAATTAGATTGTCATGTCATCGGAAATACAACTAAAAGTCAATGCTGCTTATGAATTTACCTTGAACTCAAGTACTGAAAAAAGATAAACAAAAATCATTTGTTTTGAGACAAGGTGGCCTCAAGCTTGATCTGGGATGATCTTTGACTCCTGATCTCCTGCCCACCTCCAAAGTGCTAGCATCACAGGATGCTACCACGTCCAGACTTAGTCACTTTCAGTTTCAATGTGAAGCTTCTAGCTTTCCAGGCACGTGTGCATCCCTTCATGTAGAAGGCTGGCAACAGATGTGGGCAAACAGGAGAGCGGCTCCTGAGCCACATGGGGACTCTCTGTAGGATGAGAAAAACACCCTCAGCTGACAGACTCATGGACGATATAACCTTTAAGTGGGTTAGATAATGGTATGTGAGTTACAGTCAGTGAAACTGGTCAAAGATGGAAAAAAAGGAAACCATCAATATTTTTCCTCAGAAAGATTAAAGTAACTTGAATTAGCTTTTTATTAGTTAGATAAAACTCAGCAATGGGATGAGGTGCTCTTGGGGGTCTCCTCAGGGTCTTTAGCAGCTCTCCCCCTGCTTCCCGGTTAGTCGCCACCAGTTTTTTCACTTTGACATATATTACTTTTGGTAATTTGTTTTTTTTGTTTTTTTGAAACAGGGTTTCTCTGTAGAGCCCTGGCTGTCCTGGGACTTCTGGTAGTTTCTGTTAGTTAGAAGATCACCTGTCTTTCCTAGACATCACTTGGCAGCCTTCCACAGACACAGCTTTCCCTTCTTCCCACTGTTACTCTGGACCCACCCATCCCTGGCTTCTCGCCCTCTCCCCGTTTCCAGGCTTCCCTGCATGTCTATTTGCTATCGTGTGGCTTCTGTCCCTTCAGATCTGATGTGTATCATTTGTTTTCATGACAATTCAGGATTGCAGGTTTTGTTGCTATTTCCTTCTGTCTGTCAAACTGGTAACCGGCTTTAATCATTAACACACAGTCATGGGCCCTTTCCTGGCAATCAAAAATGTTCTCTACTTTCTGAAACCAGGAGTAGGTGATTTTCTACCTTCTCTTGTACCCTGTCAATAAGATGTGAACTTGAGAATATTATTCTCTCACTTCCCACTTGTATGATCTTTCTCCCAATTTTGGGGTTCTTTCCTACTTAAAAAAAAATTCCTTATTTAGCCTAAATTTCACATAAAACATCTTATAAACATTGGGGGAATTCCAATAACAACCTGTAAGGTTCTGTGGGAGAGATCCATCAGTTTCCTCTTGTACTGTGCTATTTTGGCCATAGTTGTAGTCTGATTCTTTTGCAGTTCACTAATATCTTCAGATATGATCTGTTGAAAGAAATGTAGGATACAACAGCTATTTACAGGCACACCCACATGTCCAAGCCTAATCCATCTCTCAAAATACAACTATTACTAATTCTGCATTTTATTATTTTTTAAATTCTTTTTCTTTGGATATGTGTGCGGGTGCATTAGAGTTCAGAGAGGACACTGGTTCCCCTAGAGGTGGAGTCCTAGGCAGTACGTTGCCTCCTCTGTGGCAGTATGTGCTCTTACTGCGGAGCCTTTATCTAACCCCATAATTCTTTATGTTTCCTTCTCTTAAATATCCAAAAAAAGCAAAAAGTATTATTCAAAGATTTCTTTAGAGCTTTAAGATATTTAGTAGCAGGGCAGTGGTGGTGCACACCTTTAATCCCAGCACTTGGGAGGCAGAGGCAGGCAGATTTCTGAGTTCAAGGCCAGCCTGGTCTACACAGTGAGTTCCAGGACAGCCAGGGCTACACAGAGAAACCCTGTCTCGAAAAACCAAAAAAAAAAGGATATTTAGTGATGAGGCAACATACTGTAAAAACAATAACATTTCAGAAATAAGGGACTTTGAGTACTATTTTGGAATAGAACCAATAACCAGATCTGAAAGGAAAACGTTCATTCAGGTCTGTGAGGCGATGTGGGTGTAGGCTTTGGCTTAGCTCTACAGGCAGTAAGTCTGAAGCTGGCAGGGCTAGGAGACCAGTATAGTCCATACACTGGCATAGAATACCTGGAGGGGTTAATCAGAGTGGGGAGAGAAGGGAATGAGCAAATCCTAAAAGTGTATACTTTTTTTGTCCCTGGTAAGTGATATTTTCTGTCAAGCCTAAAATCATCCTAACGTTGCCCTACGCTATTTTTTTTTTTTTTTAAAAAAAGAAAGTATGAGTAATTTTTTTTAAACAAAGATTTATTTTGTGTATATGAATACACTGTGACTGTCTTCAGACACACCAGAAGAGGGCATCAGATCCCATTACACATGGTGATGAACCACCACCATGTGAACAACCACCATGTGGTTGGTGGGAATTGAACTCAGGACCTCTGGAAGAGCAGTCAGTGCTCCTAACTGCTGAGCCATCTCTCCAGCCCTGCCCTATACTATCTCAATCTTAACAGGTAGGCTTAACTTGTGTGTGCACACACGTTCTCTTTTGAGTCCATGCACATGCTTGTGTAGAAGCCTGGGTACAAGCTCAGGTGTGGTCTGTTTTTTTATTTTTTGAGATGGAAGAACTCTCACAGGTCTGGAATTTGAACACTGAGCTTCAGAGGTCTGCCTGTCTCTCTCTGCCTCCGCAGCACTGAGATTACAGTACCACCATGCCTGGTTTTTTTCACATGGGTTCTGGGGACTGAAATCAGGTCATAATGCTCAGCTCTTTAACAATAGTACTACTTCCCAGCAGGTTACCATCTAGAAAGCATTCTAATCAGGTTTAATTCTATAACTGTCGCTATCTTAATTCATTTGTATGCCACTGGAGTGTTAAAAGACAGAACAAAGAAGCTGTACTAACTATTTCAGTATGCTCCCCTCCACAGATCTTCCTTTTGGGGTGAGAGATAGGGACATACTAGAGAACTGAACCTAAGGCCCGGCACATGCAGCACGAGCACTCTACCTCCTTTTACTTTTTATTTTGAGACAAGATCTCACTACACTGGCCAGGTTGGCCTTGAACTTGCAATCCTCCTGCCTAAGCCTCCCAAGCAGCTGAGATTACAGGCCTTACCACGAGGTATGGCTTCATTACTCTTTAATGAAACACCAAGACATTATGAAAAACAAAGGACAAAATTAGGTTGCTGTGCTCATCATCCAAGTTTATTAAAAATCTGGGACTCAGCCAAAAAAAAAAAAAAAAAAAAAAAAAAAAAAAAAAGAATGTATAAGGTTTTTAAAAGGAGTATCTTAAAACTGGTTTAAAGGGCATAGACAGCCTCAATGTTATTCAAGGATGAAAAGACTTAGTATTAAGATTCAAGTCTCACCAGGTGTAGTGACTATAATCCCAGCACTTGGGGGGTTAAGGCAGGGGAATCAGAAGTTCAAGGCCATTTTGGCTACATAGTGAGTTTGAAGCTAACAGTTCACTCTAAAGGTGATACTCAGTGTGTGCAGCCTAACATAATTAAGTGTCTGCAAAGTATGCCATAAGAGAAACCATGCTGGAATTTTTGGACAAAGAAATGCTGAGAAGGAATAATAATTATGTGTAAATATTTGTCATGTGTTCCTGGAAGCACAGTGGCTACACAAATGTAGGATCAGTGTAAAAGGAGAACTGAATTCACAGAACTGGCTGACTCACTCTCTGTCTCATGAAATTGGAATCGCCTGTAGAAGACTACGGAGGCAAACGCACAGTCAGAACACCTGCAGTGCACTCGGTCTTGCTGGATTTTAGAAGTTAATCAAGACTGGGTCTACTAAGTAGCTGGATAAAAACAAAGGTGACCTTAATAAATCTAGACTATAAATCTAAACTCATACAGTATGTCAAATCAAATTTATGGGGCTGGAGAGTTAGTCCAGACCTTAAGAGCACTGGCTGTATTTCCAAAGGATTAAGGTTCAATTCCACACTCACACCCAGACTTAATTCCAGCTCCAGGGTATCTGATACACTCTTATGGCTTCCAAGGGTACCGCACAGTATGTGGTATACAGACAGCTATGTATGTAACGTCATACGCATAAAATTTTTTAAAAAGGTCTGTATGTGGGTGGGAGGGGCTACTACCATAAAGAAAGCAGATGATCAGAACGGTGATCTGCAGTGGACGAGTTCCCTAACATGGTAAAAGTCTCTTTTCTTTTCCACTCTCAAGATAGAGAACGCAAAGTGAATTCTTACATCTAGTCTGGTCTGATGCTGCTTAGTCATCTGATCTTGAACCTTCAGTCTTCGAAGCAATTCTTTGAAACCCACCATTGGTACAGGAATTAATCTGAAATGCAAGGTCACTTTTGAGAATGCATTGCTAAAACCAACATTTCATGCAATTTTCCATTGAATTTCTAAATCCATAGCACTGAGATCAATAGTTAACACAGTATTTTATTCAGCCTCCCTATTTTATGAAGGAGGAAATATAGTTCTGTCAAACACGTGCATTGTAAGTGCAAATGCAGAAGGTGACTAAGATTCAGATTCCCCACCCTACCTAGGCCCACCTCAGCACGCTGCCTTACCAGGGCAGAACCTAGGCCCACCTCAGCACGCTGCCTTACCAGGGCACAACTGTCTTTAAAAGCAAAGAAAACAACTCTCTTCTGCAATACAACGACAGCCCCACCTCTGTTTCCTTCCTTTCTGGTAAGGATCAGTGATACATAAAATAAGACAGGGACACACTTACTTTTCAGAATCCGGGTTATCCACCTTGGCCTGTTCCCAAATAATAGGATCAACACCTACCAGAAACAAAAATAATTCTTTTAGAACGTATAATTTTCTATGTTTATATTCGTATGGGAAATGTTTTCTTAAAATTAGACACTGAGTTTAGAGGAATTACTTTTTAAAAAAATCATTGCAAAAACAGTATCTGCAACAGTGTAATCCCTCTGGAACCCAGCCAAAGCCCACAACAAATCACACAGGAAAGGAGCAAAGGACATAAAAAGGCTGTTTACAAACAAGTGTGAAAAGATATTCAACCTGGTCACCAGGAAAATATTAATTCTTTAACTACTTTGTTGCTACCAGGGATAAAGACAAGAGAGAACAAGACAATACATCACACTTAAATAAAATATACTGGGGGAGTAACAAACGTGAGAGTAGTTCAGATCTCACTGTCAGGATTTCATTCTGGTGAACTTTGTGGTGTGAGAGGAGTAACGGTGTCACCATGTTGCCCTAGGCTGGCCCTCAATTCACTATGCAGTCCAGGCTGTGACCTCAAACTCCTGATCTTCTGAATTCCGTCTCCCAAAGGCTGAGAGTACAGGTAAGATCCCCACACTCAGCTGCCATGAACCTTATTCTAAAAAACTACGTGCCTGTGAGTCCGAAGAGGGACGTCCACAAATACTGTGAATGCACAGAAACAATACTGAATTTTAAAAAGTAGTATGTGCATGTGTGTATATATATATTGTGTGTGTGTGTGTATATATATATATATATATATATATACACACACACACATACATACGCAATATACAACACAGAACCCTTTTTCTGTGTATATATGTTTACATGTAAAATCACAGGCATATATCAGCAGAGTCCAGTGCTTCTGGGGGAAGGGAGATGACCTAGAATTATCAGTCTACTTAGGATATCTAAACTCTTTTTTTTTTTTTTAAGTGTAAACATACTTAAGTTTTACTTAAATGCTCAGTTAAAACAAAGATTAAAAAACCCAAAACATTTCAAGTAATTTACCTAAAGGTAGATGGTTTATTATTTTTATCACTCCCTAAAATTTCTAATAAACATATTAGCTATATAATTTAAAAGTACACCTGACTAAAACATAAATATTCAAGCACACACTGTAAGTAAGCGGACATGTGACAAGCTCACGGACTAATGACCGAGGAGCCCTGGCTCCAGCGCGTACCAGCGGGAGGGTTCTGTAAGAGCTGCTTGATCTGAGCAGGAGACAGCTCTGTTCTGGTCATAGAAAGAGTCACCCCAAGCTGCTGCAGCTGTGTTTTAATGTTGGCTTGCTCAAAGTGAGCATACAGCGTTGTCGCTGGGACTCTTCTCGAGGTGCCATTTGGAGAACGTTCAACAACATAAATGACAACTTCTGTCCTGGAGGAAAACAACAGGTTTATAACACACCAGCTACACACTTAACCCACAGTCACAAACACCAGCACAGCTTACTGTTTTAAAGGACTGCTGGCTAAAGTTGGAAATGAATTTTTAAGAGAAAAGCCTTTTTTTAAAATCTTGAAAGTAAGCCTTGCAAGTGTTAGGCACACTTGTAAATCAACTTAAATGACAAGAGCCATAGTGAGGTAGGTAAGTAAGAACTTGTTTTTGAAAAGGCCTGCTCGGCAGTGCAGCTCTGTGTCAAATGCTATGACTCGCTGTGCACCCACCCCTAGGGCTAGTCACTCTCATGGCTCTGCCAGTAGCTTATGGCTGCCTGCTGCCACCAAGACCCAGAAGGAACCTGGGTCAGTCACTGGGTATTACTAGCAACAATAACGATAGAGGTCATTTAACCGTACTTATCCAAAAGTAATTAAGAATACTGCAACCAGGAATAAAATGGCAGAAGGGCCCGGGAACTGGAGCAATCACACGGTCCATGAATGAGCAGAGTAATCAAGCTAGACCTGGTTACACCTCTCCCCCAGTATGGAAGAGAAAAGGCAGGAGGTGCACTCCAAGTATTAGGCTAGCCTGGGCTGCAGAGTGCATTTCTAGAGAGCGAGCACGAAACAGCAAGACTATCTCAAATCCACCAAAACCAACAGCAACAAAAGCTAAGTCAAAAAAGCGGAGTTTTTAAAAGGTTGCAGCAACACCTTACTGCCGTCATCTGCATGCAGCACAGTGCTCCCTGCTGCTCCTGAATAAACATCAGAAATTCAAAATAAAGGATAAAAAACCTTTAGACAGTTCTATAAATATGCAATAATCTCCATCTAAAATCACATTCTGCTGGGTTTGTGCTTCAGCAGCAACAAAGCCCACGATGCAACAGCCCAGCTGTTTAATACTTACTGATCATCGGGCAGAGTCTTCACGCCCTCCACACTGACAGTAAGGGTCTGGTTCCCTCCCAAAACTTTATGCAATGATTCTACCAATTGCTGTTGTTGGCTTCTAATATCTGTTTCTTTTTTGTTGAAAATTAAAACTACTAGTCCATCTTCATCTTTATTATTGGGCATACAACTATAACCTACAGCCTGTGAAGTAAACAACATAAAATATCAAACGTGTATACAGGTATTATACCAAATGTTTAATAGATAGCTTAGCATCTGCTAAAATGATCTCCCACCATTCTGTGCCTGAGGATATCCCATGTTAAAGACAAAAACTGCATTTCCCAAGACTAACATAAACAGAATGAAATTAACATTTCCTCTCCAACTAAAAAATTTTCTCTGAAAGATTTTGATATTCATGTATTTTTGGAGGTTTCTGATACACTGTAACAACTGTCATAAATACAATTGCAGAAGTGATGGGCTGAGATCTGACTCAGGAGTCTTGAACTAATTTTAAAGAAACAATTTACAAATAATATATGTTTGATGTATAAAGAATGTCTATTATGATTTCATGTAATGAAACTTGATGAACAGGTTATTAGTGTAATCTTAAATAAGTAAAGTTAGAGCACACAGTATGAAATGTGAAGAATTACACACTGCTAAAACGGCTTGTGTAAAGGAGCTTCTTCTCCTTTGTCAGCTTGCACGTGCAACTGTAAGGACGTATTTACGATCACTCATTCATACATTTTACTATGTGTGTTATATAGCAACCTTCAAGAAAAGATAAAACATTTAAACGGATACTTCAACCTATGTTTACTACTGTGTATCTTATTGCTAAACAATGATATTAACATTTTCAAGTAATGCACTCAGATGATAAAGAAATTAAATATCCCTAGAATGTAAAGCTAAACTAGAAAGTGCTCCAAATTCTGAAACTTTCTGATGTCAATATGTGTCCCAGGTAAAAAAAATTCTACACTTGACCCTGGGTCACAGCACATAAGCATATGAAAAATATTGTATAAAATTATTGTTAGGCTGCATATACATGTAAATTAATTTCCTGTTTAGATGAGTCCTGTCCCCAGGACATCTCATTATATACACAAATATTCCAACGTCTGAAAAGTCTAAGGTCTGCAACACTTCTCTGGTCTTGAAGCACTGGGGCGGAGTGCAGTGGCAGAGCATGTGACTAGCGTGCATGAAGTTCTGGGGTTGATTCTCCAGCACACACACCCCCACAATAAAAAAAAGGGGGGGCAAAATATAAGCTTGATCGTAATATATCGATTTGCTATGGCACGTGCACTGCCAGCTGACTGTGGTGGTGTGGCCCTACAACCAATGCCAACACTCAGAAGAGGTTGAAGAGGATGATCATGAGTTTGAGGCCAGCTTTGGCTACACAGTGCATTCAAGGTCAGCTTGGACCTATTACATTGAGATCCTCTTTGGGGGGAGGGGGAGGAAAGAAAGACCACTTGTATTCGAAAAAGCAAAGAAAGAAAGATAACTGGCCAAGCACACAGTCAAGTACAAGTGTACTTGGCCACTTCCACTATCTAAAAGCAGACCACCTGAAGTGAAATTTCACTAAGACGGTTGTTTGTACACAACGAGGAGGCAGAACAAAGAAAAACACCATTACTGTCTTCTAGTAACAGTGACAGGGCTTTACATGCCAAGGAGAATCCCATGCATGGCGGGTGACAAGCAGAACATGACCCCTCTTGTTTTTTCTTTTCCTATTTACTTAAGGGGGCATGTCATGGCTCACATGTGGATGTCAGAGGATGACTTTCAGGACTCAGTCTCCTCCTACCTGGTGGTCTGGGGAGAGTGTCAAACTCAGGCCACCAGGCTTGGCCACAGGCTCCTTCACCCATTGAGTCACTTTTTGGGCCCTCAGTTTTTTGAAACAGGGTCTAATGTCGCTTGGCTGGCTTCTGACTTGCTCTGAGGCTGAACATGACTGACTTCTGTCCTGTGTCCACCCCTGAGCTGAGATTCAGGTGTGCACACAGAGCCAGCTCACCATGCCAACAGCTTCTTCCTCAGTCCTCAGAATCATACAAAATACATTTTCAAAAGCCACTTTAATTTTATAAGTTTTTGTAATTTAAAAGTAAAAAGTATAATCACACCACCCTCAAGAAATACTAAAAAAACCAAGCAACCACTTTTTAATGTCATTTTAATCTAAATGTTAGTATCTTATAGTCACTGTTTAAATGAAGGTCAAAGACGCAACTGATACCTTAAATCGGCAAAAGGGGTTTTCCTGTGTGAACTCCACTGGAGGGATGTTATTATTGAAATATCCTTTTCCTGTTCCCCAGAAGGCCTGCAACTGGTTCCACTTTGCCAAGATGGCATCTCTCTCATCCCCCAATAACGTTGGAGCAGAGAGAGCGTTGGCTGTGTTGATGAGCTGGTTGGACTGTGCAGGAGCCTGCGTAGGCTGACTGAAGAGACCGCCTAAAGCTATAGCAGGAAAACAAACAAGCCCAGAAAACTTAGACCCAAGGTATGGTAAGCAAAATGACGTCCCCTCCCAGCTCTCCGTACTGCAACATATGGAATGGGTTTATATACTGTCTTACATATGGGCCAGAGTGTAGCCAGGACAGGACAGAAGGGGAGCAACAAGTACTGCTGTCCAGAAAGCCTCTGAGAAGTCAGAGCAGCAGACTGGGAATGGCTGAAAGGCGGGGGAAATGAGCAGCAGCCGGGGATGTTCTCAGGTGCAGCGGACCCCTCCAGAGCACAGGGACGAAGGCCAATAAAGACGCTACAATAACCCAAACTGGGAGCACAGTTACAAGAAAAGGTCAGACTGATGAAATATGGTCAGAGCCAGCAGACACAGAGACCAGATGCTTCAGAGACAGTGCAGCTGACAGCATTCTCAGACAAGCAGGGCTTTAAAAATAAAATAATGCTGCAATCCAAATTTCCTCTTCAAATTATATCTGAGAGGGGTAACAGAAAACAGCATGTGCTACCACACGTGGCGCCTCACACTTGGAATGCTAGCTAGCACCTGAAAACGGAATGGTTGCCAGAGTTCATGGCCAGCCTGGGCTACATAGTGATTCCAGGCCAACCTAGGCTATAGAGTAAGACCCTGTCTCAAAAATGAAAAAGAAAAGAACAGATAGATAACACCATGCCCAGGGAATAACCAGGTTTCACCTAAGACAAAAGTCAGGGGTGTTCGGTGAAGAGCAAAGATGCAGAGGCACTTACTACATCTTACTGGAATAGACCAGAAGAATTAGGAAACAATCAAACAGTAAGCAAACATCAGCCAACCCCTAAAACGGAGAAATCAGTCTGTAGCTGTCAACGAGGACCATAACGTAAAGGGATAGTCTTCATGTCTTCAGTTAAGGTGCGAACAGGCTGAGGATGGCTCAGTGATAGGTGGCTGCTATAGACCTGAGGACACAAGCAGGTGCAGCAGCACACACTGGGGTCCATGGTGCTGGGGAGGCAAACTGGGGAACCCCAGGAACTAGCTGACCAGTCGGTCTATCCAATTCACCATGTTGCAACTCCAGTGACTTGCTCTCAAAAAATAAAGTAGAGAATGATTAAGGAAGACACCCAATACTAAGGAAGACCTCCACATGTGTCCGTGTGTACACACTCACACACACAAAATTTGACAAGTCAGATTCTATGACATTAAGCAGCTTCTGTACAGCAGAAATAATTACAAGAGTGAACATAACCATTAGAATAGGGGGAAATCTTTGGTAGCAATTGATCCAATAAAGCACTCACATTTAAAAATATATATTATTAAATATATTTATATTAAAATATAATAAAATAATTAAAATATAAAAATATATATATATTAAAAACTCGTAACATTAAAATAAAAATCAAGCAAATAATCCAATCAAAACTGAGCAAATGAACGAAAATTGACAGTTCTCAGCAGCTAAGAGTGCTTGCTGCTCTTCCAGAGCCCATGTTTGACTCACAGTGAGCCAAAGTACATAATAAACAAACAAACAAACAAAGTTTAAATGCCTGACGGCCTAACTTTAAAAAAGAGAGGACCTAGAAAGCTGAGTCCGATGAAGCAAGATTTTGCTGATACACTCCTAGGAACAAAGGGCTGGAGAGACAAGCCCCTATTTATTTGGGGGGGGGGTTTACAGGGCTGACTGAATTACCCAACATTTAAAAAAAAAAAAAAAAAAATCAAAACCACGCAGGTGACGTAAAGTTCTTTACAGATGAATTCAACAAATGAATCAAAGAATCTAGATGAACTACACTACTTCTTAATCTGTAATAAGTTAACTCATCCAAATAGTGATTACCAATGGCTGCCAGCATCATTACAAACCACGTTTAGATATTATACATCGCATGATAGAGGGGTATCCTATGACATAATCCTAGAAATAATACACTGAACTATCACCTACAATAGGAGATACAGATGACAAAGATTATGTTAAGTTACAAGAATAACTTCAGTAAAGTACAAACAGAAAACCTGAAAGACAAAGATCTGATTCTTCCATGAATCGATCACATAAAAGGAGCCTGCAGAGATCTAAAAATAGCAAAATGATCGAGTTCTGTTCACTCGTGAATGGCAGACCCACAAAGGAAGGGGAGAGACTGAAAGCCAGGACAGCAGCTCGTCCCATGGAGCAGCGCTGTAAGGGAAGATGTGGAGGCTGCTCAGGGTCTGCCTCAACACGACAAGGGTGTGCACCTGTACAAAATAAATACGTTATATCCCTACACTGAAATCACTGAAGTTCTCACGGACTGACCTCAAACAGAGCCCTTACAGTCCTAATCATGCCAGTCAATCTTTTTCCTATCATGCATAAACATGAAAATTAGCTTTTGGCACTCTTTGGAATACACTTACAGTTCTTAAAACTAAGACGATCTGTATTTGAAGCCACACTGCTGTTACTGCCACCGTTTTACAGATGAAGATAAAATCCCACTTACAAGTCTGCTGCTGCTGCTGCTGCTGGGTATTAAACCCTCCAAATCCAAGGCCGGTTCCCAAACCAGTGCCTAAACCAGTGCCAGTTCCTGTCGTCGCGCCAAAACCAGTCCCGAAGCCAAAACCTTTGTTCTGAGTGCCACCGAGAAGGCCTTTCAACGAAAAATCAGAATTGAGTAAGCTAAAAACATTAACCTCTACCATATTTATGTCTCTGGATGACTTAAGTCAACCTCTTACCTGTGCTGCCTGTGTTTGTTGGGGCAGAAAAGCTGAATGCAGAGCCTGCAGTTGTAGTTGTTGTTCCAAATCCTCCAAACCCACCTAATTAAAAAAAGATAAAACATAAGGGTCCTTTTGTGCACACAGAGGGAATTGCATCTTCAAATTGCTTTGTAAGTAGTTGCTAAATTTAAAGACATCAGTTTAAAAAAAAATCCTACATTACTAATCAGAAGATCAATGCATTGCAAGAAATAAAAGACCAAGTATTTTAGATAGAAATAATACAATGCAAAACATATCCCTTTATCTAAATGGGTAACATGATTGAAAAAGCTGTAAGACTTTGTTTTGTCGTAAGTCTAAAATGATATATATCTATTTTTAGACTAGCTATTACAAATTCAAGTGTCCATACAATTTAGACTAATAAATTAATGAGACTGTTTCCTGACAGTGGAGCTGTTTAAAGTGAGTTCCTCAAACACAGAGTGGTCCTGAGATTTCAGAAGGCTGCTGCAGTGGTGAGAGGTCACCACTCCACCTCCCCTTCCTCAGCAAAACAGGAAATCTAGATCCTCTGCATAAAACCTGGGGGGTTACAGCGGCAGGGAGTGAACGGACGGCTAAATAAGTTCTCTACCCTGAACTACGCCTATACCCCACGCACAGTCTTTTCAGCTTTGGTGTTTTACAACGAATTCAATTATTTAAAGAGTAGTCAAGCATATGATGGCAGCGCATGGCTTTGCCAGCTCTCAACAGTAATTTTCGTGAACCAAATTACATCTTCATTAGTTTACATTTCCCCTTACTGTGGGAAACAACTATGCAAAGGAAACATACCAATATGTTTACCTCTATAAAATAAGAATGTCTCTCTTGAAGGAGAGGAAAAAAACAAGTGGAGAAATGGCAAAGAAGGTAGCCTCAGCTACCACCAGCCTACAGAGCACTGTGGCAACTGACACAGGCTTTCAACGGCCCACAACCCTCTGTGGCAGCCTGACAGGTTCTATTTGTAACTAAATCTAGAAACAAAATCAATCTTCATATATCGAACAATGTAAGAATAGAATGAAATGCCAACCTAATTTAAAATAAAGTATTGGCAGCAGTTATCTAGTTATAAATATGCCGTTCAAACAAATGTTGGAGCACTAAAGGCTGAGTTACACTCCAAGTTTTCAGAGATTCTAACTTGGACCTCATATATTTCTTGTAATAAGAGAGCCTCTTCAAGATTGCAATGAAGATGGGTGTGGTAGTATATGCCTGCAATCCCATAGAGAGAGATGCTAAGGCCGGAGGATTACAACTTTTAAACTGCTCTGAGCTACACAGTGAGATGCCATCCCAAAGAAAAAAATTTAAATTAGTTTTAATCAATTTTGTGGTGCTGGTATTAAATCCAGGACCTTGCACACATGAGGCAGACAAGTGGTCTACCACTACCCTGTACTCTTATTAAACAATAAAATTCAGATTTTAAAAATTATTAAATAGGCAATTGCACACATGTAACTTATAGATTCTACAGAAATACTGCCAGCTAAACATTTTGACAAAACATCTAAAATAAGTACTGTCTTTAGAGCCCTTTTAACTTTCTACTTTCAAATAATAACTATGTTATTTGAATTGGCTACACAATAAAAATGCTAGTCAGTATCTTATCATGTTTCAAATGATCAAAAATACTCTATTAGTAATAGTAGACCTGTATGGATACAAAAAATGTAATTTTTAAAGCTCTTTCCTGAAGGCCAAGTTAATTAACATATTTGAAAACAATCAAAACACATTTATATTTGTACAACTCAGAATAACAGTGACAACTTCAAATGGACATGAAATACAGCAAATACAAACAGGTTTATGTGTTGCTGTTAAACTATATGGTTTGCTTTATTCTGAAACATAAATTTCAAAATAAGGTTTTGCCCAGTGCCAATTTTAAGCAGACTAGAAAACGTAAACACCAAGGGCGGTGATATGTAACACTTCTCATATTTCTCAATGAGTCACTTTATCTTTGGAATCCCCAAGTATTTTTCACATATTTTCAACTGAGAGGAGAAGGTGACATAAACAGTGCAAAACCAAGTGAATGGACAAAAATACCAGGCTTTCCAAGTTTAGGAGTACTGCTTACCAAATGCATATAATTGGCACGGCAGGAGCGGCTTAACGGAACATAAACTACGGACAATAAATTCATATACGAGCAGCTGAGGTTCAAGATTTTTCTAAGGGTCGTATGTTGAGCTCACATAAGCCTAACTTAAATTGGGACGTACACATCCACTATATTTGCGTTCTGAAAAATTTTAGTGATCTTCAAACAATCCACAGATTAAAAAGAAAAAACCTTCATCATCCTCATTTTGAATGTAAAAGATGCCAAACCTACTTTTTAGAACTCAATGTCATCTGGTAAATTATACTACTCATGGAGAACTTCCCAAAAATCCAAAGAATCCACGATTCTTTCTACAATTATATATCTAGTAGAAATATATCCTAATGTGTTGAGTTGATGTCAGAAAACTCTGTACTACAGGTTGAAAAACAAGACAGGTCCCTGCTGTTCGTATAAGACTTGTTTCTCTTGGAAACACAAGGACAGTAAGATGAAATCCCGATGAAATATGTAAAAAATGAAAAGTGACTGCAGGAGTCCAAGAATCCCAGGGAAACACTGAGCATATGCTAAAACTAATTGTTTAAAAGAAATTCCATTTCAAATAAATTCCATTCAAAACTTATCATTTTGAAGCTGTACTCTGTATGAGTAAATGCAAACCCAAGAAAGAAGCATTCTAACTCTTAAGGGTTTCCAAAAACCACATATTTTAAGGCAGTCAAAACTTGAAATATACTTTGACCTTAGGAAATGTACCCCTTTCCTTATTAAACAAGCGCCATTTCTTCCTCCAAACTCTAGGAACATCGGAACATTCTTGGACTCCAGCCCCCCCGCCCCCCGAGACTCGTTACACACATGACCCGCAGTATCTACCTGCACTCGCCAGACTGTTACCAAAATTGAACGGAGTCGCCGAGGTGGTAGAAACACCGAAATTCCCAATATTAAAGTTCACTGCAGGGTTAGCGGTTAATCCGAAACCCCCAAAATTAAACCCACTGGCGGTGGAGTTGGCAGTCTCAAGCCCACCAAATCCTGATAGACGTGGAGGCAGAGAAACAAAAAATTGAAAAGGTGAGAGGAGGGGAAGAGAAAAGGAAAAGAAAGCAAGATAAGAATTACAAGAATCAGCAAGAGGTTTCACAGCGTGAACTAACCTGACCTGCACTGGATCAGGGGAAGAAAGCCAAGGTAGGGACAGACAGAAGGAGCGAAGGACACTAAGGGCGGGGGCCGAGCATTTCCCCGGGCTGGGGAGGGGACAGAAGGAGCTGTGGGCAGCCCGGCTCCAGCCTTACCCGACTGGGCCGGGACACTGAGGCGGACGAGGGGACACGGGGTCTCGGGAAGGGAGAGGGGCGTAGCCTCCGGCCTCTCCCGGGCGGACACCCCAAAGGCGGGAAGCAACTCGGCGGCCGGGCCACGCGGGATGAGCGTGCCGGGCGAGCCCCAGGCCGAGCCTGAGCAGCCCGCGGCCCTCCCACCGCCACCGCCGCCGCCCGCCCTTTCCAAATGCCCCCAAGGTGTCCCGAGTGCCAGGGCAACCCCGGGACCCCCAGCCGGACGGATCGGATCGAGGGGGCGGGCCCAAGGCTTCGGTTCCTTGGAGGAAGAAGGTAGGACCAGGGCTGACTCACCCGCCGGTGCCGCGGTGGCTGTAGAGGTGCCCGAAGTGCCCGAAGGAGCCCCAAAATTGAAAGCCATGTCGCGGGAGCAGCCCTTAAATGGTCCCCAGCTCCCGCGGCGTGACGCCCAGTGCTCTCCGTTCTTCTGTCCGGCTGGGAAACGTCGGCCGTACCATTAGTTCCGCCTCCTTCCTGGCCTAAGCAGAACAGACAGGAACCAACCGAGGATGGAGTGGGTGGAGGGTAGAACAGGAACGCCTTCACCCGATCATTTCCGGGGGTGTGTTGTGGCTTCACGTGGTGTGGGACGTCACAACAAAGGCGATGACGAGAAGTTGGACCTGGGGGTAGTAGTCTGCCGGCTCTCTGAAGCCGTTTTAGAGAAGTGACAGGTGCGGAGACCGCGTGAAGGTGCTACCCTTACCACTGAGGAGCGGTCCTTCCCGGATGAAATGAGGCTTGAGTAGATGAAGCAGTTGAGAAAGAGGCATTCAAGAGTGATGGAGAGAGAATGGCAGTGGTGGTAACACGTGTTTACTATGTGGCATGCACTCTAGTAATCGTTTTTTGCATAGTTCTCTTAATCCTCAGCTGTGTTTCGGACAGTTTACCACTATTCTCATTGAATAAGAGGGAGGGCTGACCCAAATGAAGCAAAGGAGCCCTCTAACTGGTACAATCTGTGCCCTGCATCGCACTTCTGGGGAGCATTTAACCCTCAGCCCCACAGAGAAGATTCTGTCGCGGACTAATTTGCTCAGATGAGATGGTAGGACTGAGGATTAGAGTTGCTAAACAGCATCGCCAAAGTCATTTCGCTGGTACATCCTGGAGTCTAGTTTCAGACAAGGTTTTTCTCAACTTAGCCCCAATTCTTATTTTTCTTTTAAAAATATTTATTGTACATAGCACTGTGTTACATTAAGACATTTTGATACAAGTATATGTTGTATTTTGAACATATATCCCTACTCCTAAATTTTCTTTCTTCTCCCCCTCCCTCTCATTAGTCCCCTAGCAGTTTTATTTCACTTTACATGCTGTATTATATGATTTTATGTATTTAATTAAACCCAGGAGTCATAAATGAAAATCTTTTTCCTTCTCTGACTGGCTTAATTCACTTAATAATGCTTATCTCCAGTCATTCACTTTTGTGCAAATGACTTAACTTCATTTCTTAGGGTTGAACATTCTTTTGAGTATATACACACCACCATTTCTGATCCATCCCTCTGTTGTTAGGCAGCTAGGTTTATTAACGATGGTGACTAGTACTTCAGTAGACATTGCTGTACATC
This sequence comes from Uromys caudimaculatus, assembly GCA_028551405.1. Classification (NCBI taxonomy): domain Eukaryota; kingdom Metazoa; phylum Chordata; class Mammalia; order Rodentia; family Muridae; genus Uromys; species Uromys caudimaculatus. The sequence goes on from CM052712.1 coordinate 75,558,670, forward strand.
TCTCTCTGTGATAGGCTGACTTAGAGCCCTTATAGACATAGCTGGGTCATGTGGTAGATCTAGTTTTAGTTTTCTCAGGAACCTCTTTGCCCCAATTTGCTCGCGCGTGCATGTGTGTGTGTGTGTGTGTGTGTGTGTGTGTGTGTGTGTGAGAGAGAGAGAGAGAGAGAGATATTACACACTCGTGTATGGGGAGGGTGTATACACACATATGTACACAAATGCCTGGAAGCCAGAGATTGACATGGGTGTCTTCCTAATTTACTCTTAGTTTTTGATACAAGGTCTCTCGGTAAATCTGGTCAGACTGGCCAGCCAGCAAGCCCCAGGGGACTCCTGGATCTGCCTGCCCAGTGTTATAGGTGAATGCCACTGTGCCCAGTGTTTGATTTTAAATATGGGAATGAAGATTAAACTCATAGCCTCAAACTTGCACAGCAAGCACTGTACTGACTGAGCTGTCTCTCTGGCCCCACTTAAAAAAATTACCATTACATTTTGCTTCCCTGTAGATTATGGTCAGGCTTTCATATATTCTTAATAGCAATAAGAAAATCTTTGAAGAAGTTTTAGACCAAAGAATGTCATGATCAGAATTTAATTGTTAAAGACAAGCATGCATGTTTGTGCGTGTCTGTAATCTCAGCATGCAGGAGGCATGAGCGGGATTAAGTTAGAGGCCAGCCTAGGATACACAGTGGAAGCATCTCAAAAAATTGTGTGTGTGAATGTGGTGTGTGCATGTGTGTGTACCTTTGTGTGCAGGTGTGCATGCTTGTACATGCCCGTGCATGTGTGCAGAGGCCACAGGAGAACATCCGGTGTTCCGTTTCTCTCCACGTTAGTCCTTTGACACAGCATCTCCCATTGAACCCAGAGCTTGTGGCTTTGCCATCTGTAGCTCCCAGGGATCTTCCAGATGGTGCCAGCCAGCACTGTTGTTAGCCATGCAGGGCTGTACCCAGCTTTTATATGGGATCCAAGCTCAGTCCTGATGCTTATATAGCAAGTGTGGTTTCTTACAAAATTGTCTCCTCAGCCCTCCTCCCCAAGCTGATTTTAAAATGCTTAGATTCATTTTGTCTTTAATTACGTGCGTGTGTGGGTATGTGCCTGTGTGAGTGGGGTAGTCTCAGAATCCAAAGGAGAGGGTATTGGATCACAGGAGCTGGAGCTACAGGAAGGTGTGAGTCCCATGGTGTGACTGATGAGAACTGAACTTGGGTCCATTGTAAGTACTTATTCCCAATTGCTGAGCCATCTCTCCAGCTAATCCTACCTATGGGTCAGGCTCTGCTTTCCTGCCTCTGCCTGTAGCATGTGAAGGACCCACAATAACAACTGGTGGATCCTGACGGGGTGGGGGTGGGGTGGGCAGGAACAACCAGTGGATGGAGACCTCAGGCAGCACCTGAACGTGATGAGAACAGACTCTCTGGAGACTGCTTCAGTGAGACAGTGAGTTTGGGGGTGTGTGTGTGTGCAAAGGCTATTTAACCTTTGATGGGTGAGTAGGGACTATTGGGGTGAGTGTACATCATTTTCCAGATCAAGGGTCCCGGGAACACCCCATTTGTGTAAGGAGGAATTCCAGGTGCTGGTGGGCATGACTTTATAAGGGGAGCAGAAGTCTAACCTGGCTACCAGTGAGGGGGGCAAAGGAGGGAGCACAGATGACTACCAGGTCACATAGGCCAGGGGCCGGGGTGGAGAGAACGATCCTGCTCCTGCCGATCTCAGAACAAGATCTCTGGGGTTTGGACCTCACTCTTGCTCCAGGCCTGCTCCCCACAGCACCACCTGCCCAACACCTACACAAATTAATTTTCGTGAGATCCCTCTGATTATCATGGGGACATTGAGGGGGCCTTCATGTCTGTGAGAAGCAGAGCTTTCAGGGGTGTTGAAGAGTTAGTTCCATAACGAGGAGATGACAAAGGCTTGATTGTAGCTCTGGCACGTGATGTTAGGAGAACACATTTCAGAGAGAGAGAGAGAGAGAGAGAGAATAAATAAATAAATAAACTGCATAGGTTCAGCTGTACTGCTCAGACATGAGAAGGAAGGGCACAAGGAAACTCCCTGGTCGCTGCTTGAGTAGATGGCTGTCTACTCCCTGCATGCTAAAGACACCCAATGCCCACTGCACCACTGTTTCTCTGGGGGGGGGGGGGGAAGCACTATAATTTAAATATGTTGCTGGGAATGAAAATCTCCATAGAAGAGCTGGCGTATAAATGTTAAGAACTCACCAAGTAAAATCTTTAAAAAAGAACTCTCTCAAAAAGTAAGACAGAAGTGTGGACTGAGCCAGCCTAACAGCCCACAGTTTATGTCAGTCTCTCAATTCATCCTTCACCCTATAGCTAGCAAGTCTTCCTAAACAAGCATGGTGTCTACCCACCTTCCCAGGCATGTCTATTGAAAACCTCCAATAATTCCTATAAGGCAAAACACCAAAATTATGGCCTTAGAAGCCCTAATAGAACATGGCCCCTGCTTTCTTCCTAGCCTCATTGCCCATTGGTCTTTCCTTCCTGAATCCCAACCGAATACCCTGCTCTTGTGTAGTGGTTTAGTTACTTTTGTATTGCTTTGAAGAGACACCTGACCAAAGCAACTTACATAAGAAAGCATTTAATAAAGAAACCCTCACCGCTTCTGAAGGTTAGTCTATTATCATCGAGGCAGGCAGGCATGACATAGGAGCAGTAGCTGAGAGTTTGCATTTGTGCCCCAGGCAGCAAGCAGAGAGAGTGGGGGGGTAGAGATAGAGCACAGGGAGAAAGAGAGACAGGCCGGGCCTGGTGTGGGCCTTTTAAACCTCAAAGCCTACCCCCAGTAACATACCTATTCCAACAAGGCCACACCTCCTAGTCCTTCTTAAAAAGTCCACTAACTGGGAACCAAACAGCCAAACATATGAGCCTATAGGGTCACTCTCATTCGAACCACATGTAGTAAACCTGTTCCCTCCTGCTCCTGGGCTCATCCTACTCCCTCTGTCCCAAGGCCAGCTCCTGGTCACAGTCTCAGAGCTGTGTGTCAGCATCATAAGTGATGGCTGATTCCCCCTTACCCATATGACTGTGCAGTCACTCCTTTCCCCACCAGACTGTAATTTCCATGTTCCTCTTTTATGTGTACAGCGTGTGGCATCAAGTAGGTGCTTTTAATACAAACACACTGTTGTGAGCATAGAGGTACAACATAGAAACTGCACGGTGTGGTATCACAAACAGTATGATTGCATTTATAGGAAATGTCCAAGAAAGGCACAGAATGTAGATTAGTAGTTGCCAGGGCTAATAGTGGGAAGGGGGGTGTGTCTATAAGCTAGCATAGATTTCATTAAGATGGTGAAAATGTACAATTCAGTCAGTTTACTAACCATTGCACTGTACATGTCAAATGAGTCAAGTTTATAGTGTGTATAGTATATCTTAAAGGTGTTTAAAATCTTTTTTTATAGTTGGCAAGTGAAAGAATGAAGACATTACTGGAAATGAGACTTTTATCTTCTGATAAATCTATGTGCATGTTTCTATACTCTGTTTTGTGGCTCGTATTCTATATTATACATTAAATACTGTTCATAGGCATATGTTTTAATACCTTATTGGTCTTTTGAATATATTTTCTGGATTCTTATAATCCCAGGTTTGAAACATTTGGGATAGGTAGGTACAGTCGAATGTGTCTCGGTATAGCTTTGGGTCAGAAGTCAGTATGAGAGCTTCCCTTGTGACACAAGCAGCTGAGACTGGGTTTAGGGTTCCTTGAAAGGACATGTACCAGGGCCAAGTCCCTTCACATGTAAGACCATCCATAACACTGACAGGAAACCTTCTGATGGCTTTTGCTCCACTGTGATTTCAGGAGTAAGGTGTAGGGTTGGGCTGGGAAGTTTTAAAGGTAATCAGAATTTTAGGACTAATAGCTTCAATCTAAATGTCCCCAGAATCAAAAGCCCCAGGCCCCCAGTAGTGTCTGATCTCCATGCACCCTTCTTGGTGGGCTGGGAGCATTTCAGTGGATGTGGTTAGAGCAGCCCAAGGTAAGGATGTAAGTGCAGGCCTAGGATAGGACTTGGGAAAAAAATGCTGAGGGGCTGGCTGGAAAGACAAGGAGATGGAATAAGGCTGTGGAACGCAGTCCCAGCTGGGGAAGGAGGGAGAGAAAGAAGAGGGGGAGAGAGGGAGGAAGGGGAGAGAAGGAGGAGGGGGAGAGAGGGAGGGGGGGGAAAGGGAGGGGGGAGAGGGAGGAGAGAAGGAGGAGGGCGAGAGATCCTCCTGGGTCCTGCCAGAGAGCAGTTCTAGTCCAAGGAGCCTGTTCTAACCCTGAGACTGAGCAGCAAATAAGAGAACAGCTGTCCCTCAGTTTAGGCTTGCTTTGGTGTTTGTTATTAATGCTTCTTCCACCATCAAAGGTCTCCAAGTCTCTGAAGAAAACCCCAAGAAGGAAAGCAGGGTGAAGGGCCTACTTGGGTCAGCCTGCCTTTACAGCTGAGCAGAAATTACATGTGGCCCAAAGAATGTGACTTGGGGTCATGTCAGTGAGGCAAATGTCTCAAATGAAACTCCATCCAATGAGAGACAGTTCACAGTGAAACTTTATAGAAACGTTCTTTAATTAGTGAAACATTTCATTGTATTATGGGTAGAAATAAAACCGGGTCAAGAAGCACAACAAATGAACCAACTCTGTAAGCTACATGAAGAACATTCTGGTCAGTCTTTTTAAAGCCAGGCACGAGCGATTTACACCAGTAACAATGCTCAGAGGGCCTTTTGAAGAATTCACACCGCAAACAAGAAGTTAAAAATCACCTCCCTTAAGCAAAAACCCCAATAGGGGTTAGTTGTGTATGCTTGTCCCATCTGACCTTTAGTGATCTTTGTAGAACACAAGGAAGTTAAGCCTGCTGGGCAGAGCCAAGAGCCTATGTGGGGATGCCCATCCCCCACCCTGTGCTCTTCCGGTCCCTGCCACTCTCTGGCGCTAGAATGCTAATGACCACAGCCTTTGGGGCCTGTCCAGGATAATGCCCTCAAAAGAATGAACACAGAGAACAGCTTGCTATTTTTAGCTCCACACCAAAAGGGTACATTTGTTGTTAATCAACCTATAATTCTGACTGTGCCTTGTGGGTTTGCCATGGACCTTTTAGAAAGAAAACACCAAAATGAACCACTGCTATTAACAACCATGGTACTAATAAAGGATTAATCTGTTTTTGGTCTCCTTTTCTATGTGCGATTCAGTCTACTATGTACAATGTTAAGTGCTATAATTTCTGTGTTTAAAAAATCTCCTCAGAGATGATTATATCCTGAAAATAGGAATGAACCAATTAGTATGCACTAGCTTATCAATTTATTAGTGTGGATAAGTAGTTGCATAAAGACAGACAGGTGTAGTGCGTGCTTGTAATCTCAGCACTTGGGAGGCTGAGACAGGCTTCATAAGTTCAAGGTCAACCTATGCTACATAGTGAGTTCCAGACCAGCCTGAGCTATAGAGTGAGACCCTGTCACGAAGCATGAAGACAAGATATGCCAACTACCTAGTTAAATATTGATAAAGCCTAAAAATATTTGTCATTACTAAAGGTCAAATATTTTCAATTTAGTTTCATATTTTGGTGATTTGGGGTATCTAATATATTTCTACTTGATTAGTAAGAAAGGTGACAATTTAACAAACTGTCTCTTCTAGAAGGGAAACATCAGCCAAGCATGGTGGCTCATGGATCCCAGCACTCATGACACAGAGGCAGGCAGATCTTTGAGATCAAGGCTAGCCTAGTTTACACAGTGAGTTCCAGAACAGTCAGGATTACATAGATCCTGTCTCAAAAATTTAAAAAAAAGAAAACATTGTTTATTGCTTTTGTGTCAAGAGAGGGAAATTTGGGCCTGAGGGAAATTTGGGTCTGTATATTAAAGCAATGTTCTACTTCCAATATGTATGTGACATCTCAGTTTTAAAAGTTTTAAAATACATTGAAATTCAGTTTTCAGGAAATTCTATGAGCAGCTAGCCAGATAATGTATAGAGCTCCTTGAAAAAAAAAAAAATCAATGGTGTAAGCCTTTAATCCCAGCACTCAGGAGGCAGAGGCAGTCAGATTTCTGTGAGTTCAAGGCCAGCCTGGTCTACAGAATGAGTTCCAGGACAGCCAGGGCTATACAGAGAAACCCTGTCTCAACCCCCCCCCCCCAAAAAAAAAAGCCTAAAACAAAACAAAACCCAAAACTGTGGACTCTGAGAATCATGGACGCTGCTCTCCAGGGTAGCTGGGGTCTGACAGCTGTGACACTGTCCTACACTGGAAACCAGTGCCTTCCAAAGACAAGCAGCTCGGCAGCTTTTCATGACTTCTTATCTGAAGTGTCTCCTGTCTAGCAGTCTAACACTTGTCACTCTGTCAGGAAAATGATTGTCACAGGAAGCAGAGGGTACTTAGTGATGGGGAGCCACAAAACACCGGCTAGGCTCAGAAGAAATGCCTCTCTGACCTGTGCAAACTTCCTGGATCTATCTGTAATGTAAGCTATGGGAAGACAGACTTCCATTCATTTGTAATTTTACAAATAACCCCTCTATATTTGCAGCCACTGTCATTCTGTGTCACTGTCTTATGCAGCAGAGATGCCTTGGGGGTAGAAGTCATTGATTCTGTTCTCTCAGCAGCATATTCTACATCCAGTCATCTTTGACTAAAAATGACAGTCAGTCAGTCTATAGATGCCATAACTAACACTGAACTCCATTCTAAATGAAATATCTGTCTTACCCTCATTCCTAGTGCAACCTCTTGCTTCACAAAAGCACAACTAAAAATCCTCAGGAGCTCAATGCTATCTACTTACAGCCACCATCCCACCCCAGCCCTGCCCCCACTTGATTCCTACACACTATAAAACAGTCGAAAGACTTGAGTTATCTTCCTGAAGATTAGAGAGAGATGCAAAATGTAATGTTTTAGAGAAAGGAATCAGATCCATTTGCTTGGTGCATTGTATGAAGGTATCGTTCTACCCTGGGTACCACATCTTTCTGTGTAAGGAGGTGAATGGAGAACACCAACAGAAACACATACATATTTTGAACACAAAGTTTGGAGAATGAAGCATACTGAATCAGGTCAGGCCAAGTAACATTAACAAGTGACTCAGACGTTGTATCTACAACAGGGGTCATGGAATCCCTTCAGCTCCCAGAGCCCAACCACAAAAGGTTTCTATATACGTTTATGAAATACTTCCTAGACAAATGAACACAGTTTTAGAGACATGATTTTATAAAGCAGAATTGCCAGCCATGTCACTCTGCTCATTTCCCTCTGTCCAGGAGGGTCTTCTCGCCTCCTGGTGTCAGTGCTGTGGCTTCCCTTCTTGACAGGCCAGGAGCCTGTGAGGATGCAGGGTTTCCCCTGTCCTGGTCCAGGTCGGGGCAGCTCTCACATTCTCTCACCAAGCTCAGGCAACAGGTAAGTCCGATTAGGTTCGTATGAGGGGTGCTCTTTCATCTGCAGTTCCCTGAGATAGACAGAAGACAAAGAGGTTAAACGTTCATGTCAGGAACTTCTGTCCTGACATGAAAGGTTGAGAGGCAAGGTGGCAGAGGTGGAAAGAGGAGAAGCTGATGGAAAGACAGCTTCCTCTAGTCTTCTCTTCCTCTTGGCTGTCTTTGCTCTTTAAGACTCTAACCTGATCCTGTTAGAGGACTTTTCCTCTCCAGCCCCCAATACCAGATCTGCAAGCTCCCCTCTGTATAGTCGGGACTATAACCCTTAGCATCCTGGACCAAAACAGCCTGGTTTGAAACCTACCAGGGTGCAGTGTCTCAGAGGCTGTAGATGCTCACTAACACTTTTGGAAGACATGAAGATGGCTGATTATGGGATGCTAATTAGCATTCCTAGGTGGTCTGCTTTTACCTAGGAAAATTCCACTGATGACACAGACTGGCAGATCCATAGGTGGCAATGGTAAGCAGGTTGCGTTATCTCTAATTCTGGATAGAATGAGTGAAAGCCACACAACAATAGGCCTTTTCAAGTCACAGTAACCCGTATGGTTTCAATCAGCGTCACTTCCTGCTTCACACTGCTCAGATGGTTGAACAGGATAACCAAAGGGAAGAAGTATGCAATAAAAGCAGAAACTGCCAACACTTACGAAGGGTGTCTGTGCCAGGCCTGGTGGTTCAGGGCTGTAATTTATCACTGAGAAGGCTGAAGCATAAGGATCACAAGTTCAAAGTCTGGCTAGACCACAGAGCAAGTTAGTCAGCCTAGGCAGCTCAGAGTCTCAAAATGCATTTGTTTTTTAAGGACAATGCATGTGTCTCAGTGGTAAAATGCTTGCCTGCCTTGTACTGCCCCAGAAAAAGGAGGCTCCTTCTACAGGAGCCATGGTCATTTGAGAGGCCAATCTGAGCCGGTTTATCCCATTCCTCCTAGAAATTAATGATTCTTACGTAACCACCTTTTACCATTGTTATGGGATCTCAACCATAACACCTCCAGATACACCAGGGATTCTTAACAAGCGGTCTCTGCCCCCTTTGCTCTACACCATTGGAATTATTTATTTATTTATTTATTTATTTATTTATTTATTTATTTATATTTTTTGAGACAGGGTTTCTCTGTATAGCCCTGGCTATCCTGGAACTCACTCTGTAGACCAGGCTGGCCTCAAACTCAGAAATCCACCTGCCTCTGCCTCCCAAGTGCTGGGATTAAAGGCGTGCGCCACCACTGCCCGGCCACACTATTGTTTTCAACGTTGTAAAGTTACCTCCTGTGGGATGTATCCAAACCCACCGAGAGAACCTCAAACACCAAACGGCATCCTATCACCCTGCCTTTCTCAATGCACACCAGCCCTGCTTACTACTCAGTCCGTCTGCAACCATAAAAATCAGTGTTCCCCTCCCCCTCGGCCCCCCATATCTATCCAAAGGAGCCAGCTGACAGCCATTCAATAGATTATTGAGGAATCCCTCAGGTAGACGTATCAACAAGAGAGAAATTCCTCCACCCGCACTTACCTCATCCATAGACCCCTGTCCCCGACACGCCAGCCACGTGAAAACCAAGCCAAAGAACACACCCAGTGCCATGATGATGTAAGGTATGTTGGTGACAATCAAAGTTGTGTTAATCACAGACTTCAGTTGACTTGCAGTCTCTTTGTCAATGAGAACACTCTGGAAGGGGAAGAAATAGTATTATCTTGAGGACTAGAGATTGTGTGTGTGTGTCTCCATTTCAAATAAAATACAATTTTATTATGCCTTATCAGTAAACCAGATATACTGAAAATTCACTTAGAATAAGCAAAGAGGGAGTTTACTATTTTCTCTTGAAGACAAGTACAACTCACATAGATTGAAAATAGAGAAAGATGTTAAGAAATGTCAAGAAAATATGTTATAGTTAGAGTCTGAATGTCCCCACAGGCTCATGTTTTAAATGTTGATTACCATCTTGTAGGACTGGTTTTGTTTGCTTGTTTGCTTTGGATTTTATATTGAGATAGGCTCTCATTCTATACCCCTGGCTAGCTGGAACTCACAATGTAGACCAGGGTGGCCTCAAACTCATGACACTGCCTCTGGAGTGTTCGGTTACAGGTGTGTGCCACTGTGCTGCACTGCTTTGGAAGACCATGGAGCCTTTAGGAGAGGAAGACCTGGCTGGAGAAGTAGCTTAATTGAAACCAACATAGCAGTTTACCCGTTTACATTCAGTACCTGTGAGTTCCTTGAAAGCAAAACAGCTCAGCCACCTCTACACCTGAGAGAGCACCCAGTACACAGTAGGTGCTTAATTAATACTGGCTGAGTAAATGAATGGATGAAACATTACATAAAACAGTACCCAGACAGTATCGTTTCTCTCCTGAGTCTACATGATGGTCACTGGTCTCAACAAAAATTGCTCAACTGAGTTGTGGAGCTAACAAGAATTGGAGAGAATTCCTAATCAAGGAAACACTCTGGAATAGCATCTTAGTATGAGAACAGAGGTTTCCTCACTTGGTGTAATGGGTAGACATCAAAGGAGCACACATCTATAGGAGTGAAGAACAAGCCTGCTTAGTTTGCACTGATTGGGTTGGGGGTGGGGGTGTGTCAGGCTCTGTGGGAGATTTTTCAGTACCTGCCCTAGGCTTGTCAGAGTCAGGGCTTCCTCCTGGCAGCAGCCTCCAGTGTCACTTCCAGGCCTAGTATTTTCCTTTTCTTCTTCCTTTCTCTTTCTTTTCATTCTTTCCTTCCTTTATTTCTTCTTTAAGACAGGATCTCATTATGTAGCCCAGGTTGGCCTTAAACTCAGAGATCCACCTGCCGTTGCCTCTTTAGTACTAAGGTTAAAGGCATGTGTCACTATTCCTGACCTTGATAGGTCATTTTAAAAACATTTTATTTATCTGTTTGTTGTTGTTATTGTTTGCTGGAGGTGGATGTGCATGTGTGCATGTGTGCATGCGAGATGGAAGTAAGACAAGTTCCGGGGTTGACTCTCCCCATCCACCCCGTGGGTTCTGGAGACCAAACTCAATTTCTCCAGCATTGGCAGCAAGCACCTTTATCTACTGACACATCTCATTTGCCCCTGACATGTGACTTTCACAGACAGTGTCTTAAGCTGTCTGGGCTTGGGCTGGAGAGATGGCTCAGCGGTTAAGAGCACTGACTGCTCTTCCAGAGGTTCTGAGTTCAATTCCCAGCAACTCACAACCATCTGTAATGGGATCTGATGCTCTCTTCTGGTGTGTCTGAAGATAGCTACAGTGTACTCCTATACATAAAATAAATAAAAAGCTGTCTGGGCTTCAGTGGAGACAAAGGCTTCACGGGACAGCTTGACAGTACTTCTCCTTCAGAGTTCGACTCTTTCCCATGAGCAGCCCCTCAGAAGGAGTTTTAATTCAGCTGGTATTCTTGAGATGGAAAATGTCCAAATCAACTCCCAGGCACAGGCCCCTTCCATAATATGAAAGAGAAGTTTTCTGAGGGCAGCTTATATTTTAGAGCATCATCTTTGAGGCTGGAGAGATGGCTCAGCAGTTAAGAGCATTGCTGCTCTTGGAGAGCGTTGAGTTCCGAGAAGCCAAGTAGGGAAACTCACAGACCCCTGTAACTCAGCGCCCTCTTCTGGACACTGTGGGCACTGGCATTCACACCCACACATGCAAACACCCACACCCACACCCACAACCACACACACACACATACATAATTAAAAATCTTTGTTTTAGAAAAGCCACTTTTTCTCCCTTAAATGGCCCAGCCCCCACAGCAGCAGCCATCATAGTGGGAGTAGGCCAAGCTTGAACAGTTAAAGAGTCCTGTGGCTTCCCCCTCTTTCAGGACTTACCTCATTGAGATACATCACTGGGAAAACCATAGTCCTAATGTTTCCCGTTTCACTACAAAGACAAAGGATGGCGTTATTTCATGGACAGCCTCATGAAAACATCTCTCACCTGGAGAGACAAGTTCAAACAAAGATTAGAGTACACTTAATTCACTCAGTTACTGGGAACTGGCCACAGACATAGTTATCTTCACAGACATAGAAATCAGAAATCTAGACTGCAACACTGTCAGCCAGCAATGCAAACCTGCACACCTATGTGGTATTTTAACAAAGCATAAACTACAGATTCAGACCCATCAAAGGGGCACTCTTCAGAGCAGATGACACAAGTGCCACACAGGAAACTTCTAGGCCACCATACTGTCTCTGCAACAAGAGCCCAATTGACCACTGTTTGACCTCTCTGTGCTCAGTGTTTCAGGGGCTTTATTTTACCCAGCTCTTAGAACAGTCAGATGCTATAGTTCTCATTAGACAAGATCCCAGTGGCTGGGCAGTGAAACCAGGATCGTAATTAAATCTGGAGAGTTCAGTGGGGGAAATACATCAAGGTTTATAGATAGGTGGATGGATGGATGGGTGGATGGATGAATGGACGGACCAGACAGATGGACACAGAGATAAACACATGTGGTTTTATATCCTGTTCTCCATTAAATATTTGATAGGTATTTTCTCAGATCTAAGGAAAATCCCATTGACAAATGTGGGCAGGAAGCTATACTTAGGATTTTATTTTATTTTTTTGGTGGGGAGGGGAGGGAAATTCTTACTAAGGAATTGCTTATGGTTGAAATGTGGAAGAGAAAGGCTGGGATCTAGAGCCTGCTGCTAGTGTCCAAATGAGAACTTGTGGTGACTGAGCCTAAGCAGAGCAGAGGGAGTACAAAGAAAAGAGGTGGAGACCAGTGTCAAGGAGAGGGGACATTGCTAGGTGACTGGATAAAAGTCATTGCAGATCTACACGGCCAACAACTGTGTGAGTCCCAGCAAGTCACTGAAGTTGTGTGTCTTGGTATTAAAAGGATCATGTAAAGCTGTAAGCTGATGTAAAGTGCCAACACCTGATTCGTGGCACCACCTTATAAAGGCCGAGGCTGAGGCACCATCAACATTGAGACTAATCCCACTGGGGACAGACAAGTCGAGCGGTGAGAAGTAGGCTCTACTCCCCAAGATACCAGGCCTACCCGAAAGTCACAAGGCAAACCCAACATCTGTCTCTGTAGGAAGAGGCGACACTTACACAAAGTCATCCAGTTTCCTAACATAAGTGTTGATCTGGAATTTCTTGGCTCCTCTTAAAATAATTCCAGTCAACTGCAAACAAAAAGAGAGAGAGAAAAAAATTAGGATCTATTCAGCCACATTTTCAACAGAGTGTAACTGTGCGGTTCTGACCCACAAGAACCCACTGCCATGTTTGGCAGGCAGAGTGTACAAGGGGGAAACTGGTCTCCACAGCAGGACCACAAGTATTGATTATGCTTGGGGGGCCTGGAGCTTTGTAGGAATGCTAATCCCTGGGAATCTGCTAACATGTCGATTCTGATTGGCAGATCATGGCGGAACATAGAAACAGGGCATTTCTATTAAGTTCCCGGGATATTGCCACTTGGTAGAGCAAAGCCTGGAAGTACTCCACCAGAAGCCACAAATTCCATATTGAATGTGACATCTGGGCAGTTTTCCAGAGCTAAGAGGCTGATGGGAAGTCCCTACCAGAGAATGATTTCCAGGCCCAGGGCCCCCCATACCAGAATACACAAGGCATGAGGCAGCAAGTGCAAATGTGCCCTGAGAGTGCGGAACTTCACCCACCCATCGTGATAAGCCCTGACAAAAGACTGATGGCTAATAGAGAAGGAATACAGTCACACCTGAGGACTGGGGCTGCAGCCTAGCTGGTGCAGTGCTTGCCTAGCATGCATGAAGCATGCTGTAGCCCAGGCTGGCCTTGAATTTGTGATCCTTCTGCCTCAACCTCCTGGGTAGCTGAGATCACAGGTCTGTGTTGCCAGGCTCAGTGAGATCTTTGAGCTTTCAGTTTTACGTCTACATTCAAGTCTCTACAAGAGAAACTCTTGTGTTGAAGGGATCCCCTATCACCTTAACATTCTTTTTTGTGAACTCAAGAGCAAAGTATATACATATCTGATACCATCTACATGAATAATATATAAGAACCTTGCCCAAGTACCTATAGAAGGTTTTCCAAAAGTTAATGAAGCTAATATTTATGCTTAGACCCGCATATTCCAAGCAGGAAATACATAATCGATCTGTAATTCTGAAGGTGAAATCCAAAACTGTCTGACCGCAGGCTGGCTGGTTTTATGGATATAGCCTCAGCTGGTTTCATGAATTTGTACTCTGGAGTTCATTTTGTTTGGATTGAACCTAGGGCCTCATGCAAGCAAGGGAAGCATCCCGCCACTGAGCCACGTCCCTAACCCTATTTTGCTTTCTTTCTATTTTTCTTTAAAGCAGGTTTGCTGGTTCCTGCAGATTTGACCCGCAGAGTTCAGACATCCCGTTAGAGGCTCCAGACCACAGTATGCACGCTGGTCCCCTTCCACCCACTCGAATGGCCACAGAAGGAGGTGCGTCCCTTCAGAGTGCTTCCGACTAAAGTGAGCCTGCCCGTTCACAGTGAGACATGCTTTTTTACCGAGAAGAAGTGTGTACTCACAGGATTAATGTCCACAAATGACTCATGTTCTTCCTTGTTTGGATGCATGCCTTTTATGGCAGAAACAAACTTCTCATCGGCTTGGTAGAAGTGTGGGAAAGACATGATGATGGGTGCACCTGCACACAGAAGTGAACGGGGCTGGTTTAAGTCTAAGAAGAATACACAGGCCCTGACTGCAAAATTGGTTCACAACGGAAAAAGAGAAGCCATACCTAAGTGAGCTTGGCAAGGCTCCGCCCAGTTTTTGCACTGTGCTTCCTGCTGCCTGCTATGTTCCCCGTTATCTTACTGCACCCGTTACACCAGTCCTGGCCACATTTATACTTCATAGCTACTGAACATACAAGTATACTATTTATCTGTGTATCTATGTTAGATAATATCCCAGGACATTATAAAACTAAAAACCTTATCCTCATTTTGCATTTGAAGAAGCTGAATTCCCCCAGCACCACAAGACTTTCCCAGGGACTCCTAGCTCTCAGGCCTCAGAGGAATCGTTCCACCTTAGCGTGAGGGTCTCGCCTCAGAGTTCTTCTTGAATGACAGTTCTCTCTCATGGAATGACATTTTTACTGTTATGGTTTTGTTTGGGGTTTTGCTGTTTGTTTGAGACACAGGGGTCTTATTCTGCAGCTCAGGCTGGTCAGGAGGTACTCACTCCATAGACCAGGCTGGCCCAGAACTCACAGAATTCCTCCTGCTTTGGGTTTTCAAGTATTAAGATTATAGGCTTACATTCTCGTGCCTCATGCATATATTTAGTATCTAAAAAAAACTGAGTAAGGTTTGTGGGCTACTGTGAAAAGGACAAGGAGGGTGTACTGCTATCTCAGGCTCATCCCAGAGAAGATTTTAATGCCAATCGGAGGGAGAACCAAGCTACTGCATCACTTGATTTTCGAGAAAGAAGCACTGTCATTCAGGAGAGAGGGTTACCTTGCAGCTCTCCAAAGGGACTTTAAAGAGGGCCAGGGGTGGTAATCCAGCCTTGAGGGAGGCTGAGGCAGGAGGATCACTGTGAGTTTACGGATATCCTGGGCTACACAGTGAGTGAGTTTGAGGCCATCCTCAAAGTACATAGTGAAAACATCTCAAAACAACCACCACCCCACAGACGTTAAAGAGAAAGTCTATTTTAAGTAGGGTTCTAGCACAAATATTAGAAATGCTAGGGTCAGCCTGGTCTACATAGTAAGTTACAAGATAGCCAGAGCTACATAGTAAGACCACATCTCAAAAAAGCTAGCAAAGAAATCCTTAGAGAAGTTTCATAAAAACACACCCCTTCTCTGTGCTCTGCTCCCATGCTAAGCTTTGCACATCATCTCAGGACCCGGGAGGCTAAGACTCCAGGAGTGTAAAGTTTGATGCTAGCCTGGGCTACACAAGACCCTTCCTCAAAGAAAACGAAACCAAGAACAAAAACCAGAGGTGAAACAGGGCACTGCACACCGTCAGGCAAGGCCACTGTGAGCAATTCTGCTGTGACACCTGACTGTTGAAACTCACCTTCAGGATGAAAAAGACACCTTTTGTCAGCCGGAGCATTGATGATTCTCTCTCATTCATGGAAAGGAACAGAGAGTAGAGACACCAGGGAACTGAGAGGGACAGCGAGGTGCTCAGAGGGGAAACATGCAAGCCTGAAGACCCGGGTAACTCTCAGGATCCCACACAGAGGTGGGAGAAAAGACCTGAATCCATTGAGGGTCCTCTCATTGCCACATGTGTGCCGGGTTGTGCATGCTCACCCGTTATACACCATTAACAATAAATTCAAATTAAAGGGGAAAAAAAAACCAGGTTGGAGAGATGCCTCAGTGGTTAAGAATACTGACTGTTCTTACAAAGGTCTTGAGTTCAATTCCCAGCAACCACATGGTGGCTCACAACCATCTGTAATGGGAACCGATGCCCTCTTCTAGTATGTCTGATACACATTAGTGTGTACTCATATACATTAAATAAAGGAACAATTAAAAAAAAACCACTGGGAAACTCATGATAAGAGTTTAAGGCTAAATCTGCTTCAAAAATCATTGGGAATCTTAGCCAAAGCACACACTATCAAAACTAGTAATTTTAAATTGTTTGCTATATATGTAACAAAATAGCATCGTCATCATTTGACACAGGGGATAGCTATGTAGCCCAGGCTGGCCTTGAACTCTCTATCTTCCTGCTGCTGCCATCTGGGTGCTGGGACTGCAGGCATATGCCAAAACATTATTCCTGAAAGGTTGGAATTGTGCTATACATTAGGTTGGTGACAAATTTGTTTCCCACCTCAGATCCGTCTGCACTCTGGACCCCGGTAACCATGACCTCCCCAGAAGTCCTTACCGTTCTTGCAGATGCTGACATTTAACACCCCTGAGTCCATGCAGTTGCCTTCGGGTACACAGAAGCCAGCATTTTCGGAGGTATTGGCTAGTATTTCTGCAGGCACCTTATACCGAAAAGCAGGCAGTCCTTCTACCTTCTCAAAGCCACTGAAAGTTATATATACCGACCTGAGAGGAAGGAAGGACGCAAAGTCAGTGTGGGAACGTGGCTAGGCTGGTAGCATGCTTGCCCAGCACCTGTGAAGGCCTGGGTTCAGATCCCAGCCTTGTGTAATCAGGGTGTGGCAGCTCACATCTGTAAGTGTAGCACTAGGGAGGGAGGAGACTGAGAAGCTCAAGGACATCCTCAGCTGAGTCACTGGAGACATATATATATATGAATGAGAAATAGGGGGGTAAAGGAGGGGAGGGGGACAGGAAGGGATGGGGAGAGGGAAAGAGAGAGGGGAAGAGGGAAGCGAGGGAGCCTGGTTAAATAACTTGCCCAGGGCCACCCAGCTACAAGGAAAGTTAAGATCCAAATCAGCAGAGCTGCCATCTGGCATCTGTGCTGGGAGCCATTACACAGCATCATCTCTCAATGCCTCCAGCACCTGTACCAGCATGTGTGAATTCCCGTGAACTGTGAGTGCCTCTGCTCATATTCCTCCCCCTGTCTCGCAGTCCAAGAGCTATGTTAAAGTTGGTACCTGCAGAAGTCAGATGGGAAGAGGTACAGGACCTCATCCTTGCTTATTAACGGGTGAAAAGAATCTCCATCTGTCCCGTTAATCATATTGCACGTGTCTGTGGTCCACCAGTCCAGTGACCTATAGTACAGGAAAGAATACAGATGATCCAGATGGATTTTAGGATCTCTAACTGGTCAGCACCTTTCCAGGTATAGTGGGGCTGGCTACGGTGGTACGTCATCCATACATAGGCATAGAAGAGATAGGAACCATAACAGAGAAAGAAAAAGTAGGCTCCAAGCCAAAATAGCTTTTGATAACAGCCACAAATCCCTGTTTCCTTCTTCCAGGAGAGTGCATCCTGCACAAGTGTTTAGAGATAGTGGCTTAAGGGCCAGCAAGACAGCACAACTGCTAGGTAAAACTCACAGCCAGAGTTCAGTCTCTGGAACCCATGCAAAGGTGCAGGAGAAAAACCAAGGCCACAGTGTTGTCCTCTGACCTCTCTGTGCACAGTGTGACACACTTGTCCCACATCCTAAATCATATGCAAACACAGCAGCAGCAGCAGCAGCAGCAACGACAACAAGAACAACAACAACAGCAGAGACAGAGATACTGATTACTTAAAGCAGTAAACCCGGGGCTGGAGAGATAGCTCAGCGGGTAAGAGCACTGACTGCTCTTCCGAAGGTCCTGAGTTCAAATCCCAGCAACCACATGGTGGCTCACAACCATCCATAATGAGATCTGATGCCCTCTGCTGGGGTGTCTGAAGACAGCTACAGTGTACTTACAAATAATAAATAAATGGCAGCCTTGCTCATAGCTAGGCCAGGGACAGAGATGTAGATGAGATATATCCCACTCCTTAATATTTCTGGAAGACAACTAACTGCTCTCTGAATAGTTCTCCCTTCCAAAAATAGCAGACTTGCCCAGAACACCAGGAGATGCTGATACCGTGCTGGTGTCACGGACAGCACAGTTGAGATAGCATGATGGTACATGTGGTGGACTAAACAGGGATGGCCCCTTCTGGTCTTTGTATTGACATCCTGCCTGTCAGGTGATCAGGTCATGAAGGGGTGCTCTGACATAAGACTACTGACCCTAGAGGAGACCCTAGGGACTGGCACAGCCCTCCCACCATGTGTGAAGTTAAAGGAAGAATGCGGCCCCTGTAAGGAACCATGTCCCTCCCAGCACGAGAGCTGCTGGGGTCTTGGACTGCTCAGCCTTTTATAAGTCGTGTGGCTTAGGATAATTTGTTATAACACTTGAGACACAAGAAAACAGTACAAATGCAAAAGGAAGAAGAGGGCAAAGAATAAAGAGAAATTCTCCCAATTTCAGGTACAGATGGTATACTCTGGGTTCCTGCACTGAGTGAAAACAGGAAATCAAGGCTGATGAAACACGAAAGGAAAACATTCAGATAGTCCACGCTACATTCAAAATACAAAGGAGCATCTGCCTAGACAAACGCTGGTGAACATACAGTGGTAAACAGAGCTAAAATAATGCTCCTCTGCATGCCGAAGCCCAGGGGAAGAACTGGAGTTCAGTTTCTAAGGATAGAGAAGGTTCCACTCGGGCTTGAATCAGGGTCGAAGGAGCAGGGATTCCCTGCTCATCCAGAGGCCAAAGAAAGCAGCTTCTACCCAAGGTGTGGATTTTCATGTTGTCAAAGCTGGTGGCTCAAAACTAGCCTCACAGCGGAACCTGAGCTGAGCTGTCTGTGGATTTCCCCTGATGGCATGGTGGGAGGCCCACTTAGGGCTCAGGTTCTGAACTATGTGGAGGTTGACTGGTACACTGAAGGGGATAAGGGGACAGACAGACATAACATGCGCGCACGCGCGCGCGCACACACACACACACACACACACACACACAAAACTAGCTTCCCAATGGAAATAATTTTTTAATTGAAACCTATAGTAAAAATACATAAAACAAAATCATCAAGGAAATTAATTCACTTTAGAAGAAACTAGAAAAATAGAACAGGTTAATTCCATAAACGTGTGTATTTAGTATCTCAAAGTGAAACAGTAACATTCTTAAAAATAATGGAGGCCAGGCCAGAGAGATGGAGGCCAGGCCAGAGAGACGGAGGCCAGGCCAGAGAGATGGAGGCCAGGCCAGATAGACGACTCAGAGGTTAGGAACACTTGCTGCTCTTGCAGAGGATCTGGGTTAGGGTCCCAGCATCCACATGTTGGCTCACAACCCTCTGTACCTCCAATTCCAGAGGATCTAATGCCTTGTGTCCTAGTGCACAGGCACACATGCATACAAAATGGAGCCTGATAATGAAGCTTAGTGTATAGTCCTTGGTTGACATGCATGAGGTTCTGAGTTTGATCTCCAATACTATTTTAAAACAACAAAAACAAAACTGGAGGTAGGTGGTGTGGTATTAAAAGAAAGAAAAAGATGAAACAAAATTAAGAGAATGAATTAAAAAAAATAGAAAACTAGGATTAAAAAAATGTTTTGGGGGGCTGGAGAGATGGCCCAGCAGTTAAGAGCACTGACTGCTCTTCCAATGGTCCTGAGTTCAATTCCCAGCAACCACATGATGGCTCACAACCATCTGTAATGGGATCTGATACACTCTTCTTCTGAAGACAGCTACAGTGTGCACAAATACATAAAATAAAAATGAAAATGAAGAAAATCTCACTCTTTAAAAAAACATTTTTTGGGAAAAACAATCAACGGAATAAAACTCCAGACTGCACAGCTGAAGAGAAAACTCATGAGTTAGAAGACAGTTGTAAGGCTGGAGAGATGACTCAGTGGTTAAGAGCGCTGACTGCTCTTCCAATGGTCCTGAGTTCAATTCCCAGCAACCACATGGTGGCTCACAACCATTTGTAACGGGAGCTGATGCCCTCTTCTGGTGTCTCTGAAGACAGCTACAGTGTACTCACATACATAAAATAAATAAATAAATCTTTTTTAAAAAAGAAGATAGTTGTAGGGAATTTGCATAAAAACAAGATCAGAAAATGAAAAATTAATCAAGACACAGACTAGACAAAGAGGCTCCAACAAATGTTTAGAGGAACTCAGGGGCTAGGAGGCAGAGATGAGACTGAGGCAGACAAGCATGTGCGCTTGATTAGCAACCTAGACTTGGCGTGACCACACCCAGCGCTTCTTCGCACAATGCACCAAGCGACCTGTGGGCATCCTAGGACCCCTCCTTGCATCAGGCTGCACTATCTCATGCCTATGAGTTAGGCTGGCATATCATTACAATCAGATTCATTCTGGATGGGACATGAGAGGAAAAGAAGTCAGATATCAATCTGTCAATCATGATAAAAAAAAAAAAAAAAAAAACACCACATACACTACGATCCTTAGCAATCATACTTCTTCTCTTGAACACCAAAAGAGAAAGTCCCAGACAATAATCGGAGCTTTTGGGGCCCTCATGCATATGGCCTGCTGGTTTCTCAAGAACGTTTCATTCTGATCCACACTACATTTCGTTTTGAAGAGAGTCTCCGTGCTATTTTGCAAATCTCCGTGTGCTTATTTCAATGCTCTGAATAAGATACCAAGAACTTGGAATCACTCGGCTTTAACCCCAACCACCTGTAGCCAGACTCAGGAAAAAGCCAGTGAAGTGAACAGATAGTAGCTGAAAGTTTCCCCAGATCTCAGCCGGGAAGCCTTAGATTAGAAGTGTGCCCCAGGGCCGAACGCAATCATGAAACCCAATCTGGATACAGAAGATCAAAGGAAGGGCAAGTGCTAAAGGTCAAAGGACAGCCGCTGTGGTGGCTCACAGCTGCAATTCCAGTGTCCTTGGGGCCAGGCAGAGAGAGCCAGAGCTCCAGGTCAGACTGGGATCCAAAGTGAGAGCTTGACTCATCCCCAAAATAAACGGAAGGGGCTGTGGAGCTTCCTCGGAGGTAGAGGCTTTAGCACATACAAGGACTGAGTTTAAAGACCAGTACTACCAAAAAGGAAAAGAAAAAAGAAAAATCAAACAGAAAAACCACGGTAGCACATTTGTGTGGTAAGCCCAGCACTCAGGAGTCAGAGGGAGATGGATCTCTGTGATCTACACAGTGAGTTCCAGGCTAGCCTGGGCTACAAAGTGAGATCTTGTCTCAAAAGTAAGTCAAGGTGCAAGGATGCGAATGTGAAGAAACAGGTGAAATTATTGTCCTATTTGGAAGGAAAAATGAAAAACATGAACCGTAAAAACCGAAGCCTAGAAAAGAATCTAAATATAAGTTCAAATATGTTAAATAACATATCACACATTTACCCACAATTCATTGTGAATATAAAAGACTAAGCCGTCTTATTATTATTAAAAGGCTAGAAAAGAAGTGTTTGGGTATAAAACAAAAATTAGGTAATAAAAGTTTTTGATTTGAAATATAATACTGAATGCAAATGAATTTCATCTTTAGAAAGAATAACATGAACAAGCCATACCCACGAAGTGAAAAGAGAGGTGGCCCCCCTCCCCCTCCCACCAAACAAACCTGGTTTGACAATGTTTGCCTGCGGCTGCCACACATCATTCTATAACTACCAAGCAAAACCAGGGAGGCCACTTCATGGTAAGCATACAAATCTTTAATACTTATTCACAAGGTATTCTTACCCTCACCTTGATTGGTAAAGTAAAAATTTTAAGAATACTGATTTTTTTTATATATATATATATACAAAAGACAAATGGCAACTTATTTTCCATTGCTGAGATGAAATTCAGAGCTTTGTGTGTGGTAGGCAGGTGCTCTGCCAATAAGCAACCGCCCCAGGATTAAATTAGGAGGGAAAAAAAGGCATATTTAGTTTAAATGAAAACTGGAAACCCTTAGGCTAGGAACTATTACTGGACTTACGTTTTTCCATTCCACTCCACAATTTTTGAAAAGTTAAGGTAATTGTCTTCTCCAGTCAGAAAAACATACTCCCCGTCATTAGTTCCATTTCTCTGGAAAGAAGTGAGCATCACGATTAAAAATGATCAAATATAAGCATTAAAATACCAAAATGAATCTGAAATGCTGTCATAAAGCCCTGTGAGCCAGAACATTCTAGGGGCCATGCATGCAGGCTGCTCTCCCAGAATGAAACAATGTTGGCTAGATTCAACTTTCAGGACCCATTCTCTCACAGAGGCAATATTAAAAATGTGTTTATAATTGTGTCTGAACAACCTCTAAGTTTTGTAAACCCTTAAGGTTTGCCCTCTGCCAGAGAGGAAACAAAATGCTATGGTGCTGTGCATTGTGAGCGAGACCTTGTGTGGGGCAGTGATCTGTGACAGGCAGTCTGGTACCCGGTTGAGCACAGGTGTAAAATCTGGGTGACCCCGTGGAACAATCCACAAGGGACCGAAAAACTTTATGCCAAAGCTCCCGGGAGGCTTTTGGCTACAGTCAAGGTCACGTGCTACCCTCCTCAGGTAGAGGCATGACCACACAGCCCCAAGCCATCCCCAGTTAATGAGACACCTAGAGGCTTAGCCACGCCCCTTCCCAGTTACCATATCTGCCTCACATCTCCCAGAAGGGCGGGGGTACAATTCCATTCAGGCCACTCCACACGATGACAATAAACGTCTTAGAATTATGAACTGTCTCTTCATCTGGACCCGCCGTGGGAAGTGAGGGATCTGGCCCTCGATTAAGGAGCCGCATCTAATCTCTCGCAGAGGGCTTCCCAGCGCTCCCAGATGGTACCCATTCACCCAAGCCTAAGCAGCTAATCTGGTGTCCCAAGCCACTGAAACCTGGTGTCGGCAAGAACCCCAGCTGCACTCTGGCTAGTCCATCTGTGGCACCCTGCGGCGACTGCTAGAGAACCCATGGCCCCCTCCCTCACCCATGGGCAGGGCCTGCAAAGACTTCCCACAGCCCCCACCTGCCCGTCGGACTGTGTGGGAAGATGCGCGGCCACTTCCCGAGTGTCTGCTGTCCCACCCAGAGCCGCAGTGCTCGGGACAGACACATGGGGCTTCATCCCACAGCGCCAGGCATGTTCCCAACAACCTTGGGCAGGCACAGGCTGGACATGAGCGTACTGCCTCACCCTACCTCATTGCTTCACTCCTGACGTTAGTTTAATTGGTCACCAACTATTCATTTTACGACAGTTTCTTCCCCCTCACCCCCTCCAAAGCCACTGTCTTATTTTTCACAGACTTTGTAAAATATTTAGAATTCCAGGCAGTTTTGGTCTTCTCCTGGAAGGAAGCCAGACTTAAGATGCACTCTGGCTTGTGTGCCCTCTTCCCCCTGTGTGCTGGAGACAGATTCTAGGAAGAAAACTTACCTCATAGAACAGGCCAAAATTAGGGGAGATGTCAGGTTTGAAAATATGGACGAGGGACAAGATCTCATCTCTGTAGCCCCAGAGCAGTTCGTGTACAGTGTGAGTTACAAACAGCTTCTGCTGATAGGCTTTCAGCATGGCCTCGATGATCTCCCTGAGGAGGGGCAGCTGGGCCAGTTCCACAACAGTCTGCAGAGCAGAGGCAGGTTAACCAGTGTACCCCCCAAAAAACACCCACTTGCTCTCTCCCTGCCCCTCAGTAGAAGGGGCCAGAAACTGAGATGTAAATGTTTGTGACTAAACAGAAAATCCAACCAGTGACCTTCCTGTCTTTGTGTGGACTTTGTCAGCTACTGCCCTTTCTCATATCACTTTGTGTGTGTGTGTGTGTGTGTGTGTGTCTGTCTGTCTGTCTGTCTAGACTTCATGGCCTTGCACATAATAGACAAATACTCTGCTACTGATCTCTATCTTAAGCCCCAGACCTCTTTTTGTAAATTTTGAGACAGGGTCTCACTAAGTTGCCCAGGTTAACCTTGAACTCACGCTGGAGCCCAACCTGGGCTTTTTGATCTTCCAGTTTTTGCCACAGAAAGTAGCTGGGATCACAGGCCTGGACCACCAGGTCAGGCTTGTACTACACCTGGCTGTAGATGTGAATTTAGACTTCCCTTTAGCAGGCTCTGAATGATGCCAATGTGGCAGAGAGCTTATAAACACGTAGGGACCTTTGGCCACAAGGTGTCTCCATTTCCCCTGGAGCAAAGTGGGGGCTGGACCTTTAGACTCTGTATCTTTAGCAGCAGGGCAAGGCAAGATTCAGATTCAGATCAAAGGTCCTGGCTGCTCCATCAGTGTTAAGCGGCAGTCACTTGAGAGTGAAAGGTTCAGAGAAGGTGGTGTCGGTGATAAAGTTCCCTGGAGGGCTAGGGATTGGCTCAGTGAGTAAAGCAGCCCATCCCCCGTGCTACAGGCTACCCTGCAGGAAGCTCTGAATTTGATCCCTAGCACCACATTAAACAACAAGCAACAGCGGTAGGCTAGCCTGGGCGTCAAGAGATCCATTTTCAAGAAAGAATGCCTGTGGGTCTCAGTGAGGCACAGGTATAACACAGGTGTTGTAAGGTGGAACTGTCATCATAATTTGAGACCAAGAAAAACACAGTAGACTCTAATCAAAGGTCTGAAAGAGGAGGGAAGTGTCAATCCTGTGTCTTAAATTTTTTAAACTTAAAATAAAAATCTAAGAAGGGACATGGAAATTCTAGTAGGTTTCTAAGATAAAACGAAGGAACAAATATGTTTGAAATATCTAGGTACCAAAAAAAGTCATTCCTTATTTGCATAAATGCTAATCCTGTACACAAAGGAAAAAAATCCCAGAGACCTAGGCTTTGAATGACTTTTGAAATGACCTTATTTTACAGACCTCAGAAAAAGTCTCTATCTATATATTTAGTAAAAGTACATACACATGAAGGGCTGGCCACAAACTGCTACTGGATCAAGTCTATAATGCAAGCATTAAGCAGATGAAGAAGAATCAATGCCAACATGGAGGCCAGGAGGGAGACACACACACACACATACACACACATACACACACACACACACACACATCATCAGAGTCTTTGTGCATATCTATATTTTGTGTTTGTTTTCTGATGGGATTCAATTCAGAGACTCGTGCAAAGCAAGATGAGTTCATAAAAGAATAGCTCTAAATGTTATCAGGCTTGCTGATGTCCTTCCCTTGATAGTGATTCTGATGATAACGATGCTTACCAACAGAGGAATATTTATTGTTCTAATCAAGTCAGCGTTAGGGTCTCCAACAGATTGGTTTCGTTCAAAAACATATGCTTTATTGGTGACAGCAGATATGGTTGTCCCATTTTCTCCAAACTGAATGTTTGCCTTGTTCCGGAGCTCCCTAAATAAACAAAATTATTTGAAAATAGATACCAGTTTAACAAACAAAACCATTCCCTTCACTCAGTACTAAAGTTCCATTTTTTTCAATATAACATTTTTAATAAAGCAATTATTTACATAGGCTGCTGATATTCAGCCGCAAAAAGCTACAGCTTAGAGTCAAGATGATGAAAGGGGATGAGACCTAGGAAAACATCAAAAATCTATAGTTTCCACTTTTTTTCTTCCAGAATCAGGTAGACATAATAGTTAAACAAATAGACAAATAGACAAATGAGCTGTTTCCTCAATTCCGACATGGTCTTGAAATGTTTTCAATTCAGTTCACAAGTTCAATTTGGTTTTAATTTGTATACTGGTGCCTCTGATTCCAACTGTAATTCAGTTGTAAATTTAAAAACTGAGGTCACAGCTAGGTATATTGGCACATGTCTATAATCCCAGCACTCAGGAGGCTGAGGCAGGAGATCACTGACAAGTTTGAGAGTAGCCTGGTCTAAATAGTAGCAAGACTGACTCCAAAAGATTTAAACAACAAAACAAAACAAAACAAAACAAAACTGAGCCCCAAGGCTCAATTGGGGTTTGGGGTGAGGTGAGAGAGAGAGAGAGAGAGAGAGAGAGAGAGAGAGAGAGAGAGAGAAGAGAGGTGCAGAGATTAAGATATGAACTGGGGCCAACACAGTAAGTTGGAGCTCACTCCTGTTTCTATACATAATTTAGCTTAGTTCAAATCAGTTTCCCAAAATGAGAAATCTCTTAGAAAGAGCTTGGTAGATAGTATAAGAGGTAACAACTGTTGGCACTGACAATTATTTCTAAGTAGCTAATTGAGGTTTCTCACTGCTTCAGACACAAAGAAATAAGAATCTGAGGTGATGGATATGCCCGTTCACTGGGAACGAACCAGTAAACACCTGCAACCTATAAATTACTGTGTCAATTAAGAAACTCATCTCTCAAAGTGCTTGGGCTGGGTGGGTGTGACTGCTCGTGCCTGTGAATCCAGGGATTGGGAGACTGAAGCAGAAGGCTAAGAGCTGGTGGTGAGTTCCAGGCTACAATGTGAAACTTTGTGTCTTAAAAAAGGGGAGTGGGCGGGGCTTGGTAGACAGACCTAGAAGAACTCATTGAAGGTCTGAAATGCAAGATGTATCAATCACTCAGTAATCAAGATAAAAATAATATTTTAATGCAATTCTTTTTCTAAATTTGGTGGAACTTTTTGTTTTGTTTTGTTTGAGATAGGATTTGATTCTGTAGCCCACACTGGCCCCCAACTGGGGGCAATGCTCCTGTCTTTGCTTCCCAAGTGCTAAGAATTCAGGCATGGACCATTATATCTATCTAGAAAATCTTTCCTTAGGTATAAGGTTAACAAAATGTCATCTAAGAGTCTATAGAGACATATAGGCTAGAAGGCCGCAGGCAGCTGGGCCACGACAGGTTTGTTTTTGTTTTTGTTTTATTTTGTTTGGTTTTGACCAGCTGCTCATCTGTGGCATTTGCTAACTGTACTTGCTTTAGGCACTCAGTCGCAGCCTCTGGTAAAATGGCAAACAAGCCGAGGGCAGAAGCCTGAATATTTTGTCCTAACTCCTCTTAAATTCTCTCTAGTTTGGGGTTGGTTTCGTCTTTGTTTTTAAACAGGGTCCTGCAAGGTGGTTCTGGCTGGCCTAGAACTCACTATATAAACTAGACTGTCCTTAAACTTGCAGTGACTCTCCTGACTGTGCCTTCTGAGAACTCGGATTACAGCTGTGAGCCCCCTGTGTCTCATACTTTCTAGATTTAAAATAAGAATAGAAAAGAAAATAATGAAGGCATGTGTGATAAACAGGCACAGGAGAGAACGGAGAAGTTTCTGAATGCTCTATAGCGCTAAGCACTGAGCTATACACAGTACCCGTGAAGATCTGACCTTTGCACAGATTCCTCTGGGTCAGATCTCCTAGAAGGTGACTAACAACATCAGTGAGGTGTAACCAATGAATGCCTCTAATATAGGCCAGATTTAAATAATTATGAGAAAAAACAGTCAAATGTCTTCTAGGAATATATAATGTACCCAGTGCAGGTGGCTGTGTTCAAACATATTCAGTCTGACCTTCAGAGGTTTTCAGTGACTTGTGTTGTTATTTGATTTCCTGCCCCTTTCTTCTGGTGGCAGTCTGATTTCCTTTCCTCTTTGTCTACTACTCAGGGTGCTGGGGGCCTGCGTGTAGCAGTTCCTATGACTTCTCAGTCTGGACCCCCTTGAGGTCCAGCGTTCTGTTGGTGCAGCTCATGGGCTCTGATGAAGTACACACTCCCATAACTTACATCTTTAGCTGATTTTTTAGGTTTGTTTGGTTTTCTGTCTTGAGGCAGGGGCTCACTACATAGGCCAGGCTGTCCTTGAACCAGCAATCTTGGCTCAGTCTCCTAAGTACTGGGATTCCAGATTTGTCCCACTGGCCTGGTTTGGAGCATGGATCTTTAAACCTGCCTCCTAGGCTGCTCCTTTTGTCTCTATTAAGTACAGCCTTCAAACAGGCTCTCCTGATTCCCACTGAGCACTGGTACTTTCCCTTGCTTGAGATCAAACATCCTTCCTCTAGAAATTATACCCTAGTCGTTGTGGATGAGAAAACAACTTGGGGACCAGACAGGCTTAAAGCCTTGGTCACCTGACCTCAGTCACAGAAGTTAATTCAAAGTGGTTATCAGAAGATGGAAGAGAGAAAGTTTCCAAGCCACACACTTGCTCAGCCACAGCTGGCCCCTACACAGAAGGCTCTGCTCCCTCAGGCCCTCTTTTGAGTATCCCCACATTGAGACCTTCTGCAAGAACTGGTGATAATGGTTATTGAGTACCCACAGTGATCGATATCCCACTGAGGAATCAGAACAGGTGGCCCAGGTGAGCACCAATTTGAAAGCAGAGGAAACTGGTCCAGAGAGCAGCACCTGTCACCCAGGTAGGTCCAGGGGCCAAGTTTCCTAATGTCAAAATCAGGGTCTTTGCTAAGCTGTACTGGCTAGTTTGTGTGTCAACTTGACACAAGCTGGAGTTATCACAGAAAAAGGAGTTTCAGTTGCATTTTGGTCATGATGTTTGTGCAGGAATAGAAACCCTGACTAAGACAAATTGGTACCAGTGAAGTGGGGTATTCCTGTGACAACCTGACCATGTTTTGGGGAGGACTATGGAAGGACTTTGGAACTTTGAGCTAGAAGAGCCATTGGGGTGTTAAGAGCTCTGTGGGGTGTTCTGTAGGAGCTTGGAAGATAATGTTGAGAACAGTGCAGAAGATGGAGGTCTGGCTTGTGAAATTTCAGAGGGAAGATTAAAAACTCTTATCAGGGCCATTGCTAGTTTGATCTAAGATTCTGTGGTTTTGGTTAGCTGGGGCTGAAGAAATCAGCTGTGATTAACAAGATACCAGAACTACTAAAGCAAAACTATTGCATTGCTGGGACTATTGATGCTGGTTGGCTCGAGCT